>JAOPSE010000116.1:4469800-5669800 GCA_029449295.1 Zea luxurians
TGTACCACCGCAGCCCCTCGGGCATCCTCCAGCGGTGCATCTCCATCGCCGAAGGCCAGGAACTCCTGCAAGAGATACACTCGGGGGCTTGCGGCCATCACGCAGCGCCCCGAGCCCTTGTCGGGAACGCTTTCCGGCAAGGCTTTTTACTGGCCGTCGTCGGTGGTTGACGCCACTAGAATTGTCCGCACCTGCGAAGGGTGTCAATTCTATGCGAAGCAGACCCACCTGCCCGCTCAGGCTCTGCAGACGATACCCATCACCTGGCCCTTCGCTGTGTGGGGTCTGGACCTCGTCGGCCCCCTGCAGAAGGCGCCCGGGGGCTACACGCACCTGCTGGTCGCCGTCGACAAATTCTCCAAGTGGATCGAGGTCCGACCCCTGAACAGCATCAGGTCCGAGCAGGCGGTGGCGTTCTTCACCAACATCATCCATCGCTTCGGGGTCCCGAACTCCATCATCACCGACAACGGCACCCAGTTCACCGGCAAAAAATTCTTGGATTTTTGCGAGGATCACCACATCCGGGTGGACTGGGCTGCCGTAGCTCATCCCATGTCGAATGGGCAAGTAGAGCGTGCCAATGGCATGATTCTACAAGGGCTCAAGCCTCGGATTTACAATGACCTCAACAAGTTCGGCAAGCGATGGATGAAGGAACTCCCCTCGGTGGTCTGGAGCCTGAGGACGACGCCAAGCCGAGCCACGGGTTTCACGCCGTTCTTCCTGGTCTACGGGGCCGAAGCCGTCTTGCCCACGGACCTGGAATACGGCTCCCCGAGGACGAGGGCCTACGACGATCAAAGCAACCAAGCTAGCCGAGAAGACTTGCTGGACCAGCTGGAAGAGGCTCGGGACAGGGCCTTACTACACTCGGCGCGGTATCAGCAGTCCCTGCGACGCTACCACGCCCGAGGGGTCCGACCCCGAGACCTCCAGGTGGGCGACCTGGTACTTCGGCTGCGGCAAGACGCCCGAGGGAGGCACAAGCTCACGCCCCCCTGGGAGGGGCCATTCGTCATCGCCAAAGTTCTGAAGCCCGGAACGTACAAGCTGGCCAACAGTCAAGGCGAGGTCTACGGTAACGCTTGGAACATTCAACAGCTACGTCGCTTCTACCCTTAAGATGTTCCCAAGTTGTTCACATACCTCGCACCCACACAAAGTTTAGCCCCCGGAGCAGCGGTCACGTACCATCAGCCAAGCTCACATCCCATCCGGAGGCAGCAAGAGAACCCCCTCTCACGGCGTGAAGACGACGCGCCCGTGACCCGTTCCTCGAACGGCTCGCGCACGCGCAACGGCAGCCTCGCCAACTACTCGCCCCGGCGCATTAACTCCGCGGCTGGACAGGCGGTGCTTCTGGCAGAAGCAGCTGGCGACGCTTCGCCTTCGCCGAAACGACCACACCAAAAAAGGTACGCCACGTCGTTCAATTTCGTATCCTTTTCTCCCTTTTTTCTCTTTCTCTATCTCTTGCAACAGGGACCGGGAAAGGGGATACCCCCAAAGGGATCCTTCCCCGTGAAGGAACTAGGCTCCGAGCCTCCTTACTGATCAGGGGTTCGAAGGCTGGCCCCCGAAGGGTTCAACAGCCGCCTCAGATCGCGTGGGCCCGACACCCACTACTGGTCAGAGGTTCGAAGGTCGGCCTCCCGAAAGGTTCCACGGCCGCCTCAGGCTACTCGGGCTCCGCGCCCATTACTGATCAGGGGTTCGAAGGCTGGCCCCCCGAAGGGTTCACAGTCGCCTCAGACACCGAGCGAGGGATGACCAGGGGTACGTTCGATACATAACCAAGGCTCGGGCTGCGCTCCCGAGGTACCCTAGGACATTTCCGAGACCAGCGGGAATGATCCTGTAACGGAATCCCATCGGAGGGAGGCAACGAGCCCTCGGACCCCGTCGCCAGGGGACCAGGTCCGGCAGATCACCCGCAGGTACTTTTGGGCGTGCCTCCGGGCCCCTAGCCGACCCCCAACGAACGGGGCACGGACGTCCACTCGGATTACCCGATTGCAGCTCACCGGAGACACCATGTTCGGTGCCCATCGAGGGTAACATGGCGCTCTCCCCCCTCCTCCTTGCGGAAAGGCGACGTAGGGGCGTATGTAAAAAAGCCGAGTCTGTCCCTGATCGCCCTCTCGCCCTGTGCGGAGGCTCGGGGGCTGCTCTCGCAAACCCGGCTCTGGCCAAACCGTTGACAGCGTCAACATACCAGCCCGAGAACTTGGGTCCCGACAGTGCACCCGGGCTACGGCCTGTTCGCATGAGGGAACCGCCAGACCAGCCGAAGCATTACGCAAGGCATTAAGACCTCGAAGGAGTGAAACCACTCCTCCGAGGCCTCGGGGGCTACACCCGGCGGGTGCGCTCGCGCGCACCCACCGGAACAAAATGCAACCGAGAAAGGCTGGTCCCCTTGCAAAAAAGTGCGACGAAAGCCTCCAAGCGAGTGCTAACACTCCCTTCGAGGCTCGGGGGCTACTGTCGGGGACCATAATTAGGGGTACCCTCAAGACGCCTAATTCTCAGCTGGTAACCCCCATCAGCATAAAGCTGCAGAGGCCTGATGGGTTTGATTAAGTCAGGGATCGGTCCATACGAGCGACTCGATCACGCCTCGCCCGAGCCTAGCCTCGGGCAAGGGCAGCCGACCCCGAGGTGTTTCCGTCTCGCCCGAGGCCCCCTTTTTTTTACGGCAGACGCATCTCCGGCTCGCCCGAGGCCTTGCCTTCGTTAAGAAGCAACCCTGACTAAATCGCCGCGCCGACCGACCAAGTCACAGGGGCATTTAACGCAAAGAGTGAGACTGACGGGCAGCCAGGCCTCGCCGGAGGTGCCATGGGAAGCTCCACCCGACCCAGGGCTCGGACTCGGGCTAAGGCCCCGGAAGACGGCGAACTCCGCTCCGCCCGACTCAGGGCTCGGACTCGGGCTAAGGCCCCGGAAGACGGCGAACTCTGCTTCGCCCGACTCAGGGCTTGGACTCGGGCTAAGGCCCCGGAAGACGGCGAACTCCGCTCCGCCCGACCCAGGGCTCGGACTCGGGCTAAGGCCCCGGAAGACGGCGAACTTCGCTCCGCCCGACCCAGGGCTCGGACTCGGGCTAAGGCCCCGGAAGACGGCGAACTCCGCTCCGCCCGACCCAGGGCTCGGACTCGGGCTAAGGCCCCGGAAGACGGTGAACTCCGCTCCACCCGACCCAGGGCTCGGATTCCGCCCTGGCCTCTGCCGAACGACCTCCGCTCCGCCCGACCCAGGGCTCGGACTCCGCCCTGGCCTCTGCCGAACGACCTCCGCCTCGCCCGACCCAGGAGCTCGGGCTCGGCCTCGGCCATGCAGGACAGACTCGACTTCGGCTTCGGAGGAGCCTCCATCGCCGCCGCCACCGCCCTCCTCGGACGAGTCCGAGGAGTTCTCCTCGTCCAAGGAGTACTCCGACTCATCCGAGCCCATGAGCTCAGCGCGCTCGACAGACCGGATGTAGGTCCAGACCTCCGCGGCAATCCCCTGGGAGTCGTCTGAATCATTAGACGACGCCGGGGGAGAGGCAGGAGCCGGAGAACCCTCGGACTCGGAGGAAAACTCCTCCTCCGAGTACTCCGAGTCGCCGAAGTCCTCCGAGGGAGGAGTCGGCTCACGCTTGCGTTTGTCACCAGAGCGATGCGAAGAACTACCACCTTTCTTACTTTTGCCCATGTTGGAAATGGAAGGAAGAAGAGGAGGGTAAACAGCAAGCAGCAGTAAGATATGTGAAAATGCCGGAGAAGCAAGAGCACTATTTATAGAGGAAGAAGGCAATCGCTCACCTCCTACCACAGCCACTGAACAGTCACAAAAATTCAATATGCAATTCAAACCGTCTGAAGATACGTCAGGCAGCTGACGCCGTTTCACGTAACACGACACCCATTGGGACTCCAGTCAACTGCGCAGGCGATATGATTACACCCGCGGTCACATCAAGTTACTACTCAGAAGCAGTTTGCTAAACGCTCAACGTACCAAGCCATCCCCTGCCTACACCCGTTGGGGGGGACGCCCAGGAATTATCAGTATATTTTCAACACTGTCACATCCGAACAGTATATGCAATGAATACTTCGAGACAGAAGAAAGATATCAGTAGGGATCAAAGGAAAGCCAAATATAGCCGATGAGGTACAAGTCTAATCGACAGAAGCATCAAAGCACGAAGTGACATGAAGACTAGCCGAGGGCCATCTATCGAACGTCCAATTAGTCGCAGATCAAATAAATGGCAAGACCTAGCAAGATATGGGCAGATCGCATACTCGGCTTCAAAGACAAAAATGTACGCTGACCTCTAAAGCGTAGTATCAATAATATAATGCTGATCTCCGAGGCATTCAGCAAGGGGGAAGGATGATTCCCGGAAAAAAGACACGAACTGAAGACCTTCGAGTGGATTATTTTCAAAAATCCACTCGAAGCTCGGGGGCAACACCCAATGGGTGCACCTTCAGTGCACCCAATAGATCATCATCCCCGAAGAAGTAAAGTGCTGACCTCTAAAGCATAAGGCAAGATCAAGACAAGGCTGACCTCTGAAAAAGCGCAAGAGGAAGATAAAAGTGATCTCTGATAATACTCAAATTGAAGACCTTCGAGTGGATTATCTGCAAAAATCCACTCGAAGCTCGGGGGCTACACCCTGAAATTTGAAGTCCTACGATACAAAAATGCTGGCCTCCGAAGCATAAGTCTGAGACAGAACACCAGATTTCGAGTAATAAAGGCAGAAAAAGACAGTGAAGAATTGTTTCTACCGAATCATTCAGAACTCAGAAGCAGTGGCTCGGCAGGCTTATCTCCAAGGTATCCCTTGTTAAAGTCAAAGACTGCAAGCTGGACCTTGGGCCGTTTATTTCAGAACTGACTGCAAGCTGGACCTGGGATCCTTAGGCCGTTTATTTCAAAATCGACCCAAAGATCGGGGGCTTGTGGGGGATAGATATCCCCTGGGTCCACAGAAGGATAAAAGACCTCACGAAAGGCCCAAGGGCCCCATAGTTCGTAAGGTCATCCCCCTTGTGGGCCTGGGGAGGCACGATCAATGAAGCGAATCGACACAAGGCTGTATCAGCATGAGCCCAAGATGGCCCAATGAATTCACGGAGTGATCACAACAGAGGCCCGACCTTCCTGCGCAGGAGCCCCGTACAACAGAACCAAGCGAGAATGGGTCTGCAGGATTATAGGAGGATAGACTCAGTTGGTTCACTATTTCTTAGGTACACATTGTTATAATATCCACATGTATCGCCCCACGGTCGAATATATAAGGCCTAGGGGGCACCCTTTCAGATCAGATACTCACTACCTAGTCTCCCACCCAACTCTCTACGTCTTCAGCACTAGAGAATCCTCTTGTAACCCACGACATAAAGCACTCTCGACAGGACGTAGGGTGTTACGCATCTCAAAGCGGCCCGAACCTGTAAACCGCTGTCCACTGTTCCTCGTGCATCCAGCACGAACCATCGAGCTACAGTCGATAACACCGTCCTACTCCTAAAAGCACCTTGAGGGGTAACCCCGGGTGCGCAGTCGGACCCAAAACACCGACAAAGAGATCATCCTTCTCGTTAATGGTTTCTATTAATTTATTCAATTTTTTATTTTGGTCTATGTTAAGATTGGCAAAGAGAGAAATTAAATCGCCTCATTATCGCTAGAGCTACCCTCATCATCGGATGTAGTATACTTACGGGTGGCTCTAGAGGATACCTTTTTCTTCTTGCCATCCTTAGCCATGAGACACTTGTGACCGACATTGGGGAAGAGAAGTCCCTTGTTGACAGCGATGTTGGCGGTGTCCTCATCGGAGGAGGAGTCGGTGGAGCTCTCGTCGGAGTTCCATTCCCGCCCTATGTGCGCCTCACCGCCCTTCTTCTTATAGTATCTCTTCTTCTCCTTCTTCTTCCCCTTCTTGTCTTCGTCCCTGTCACTTTCACTAGAATATGGACATTTAGCAATAAAGTGACCGGACTTACCACATTGGTAGCACACCTTTTTGGAGCAGGGCTTGTAGTCCTTCCCCATCCTTTGCTTGAGGATTTGATGAAAGCTCTTAATGATAAGAGCCATCTCCTCATTGTCGAGCTTGGAGGCGTCGATTGGAAGCCTACTTCGTATAGACTCCTCTTTCTTTTCTTCCGTTGCTTTGAATGCAACGGGTTGCACCTCGGGTGTAGAGGTGGCGCCTTGCTCCAAGTTGACAATATATTTGGAGTCTTTGATCATATGTTCAAAGCTCACAAACTTGCCAATAACCTCCTAGGGAGACATCTGTTTATATCTAGGGCCTCCATGGATTAGTTGCACTTGAGTGGGATTACGAAAAACAAGTGATCTAAGAATAACCTTGACCATCTCAAGGTGAAAGGGAAATAGGGTCAAACCTTTTCCTATATGAATTTTGGTGGTTGAATTATCTAACACAAATTATTGGATTAACTAGTTTGCTCTAGATTATAAGTTCTACAGGTGCCAAAGGTTCACAACAAACCAATACAAAGTCCCAGGAAGGGTTCAAATAAAAAGAGCAAAAGACAACCGAAGGCTACCCTGGTCTGGCGCACCGGACTGTCCGGTGCACCACCGGACAGTGTCTGGTGCACCATCGGACAGTGTCCGGTGCACCAGGGTGGATCCACTCTGAACTTGCTAGCTTCGGGAATTTGGGAGAGCCACTCCGCTATAATTCACCGGACTGTCCGGTGTAACACCGGACTATCCGGTGTGCCAGTGGAGCAACGGCTACTTAGCACCAACGGTCGTCTGCAAAGGAACAGTGAAACGCTACAGTGCGCGCTTGCGCGCGCAGAAGTTAGAGCAGGCGTCAGAAGGCACACCGGACATTGAACAATGTCTGTCTGGTGCACCACCGAACTGTCCGGTGGCCCCACTTGTCAGAGCTCCAACGGTCGAACCCTAACGGTTGGGTGACATGGCTGGCGCACCAGACTGTCCGGTGCGCCATACGACAGCAGCCATCCCCAACGGCCACTTTGGTGGTTGGGCTATAAATACCCCCAACCACCACTCATTCAAGGCATCCAAGTTTTTCAGTCATTGCATTCAATACAAGAGCTCTAGACTTCACTCCAAGACACAAACAAAGAGATCAAATCCTCTCCCAAGTCCAAAGATCATTCCAATCAAATAATGACTAGTGAGAGAGTGATATTTGTGTTCTTTTGAGTTCTTGCGCTTGGATCGCTTTCTTCCTTCCTCATTTCTTGTTCTCAAGTGTTTTGTAACCAAGGCAAGAGACACCAAGTGTGTGGTGGTCCTTGCGGGGTCTAAGTGACCCGTGAGATAAGGAGAAAGCTCACTCGGTCTAAGTGACCATTTGAGAGAGGGAAAGGGTTGAAAAAGATCCGATCTTTGTGACCACCTCAACGGGGAGTAGGTTTGCAAGAACCGAACCTCGGTAAAACAAATCACCGTGTCATCAGTTCTTATTTGCTTGTGATTTGTTTTCGCCCTCTCTTTCGGACTCGATTATATTACTATCGCTAACCCCGGCTTGTAGTTGTGCTTAAAGTTTGTAAATTTCAGATTTCGCCTATTCACCCCGCCCCCCTCTAGTCGACTTTCAATTGGTATCAGAGCCCGGTACTTCATTAGAGCTTAACCGCTCGAAGTGATGTCGGGAGATCACGCCAAGAAGGAGGCCATGACCGGCGAGAAGCCCGCTACAAGCCACGGGAAGGCTCCATCAAGGGAGTCCAGCTCCAAAGGAAAGGGAGAATCACACTCCCACAACAAGTCGCATCGGAGTGGCGACAAGAAGAAAAAGATGAATAAGGTGGTCTACTATGAGACCGACTCTTTGTCGCCATCTACCTCCGGCTCCGACGCGCCATCCGTAACTTCTAAGCGCCATGAGCGCAAGAAGTTTAGTAAGATCCCCCTACGCTACCCACGCATTTCTAAACGTACTCCATTACTTTCCGTTCCATTAGGCAAACCACCGGTTTTTGACGGTGAAGATTATAACATGTGGAGTGATAAAATGAGGCATCACCTAACCTCACTCCACACTAGTATTTGGGACGTTGTTGAGTTTGGAGTGCAGGTACCATCCGTAGGGGATGAAGACTATGATTCGGACGAAGTTGCCCAAATTCGACACTTCAACTCCCAAGCCACCACTGTACTCCTCGCCTCTCTAAGTCGAGAGGAGTATAACAAAGTGCAAGGGTTGAAGAGCGCGAAAGAGATTTGGGACGTACTCAAGACCGTGCACGAGGGAGATGAGGTGACCAAGATCACCAAGAGGAAAACGATCGAGGGGGAGCTTGGTCGCTTCATGCTCAACCAAGGAGAAGACCCGCAAACCATGTACAACCGGCTAAAAACCTTGGTGAACCAAGTGCGCAACCTCGGGAGCACCAAATGGGATGACCATGAAATGGTCAAGGTTATTCTTAGATCACTCGTATTTCTTAATCCCACTCAAGTTCAATTAATTCATGGTGATCCTAGATATAAACTAATGTCTCCCGAGGAAGTGATAGGAAAATTTGTGAGCTTTGAATTGATGATCAAAGGCTCCAAGAAAATCATCGAGCAAGGCGCCTCCTCCACACCCGATGTGCAACCAGTTGCCTTCAAAGCAACGGAGGAGAAGAAAGAAGAGTCTACAACAAGTAGGCTTCCCATTGACGCCTCCAAGCTCGACAACAAGGAAATGGCGCTCATCATCAAGAGCTTCCGCCAAATCCTCAAGCAAAGGAGGGGGAAGGATTACAAGCCTCGCTCCAAGAAGGTTTGCTACAAATGTGGTAAGCCTGGTCATTTTATTGCCAAATGTCCTTTGTCTAGTGATAGTGACAGGGATAACGACAAGAGGGGGAAGAAGAAGGAGAAGAGATATTACAAGAAGAAGGGCGGCGATGCTCATGTTTGCCAGGAGTGGGACTCCGACGAGAGCTCCACCGACTCCTCCTCTGATGAGGACGCCGTAAACATCGCCATCAACAAGGGTCTTCTCTTCCCCAACGTCGGCCACAAGTGCCTCATGGCAAAGGACGGCAAGAAGAAGAAGGTAAAATCTAGATCCTCCACTAAGTATGCAACATCTAGTGATGAGGCTAATTCTAGTGATGATGAGGATAACTTGCTTACTCTTTTTGCCAATCTTAACATGCAACAAAAAGAAAAGTTGAATGAATTGATTAGTGCTATTCATGAGAAGGATGAACTCTTGGATAGCCAAGAGGACTTCCATATTAAAGAAAACAAAAAGCATCTTAAGGTTAAAAATGCTTATGCTCTAGATGTAGAAAAATGTGAAAAACTAACTAGTGAGCTAAGCACTTGCCATGACACTATTTCTAGCCTTAGAAATGAAAATGCTAAATTAATTGCTAAGGTTGAGAAATCAAATGATTGTGATGATTCAATTGTTAATCTTAGAAATGATAATACTAGTTTAATTGCTAAGATTGACATGTTGAATGAATCTCTTTCTAGCCTTAAGATTAAAAAATGAAAAATTAATTGCTAAGGCCAAAGATTTAAATGTTTGCAATGATGCTATTACCAATCTTAGAGATGAGAATGCTATTTTACATGCTAAGATTGTTGAATTAAATGATTGCAAACCCTCTACATCTACCGTTGATCATGTTTCTATTTGCACTAGATGTAGAGATGTTAATGTAGATGCTATTCATGATCACCTTGCTTTAATTAAACAAAAAAATGATCATATAGCTACATTAACTGCTAAAATCAATGAGCATGATTTGGAAAATGAGAAATTTAAATTTGCTAGAAGCATGCTCTATAGTGGGAGACGCCCAGGCATTAAGGATGGCGTTGGCTTCCAACAGGGAGACAATGTCAAGCTTAATGCCCCTCCTAAAAGATTGTCTAATTTTGTTAAAGGCAAGGCTCCCATGCCTCAGGATAACGAGGGCTATATTTTATATCCTGCTGGTTATCCTGAGGATAAGATTAGGAGAATTCATGCAAAGAAGACTCATTTTGTTTCTCACCATGCTTTTATTTATAAGAATGAGGCTTCTAGCTCTAGGCATTCTACACATGTTAAAATGCCTAAGAAGAAAACTCCTATTGCATCAAATGATCATAACATTTCATTTAAGACTTTTGATGCTTCATATGTGCTTACTAACAAATCAGGCAAAGTATTTGCCAAATATGTTGGGGGCAAACACAAGGGCTCCAAGACTTGTGTTTGGGTACCCAAGGTGCTTGTTTCTAATTTAAAAGGACCCAAGACCGTTTGGGTACCTAAGAGCAAGGCCTAAATTTGTTTTGTAGGTTTATGCATCCGGGGGCTCAAGTTGGATCATCGATAGCGGGTGCACAAACCACATGACTGGGGAGAAAAGGATATTCTCCTCCTATGAGAAAAACCAAGATCCCCAAAGAGCTATCACATTCAGGGATGGAAATCAAGGTTTGGTCAAAGGATTAGGTAAAATTGCTATATCACCTGACCATTCTATTTCCAATGTTTTTCTTGTAGATTCATTAGATTACAATTTGCTTTCTGTTTCTCAATTATGCAAAATGGGCTACAATTATCTCTTTACGGATGTAGGTGTTACCGTCTTTAGAAGAAGTGATGATTCAGTAGCTTTTAAGGGAGTGTTAGAGGGTCAGCTATACTTAGTTGATTTCAATAGAGCTGAACTCGATACTTGCTTAATTGCTAAGACTAACATGGGTTGGCTCTGGCACCGCCGACTAGCCCACGTTGGGATGAATAATCTTCACAAGCTTCTAAAGGGAGAGCACATTTTGGGACTAACAAATGTTCATATTGAGAAAGATAGGATTTGTAGCGCATGTCAAGCCGGGAAGCAAGTTGGTGTTTGATGAGACTAACGACTCTCAAGTAGAGCAAGTTGATCTTGATGAGCTAGATGATGAAGAGGCTCCGTGCATCACGCTAAGGAACATGTCCATTGGGGATGTGTGTCCTAAGGAATCTGAAGAGCCTCCACAAGCACAAGATCAACAATCTTCATCTTCCATGCAAGCATCTCCACCAACCCAAGATGAGGATCAAGCTCAAGAGGATGAAAATGAAGATCAAGAAGATGAGCCACCTCAAGAGGAGGACATTGATCAAGGGGGAGATGCCAATGATCAAGACAAGGAAGATGATGAGGATCCAAGACCGCCACACCCAAGAGTCCACCAAGCGATTCAAAGAGATCACCCCGTGAACACCATCCTTGGCGATATTCATAAGGGGGTAACAACTCGATCTCGAGTCGCTCATTTTTGTGAACACTACTCTTTTGTTTCCTCTATTGAGCCACACATGGTAGAGGAAGCACTTCAAGATTCAGATTGGGTGATGGCGATGCAAGAGGAGCTCAACAACTTCACGAGGAATGAGGTATGGCATTTAGTTCCACGTCCTAACCAAAATGTTGTAGGAACCAAGTGGGTCTTCCGCAACAAGCAAGATGAGCATGGTGTGGTGACAAGGAACAAGGCACGACTTGTGGCCAAAGGGTATTCACAAGTTGAAGGTTTGGATTTTGGTGAAACCTATGCACCCATAGCTAGGCTTGAGTCAATTCGTCTATTACTTGCCTATGCTACTTACCATGGCTTTAAGCTCTATCAAATGGACGTGAAGAGTGCCTTCCTCAATGGACCAATCAAGGAAGAGGTCTACGTTGAGCAACCTCCTGGCTTTGAAGATAGTGAGTATCCTAATCATGTTTATAAACTCTCTAAGACGCTTTATGGGCTCAAGCAAGCCCCAAGAGCATGGTATGAATGCCTAAGAGATTTTCTTATCACTAATGGCTTCAAAGTCGGCAAGGCCGATCCTACTCTCTTTACTAAAACAATAGAAAATGATTTGTTTGTATGCCAAATTTATGTTGATGATATCATATTTGGGTCTACTAACAAATCTATTTGTGAAGAGTTTAGTCGGATCATGATACAAAAATTCGAGATGTCTATGATGGGGGAGTTGAAGTATTTTCTAGGATTTCAAGTGAAGCAACTCTAAGAGGGCACCTTCATTAGCCAAACCAAGTACACTCAAGACATCCTCACCAAGTTTGGAATGAAGGATGCCAAGCCCATCAAGACACCCATGGGAACCAATGGGCATCTCGACCTCGACACGGGAGGTAAATCCGTAGATCAAAAGGTATACCGGTCGATGATAGGATCCTTACTCTATTTATGTGCATCTCGACCGGACATTATGCTTTCTGTATGCATCTGTGCAAGATTTCAAGCCGATCCTAAGGAAGTTCACCTTAGGGCCGTGAAGAGAATCTTGAGATATTTAGTTCATACACCTAAGTTTGGCCTTTGGTACCCTAAGGGATCCTCTTTTGACTTATTAGGTTATTTAGATGCTGATTAGGCAGGGTGTAAAATTGATAGGAAGAGCACATCAGGGACTTGTCAGTTTCTGGGGAGATCTCTGGTGTCTTGGGTTTCAAAGAAACAAAACTCAATAGCTCTTTCTACCGCCGAAGCCGAGTACATTGCTGCAGGCCGTTGTTGCGCGCAATTGCTTTGGATGAGGCAAACCCTTAGGGACTATGGCTACAAATTTAGCAAAGTCCCTCTCCTATGTGATAATGAGAGTGCAATCTGCATGGTGGATAATCCCGTTGAGCACAGCCGCACTAAGCACATAGCCATTCGGTATCACTTTTTGAGAGATCACCAACAAAGGGGGGATATCGAGATAGCCTATATTAACACCAAAGATCAATTGGCCGATACCTTTACCAAACCACTAGATGAGAAAACCTTCACCAAACTTAGGAATGAGCTAAATATTCTTGATTCTAGGAACTTTGATTGATACTTTGCACACATAGCTCATTTACATACCTTTGATCATATCTCTTTTATGACTATGACTAAAGTGTTTTCAAGTTTATTCTCATGCTTAGTCATAGAATTGAAAGGGAAATGGAGTATTCGGCAAAGAAGGCGCTTCCACTCAACTCCATCGGTATTTGCCGGTATTCCGCATAGTTTTCCACTATGGTATAATCTTCACTCATATCTATTTGTTTGCCATTGGGGAGAAAGTAAAAGGGCTTATATTTCACTCAAGTATCCGTTTTTGGCGATTCATGCCAAAGGGGGAGAAAGTATTAGCCCAAAGCAAAAGGACCACACCACCACCAAATTTTAAAATGAAGTTTTCAAATTGATACCTTTATGTGTTTTCAAAAAGGGGACAAAGTATCTTCAAAAATTTGTAAAACCCTCTTGAACACTAAGAGGAGAATTTCATTGAAGGGGAGTTTTGTTTAAGTCAAAGGAAAAGCATTTGAAATAGGGGGAGAAAATTTCAAAACTTGAAAATGCTTCTTTTAATCTTATTCTTATACCTTTGACTATTTTCAAAAGAATTTTGAAAAGAATTTCCAAAAGATTTGCAAAAACAAAACAAGTGGTGCAACCGTGGTCCAAAATTTTAAATAAGAAGAAAACCATTCATGCATATCTAGTAGAAATAATTATTGGTTTCATTCCAAGCAATCTTTGCACTTACCATATGCAAACTAGTTCAATTCTGCACATTTTATATTTGCTTTGATTTGTGTTGGCATCAATCACCAAAAAGGGGGAGATTGAAAGGGAAATAGGGTCAAACCTTTTCCTATATGAATTTTGGTGGTTGAATTGCCCAACACAAATTATTGGACTAACTAGTTTGCTCTAGATTATAAGTTCTACAGGTGCCAGAGGTTCACAACAAACCAATACAAAGTCCAAGGAAGTGTTCAAATAAAAAGAGCAAAAGACAACCGAAGGCTGCCCTGGTCTGGCGCACTGGATTGTCCGGTGTGCCACCGAACAGTGTCCGGTGCACCAGGGTGGATCCACTCTGAACTTGCTAGCTTCAGGAATTTGGGGGAGCCACTCCGCTATAATTCACCGGACTGTCCGGTGTGCCAGCGGAGCAACGGCTACTTAGCACCAATGGTCGTCTGCAAAGGAACAGTGAAACGCTACAATGCGCGCCTGCGCGCGCAGAAGTCAGAGCATGCGTCAGAAGGCGCACCGGACAGTGAACAGTGTCTGTCCGGTGCACCACCGGACTGTTCGGTGGCCCCACTTGTCAGAGCTCCAACGGTCGAACCCTAACAGTTGGGTGACGTGGCTGGCGCACCGAACTGTGTCCGGTGGCGCACCGGACTGTCCGGTGCGCCATACGACAGCAGCCATCCCCAACAGCCACTTTGGTGGTTGGGGCTATAAATACCCCCAACCACCACTCATTCAAGGCATCCAAGTTTTTCAGCCATTGCATTCAATACAAGAGCTCTAGACTTCACTCCAAGACACAAACAAAGAGATCAAATCCTCTCCCAAGTCCAAAGATCATTCCAATCAAATAGTGACTAGTGAGAGAGTGATATTTGTGTCCTTTTGAGTTCTTGCGCTTGGATCGCTTTCTTCCTTCCTCATTTCTTGTTCTCAAGTGTTTTGTAACCAAGGCAAGAGACACCAAGTGTGTGGTGGTCCTTGCGGGGTCTAAGTGACCCGTGAGATAAGGAGAAAGCTCACTCGGTCTAAGTGACCGTTTGAGAGAGGGAAAGGGTCATCCCACTTTGTGCTCCCAAGGTTGCGCACTTGATTGAACATGGTCTTGAGCCCGTTGTACATGGCTTGCGGCTCTTCTTCTTTGTTGAGGACGAATCGACCAAGCTCTCTCTCGATCGTCTCACGCTTGGTGATCTTGGTCACCTCGTCCCCTTCGTGCGCGGAATTTCTTTGGCATTCTTTAACCTTGCACCATGTAATACTCCTCTCGACATAAAGAGGCGAGGAGTATAGAAGTTGCTTGGGAGTTAAAGTGCCTAATTTGGGCGGCCTCGTCCGAGTCATAGTCCTCGTCCCCCACCTGTGGTGCCTGCGCTCCAAATTCAACAATGTCCCAAATGCTTTCGTGGAGTGAGGTTAGATGATGCCTCATTTTATCACTCCACATACAATAATCTTCACCATCAAAATATGGTGGTTTGCCTAAGGGAACAGAAAGTAGAGGAGCGCGCTTAGAAATACGGGGATAGCGTAGGGGCATCTTACTATACTTCTTGCGCTCGTGGCGCTTAGAAGTAGTGGACGACTCGGTGCCGGATGTGGAGGGTGTTGAAGAATCGGTCTCGTAGTAGACCACCTTCTTCATCTTCTTTTTCTTCATGTCAGCCCTCCTATGTGACTTGATGGAGGAAGATGATTCCTCCTTGTACTTGTTGCCGGACTCCCTTAATAGAGTTTTCCCGGAGCCCGTGGGCTTGTTGCCGGTCACGATCTCCCTCTTGGCGTGATCTCTAGATATCACTTCGAGTTTGTTTAACTCTTAATGAAGCACTGGCTCTGATACCAATTGAAAGTTGCCTAGGGGGTGAATATGCGAAACCGGAAATTTATAAACTTAAACACACACTAAGGCCGGGGTTAGCGTTAGAATTAAATCCAAGGCGGAAGATTGTTTCTCTTGCCACGAGTTGCTCAAATGATGCGGATGACGTTTAGGAGTAAACTCAAATCAATATTGGCAAGAAAACTTTAGAGAGAGGAAAGAGGGCAAACAAATCAAATGGAAATCAACACAAGTGGACACGGTGATTTGTTTTACCAAGGTTTGGTTCCAAAGAACCTAATCCCGGTTGAGGAGGCCACAAAGGTTGGGTCTATTTCAACCCTTTCCCTCTCTCTCAATCTGTCACTTAGACCGAGTGAGCCTTCTCTTAATCACATGGGTCACTAAGACCCCGCAAGGACCACCACATACTTGGTGTCTCTTGCTTAGCTTTACAAAGCACTTAAGAATTGGAATGAGAAAGGAAGAAGGCAATCCAAGCAACAAGAGCGCAAATGAACACAAAAACTTTCTCTCTCAAGTCACTAAGTGGTGGAGTTGATTTTGGGACTTGGAGAGGTGAAGCGCCCCAATCCTCTGGGACTCAAATGTGATACAATTACTAGTCCTAGGAGGCTAGTAAACACATTTATACATCAGATGATTACAGATCTGCTTAAACGAGACAAACCTATAAAGGTGGCGATCAACTTTAAGAGTTGGTCCACAACTCGGGACATATCATCAGAGTGGGGCTGAAGCAGCCCGATATACGCAGTGAAGCAAATCAGCGGTCCAACAGCCACAGGCAAGGTTGGGAACAGGCGTAACTCTTACCCGATCAGCGATCTCCTTCTCTGAAAAACAACAAATAAGCAAGGGTGAGTACTTACGTACTCAGCAGCCCACCTTCACCCACGGAATGAGATATAATGCATGGAATATGTGGAGCTAAGGATATTTTGCAGAAAGAGCAATATTTGATGTAGGGTTATTTTGTAAAACATTTTATATTTTTTCAAAGCGCATCCTCTCCCAAAGGAGCAGGAAGTTTTTCAATATAGAGCAAAATCCCCTGGACTAAACCATCCAGGTATCTCAGCAGTTTCCTACTGGTTTTCATTTTCAAAAACAGATACTGGACTTCCCATCCACCATAGCTCACGGCTCAATTGTCGGACCTTTTAAAACCACTTTTCAAAAGCATTTTTGGAAAACAAAATACTAATTGTCAAATCCATGCCATGACTCATTCATATCCGTGGACACGGACTATTTGAATAGGTTTTTAAACTCTGCAGAGGTGTACACTTTACCCACTAGTCCGGTTTCTGCAATCTCACCGTTGTGAGATCCGAATGCTGAATCTCTCTGTTTCCTTGCACGTCCTTATCTTAACAATGATACCGGAAGGAGTCAGGCCAGCACCATGCCCAAACCGGACAAAACATTCCCCCTCCTTATCCTCCCGGTGCTCCCCAGCCATCATAACCCTGGGGTTCGGACCGTACAAGTTCAGATTGAGTGACTGCCCATACAGTCTCGAGTGGTTGTACTTGATAAGAGTATAGGTAAGGAGTGATGACAAACCGATCCTTAGGCAAGAGAGACAATCCTTCATGCTCACACCTAAACCAGCTAAGCCATCACCTTAGGCCCTCCCCTAAACCAGGGAGTCCCTAATCATCCCACTCAAAGGTGATAATTTTGAAAAACATTTTCTTTTGAAAACTCATACCTTTTCTCAAATCATTTGTAACCAAGATGTCAAGGAGTATAAAGATTAATTGCGGCAAAAGCTGGGTGGCCATAATAACTTGTCTCAAAATCATATCATGCATAAAATAACAGGCTGAGGGTTGTGGTTGAAAAGCATAGGTAATTTATGCATCAAAGGGATCCAGTGAGCTTACCTTGCTTAACTGGCGAAAGGGGTGAGAGCTTGCAGAACTGGCTTCTGGCTCCACCACCTGGTGTAGACTTGCAGATCTGGCCTTCACGAGACAGTACGAACGCTCCGATAACTATGCAACATGAACAAGCTGAAGCGTCCCCAATCCTCTGGGACTCAAATGTGATATAATTACTAGTCCTAGGAGGCTAGTAAACACATTTATACATCAGATGATTCCAGATCTGCTTAAACGAGACAAACCTATAAAGGTGGCGATCAACTTTAAGAGTTGGTCCACAACTCGGGACAGATCATCAGAGTGGGGCTGAAGCAGCCCGATATACGCAGCGAAGCAATTCAGCGGTCCAACAGCCACAGGCAAGGTTGGGAACAGTCGTAACTCTTACCCGATCTCCTTTTTTTGAAAAACAACAAATAAGCAAGGGTGAGTACAAACGTACTCAGCAGCCCACATTCACCCGCGGAATGGGGAAATCAGATATAATGCATGGAATATGTGGAGCTCAGGATATTTTGCAGAAACAGCAATATTTTATGCAGGGTTGTTTTGAAAAAAATTTTGTATTTTTGCAAAGCGCATCCTCTCCAAAAGGAGCAGGAAGTTTTTCAATATTAGAACAAAATCCCCTGGACTAAACCATCCAGGTATCTCAGCAGTTTCCCACTAGTTTTCATTTTCAAAAACAGCTACTGGACTTCCCATCCACCATAGCTCACGGCTCAACTGCCGGACCTTTTAAAAACCATTTCTCTCAAACACACCTCTTTTTTTGAAAGCAAAACACTAATTGCCATACCACACCAGACTCGTCCATTCCTGTGCACACAGACTATTCGAATAGGTTTTCAAACTCTACGCAGAGGGGTACACTTTACCCACTAGTCCGGCTCTGCGATCTCATGATCAATGAGACCCGAATCCGAATCTCTTTCTTTCCTCGCACGTCCTAACCTTAACGGTTATACCGGAAGGAGTCAGGCCACCGCCATATCCAAACCGGACAAAACATTCCCCCTCCTTATCCTCCAGGTGCTCCCCAGCCTTCATAACCCTGGGGTTGGACCGTACGAGTTCAGATTGAGTGACTGCCCACACAGTCTCGAGTGGTTGTACTTATCATGAGTACAGGTAGTGAAAGATGACAAACCGGTCCTTATAAGAGGGGACAATCCTTCTGCTCACGCCTAAACCAGCTGAGCCATCACCTTAGGCCCTCCCCTAAACCAGGGAGTCCCTGATCATCCCTACTCAAGGTGATAAGGGTGAAAACCCTTCATCATACACATTTTGAAAAGCATTTTCTTTTGAAAACTCACACCTTTCCTCAAATCATTTGTAACAAATATATCAGGGATTGATTGCGGCAAGTGGCTGGGTGGCCATAATAACTTGTCTTAAAATCATATCATGCATAAAATAACAGGCTGAGGGTTGTGGTTGAAAAATCATAGGTAATTTATGCATCAAAGGGGTCCAGTGAGCTTGTCGTGCTTATTCGGCGAAGTGGGAGGGGAGCTCGCGGAACTGGCTTCTAGCTCCACTGCCTGGCGTAGACTTGCAGATCTGGCCTCCACGAGATGGCACGAACGCTCCGATAACTATGCAACATGAATAAACAAACATACAAACAAGCAAGTATACCAACAAATATTTAGTATAGTGGTCAATATAGCGATATATGGATGGGTAGAGTCTTGAGTAGAATCTGTGTCACGTGGTGTTGAGATACTACTAGTGGTGGAGCAGAGGTGCTTACCAGGAGGGTGGACTAGAGGCGAAGCGACACTATGCGTGTAGCCAGCAGAGCGGAGTAACTGAGTGGGTGGGGTGTTTGCCTTGGCTAAGGGTGTTGAGTGTGTGTGGAGAGGGAGAGGATAGCTGGGTGTATTTATAGCTGAGTGTATGTGGTGTAGCATAGTGAAGTTCACTGTTGGTGAGAATAGTGATGAATGAATCGTCTAACTTAGTTATCGTCACTATTCTCACCCTGTTCATACTAAGTCAGACGACTCATTCGTCACTATTCTCACCAACAGTGAACTTCACTGTGCTACACCACATACACTCAGCTATAAATACACCCAGCTAGCCTCTCCCTCTCCACACACACTCAACACCCTCAGCCAAGGAAAACACCCCACCCACTCAGTTACTCTGCTCTGCCAGCTACATGCATAGTGTCGCTTCGCCTCCAGTCCACCCTCCTGGTAAGCACCTCCGCTCCACCACCAGTAGTATCTCAACACCACATGACACAGATTCTACTCAAGACCCTACCCATCCATATATCGCTATTCTAACCACTATACTAAATATTTGTTGGTATACTTGCTTGTTTGTATGTTTGCTTATTCATGTTGCATAGTTATTGGAGCATTCGTGCCATCTCGTGGAGGCCAGATCTGCAAGTCTACGCCAGGCAGTGGAGCCAGAAGCCAGTTCCGCGAGCTCCCCTTCCCCCTTCGCCGAATAAGCACGGCAAGCTCACTGGATCCCTTTGATGCATAAATTACCTATGATTTTTCAACGACAACCCTCAGCCTGTTATTTTATGCATGATATGATTTTGAGACAAGTCATTATGGCCACCCAGCCGCTTGCCGCAATCAATCCTTGATATATTTGTTACAAATGATTTGAGGAAAGGTGTGAGTTTTCAAAAGAAAATGCTTTTCAAAATGTGTTTTATGAAGGGTTTTCACCCTTATCACCTTTGAGTAGGGATGATCAGGGACTCCCTGATTTAGGGGAGGGCCTAAGGTGATGGCTCAGCTGGTTTAGGCGTGAGCAGAAGGATTGTCCCCTCTTATAAGGACCGGTTTGTCATCTTTCACTACCTGTACTCATGATAAGTACAACCACTCGAGACTGTGTGGGCAGTCACTCAATCTGAACTCGTACGGTCCAACCCCAGGGTTATGAAGGCTGGGGAGCACCGGGAGGATAAGGAGGGGGAATGTTTTGTCCGGTTTGGACATGGCAGTGGCCTGACTCCTTCCGGTATAACCGTTAAGGTTAGGACGTGCGGGGAAAGAAAGAGATTCGGATTCAGATCTCATTGATCATGAGATCGCAGTGTCACACCCGGCTTTAAGGAACAAAGCCAGGTGCATCTCATACATGCGCCAAGAAGACAACATATATAATAACAGAGTGTATAGAGATAAATGTCATAAAACATCAGTTTATTACATAGCGGAAGACTTATTACAAAATAAAAGATAAAAGTAAAACGAACTAAGGATCATCGGCGCCAATGTCAACTGAGAAACGCCACCTAGATCAGATCATACTCCTCGCCTTGTGGCTCCTCCTGAACCACCTGATCTTCTCCTGTGGGGGGGTGTGAGACAGCAAGGGTGAGCTCACACATGATCATAGCTCAACAAGTTGTGGGGAACCAGTGGTCATAAACTCACAAAGGTGTGAGTTCATGTGATGTGTAAGGCTAATCAATGATAGGGGTTAAAGCTGAGCATCGCTTTTAAGTAGTTGGTCAAAATTTTATTAGCAGTTACTAAGTGTAAGTAAATACCAAACCATAAATATAGTAATAGAACAAAATTAATAACAACCCATGCAATGCAAATGACAAAATTGAATTTAAGTTCCATAATTTAAACATCAGAGAGTCCTGAGCCGCTCATGACCGTGAGCTCGGCTAGTATACCAGTTTTACACTCTGCAGAGGTTGTACCCTTTACCCACAAGTCATGCTACCCATCTGCCAAGGGGTCGCGAGTCCCATACACCTCTACCTAGGAAGCGCGGCAGGGCAACACTACGAGGCCTTTACAAAGTTCCACTAGCTTCCGAAAACCCGCTACAGTTTATAGGAAGTTCCAATGCAGGGTTCTTGGCTGACCGCCATCGCAGCAAAATCAACCAAGGACCTCCCTACACTGACCACTCCCCTACTGCCCTTGCCCCTTTCGGGTAAGGTAGTCTTCCACTAGCTTTCCTAGTTAATCAGCCAAGGGCGTCCCATTAAACCCTTGTGGTGGCACGTGTTACTCAAGTTAAGCTCTATGTTCCAATTAACATTAATGATCTCAACATGAACATAAATAGAATAACAAAAAGAATTGGAACATAGAGGTAATAAATGATTATCCCAAAACCAGGTAAAGCAATAGCGAACTACCCAAGTGAATCAGGGGTAAACAAGGTAATGAGATAAACAATCTAGGGTGACCTATTGGGTCCCATCAAAATTAACCTATGCATGGATAAGTGATATTAAAGAACATTATTAGGTAAAAAGTGGTCAAGGGCACAACTTGCCTTCAATGAGCTCCTGCTCAGCTACTTCAACCTGCTGCTCACCAGGATCCTCAGCAACGGGCTCTTCTACTCGCCACAATACAAACAAGCACAATACATATAGAGAAATTAACATTACACCAAACATATAAATAAAATACCCAGTAATAATCTACACATTAAAATAAAATTCTAGGAACAGGAATCATAATTTTTGGAGTTATAGAATTTAAGTTATGGATTTTTAAAGGTTTTATGTGCTTAAAATAGGATTAAGTGTGGGATTAATTTTCTTACTGTTGTCATGATAAAACAGAGACACTAAGTGGTAGAGAATAAAATTACAAAATTTTAGGAACTGGAATGAAGTGATTTGGAGTTAGTATGAATTTTCTATGAATTATTGAAGTTCTAGCAATTATTTTTCTATTAAAAATCTATTTTCCACTTTATTTATTCAGTTTTAAACTGCACTGGATTGGGCCTCAATATCTGTGAAGCGCAGGGGGCTCGGGGATAAAATTCCTAAGACTCAGGGAACAGCGCATAGGACGGCGGGTTGTTTTCAGGAAAACCGAGGGGCTCTTAAGTAAAATGGACCCGCGAAGGGGTACCGTTTGATCCCGGCCGTTGGATCAAGCGCGAGCGATCCTGATTAAATTAAGTTCTTATCTGAATCGGTATGCAAATCCCACCGTTGGATCCAGGATCCACGGTGCGGATTTTATTACTCTAAACCTAACACTGCCCGTACGATCCAGATCGACGGTCCCGATCGACCGAGGTGAAAAGGTATGCCAAGATCTAATCCTAGCCGTGTGTTAGCGGATCAACGGCAGAGGCTCCCCCAACCCAATCCGACGCAGCGAACGGCGACGCCGCCCACAGTACGCGGCGAACCTCGCCGGCGAAATTCAAATCCGGAGTGCTAGAGCTCTAGCGTCTAACCCGCTCGCTTCTACGTGTTACAGGAACAATAAGGAACCTGTATGAGCCATCATACCGGAGTAATCGTCGCGTAGAGCGCTAGTTGTGGAGGAATGGCGGGACAGTGGCAAGGCGACGACGACGGCGAGCAATTCGGAGCTGCCCCGGTGATCAAACCCGCTCGATTCTGCTGGGGTTGTCTTCCTAGTGATGGCGAAGCTTCACGGCCTCCCCTCCCAAGGCTTATAAGGCGATGGGGTCGAATATCAGCTGTGGCGGCTCTCTTTCCCTAATCCGGCCTCTCTACTGGCGGCTAGAAGTGGTGAACAAGGGGAGAGCACGTGAGTGTCTTTGCGACGCGGCCGGGTCCTCTCCCCCCCCCATATAGCCCTGGGTCCCTAACGGAAAACGTGGCGCGGACCCGGTAGATTCGGCGCGGCGGATGCGGAGGTGATAGGCAGTCGCGGAGGGGATGAGGATGGATATGACATGCGGGGGCCACCATCAGTGACACAGAGGAGCGCGTGCGCGATTCGCAGGAACGGAGATGTGGGCTACGGAGTACGCACACCGCGGCTGACAACCGGGTCCCACGAGGCAGAGGTCGTGAGGGTGAGCACGCGCGCGACGAGACTGACAGCCGGGCCCTGGGTGTAAGTGGCAGCGCGGTGAGGCAGGCGCGTGCGGGCTGAAGACTTGGGCCGCGGAAGGGGAGAGAAGAGGAGATGGGCCGAATACGAGGTTGGGGCCCAGTTAGGGTAGTTTTGTTTTATTCTTTTCTTTTCCATTTCTTTTTCCCCATTTCAAATTCAATTTGAATTCAGATCTAATTCAAACCTTTTGGCCCTTTCTTACAATTATATATTGTGCCATTAAAGTACTGACTTTGAAGATACTATTTTTATGTATATATTTTCTATAAATTCTATACTCTTCCCCTTTCTTTTCTATATTCTCATGGTTTTATTTTCAAGTTTAAACTTTAAATTCTATGGATCCATTGATATGCTATTAATGGTATATTTATTTTATTAAGCACAAATGCACATCCAAATAAAAACTCGGCATGATGCATAAACTTTAATAGTACATCCTTTTATTACTTATTTGTTTTTGAATATATAGTGTCCACATGTGATGATGCATAAAGGTCAAACCCATATAAAGAGGAATTGTTTCTCTATTGGTATTATTTCTAGCAAATTACAAAGTAGGTGTTACAAATCCTACCCCCCTTAAAAATAATCTCGTCCTCGAGATTTAAGAAGATCTAGGGAAAAGATGGGGAAAATCTATGCGAAGCTCTTCTTCTCTCTCCCACGTTGCTTCATCTTCACCGTGGTGACTCCATTGAACTTTGCACATATTTATCACCTTATTTCTTGTAACTCTAGTCAAAGTATCCAAAATCTTGATCGGGTACTCCGTGTAAGTCAAATCACCTTGAACACTGAGCTCTTCTATCGGTAATTGTTCCTCAGGGACACGGAGACACTTCTTAAGTTGAGATACGTGAAACACATTATGCACATCCGATAGACTAGCAGGTAACTTGAGTTGGTATGCCATCTCCCCAACTCTTCTAAAGATCAGGAATGGTCCAATATAACGAGGGGACAATTTGCCCTTGACTTTAAATCTCCTCATCCCACGAAGTGGTGACACCTTGAGATACACATAATCTCCTTCTTCGAATTCCAGTGGCCTCCTTCTATTATCAGCATAGCTCTTTTGCCGGGTTTGAGCCACCCTCAAATTCTCTCGAATCATACGGACTTGTTCTTCTGCTTCTTGAATCAATTCAGACCCAAAGAACTGTCTTTCTCCAGTCTGATCCCAATACAAAGGAGTCCTGCACTTCCTCCCATATAAAGCTTCAAAAGGTGACATCTTCAGACTGGCCTGATAACTATTATTATATGAGAACTCAGCATAAGGTAGACTCTTATCCCAACTTCCTCCATGCTGAAGGGCACATGCTCTCAACATATCTTCCAATACTTGATTAGTCCTTTCAGTCTGTCCATCCGTCTAAGGGTGATAAGCTGTACTGAAATTCAAGTTCGTGCTCATGTTCTCATGAAAGCTTCTCCAAAATCTTGAGGTAAACTGCGAACCTCGATCAGACACGATCTTCTTTGGTACTCCATGTAAACACACAATCCGAGCCATATATAACTCTGCTAGCTGAGAACCTTTATAAGTAGTCTTGACAGGAATAAAGTGAGCCACTTTAGTCAATCTATCCACAATCACCCATATAGCATCATATCCTTTCTGGGTGCGAGGCAATCCAGTAATAAAATCCATACCAATCTCTTCCCATTTCCACTCGGGTATCTTCAGTGGATGCAATAGTCCAGCTGGCCTCTGGTGTTCAGCCTTAACTCTTTGACATACATCGCACATAGCCACATGTGCAGCCACATCTCTTTTCAATCCATACCACCAATACTTCCGTTTCAAATCCTGATACATCTTGGTACTACCAGGATGAATAGAATAATCCGAATCATGGGCCTCCTTTAAAATAGTCTCTCGAAGGCTTTTAATATCAGGAACACACATCCTGTCCTTGAACCATATAGTGCCTTGCTCATCTTCCGTAAATTCCGGAACTCGACCTTCAGTAATCAGATCCTTAATCTCTTTTATTTTAGCATCCTCAAGTTGACCTTTGCGGATTTCTTGCTCCAAGGTAGGTTCCACATCAATAGTGACTCCTTCAGTATGAGCAACTATCCCCAGGTTAAGTCTCCTGAAATCCTCAACAATCTCATCGGGTAGCTGGGCAACAATAGCTGAATGAACATGCTCCTTGCGACTCAAGGCATCTGCAACCAAATTTGCCTTGCCCGGGTGATAGTGAATCTCCAAATCATAATCCTTAATAAGCTCCAACCAACGGCGTTGCCTAAGGTTGAGATCCTTCTGAGTGAATATATACTTCAAACTCTTATGATCCATATATACTTGACACTTGGTTCCCATAATGTAATGTCTCCAAATCTTAAGTGCATGCACAACGGCTGCCAATTCCAAGTCATGAGTGGGGTAGTTCATTTCATGTTTCCGCAACTGACGGGATGCATAGGCGATCACATGTCCTTCTTGCATGAGCACACATCCCAATCCTTGGCCACATGCATCACAATAGATATCAAATCCTTTCTGTAAGTCTGGCATTACCAACACTGGAGGTGTCATCAATCTCTCCTTCAATTGATTAAAGCTCTCTTGACATTTCTCATCCCACTTAAATTCTTTTCCTTTCTCCAAAAGCGATGTCATAGGCTTGGCAATCTTAGAGAATCCTTCAATAAATCTCCGATAGTAGCCTGCTAATCTCAAGAAACTCCGAATCTCAGTAACTGTAGTGGGTGCTCTCCACTCCATTATCTCCTTAACCTTAGCAGGATCCACTGCTATTCCTCCATTAGAAATAATATGTCCAAGGAATGGTACCTTGTCAATCCAAAACTCGCACTTGCTGAACTTGGCATATAGCTGGTTATCTCGAAGCTTCTGTAGCACCAACCTCAGATGTTCCTCATGATCGTTATCACTCTGAGAATAAATGAGAATATCGTCGATGAACACCACGACGAATCTGTCCAAGTACTCTATAAACACCTTGTTCATTAAGTTCATAAAATAAGCTGGTGCATTGGTTAATCCAAACGACATAACAGTAAACTCATATAATCCATATCGAGTCGAGAAAGCCGTCTTGGGAATATCCGATGGTCTAATCCTCATCTGATGGTATCCCGATCGGAGATCAATCTTCGAAAATACTCTTGCACCTCTCATCTGATCAAATAAATCCTCAATACGGGGCAACGGATACTTGTTCTTCACTGTAACATCATTAAGAGATCTATAATCCACACACATCCGCTGCGATCCATCCTTCTTCTATACAAACAAGACCGATGCTCCCCAAGGTGAGGAACTCGGACGAATGTACCCAGCATCTTGTAACTCAGTTAACTGCTTCTTAAGTTCCTTCAACTCCTCTATGGACATCCTATATGGCCGTTTAGAAATAGGGGCAGTTCCAGGTAAGAGGTCAATAACAAACTCAACTTCTCTATCAGGTGGCATCCCTGGTAACTCCTCTGGAAAGACATCCGGAAAATCTCTGACCACCCGGATGTTGTCACCAACAAACTCCTCAGGTATAAAGAACATTGCACGCATGGGTGAGGAGGTTACTGCAATATTAACTTGAAACCTTTCTCCTTTAGTGGTAGTGAGTTCTACGGTACCTCTACCACATGCTATAACGGCCTTTGCCTTTCTTAGCCATGACATACCCAGGATCAGATCTATACTGCTTGACTCTAATATTATAGCAGTAGCTCCAAATTCTCTACCCATAATGGTCAATGTCAACCTACGTGTCATTTGATTCGCCTCAACAGGCCCTTTAGGTGTAATTACTATCATGGGTTTTCTCATATTTAGCAGTGGTATTTCATTTGTGTTGGCATAACGAGCAGACATGAATGAATGTGTAGCACCAGAATCAAATAATATGGTTGCAGGAATTGCATTAACATAAAACATACCAATTACAAGGTCCCCTCCATCCGGAGTAGCATCAACGCTGACTTGATTAACCTTGGCAATAGAATATCCCTTGCCAGAGCTTGGAGTTTGCTGCTTGTTCTGAACTGGAGTAGTAGCCACCCTCTGTGGGCAGACATTTGCATAGTGACCAGTCTTCCCACACTTGAAACATGTGGTGCCTGGACTCTGTCCTGAAAACTTCGTCGGGGTGCCAGTAGGGGTAGCCTGTCGAGGAGGTGGAGTCCTCAGTGGTGATTGCTGAACTGGGCACGGTCCTCCTGGTCGAGTTGGTGTACCCTGTGGTGAACTGTAGCGAGGACGAACACTGCTGCTTCCTTGTCCTTGAGATATTGCCTTTCTCTTCAAATCTCCCAGCTGAACACGCTTGTGTTCAATAGCCAGGGCCTTATCAAGCAGCCTCTGAAATGACGGAAATGTGTGTGCCACTAGAGCATACTGCAGTGGTCCATTAAGTCCTTCAATGAAATGCTCCTGCTTCCTCTCGTCTTCAGCAACTTCTTCAGGGGCATATCTGGATAACTGAATAAACTTGTCGCGGTACTCGCTGACTGACATACTTTCTTGCTTCAGCGACAGAAATTCCTTCTTCTTGATCTTTATCATACCAGCTGGAATATGGTAGTTTCTGAACTGTGTACTGAACTCTGCCCAGGTAATAGTATCAGCAGCGTCATGGGCAGCAGTATAAGAATCCCACCAGTCAGCAGCAGGACCTGTCAGACGTCCAGAAGCATAAAGAACTTTCTCCCGGTCCGTGCACTGTGCAATATTCAGCATCTTCTCAACGGACTTCAGCCAATCATCCGCGTCCAGTAGATCAGGTGAGCTAGCGAATGTAGGTGGCTTATGACTCATGAACTCCCGGTGCTTATCACGAGGTGGAACTGGTGGTGGTGGTGGAGGCAGTGGTACTTGTTGCTGTTGTTGCTGCTGTTGTTGCTGTTGCATTTGTTGTTGCAGCTGCTGTTGCTGTGCCCTCCTTTCCTGGCGTATCTCATCTCGCTCCTGGCGCAACTCCTGGCGTATATCTTCTCTTTCCTGACGCATCTCCTGGCGTTCTTGCTGCATCTGGGCACGCATATCAGCCATAGTGTCCGCCATTTGCTGCATCACCGCCATCTGAGCAGCAACCAGTGGGTCAACTCCGCCTGGTGGAGGATTAGGAGGATTCATCTCTGCAGGCTGTGGCTGAGGTTGTCTATATATCCTTCGAGCGTGTTGGTTAGGAGGCAAATCAATTCCGCCACCCCGCCTGGTATTGACCATCTGAGTTAGATACATATGGTAAGAAAATAGTAGACAAGGTAGTAATTACAAATCATGTTACTTTGGGGGGGGATTTATTAGCTAAGCAGTTTAATGTTTTACTTACCATAGCTAATTTATTACCTTATGCTGGCACATACTAAGATGTCCATATATAATATCTCAATCAATCAAAGAAGCAAATCAGACATTTATCATCAGAACAATCAACCAACATTTTTTACATATAGAAAATAGTTTTGATTTTGTCTTAGGTTCCCTAACTCTTAAGAATGTCATAGGGGTAGGGATTCCAAGGTGTGAAATCCATCTTGTCTTAGAGTAGAAAAGGTAAGAATGATCAGAGTAGAATAGCAAAAGGTGAGACAGGATCAAGATAAGGTAAGTATGGATTGAATCAGAGTAAGATAAGTAGGTAAGGGTTGTCCATTTCTATCTAGGTTTCGTCCTACAGTCAACATTTCCTCTGATACCACTTCTGTCACACCCGGCTTTAAGGAACAAAGCCAGGTGCATCTCATACATGCGCCAAGAAGACAACATATATAATAACAGAGTGTATAGAGATAAATGTCATAAAACATCAGAGTATTTATTACATAGCGGAAGACTTATTACAAAATAAAAGATAAAAGTAAAACGAACTAAGGATCATCGGCGCCAATGTCAACTGAGAAACGCCACCTAGATGAGATCATACTCCTCGCCTTGTGGCTCCTCCTGAACCACCTGATCTTCTCCTGTGGGGGGGTGTGAGACAGCAAGGGTGAGCTCACACATGATCATAGCTCAACAAGTTGTGGGGAACCAGTGGTCATAAACTCACAAAGGTGTGAGTTCATGTGATGTGTAAGGCTAATCAATGATAGGGGTTAAAGCTGAGCATCGCTTTTAAGTAGTTGGTCAAAATTTTATTAGCAGTTACTAAGTGTAAGTAAATACCAAACCATAAATATAGTAATAGAACAAAATTAATAACAACCCATGCAATGCAAATGACAAAATTGAATTTAAGTTCCATAATTTAAACATCAGAGAGTCCTGAGCCGCTCATGACCGTGAGCTCGGCTAGTATACCAGTTTTACACTCTGCAGAGGTTGTACCCTTTACCCACAAGTCATGCTACCCATCTGCCAAGGGGTCGCGAGTCCCATACACCTCTACCTAGGAAGCGCGGCAGGGCAACACTACGAGGCCTTTACAAAGTTCCACTAGCTTCCGAAAACCCGCTACAGTTTATAGGAAGTTCCAATGCAGGGTTCTTGGCTGACCGCCATCGCAGCAAAATCAACCAAGGACCTCCCTACACTGACCACTCCCCTACTGCCCTTGCCCCTTTCGGGTAAGGTAGTCTTCCACTAGCTTTCCTAGTTAATCAGCCAAGGGCGTCCCATTAAACCCTTGTGGTGGCACGTGTTACTCAAGTTAAGCTCTATGTTCCAATTAACATTAATGATCTCAACATGAACATAAATAGAATAACAAAAAGAATTGGAACATAGAGGTAATAAATGATTATCCCAAAACCAGGTAAAGCAATAGCGAACTACCCAAGTGAATCAGGGGTAAACAAGGTAATGAGATAAACAATCTAGGGTGACCTATTGGGTCCCATCAAAATTAACCTATGCATGGATAAGTGATATTAAAGAACATTATTAGGTAAAAAGTGGTCAAGGGCACAACTTGCCTTCAATGAGCTCCTGCTCAGCTACTTCAACCTGCTGCTCACCAGGATCCTCAGCAACGGGCTCTTCTACTCGCCACAATACAAACAAGCACAATACATATAGAGAAATTAACATTACACCAAACATATAAATAAAATACCCAGTAATAATCTACACATTAAAATAAAATTCTAGGAACAGGAATCATAATTTTTGGAGTTATAGAATTTAAGTTATGGATTTTTAAAGGTTTTATGTGCTTAAAATAGGATTAAGTGTGGGATTAATTTTCTTACTGTTGTCATGATAAAACAGAGACACTAAGTGGTAGAGAATAAAATTACAAAATTTTAGGAACTGGAATGAAGTGATTTGGAGTTAGTATGAATTTTATATGAATTATTGAAGTTCTAGCAATTATTTTTCTATTAAAAATCTATTTTCCACTTTATTTATTCAGTTTTAAACTGCACTGGATTGGGCCTCAATATCTGTGAAGCGCAGGGGGCTCGGGGATAAAATTCCTAAGACTCAGGGAACAGCGCATAGGACGGCGGGTTGTTTTCAGGAAAACCGAGGGGCTCTTAAGTAAAATGGACCCGCGAAGGGGTACCGTTTGATCCCGGCCGTTGGATCAAGCGCGAGCGATCCTGATTAAATTAAGTTCTTATCTGAATCGGTATGCAAATCCCACCGTTGGATCCAGGATCCACGGTGCGGATTTTATTACTCTAAACCTAACACTGCCCGTACGATCCAGATCGACGGTCCCGATCGACCGAGGCGAAAAGGTATGCCAAGATCTAATCCTAGCCGTGTGTTAGCGGATCAACGGCAGAGGCTCCCCCAACCCAATCCGACGCAGCGAACGGCGACGCCGCCCACAGTACGCGGCGAACCTCGCCGGCGAAATTCAAATCCGGAGTGCTAGAGCTCTAGCGTCTAACCCGCTCGCTTCTACGTGTTACGGGAACAATAAGGAACCTGTATGAGCCATCATACCGGAGTAATCGTCGCGTAGAGCGCTAGTTGTGGAGGAATGGCGGGACAGTGGCAAGGCGACGACGACGGCGAGCAATTCGGAGCTGCCCCGGTGATCAAACCCGCTCGATTCTGTTGGGGTTGTCTTCCTGGTGATGGCGAAGCTTCACGGCCTCCCCTCCCAAGGCTTCTAAGGCGATGGGGTCGAATATTGGCTGTGGCGGCTCTCTTTCCCTAATCCGGCCTCTCTACTAGCGGCTAGAAGTGGTGAACGAGGGGAGAGCACGTGAGTGTCTTTGCGACGCGGCCGGGTCCTCTCCCCCCCATATAGCCCTGGGTCCCTAACGGAAAACGTGGCGCGAACCCGGTAGATTCGGCGCGGCGGATGCGGAGGTGATAGGCAGTCGCGGAGGGGATGAGGATGGATATGACATGCGGGGGCCAGCATCAGTGACACAGAGGAGCGCGTGCGCGATTCGCAGGAACGGAGATGTGGGCTGCGGAGTACGCACACCGCGGCTGACAACCGGGTCCCACGAGGCAGAGGTCGTGAGGGTGAGCGCGCGCGCGACGAGACTGACAGCCGGGCCCTGGGTGTAAGTGGCAGCACGGTGAGGCAGGCGCGTGCGGGCTGAAGACTTGGGCCGCGGAAGGGGAGAGAAGAGGAGATGGGCCGAATACGAGGTTGGGGCCCAGTTAGGGTAGTTTTGTTTTATTCTTTTCTTTTCCATTTCTTTTTCCCCATTTCAAATTCAATTTGAATTCAGATCTAATTCAAACCTTTTGGCCCTTTCTTACAATTTTATATTGTGCCATTAAAGTACTGACTTTGAAGATACTATTTTTATGTATATATTTTCTATAAATTCTATACTCTTCCCCTTTCTTTTCTATATTCTCATGGTTTTATTTTCAAGTTTAAACTTTAAATTCTATGGATCCATTGATATGCTATTAATGGTATATTTATTTTATTAAGCACAAATGCACATCCAAATAAAAACTCGGCATGATGCATAAACTTTAATAGTACATCCTTTTATTACTTATTTGTTTTTGAATATATAGTGTCCACATGTGATGATGCATAAAGGTCAAACCCATATAAAGAGGAATTATTTCTCTATTGGTATTATTTCTAGCAAATTACAAAGTAGGTGTTACACGCAGAGTCGGACTAGTGGGTAAAGTGTACACCTCTGCGCAGAGTTCAAACCTATTCGAATAGTCTGTGTCCACAGGAATGGACGAGTCTGGTGTGGTATGGCAATTAGTGTTTTGCTTTCAAAAAAAGAGGTGCGTTTGAGAAAAGTGGTTTTTTAAAAAAGGTCCGGCGGTTGAGCCGTGAGCTATGGTGGACGGGAAGTCCAGTAGCTGTTTTTGAAAATGAAACCAGTGGGAAACTGCTGAGATACCTGGATGGTTTAGTCCAGGGGATTTTGTTCTAATATTGAAAAACTTCCTGCTCCTTTTGGAGAGGATGCGCTTTGCAAAAATACAAAATGTTTTTCAAAACAACCCTCCATAAAATATTACTGTTTCTGCAAAATATCCTGAGCTCCACATATTCCATGCATTATATCTGATTTCCCCATTCCGCGGGTGAAGGTGGGCTGCTGAGTACGTTTGTACTCACCCTTGCTTATTTGTTGTTTTTCAGAAAAAGGAGATCGGGTAAGAGTTACGACTGTTCCCAACCTTGCCTGTGGCTGTTGGACCACTGATTTGCTTCGCTGCGTATATCGGGCTGCTTCAGCCCCACTCTGATGATGTGTCCCGAGTTGTGGACCAACTCTTAAAGTTGTTCGCCACCTTTGTAGGTTTGGCTCGTTTAAGCAGATTTGGTATCATCTGATGTATAAATGTGTTTACTAGCCTCCTGGGACTAGTAATTATATCACATTTGAGTCCCAGAGGATTGGGGACGCTTCATTTATCTGGAGTGTGCTTTGCTTTGAGCGAGATGGGAGTTGAGGGAGCTGGTGTGGGTTTTTATAGGCGAGTGGGGGTGCTTGAGTGCGGAGTGGTGGTGATGGAGCAGGTGCTACGCGGTAGCGGGTGTGACAAGGGAAGGGGGGCCTGGTGTTGCCGGTGATGATGGTGGCGGTGGGTGCACTGCAAAGGGGGCGTGGGTGGCGGTAGTGCGCTGCAAAGGGGGCGTGGGGTGGTGGTAGTGCGCATGGAGGCGGGCACGCGTGCAGGGGGCACGGGTGAGTGGTGGGGTCAATGACCCTGATGTTTGTGGTCTCTGGTTCCAAAAATCTTTGCCTCTCTGTATGGTAATAACTCCTTCTATCCTCTTTTCCTGTTTACTTTGACTCAGGGGCAGTGCTTTGATTCTCACGGTCAGTCCTTTTGAGTGAGCGACTGGACTGGTTCCTTCTGTAGCTTATTCTAGGCTTCAAGGGTAAGCTTCCCGGTATCTTCTTCGGTAAGGTGCTTTTCTTTTGAGATGGGTTAAGATGAGAATGGAAGCATAAGGTGAGGATTAGCTCTAATTTGTGATCTATGTTTCTAGAGAAAACCTTTCTTAAAATTAAAGAAAACACATAAGCTCAGCAATGATAAGCACAAACAAATCAAATGCTTTGAATAAGGGAAGAATAGAGTTTTCCAAATCACGAACTACTCAGATTCGGGGGCTAAGCATAACTACCATTGCTCGGCTCCTGAATTGAGAACTATGCTAAATGCAACTTATGAGCACTAACGTTAACGCATCACATATGCACTCAAAAGGGAAGAAAACATCAAGTGAAATTCATTTTGAAATGCCCTAGGGGGCCACACAATTAGAGTTTTGCAAAACACGAGTCTACACGACTACCTCTCACAGGGCTCTAGCCAAAGTGAAGAAAAAACTTCACTACCCAATGCATGCAGAGGACTGGGCATAACTAACTCAGACCAGGCAAGTTCTCTTCTGGAAAGGCTGGCGCACAACTTCAATTTGAGACATCTCCTGGATGGGTTAAGAGGGAGCTGATGTTGATGACTTCTTCTGGCGGCGACTGAGATGGCAAGACAGGGTCAAACTCTTCTTCAAGCAGGACTGGCTCTTGTAGTTCCTCGGAGGGTGGCGGTGCTGGCGGGGTGCTTGCAGCTTCTTCCTTGATCTCACGGGATGGTGCTGGAATCTTCTTCATGGTGAGGGGCTCAAACAACTCTAGCGGGGGATCTTGGGAGGACTCGGGGTGCTCTTGCTTATTCATAGCCTAAGGGAAGACTGGAATTCCTTCCAAGACTATGGCTCCTTCCAGGAGTTCCCAAGCCTTCTTTTCTCCTCTGATAGAGACCGGGTGACCTTCAAGAATCTGGGGATCTTCAGCTCTCATGGGCTGAACTGGGTTGGATGAAATGGGATCTTGGATCCTTAGGGCTCTACGTTGGTTATGGGTTACCAAGTAGGCCTCCATCAACTTCTGGACGTGCTCATCCTTGGCTTGCTTCAGGGCTTCAACAGCAATGACTTCACGACTTTCCAATGCAGTTGCACGGGCTTGATCTGTGGTGAGATCCACATGGAGCTGACGGTTGCGCTTCTCTGCATCTTCTGCTCGGGCAATCATCTGACGGTGGTGCCGAACCAAGAAATCATACTGGGCATCTAGGGTGAGCAGGTATGTAGTGAGGTACATGACTGAGGGGTCGTCCTCAACTAGCTGCTTGCCTTCCAATGCACGCATCCTGGCCATCCAAACTGGACGGTCTCTCTGAAAGGGCGGAAAGAATCTGAGCGGGGTGTCGGCCACTTCTTCTTCATAGATCTGACACAGGGCCCTCAATGCCTTGCGGGCGACGACTTGGCAGGTGTCTTTGAATCTGTGCCTGCAGCAGTGACACTCCATTCCACATGGTGCAGACTGGATCCAATGTATACAGTCACGACACACTTCTTTGTCCATGCTCGACGAATTCACGACCATCATACTCTGGCTGGCTCTTGATTCCGAGGCGAACTGTGCATGCTCTCAGCAACTTGGGGAAACCATTTTCATTCTGGCAAAAGCTAGTTTGGCAATGGACCTCCATCTGACTTCTGAGACAAGGAAAGGAGGAAAGCATTTTTGAAATGAAGGGATGAGAGCAAGAATTTTTTTAAGAAAATAGTTTGGACTCAAAAACTTTTGGATCAGGCTAAGGGTTACGTCCTGCGGCCAACCTAACAGCTCTGATACCACCTGAAGCGTCCCCAATCCTCTGGGACTCAAATGTGATATAATTACTAGTCCCAGGAGGCTAGTAAACACATTTATACATCAGATGATTCCAGATCTGCTTAAACGAGACAAACCTATAAAGGTGGCGATCAACTTTATGAGTTGGTCCACAACTCGGGACATACCATCAGAGTGGGGCTGAAGCAGCCCGATATACGCAGCGAAGCAATTCAGCGGTCCAACAGCCACAGGCAAGGTTGGGAACAGTCGTAACTCTTACCTGATCTCCTTTTTCTGAAAAACAACAAATAAGCAAGGGTGAGTACAAACGTACTCAGCAGCCCACCTTCACCCGCGGAATCAGGAAATCAGATATAATGCATGGAATATGTGGAGCTCAGGATATTTTGCAGAAACAGCAATATTTTATGCAGGGTTGTTTTGAAAAACATTTTGTATTTTTGCAAAGCGCATCCTCTCCAAAAGGAGCAGGAAATTTTTCAATATTAGAACAAAATCCCCTGGACTAAACCATCCAGGTATCTCAGCAGTTTCCCACTGGTTTTCATTTTCAAAAACAGCTACTGGACTTCCCGTCCACCATAGCTCACGGCTCAACCGCGGGACCTTTTAAAAACCATTTCTCTCAAACGCACCTCTTTTTTTGAAAGCAAAACACTAATTGCCATACCACACCAGACTCGTCCATTCCTGTGGACACAGACTATTCAAATAGGTTTTCAAACTCTGCGCAGAGGGGTACACTTTACCCACTAGTCCGGCTCTGCGATCTCATGATCAATGAGACCCGAATCTGAATCTCTTTTTTTTCCACGCACGTCCTAACCTTAACGGTTATACCGGAAGGAGTCAGGCCACCGCCATGTCCAAACCGGACAAAACATTCCCCCTCCATATCCTCCCAGTGCTCCCCAGCCTTCATAACCCTGGGGTTGGACCGTACGAGTTCAGATTGAGTGACTTCCCACACAGTCTCGAGTGGTTGTACTTATCATGAGTACAGGTAGTGAAAGATGACAAATCGGTTCTTATAAGAGGGGACAATCCTTCTGCTCACACCTAAACCATCTCAGTCATCACCTTAGGCCCTCCCCTAAACCAGGGAGTCCCTGATCATCCCTACTCAAGGTGATAAGGGTGAAAACCCTTCATCATACACATTTTGAAAAGCATCTTCTTTTGAAAACTCACACCTTTCCTCAAATCATTTGTAACAAATATATCAGGGATTGATTGCGGCAAGCGGCTGGGTGGCCATAATAACTTGTCTCAAAATCATATCATGCATAAAATAACAGGCTGAGGGTTGTGGTTGAAAAATCATAGGTAATTTATGCATCAAAGGGGTCCAGTGAGCTTGCCGTGCTTATTCGGCGAAGGGGGAAGGGGAGCTCGCGGAACTGGCTTCTAGCTCCACTGCCTGGCGTAGACTTGCAGATCTGGCCTCCACGAGACGGCACGAATGCTCCGATAACTATGCAACATGAATAAACAAACATACAAACAAGCAAGTATACCAACAAATATTTAGTATAGTGGTCAATATAGCGATATATGGATGGGTAGAGTCTTGAGTAGAATCTGTGTCATGTGGTGTTGAGATACTACTAGTGGTGGAGCGGAGGTGCTTACCAGGAGGGTGGACTGGAGGCGAAGCGACACTATGCGTGTAGCCGGCAGAGCGGAGTAACTGAGTGGGTGGGTGTTTGCCTTGGCTAAGGGTGTTGAGTGTGTGTGGAGAGGGAGAGGATAGCTGGGTGTATTTATAGCTGAGTGTATGTGGTGTAGCACAGTGAAGTTCACTATTGGTGAGAATAGTGACGAATGAATCGTCTGACTTAGTATGAACAGGAGAGTTATATGCAGAATATGGGACAAGAGTATTTTGGGAGTTTTTTGGAATATGGACCATGCTTAAGGGATGACATGGTTGGATAGGGAATAGTTTGATAAGAATTTAGAAACAAGAATTATTGGAATCTGAGTTTGGAAGCCTGGTTCAAAGGAATCTCAAAGTTAAGCATGCTCAACTTGGAGAAACCTAGGATGGGTGACCAGATGGAAAGTTCCCTACTGGAAGGAAAATCACAGTCACCGGAGTTCGTATGACTGAAATATTGGTCTGGCTGGTCTTAGGTGGACTGGACAGCATGATGAATGAGTAGTTGAAATTTGGGGGTGGTCGGATGAACGATGAATAGTAACGATTGATGAATAGTAATGGTGAATAGTAATGATGAATTGTGATGGTGAATAGTAATGGTGAATAGTAATGGTAAATCGTGATAGTGAATAGTTGTATGAACGAACGATGAACGATGAATAGTAACTATGAACGAACGGACGAACGATCGAATGATCGGACGAACGAACGATCAAATGATCGGACGAACGAACGAACGAACGATCGAATGATCGGACGAACGAATGATTGGAATTTCGGCAGCATAACGGCAGGACAAAGATTATCTGGATGAACGATGAATAGGGACTATGAACGAACGATGAACGATGAATAGGGACTATGAACGAACGATGAACGATGAATAGGAACTATGAACGAACGGACGAACGATCAAATGATCGGACGAACGAACGATCGGAATTTTGGCAGCATAACGACAGGATAAAGATTATCTGGATGAACGATGAATAGGGACTATGAACGAACGATGAACGATGAATAGGAACTATGAACGAACGGATGAACGATCGAATGATCGAACGAACGAACGATCGGAATTTCGGCAGCATAACGGCAGGATAAAGATTATCTGGATGAACGATGAATAGGGACTATGAACGAACGATTAACGATGAATAGGAACTATGAACGAACGGACGAACGATCGAACGATCGGACGAACGAACAAACAAACTAAGAACAGGGGGACGAACGATCGAAGAACGACCGAACGATCCTTGTGCTAGTGTGTGCTTGTGTGGAACATGGAGTGGGTGTGTGGGGGGGAGAGAGTTGCCATGAAATGGCTTGGGGTGGGATTAGGGATGGCAATGGGTACCCAAAACCCGAAACCCGATGGGTAAAAACCCTATTAGGGCACGGGTATGGCGGATTTTGATACCCATGGGTATTTTATTGGGTCATTTGTTATGCCCATCGGGTATGGTGGGCGTGGGTATGTTCTCTGTTGCTCCATACCCGCTACCCGATAGGGAACCCGCTAATATATGACACGTGGGTCTGGATTTATATGTCTCAACAATTAGATTTGAAGGCATGATTTTGTCCACAGTTTTGTAGAATCAATGCTATGTTTTGTGTGATTTGAAGGCATGATGTTGCCATTTAATGTTGAATATTGTTGAACCTGTGATAAAATTATGTTGGGTTCGATACATTTGTTATGCTGGTACTTATTTTTGCGATTCAAATGATTATGTCTATCGTAATGTTAATGGGTATGGGTACCCGATGGGTACCTGCTACCCATGGTGGGTATGAGTATGGCGTAATTTTGTACCCATGATGGGTAGTGGGTACGGGTATGGGTCAATTTTTTCCTAGTGGGTATGGGTATGGCTTCGTGTGCCCACTGGGTACCTTACCCACTGCCATCCCTAGGTGGGATGAGAGGAGGCCATTGCCCCTCTATTTATAGCCATGGTGGGGGAGATTAGGGGGAGGGATGATGGGATTAGTGGGAGGATGAAAGGATTAGTGGGAGATTAGCATGGATTTGTCTTATATGAGTGTAATTAGCTTGTAGAGCTCACCGTATGACACTGGAGGCATACGTATACGTATGGGCATGAGGAAAGTTATGAAGAAAATATTTGTAGGGTCTTGAAAAATGATTCTGAAGGTATTTCTCAAGAGGAAAATATCCGGAGATATATCGGTGGAATATTTGGGCAGTATTTCTGGAAAGAACTTGAAGGGGATCACTAGGGAAATATCTGGGCAGTATTTCTGGAAAGAATTGAAGGGGATCACTCAGGAAATATTTGTAGGATATTTTGAGGAGGATTTTGGAGATAATATAGACCACTATATTTTATTTGTTGATATCAACTCGCAAACAAACATTTTGAAATGAAACTTGAAATTCATTTTGAATTTAGGGCGAGTTTGAGAAAATTTCAGGATTTGAATTTTTGGGATGCTACACAAGCAAACATACAAACCAACAAGTATATCAACAAATATTTAGTATAGTGGTCAGAATAGCGATATATGGATGGGTAGAGTCTTGAGCAGAATCTATGTCATGTGGTGTCGTGATATTACAGTGGTGGAGTAGAGGTGCTTACCAGGAGGGTAGATTGGAGGCGAAGCGACACTATGCGTGTAGCCGGCAGAGCGGAGTAACTGAGTGGGTGGGGGTTTGCCTTGGCTGAGGGTGTTGAGTGTGTGGAGAGGGAGAGGGTAGCTGGGTGTATTTATAGCTAGGTGTATGTGGTGTAGCACAGTGGAGTTCACTGTTGGTGAGAATAGTGGCGAATGAATCGTCTGACTTAGTCTGAGCAAGGAAATTATAGTCAGAATATGGGACAAGAGTATTTTGGGAGCTTTCCGGAAAATGAACCATGCTTAAGGGATGACATGGTTGGATAGGGAATAATTTGATAAAAATTCAGAAACAAGAATTATTGGAATCTGAGTTTGAAGCTCGGCTTGAAAGAATCACAAAGTTAAGCGTGCTTAACTTGGAGAAATCTGGGATGGGTGACCAGATGGGAAGTTCTTACTGGAAGGAAAATCACAGTCGTTAGAGTTCGTATGACTGGAATATTGGTCTGGCAGGTCTTAGGTGAACTGGATAGCATGATGGATGAGTAGTTGAAATTTGGGGCGATCCGATGACCGATGAATAGCAACAATGAATAGTAACGATGAATAGTGACGATGAATAGTAGCGATGGTGAATAGCAACGATGATAAATATTAATGGTGAATAGCAATGATGAATAGTAACAATGATGAATAATAACGGTGAATAGTCATATGAACGAACAATGAACAATGAATAGTGACTATGAACGAACGATGAACGATGAATAGGAACCATGAACGAACGGACGAACGATCGAATGATCGGACGAACGATCGAAATTTCGACAGCATAACGGCTGAACAAAGATTATTTGGACGAACAAACGGACGGACAATGAATAGGGACTATGAACGAACGATGAACGATGAATAGGAACTATGAACGAACGGACGAACGATCGAATGACTTGCGGTGGAGTGGGCGTGTGTGTGGGGGGGAGGGAGAGGGTTACCACGAAATGGCTTGCGGTGGCTTGAGAGGAGGCCCTTGCCCCTCTATTTATAGGCTTGGTGGGGGGATTAGGGGGGAGGAGGCGAGGATTAGTGGGAGGATTCGAGGATTAGTGGGAGATAAGCATGTATTTGTCTTGTATAAGTGTAATTAGCTTGTAGAGCTCACCGTATGACACCGGAGGCATACATATACGTATGAGCATGAGGAAAATTATGGAGAAAATATCTGTAGGGACTTTAAAAATGATTCTGAAGGTATTTCTCAGGAGGAAAATATTTGGAGAATTATCGGTGGAATATTTTGGCAGTATTTCTAGAAAGAATTTGAGGGGATCACTCGGGAAATATTTGTAGGATATTTTGAGGAAGATTTTGGAGAGAATATAGACCACTATATTTTATTTGTTGATATCAACTTGCAAACAAACATTTTGAAACAAAACTTAAAATTCATTTTGAATTTAGAGCGAGTTTGAAAAAAATTCAAGATTTGAATTTTTGGGATGCTACAAGAGGATTTTGATCTATTGAATGTGTCTTTGAGTGAAGTCTTTTGCTCTTGTATTGAATGTTGAATTCAGAACACTTGGATAGCTTTGAATGAGGTGGTTGGGCGGTATTTATAGCCCCCAACCACTTCCTAGCCGTTGGCGATTTCTGCTGGCGATGGACGCACTGGACAATCCGGTGGCGCACCGGACAGCCACTGTTCACTGTCCGGTGCGCGCCACGTCAGCGCGTCCGTTAGGGTTTGGAGCTCTTGACCGTTGGAGCCATTTGTCTTTTTGCTGCACCGGACAGTCCGGTGCCATACCGGACAGTCTGGTGACCTCTGACTTTTGCGCTCTAACTTCTGTCGCAGCACTGTTCACTGATGTTCATCTGAGCAGTGGACCGTTGGCGCGCAGGGAGTCATTGCTCCGCTGGCTCACCGAACAGTCCGGTGGCACACCGAACAGTCCGATGAATTATAGTGGAGCACGCCCAGAAGAAACTCGAGAGTAGCCGGTTCGCTGGCTGCCTGGCCTGGTGCACCGGAGAGTGTCCAATGCGCCATTTTCAGCACACTCTAAGTCCTTTGCTCCATTTTTGATTGTGTCCCTAACTAAATTTCTTTCTTGGTTTGTGTTGAACCTAATGCAACTGAGATAAATGACATCTAGACAAACTAGTTAGTCCACGTGATTTGTGTTGGATGTCAACCACCAAAATCGATTATAGGAAATGATTACATCCATTTCCCATTCAGGTTGCACATCTTTACCTACAAGTTGTGTTACCCATCTGCCACTGGGGTCATGAATCTCATACACCTCTACCAAGGAGGCGAGGCAAGGTAGCACTACGAGGCCTTTACAAAGTTCCACTAGCTTCAGAAACCCGCTACGGTTTCTGAGAAGGGCGATATAGGAATCCCTCGTCCGAAAAGTCATCGCATCATGATCGACTCGAGAACCTCCCTATACTGGCAGCACCTCTACCACCCTTGCCTATTTCGGGTAAGGCAGTCCTCGACGAGATTTCCTAATTAGTCAGCCAAGGGCGTCCCATACCACCCTTGTGGTAGCATTATTTTCCCGGGTGGTTCCCAAGGTACCAAATATCACAATAATCTTATCATGCCCAATAATTAAACCAACAATAATAATAGAACATGATCATAATTCATATATAACATTAATCCCAAAATCAGGTAGAGCAATAACAAGACTACCCAATAGTTCATCTGTTTGCAAGGTGTCAGGTGAACAAAACTAGGGTATCCTATTAGGTCCCATCAAATTAACCTGAGCATGTCACAGTGATTAACAAGAACATTATTAAGTAAAGAACAGTGATCAAGGACACAACTTGCCTTTTTGGTGCAATTTTAGGTCTCCAATTAAATCTTTGGGTTTCTCGTGACCTCGCTGCTACTCGTAGCAATACATAAAGATAACCAATGAATAGGTAAAACAATATTACACCAAACATGAGAACAAACTGTGTAAAAATATTCTACGTGCCGCTACGAGATTGCAGGTTCGAGAACCACTAAAATTGGAGTTACGGTTGAAAAGATACGATTTTCTGAAGTTCTTAGGTGATTACACAATAGAAGTATATTCTATGTTGATTAATATAAATCATGTGAGAAGAATATAACTAACTCAACTTTAATCTAAGTTATAACTTGAGTGGAGCTCATATTTAGTCATCTTATATTTATAGACCAAATTGAAACATTACATTTAGTTTTAGTTGGAAAAGTATCCAGTAACATAGGCCCAACAAATTAGTTGGTTTATTTTTTAAAAACATGGCACATGGTAGAATAATGTTACTGTAGCGTAGGCAATTTTCTTGTAAAGTTAACATAGTTAGAACGAACTAAAATAGAGTTAAAATGATCAAGATATGAATTATACAAGTTTTCAAGTCTTTTTAGTATTTATTTTATACTAGAATTAGCTTACAGGGCATATTTAGAAATACCAGGGGGTTTCTATAAAAAAAAACTAGGGACTAAAATCGAGTCTTTCCTAACCACAATGGAGGACGGGTTAATTCCCCGAGTTCCCAGTGGCTCTTTTGTGAAAAGCGTGCGGTGAAGATGTATGGACTCATATGGGCAGTTAGATCTATATCCGACCGCTAAGATTAGATCAGACAATATTCATCTGATTGGATGCCTGAGCACGCGAGCCATGCTCGCGGGAGCTTGGTCGGCTGGCTACACCAGATTATGCCGTATGCGTAGATGCACCCAAACAGTGTCAAAATAACTTATTTTGTATCCGCTCATACAGGCCGGGTCTTCTTTATACATCCAACCAAACACACGCTTGCACAAAATCAACGCACACGGTGGCCTAAGACAAGATGATGCGGGCAACCAATCAAGCCATATTTGAATAGGTATGCACTACAGACCACTGGATCCTGGATATACAGTCCTCGCTCGATTCCCATCCAGCTGGCCTCGAGCCGTGAGATCACGATCCGAGGGCCTAGACTCAATACATCGAAACGGTATCACTAATCCTATTTTGCCCGTGCCTTTGAGATCCAACCGCCTCGATTGAATCGGGTTGCAGGAGTACGCTTTGGCCAATCTAGACCGCATATCCTGAGATGGACGATCAGCACCCTGTCTTCTCCATAGCCTCGAGCACGACGACGAGAAATCGGCTCCCGTGGCGGCGCCGTCATCGGTGAAACTCGTACCGACGACCAGATCCACGATTCCCCTATCCGAGAAGCGCTACACGATGCGGAAAGAACGGTGAACCAGTTACTCACCAGCGTTGAAGTGATGTCGTGCCCTGCCCCCAGAGCACGGTCACCACGGCGGAAGACAAATCTTCGGCGAGCAATTCGTCACACTCTGGTTGGTCTTTCGTTGGATAGGTGGTAGCTTCAGCTTATACGCGGTCCGACGATCACACTTGATCCCAGAGTGAAGATCCGATGGCAACGTGCACGCGGATCCACACCGGTGGTGGCCCTCACAATCACAGCGATATGTTTTCTATTTCTCTGCGCGAGCAACGGTCTTGGCACGCGATGGCTTTGGCTTTTAGGAACACAACATGTGGCTCCATTTTTTATAGGGCATGGAAACGACAGGTGAATCATACCTGAATGCGGACGAGACGGTGGTGCGAAATCCACGACGTTTGTTGCGGCCACGGACGCGAGGTGGAAGAAGAGAGGGCTGATCGAGCGGTCCCGCTAGTCAGAGCCCCAGCCAGACGGGTAAAGAGCTGGCTACGGGGCCCCACGTGTTAGTGTCACGCGGAATAAAAGAAAAAGGGGGAGATGACGTGGGTCGCACGATGGCGCCCTGGGCTGACGCCCTAGGAGTCAACTAGGACGAGGGTCAGGGAAAGGGGGCCCAAGGCGATTAGTAAAGCACTTTTTATTTTTCTTTTCATTTTTTCAGTTTTTTTTTCTATTTCAACTTCAAATTTGGCTCAAGTTTAAACATTCAACTTCAAATTGCAACAAACCAAGACTCCAATATGTCATGCATCAATATTTTTTATTTTATTTATTCATTTATTATTCCCATTTAAGCAATTATTTTAAGTATGAATTATACATTATTCCTTATAGCAAATTAGTATTTTGAATGTGGGATAAATTTGAAATTTAATTCATATTGAATATCCATCAATTATTTATTTTAGGAGTGAATAACTTCAAAGGCGAGGAGTCCATGTTTAAGAGATATTTTTCCTCCAATTCTTTGAAAAAAACTTTTATATCTTATTTAATGGGGAACATGCATTTACCAATAACACATAGGCTTTTAAATAAATTATAGTTTTTTCCAAGATGTACTAATACTCTAAACCATATTTTTAGGGTTTACAGACGCGGACGTCGAGGTCTGCACGGAGCGGCACACAGCGATTCAAGGCTAGACAACGACATAGAGCGGCTCGTCGAGGGGATTACGGTGGTGCCGCAGTGGCATCGTGCGAGCACACATGTGCACATGGCGAGGACAGAGCGGGTTTCGTCAGATGGCACAAAGGGAGGCGATGGAGATGGTGAGAGCACCTAGAGGGGGGGGTGAATAGGTGATCCTGTAAAAACTTCAAACTTAAGCCACAAAAACTTGTTATGTGTTAGCACGATTATTGCCAAGTGGCTAAGGTGAAGTCTCAACAAAACACAATACCACAAGAGATCAAGACAGAGGTGACACGGTGGTTTATCCCGTGGTTCGGCCAAGCCAATGCTTGCCTACTTCCACGTTGTGGCGTCCCAACGGACGAGGGTTGCAATCAACCCCTCTCAAGCGGTCCAAAGACCCACTTGAATACCACGGTGTTTTGCTTTTCCTTTCACTATCCCGTTTGCAAGGAATCTCCACAAATTGGAGTCTCTTGCCCTTACAAGTATATGATCACAAAGAAAGCACAGAGTAAGGGAGGGAAGCAACACACACAAATCCACAACAAAAGCGCACACACACGGCCAAGACTCGAGCTCGAATGACTATCTCAGAGTTCACACTAGAACAGAGCTCGAATCACTTAGAATCACAAACGAATACGCAAAGAACTTGTGTGGATGATCAAGAATGCTCAAGAGTTGCTTGTGTGTCTCCTCCATGCGCCTAGGGGCTCCTTTTATAGCCCCAAGGCAGCTAGGAGCCGTTGAGAGCAAATCCGGAAGGCCATCCTTGCCTTCTGTCGTCGGGGGCACCGGACAGTCCGGTGCACACCGGACACTGTCCGGTGCCCGATTTGTTTCCTTTTCTAGCGCTTCCGACCGTTGGAAGACTGCCGTAGATCTGCGAGCCGTTGGCGCACCGGACAGTCCGGTGCACACCGGACAGTCCGGTGCACACCGGACAGTCCGGTGCCGTCTTCCGACCGTTGGCTCGGCCACGTGTCCCGCGCGGATTGCGCGGCCGACCGTTGGCCCTGGCCGACCGTTGGCTCACCGGACAGTCCGGTGCACACCGGACAGTCCGGTGAATTTTAGCCGTACGCCGTCGGCGAATTCCCGAGAGCGGCCAGTTCGCGCCGAGTAGGCCTGGCGCACCGGACACTGTCCGGTGCACACCGGACAGTCCGGTGCTCCAGACCGAGCTGAGCCTTGGCTGCACACAGCCAAGTCTTTCTCTCCCCTTTTCTCTTTTTCTTCTTTCTGTTTCTAACACTTAGACAAATATGTTAGTCCACTAAACAAATGTACTAAGGCTTAGAAACATACCTTTATCTCATGATTTGCACCTTGTTCATCCATGTACATAAATTCACAATTAAGCACATGTGTTGGCACTCAATCACCAAAATACTTAGAAATGGCCCAAGGGCACATTTCCCTTTCAATCTCCCCCTTTTTGGTGATTTATGCCAACACAACATAAAGCCACTAGAACAAGTGCAAACTCAATTCAAATAACACTTAAATTTATTTTGAATCAATTTTGGCATATATGGATCATCCTTTGCCACCACTTGGTTTGTTTTTGCAAATCAAACACAAATCTCTATCTCTAAGTTAAACACTCATGTTTAAGCATAAAGAGAGTCATTCAAAAAGAGATTGATCAAGGATTTCAAAAACTCCCCCTTTTTCCCATAATCAATACTTCTCCCCACAAGAAGCCAACTTTTGACAAGAGAGACAACTTAAGAATTTTGACAAATCAAAAACTCTATTCTACTAAAATCTCTCAAGTGGTAGCTGATCCATTTATTGCTTTGGCCTTTATTTTCTCCCCCTTTGGCATCAAGCACCAAAACGGGATCAATTGTGGCCCTTTAACCCCATTGCCTCACCAAAATCTTCACTTAAGAGCAAATGGCAATAAGAGTTAATGAGATGGACTTGGAGTAAGTTACCCCTCATCGGAGTGCAGTGGAAGTCTTGCATGGTCCAAGTCCACCTTTTCCCTTTCAATTCTCCTTTGAGACTAAATCGGACAAACTCAACATATGGTTAGTCTCAAAGGGTCAAGTTGTAACACATCTCCCCCTAAACATGTGCAACACATTGCAACGGACTTGTGAGGTCCAGGGAGTGTTTGTACAACTTGAGCACCATACTAAGCAACAAAATGCAGAATGAACATGATCAAAGGCATAAATACATGTATGTTATATTTCAATCCAAGTTCCGCGAATCTAAGACATTTAGCTCACTACGCAGCCTGCAAAAGGTCTTCTCATCTAAAGGCTTGGTAAAGATATCGGCTAGCTGGTTCTCGGTGCTAACATAAAACACTTCGATATCTCCCTTTTGCTGGTGGTCTCTCAAAAAGTGATGCCGGATGTCTATGTGCTTTGTGCGGCTGTGCTCAACAGGATTTTCCGCTATTCGGATAGCACTCTCATTGTCACATAGGAGTGGGACTTTACTCAGATTGTAGCCAAAGTCCCTGAGGGTTTGCCTCATCCAAAGTAGTTGCGCGCAACACTGACCTGCGGCAACATACTCGGCCTCAGCGGTGGATAGGGCAACGGAGGTTTGTTTCTTAGAGTTCCATGACACCAGGGACCTTCCTAAGAATTGGCACGTCCCCGATGTACTCTTCCTATCGACCTTACATCCAGCATAGTCGGAATCTGAGTACCCAATCAAGTCAAAGTTAGACCCCTTTGGATACCAGATCCCGAAGCAAGGCGTAGCGACTAAATATCTAAGAATTCGCTTCACCGCCACCAAGTGACACTCCTTAGGATCGGATTGAAATCTAGCACACATGCATACGCTAAGCATAATATCCGGTCTACTAGCACATAAATAAAGTAGAGATCCTATCATTGACCGGTATGCTTTTTGTTCAACGGACTTACCTCCTTTGTTGAGGTCGGTGTGTCCGTCGGTTCCCATCGGAGTCTTTGCGGGCTTGGCGTCCTTCATCCCAAACCGCTTCAGCAGATCTTGCGTGTACTTCGTTTGGGAGATGAAGGTGCCGTCCTTGAGTTGCTTCACTTGGAACCCAAGGAAGTAGTTCAACTCGCCCATCATCGACATCTCGAATTTCTGCGTCATCACCCTGCTAAACTCTTCACAAGACTTTTGATTAGTAGAACCAAATATTATGTCATCGACATAAATTTGGCACACAAACAAATCACCATTACAAGTCTTAGTGAAAAGAGTTGGATCGGCTTTCCCAACCTTGAAAGCATTAGCAAGTAAGAAATCTCTAAGGCATTCATACCATGCTCTTGGGGCTTGTTTAAGTCCATAGAGCGCCTTAGAGAGCTTACACACGTGGTCGGGGTACCGCTCATCCTCGAAGCCAGGGGGTTGCTCCACGTATACTTCCTCCTTTATTGGCCCGTTGAGGAACGCGCTCTTCACATCCATTTGGTACAACCTGAAGGAATGGTGAGCGGCATATGCTAGCAAGATGCGAATGGATTCTAGCCTAGCCACAGGAGCAAAAGTCTCCTCAAAGTCCAAACCTGCGACTTGGGCATAACCTTTTGCCACAAGTCGAGCCTTGTTCCTTGTCACAACTCCGTGCTCGTCCTGTTTGTTGCGGAACACCCACTTGGTTCCCACAACATTTTGCTTGGGACGAGGCACCAGCGTCCAAACTTCATTGTGCTTGAAGTTGTTGAGTTCCTCCTGCATGGCCAACACCCAATCCGGATCTAGCAAGGCCTCCTCTACCCTGAAAGGCTCAATAGAGGAGACAAAAGAGTAATGTTCACAAAAATTAACTAATCGAGACCGAGTAGTTACTCCCTTGCTAATGTCACCCAGAATTTGGTCGACGGGATGATCCCTTTGAATCATCGCTCGAACTTGGGTTGGAGGTGCCGGTTGCGCTTCTTCCTCCATCACGTGATCATCTTGTGCTCCCCCTTGATCACACGCCTCCTTTTGATGAACCTGTTCATCGTCTTGAGGTGGGGGATGCACCGTCGTTGAGGAAGAAGGTTGATCTCGTTCATCTTGTTCCTGTGGCCGAACGTCTCCAATTGCCATGGTTCGTATAGCGGCCGTTGGAACATCTTCTTCATCTACATCATCACAATCAACAACTTGCTCTCTTGGAGAGCCATTAGTCTCATCAAATACAACGTCGCTAGAGACTTCAACCAAACCCGATGATTTGTTGAAGACCCTATACGCCTTTGTATTTGAATCATAACCTAATAAAAACCCTTCTACAGCTTTGGGAGCAAACTTAGAATTTCTACCTTTCTTTACTAGAATGTAGCACTTGCTCCCAAAAACACGAAAGTAGGATACATTGGGTTTGTTACCGGTTAGAAGCTCATATGACGTCTTCTTGAGGAGGCGGTGAAGATAGACCCTGTTGATGGCGTGGCAAGCCGTGTTCACGGCTTCCGACCAAAAGCACTCGGGGGTCTTGAACTCTCCAAGCATCGTCCTCGCCATATCGATTAGCGTCCTGTTCTTCCTCTCTACCACACCATTTTGCTGTGGTGTGTAGGGAGCGGAGAACTCGTGCTTGATTCCTTCCTCCTCAAGAAACTCCTCCACTTGAAGGTTCTTGAACTCGGACCCATTGTCGCTCCTTATCTTCTTCACCCTGAGCTCAAACTCATTTTGAGCTCTCCTGAGGAAGCGCTTGAGGGTCCCTTGAGTTTCAGACTTATCCTGCAAAAAGAACACCCAAGTGAAGCGGGAAAAGTCATCAACAATAACTAAACCATACTTACTTCCTCCTATACTTAGATAGGCGACGGGTCCGAAGAGGTCCATATGCAGCAACTCCAGAGGTCTTGACGTGGTCATCACATTCTTGCTGTGATGTGCTCCTCCCACTTGTTTACCTGCTTGACAAGCTGCACAAGGTCTATCTTTTTCGAAATAAACATTTGTTAGACCTATCACGTGTTCTCCCTTTAGAAGCTTGTGGAGGTTCTTCATCCCCACATGTGCTAAGCGGCGATGCCACAGCCAGCCCATGCAAGTCTTAGCCATTAAGCATGCATCTAGACCGGCCTCTTCTTTTGCAAAATCAACTAAATAAAGCTTGCCGTCTAGTACACCCTTAAAAGCTAGTGAACCATCACATCTTCTAAAGACAGACACATCTACATTTGTAAATAAACAATTATATCCCATTTGACATAGTTGACTAACAGATAGCAAATTATATCCAAGACTCTCCACTAGGAATACATTTGATATAGAATGCTCATTGGAAATTGCAATTTTACCTAACCCTTTTACCTTGCCTTGATTCCCATCACCGAATATAATTGAATCTTGGGAATCCTTATTCTTGACGTAGGAGGTGAACATCTTCTTCTCCCCCGTCATATGGTTTGTGCATCCGCTGTCGATAATCCAGCTTGAACCCCCGGATGCATAAACCTGCAAGGCAAATTTAGGCTTGGGTCTTAGGTACCCAACTCATGTTGGGTCCTGCAAGGTTAGCACAAATATCTTTAGGGACCCAAATGCAAGATTTATCTCCCTTGCATCTAGCCCCTAATTTCCTAGCAACAACCTTCTTACCCTTTCTACAAATAGCAAAAGGAGCATTACAAGCATAATAAATGGTAGAAGGTTCATTCACTACTTTCCTAGGAGCATGAATAACATTCTTTCTAGGCACATGAGCAATATTTCTCCTAGGCATATGCGCAACATTTCTCCTACTCATATTTCTATCATGCTTATGAGAGGAACTAGAGGCAAACATGGCATGAGAATCATAAATATGTGAATCAAAATCATTATAAATATTTCTAGCATGTCTCCTATCATGGTATAAGAAAGCATGGTTCTTTTTAGCACTATTAGCCATAGGGGCCTTCCCTTTCTCCTTGACGAAGACGGGAGCCTTATGGCTTGTTAAGTTCTTGGCTTCCCTCTTGAAGCCAAGCCCATCCTTAATTGAGGGGTGTCTACCAACCGTGTAGGCATCCCTTGCAAATTTTATTTTATCAACTTCATTCTTGCTAGTCTTAAGTTGGGCATTAAGACTAGCCACTTCATCATTTAATTTGGAAATTAGAACTAGGTGTTCACTACAAGCATTAACATCAAAATCCTTACACCTAGTACAAATTTCAACATGTTCAACACAAGAATTTGATTTACTAGCTACTTCTAGTTTAGCACTTAAATCAATATTAACACTTCTTAAGGTAGAAATGGTTTCATGACAGGAAGATATTTCACTAGAAAGCATTTCATTTCTTTTCACTTCTAAAGCATATGATTTTTGTGCCTCTACAAACTTATCATGTTCATCATACAATAAATCTTCTTGCTTTTCTAAAAGCCTATCCTTTTCATTCAATGCATCAATCAATTCATTGATTTTATCTATCTTAGATCTATCTAAGCCCTTGAACAAGCAAGAATAATCTATATCATCATCATCACTAGACTCACTATCACTAGAGGAAGCATAAGTGGAGTCTTTAGTACTTACCTTCTTCTCTCTTGCCATAAGACAAGTGAGACGCTCATTGGGGAAGAGAGCCGATTTGTTGAAGGCAGTGGCGGCGAGTCCTTCATTGTCAGAGTCGGAGGAGGAGCAATCCGAGTCCCACTCCTTTCCTAGATGCGCCTCGCCCTTTGTCTTCTTGTATGCCTTCTTTTTCTCCCTCTTGTTCCCCTTTTCCTGGTCACTTTCATTATCGGGACAGTTAGCAATAAAATGACCAAGCTTACCGCATTTGAAGCACGAGCGCTTCCCCTTGGTCTTGGTCTTGCTTGGCTGCCCCTTGCGACCATTTAGCGCCGTCTTGAATCTCTTGATGATGAGAGCCATCTCTTCATCATTGAGCCCGGCCGCCTCAACTTGCGCCACCTTGCTAGGTAGCGATTCCTTGCTCCTTGTTGCTTTTAGAGCAATGGGTTGAGGCTCGTGGAGTGGTCCGTTCAACGCGTCGTCGACGTATCTCGCCTCCTTGATCATCATCCTCCCGCTCACGAATTTTCCAAGTACTTCCTCGGGCGTCATCATCGTGTACCTGGGATTCTCACGAATATTGTTCACGAGATGAGGATCAAGTACGGTAAAGGACCTGAGCATTAGGCGGACGACGTCGTGGTCCGTCCATCGCGTGCTCCCGTAGCTCCTTATCTTGTTGATGAGGGTCTTGAGCCGGTTGTATGTTTGCGTCGGCTCCTCGCCCCTTATCATGGCGAAACGTCCAAGCTCTCCCTCCACCAACTCCATCTTGGTGAGTAAAGTGACGTCGTTTCCCTCATGAGAAATCTTGAGGGTGTCCCAGATTTGCTTGGCGTTATCCAAGCCGCTCACTTTATGATATTCATCCCTGCACAAGGAAGCTAGAAGAACAGTAGTAGCTTGTGCATTCTTATGAATTTGTTCATTAATAAACGTGGGACTATCCGAACTATCAAAGTGCATTCCACTCTCTACAATCTCCCATATACTAGGATGGAGAGAGAATAGGTGACTACGCATTTTGTGGCTCCAAAATCCGTAGTCCTCTCCATCAAAGTGTGGGGGCTTGCCGAGTGGAATGGAGAGCAATTGAGAATGTGAACTTTGCGGAATACGAGAGTAATCAAAAGAGAAGTTCGAATTGACCGGTTTTCTCCTCTCGTAGTCGTTGTGGTCCTCGTCCTTTTGGGAAGAAGTAGACTCGTCGCTGTCGTAGTAGATGATCTCCTTGATGCGCCTTGTCTTCTTCTTCTTCCCTTCCTTCCGTCTTTGGCCCGAGCCGGAGTCGGTAGGCTTGTCGTCCTTCGGCTCGTTGACGAAGGTCTCCTTTTCTTTGTCGTTGATCACTATACCCTTCCCCTTAGGATCCATCTCTTCGGGCGGCTAGTCCCTTTGTGAAGAGAACGGCTTTGATACCAATTGAGAGCACCTAGAGGGGGGGGGTGAATAGGTGATCCTGTAAAAACTTCAAACTTAAGCCACAAAAACTTGTTATGTGTTAGCACGATTATTGCCAAGTGGCTAAGGTGAAGTCTCAACAAAACACAATACCACAAGAGATCAAGACAGAGGTGACACGGTGGTTTATCCCGTGGTTCGGCCAAGCCAATGCTTGCCTACTTCCACGTTGTGGCGTCCCAACGGACGAGGGTTGCAATCAACCCCTCTCAAGCGGTCCAAAGACCCACTTGAATACCACGGTGTTTTGCTTTTCCTTTCACTATCCCGTTTGCAAGGAATCTCCACAAATTGGAGTCTCTTGCCCTTACAAGTATATGATCACAAAGAAAGCACAGAGTAAGGGAGGGAAGCAACACACACAAATCCACAACAAAAGCGCACACACACGGCCAAGACTCGAGCTCGAATGACTATCTCAGAGTTCACACTAGAACAGAGCTCGAATCACTTAGAATCACAAACGAATGCGCAAAGAACTTGTGTGGATGATCAAGAATGCTCAAGAGTTGCTTGTGTGTCTCCTCCATGCGCCTAGGGGCTCCTTTTATAGCCCCAAGGCAGCTAGGAGCCGTTGAGAGCAAATCCGGAAGGCCATCCTTGCCTTCTGTCGTCGGGGGCACCGGACAGTCCGGTGCACACCGGACACTGTCCGGTGCCCGATTTGTTTCCTTTTCTGGCGCTTCCGACCGTTGGAAGACTGCCGTAGATCTGCGAGCCGTTGGCGCACCGGACAGTCCGGTGCACACCGGACAGTCCGGTGCTGTCTTCCGACCGTTGGCTCGGCCACGTGTCCCGCGCGGATTGCGCGGCCGACCGTTGGCCCTGGCCGACCGTTGGCTCACCGGACAGTCCGGTGCACACCGGACAGTCCGGTGAATTTTAGCCGTACGCCGTCGGCGAATTCCCGAGAGCGGCCAGTTCGCGCCGAGTAGGCCTGGCGCACCGGACACTGTCCGGTGCACACCGGACAGTCCGGTGCTCCAGACCGAGCTGAGCCTTGGCTGCACACAGCCAAGTCTTTCTCTCCCCTTTTCTCTTTTTCTTCTTTCTGTTTCTAACACTTAGACAAATATGTTAGTCCACTAAACAAATGTACTAAGGCTTAGAAACATACCTTTATCTCATGATTTGCACCTTGTTCATCCATGTACATAAATTCACAATTAAGCACATGTGTTGGCACTCAATCACCAAAATACTTAGAAATGGCCCAAGGGCACATTTCCCTTTCAGATGGGGAGAGGAATGGGGCACATCTAACCTTGGGGCACGATATGACAGTTCTTCGGATAGGGAATGGTTGCGAGTGATGGTGCTCCAGCACATGACGACAAGCGCGACGCAGTTGTTGTGTGCATGGGCACGATTGCGCTCTACAAGATCTAGGGAGGGGAGAGTGTGCAGGGCCATGGTCTTATGCAGGGATGATTCGATTCGGGTCATGGCGAGGAGGGGAGATTGGGTTGGGCGGTTGCTGACTTTGCCGTGAACTCGCATCCTGGTCGAAGGAAAAATCGAAACAAGGAATTTATCTACAAGATCTAGGGAGGGGAGATTGGGAGGGAGGGGAAGGAAAAGGGTATTTTTTTAAAAAAAAAGCTAGAACATTTTTTGGATTTGAATTCAAAGAAATGCTTAAATCTTAACTAAATTCTTTTACTGAAACAATCTAGACAACCAAAAGATTTATTATAAAAAATGGGCTTCACCACTTTACCATCATTTTAAGCGGTTTCGCTCAAATGTCATTATAGAACATGCCGCATACACTATAATGCCATTTAGTTCTTTAATAAATCGAAACAAGGAATTTATATATTTTATAGGGACATTGATGGCTAATTTTACAGATACATACAAGGATAATAGGGGCTGTGACAAACAACATCAGGGACCATAGTGAATGCATGAACAACAACAGGGTCCCTCAATGTCCCTATAAATATATTTATTTCTATTTTTTATTTTATTAAATGACCAAATGATATTGTAGGGTGGGCGTTATGTTCATTTAGGCGAAGCCTCTCAAAAACGATGGTAGAGTAGCAAAACTTCTTAAAATGGTAGAATAATTCTAAATTTATCAGTGCAAAATAGACGTCCACCGTGCATCTTAGAATACTAGTCCATGTGTGGTCTGCTCAGTGCTCCAAAATTATGCCAAATCGAACATGTACAAACAAAACTGTATTATTGCAAGCCTATAGCGGCATACCCCGTCATCCACTCCTAGTATACACAAACAGGATCAGCTGCGACGACCATGCACAAGTACAGACCGAAGGGATAATATCCTATCCTGAAGGCCATGCTGTAGTCTTGACTGAGAGATGGGCCGCCGCGACTCGTCGGCTTCTCACAGCAAAATATCTCACTACCACGGTCCACGGCGCTAGTCTCGCATACCGTGTGGCTCCACCACCGGTGGGCACGCGGGCCCCCACACGTCCACGTCATCCAATGACAATTGCGATGGCAGCAGCCTCGCTTCCCTGCCGCCGGTTGCCCCCGGCGGCGGCCTTTGCGCCGTCGAGCACGGAGCCGCGGCACGTGGGGCAGGAGTCGTGCGACAGGAGCCAGGTGTCGACGCAGCGGACGTGGAAGCCGTGGGCGCAGCGCGGCAGCACGCGCACCTTCTCGCCGTCCGCGAACTCGCCGAGGCAGATGGCGCAGACGTCGGCGGCGACAGCCGCCGCCCCGTCGGCGCCGCACGCGCCGTACACCTCGACGGGGATGCTCCGGAGCGCGCGCTTCTTTAGCCCGCCGGCGCCGGCGTCCTCCCCGGCCGGCGCGCGGCGTGCCCAGCGGATGAGGCAGCGCGCGAGCGAGTTGAGGCCCATCGCGAAGAGGAGCGCGAACAGCAGCGCGGCGAGGATGATGACCATGTTGGTGTCGAAGCTGCCGTCGCTGCTTCTCAGCGCGCGCTGCCCCTCGGCGGCGCTCCCCGGCGCCGGCGACCCCATGTACCAGCTCATCGACCTGGCGTGCACGCCCATGGACAGCACGACGATACCCCGACACCGCTTCCCCCTCCTCCTTCGCTTCTTCCTATTAACCAGTGACCGCGGTGCAATTACGCGCCGGCGGCACAGGTGATGCTCGATGGCAAAAAGGGAGGGGACGCTGCAGCTGCGGCCACTGCGAAACAGAGTCCAGAGAGCGCTTTAGCACTCACGCCGCATCTAAATTGGTTTGGAAAAGTTTGAGGCTTGTGATGAGTGTGATCCGGGCTATTGATGGACGATCTGGCGCAGGAGCCGTATCGGGTCGATTTCTGGTAGGGTCATCAGCCGTGAAGTGGAAAGCTCCCCCCTGCGCAAGCGTCCGGAGATGGAGATTTTATAGCGGGGAGGCAAGATCTCGGGGAGCTCAGGCTCAGGCGCAGCGCCGCTCGGCGGCGGTTGGAGCGGAGGCTCGGTTCCGGGTCACTTTATGGTGGGCCTTGCAAAAGTTCGAGCCTCACATGACAAATATCTGTGCCCGTCTCGTAGGCTTGCCGCGCATGCACCTATTTGATGCTTGTCCGTGCTGGGCGTGCAAAATCAGGCGGCAACGGGCGTGCGCTGATGCAAAACCTGCGCGTGCCTGGCCGGGCTCCACGCCATCGGCCTCTCTGCTCAGTTGTCCTGAGGGTTGGGCTGACCAGCTGAGGCAGAGGCCAAAGGCATAGTCACATAGAACAATGACTTCCCAAGTTCTGCATGGAAGCAATCGGGTTTGGCCGTGTGGATGAACCAGGATCGGATGATCCAATCCTGTTTCTGAGTTGTGGTACCTCCTCAAACGCTTTGAAAGTCTTAATATCATCTCCATCAGATTGCAAAAATAATCTATTTCTATAAAAAACTGTCATAGAGATAAAAAAATCTGCTCCGATATGCCATCCTAAAATAAAATTCGTTTTGGTTTTTTAGATAATTCATACAATACAGTGTATGTGTTCCATGTATATATCTATATTCATCATCATCTAGGTGAATTTAGACATAAAAATCAAGAGCTAAAACACATATTATTTTAGAAGGAAGGAAGTATCTTTTTCTGTATTTTCTGGGACCCTCGAAATCTCTACACAATCCCTTGGATAGTGATGAGCAAGTAGCCTTTTTCTTGATCGTTGTTCCTCCCCCTTCTCTCAATGGCACTTAGCCCCCATTGTACCAAGCCATCACCGACAATCGTGGAATAGAAACTCATGCCCTTCGATCTATGAGTGAGGGACGTTGATAGGTTCCCGATGGTGCTCCTGGTCCTAGGTACCTCCTCCTCCCTTGCCCGTATTTCATCAACGGGGCATGCAAGAAGCGACTAGCGAAAGCTAGAGGTTGTTTGGTTTGCTGCCTAAGGCGTCACAACGTGTCTAACTTTTTTGCATAAGCATAATTCTTCAATTCGAGAGACTAAGGTTAGACAGATTGTAGTGCCTTAGGTAGGAAACTAAATAGGCCTAGTCTTCACATGGTCATGCGACAGACTGTAGGTCGGGCGGTGACCTGTTCTGTTATGCAGCATGCTCGGTGATGACGCTACTCCTCTCCTCCACCGACATGGGAACAAAGCAGCATAGAGGGCAGGGGGAGGTGGCACCCCTCCTAAACTCTTTCAATGTGTTGACAAACCTAGTGAGAGAGGAGGAAGATAATTTCCAATAACATATGGGCCCCACCTAGAAGGAGAATACTAAAGGGAGTAGAATTTTTCTCAATTTGCTGGAACATAGTTCCCCTATACTCTAAAAGTTTGCTTTCTCAATCTCCTTTAGAGTTGATTTGGTGACAAGGGATCACGGGAGTTGAAGGGGATTGAGGAAAAATGAACTAATTTCCCCCTCAATCCCCTTCAATCCTTCTGTGATCACTGGTCACCAAATCAGTCCTTACTTGCATATAGTTGATTAGATATCCTCAATCCGATGGAGATCCTCTAATTCCTTAGGCTCATGAATATTGAGGCTATGTGTTTGACTGTGCACCGCTAAGGAAACAAGCTTTTGCGTGACCGTGGGAGCTTGCGGTCACGGATATGCGCGACACCGCATGAAGATGTGCATTTTGTCCGACCGCATGATCGATCCACTGGACGCATGAATAGCACGATTTTGTTACTTATTTTCTGCATCCGTGATTTGTTAGAGATAGTCTTAGAAGTTGGATAAGAATAAGAACATGTGGCTCAAAATGATGACGCAAGCGACGCTATCTAGTGAAGAATCCTTAATAATCTCTAAACCTACCAATATTCCTAAAGAACTTGTTTGCACTTCACACTGGATAATTTTTCTCTTCCAACTTGATTTTAAAGGTATTTGATCAAGATGAGATGATTATGAGGTTATATTTTTATCCCACTTCATCTTCGCAAGCAGCTCACCGTTGGGCATCATCATTGTGTGACTCTGCCACACCTACCTTTTGCCTTCGAGAACCCTTCATTATTGGATCCGCTGCTAACCCATCAACTTGTGATGTCTAAGCCATTGACCTCTAGCCCACTCAATTGGCTCTCTCCACCTCACACATCTGTAGCTGCAACAACATCGCTACATGGCCATATGCTCAGCTTATTCAACTAGCCTTCCTACCACAAATGAACTTCCTGTTAAGGTTAGTATCTCTCATAGAAACCATGGATATCATTATATCAAACATCAAGTCCTAATCTTGTCGGATTTAGAGAAGATGCCATGAAAGAATAAGGGCATGTTTGGAAGTAAAATATTTTTATAGTTTCGAGACAATAGTATAATTTATAGGAATACAATAATATTTTATGTCATGAGGTGTTTGTTTGCTTTTCTAAAATTATTTTTAAAACCATGGCATTCTAGGTACCATATTAGTTTTGGAGTATTGAAAACTCCACTCTAACCCAAAGATTTTATGGAATGGCTAACTTTTGCTAAATACCATGGTTTACATTATTGTAGAGCCAAACAATAGATACTATTCTTGGAGTTGGCCAAAACCATAGTATTATCGTGATAATTGTAAAGTATAGTATTGTAAAACTATAATTTTGAAAAAAATATTAACAATAGGCCCTAAAAGGTTCAAAGTCAGGGATAGTTTTCACATGTGTTATATAATTGTAGTTTTTTTTATTGAAACATTAGGTGTTCTTAAAGAAAAAATTTAGCATTTGCAAAATAAATACTCCGCCCATTCTAAATTATAAGATATTTTAGCCTCTTTCTAGATACGTTTTTATTAATGTATCTAGAGTTCATAGCAAAAACTATGAACTAAAAAAGCCAAAACGTCTTATAGTTTAGAATAAAGAGAGTATATTGCTAAAACACACTAGTAGGATTTAGAGTATGACAAGGGAGGGCACTGCGCTTTTGTGTAGTCTGTTACCTTTGGGTCGGTTTACCATAGACGATGTGATCTCTTTATTTTTCTATTAGTTCATGAGTATCAATAATAAAATAGTGGAATGCGGATAGAGTTGCTAATAGATTTCATGTCCTTAATCTCTGTTCTCATTGGACATTTGACTTAGTTTTTTTGTGAATTTTTATTTTGATGTGTGCATTTTTTATTTCACTACATCCTTTCATTCTGCCAATCAACAATATCTCATGTCTCTAGCTCAACTCTTTTAGAATCAATTTCCATCTTTTCGATGGCAGATGCCAAAGAGCTTCCCCTCACTAGAGCCAATATCACACATGCTATGCTATTTGTTCAACTCTCTCATGAGGGGCGAATAAAACTTTTTCAAAGAAGCAGACCAACGATTCTAGCAATTTTTATTAAGAGGCTTAGGAAAAAATTTGTAAAGCAATTAATGAAAACCTAAAACAATTAATTAAAGAGTTAAATATATTAGTAGCCCTTCAAATTGTAAGGGCATGTTACTTAGGTTCACAAACTTTAAAAATGCAATTATGCATCTCTAAACTTGTTTGACGGTGTGCTGCATGTCTATACCATACCAGCCACGTAGACGCCTTTTGGGTATTGCCAACATAACATGTCTTTTTATGTTAACCCTTCTTCACCCATCTTCTCACACGAGTGGACCCTTGTTTCTCGCTTATCTCACGCTAACTAGAGCTCGTCCAACGACGCCACACTATCTACGGGCTACGACCACCACGAAATTAAAGGGGGAATCAAGGAGAAAAGATCTATTAGCGCGTTTAATAAGTGTAGAAAAATATTACATTCTGGTATGCCATCTTAGAACTTGTTCGACTCCATATAGATAAGAGAGAATTGAAGAAGAATAAATCAATTTTTATTTATTTTTGACTATCAAGCGATTTAATCCTCTCACGTTCCTTCAATCCACTCCCAACCCCACAAGCCCTTAACAAGACATGTGGTGCATCAGTTAAAAAAATTTAGGCATCTATATCATTTAAACTTCCTAGATCTAAGCGAGACATTCTTTACATTTGGTAGTGTAGGTAGGAGAGAGGAGTACTAATGAAGGCTTCTTCACCTGTGCAATAATATGCATAGCATGATGAAGCACGTACGTTAGCAAGAACATTGTAGTGCACTAGTGCGGCGGGCCGCCATAACAGTTTCGTTTCGTCGAGGTTTGTTTTTTCCTTTGCGTAGTGCGCATGCACACATCACCGTATCAGCTCCTGACACTGCGGATCCACCCAAAAGTTAGTATAATCCACCCTTAATGTTGTCTGGTTCACATATTGGTAACGTAATGGATAACCGATAACGTTAAATCATGTTTGTTTAATTCCAACCGTAATCGATACTACACTATAAATAGATACTGCTTTATTCAAATTTGTTACCACCGGTATTCAAGTGTGAATCATTATCATTTACGTTATATTTCGTGAACCATACGACACTAAATTCTACTAGTGAGCACTGAGGAAAAAGTTTTATTTAGTCTAAGGCCACTAGCTCAGTTCTATGGACTGACAAACACTATTTTACACTGTAGGATTTATTATCTACAAAGTGATGTTGCAAATTAAAAATAAAAAAAACAGAAAGACAGGGTTAACTACAAATACACATGTTACAGGCAGTATGTGCAGCGAGGAGCAGGATGCTTTTCCAGGGAGAGCCAAGCGCACCCTTATCTCTAGACTAGTCTACTCTCTATCTACTAGTACGTATTTCAGCCTGTCACAGTCCGGTGACAAAGCGTCGGTACACAAGTGAAAATGAATAAATGTCTGCAAGCATACGCGGCATGCTCACCTTATCATCTAAACCCCAACTCAAGTACCACCTCAGTAACGAAAGCAACATTAATTTTAAGTTTGTTCAGAATCAATTAATTTTAAATTTAACTGAATTTGTAAAAATATCGTCACCGGCTCACCATTCATCATTTCAAGTACATGTATTATGAAAATGTATTCCTTGACGTGTATATTTATAGTGTTTGATTCATATTAATATATATTATTTTATAGAATTAGTGGAACTTAAAATATATTCTGATTTAGAATAAATCTAGAACTATATACTTTGGGACGGGGACGAAGGAAGTATCGGCACAAAAGCGTCCATGCACGAACTCATTTCCTAGCTTCCAAAAATAAACGTGTGCGCTGTGCAGTAAAGCCCACAAAGCAATAAAGCCAGTGACAAGATCAGCAACCTTGTCACGATGTGTATAGTTTATCTGGCCAGGTAGATATGCATCGTCTTTAACAAATCCGGAGCCACTTTTCTCTTTGAAAGGCAAACCATCCGGAGCTATGTGCACCTCCGATTGCGAGCTCAAAAAGGCTCGTCGAATGGACGAGACCAGCCGCTGTTGCTACTGTCATTTTATCTTTGGCACTTGATTTTTTTTTAAAAACAAAAGAGGCGATTTTGACGGCACTGTTGAGAAGGTGGCCTTGGAATTACGTATCACTTATCAAAACTTCGTACTTTACCGTGTTCAGATATTTTTTCAGTCCAACACATACGATGGAAAGAAGGTCCATAGTACGTGCTCGTCATCATCCGCAACATGTGGATGTTTCCATCTGAGCTTGGAGTTGCTTTTTCAACTCTTGTGAAGTAAAGCAGGCACGCATCACAGATATCTCAAGAGAATCTATGATAAGGATGAGTTAATCATGTAAGATCTTGTTCGGTTTGATTCTAATCTATATGGATTATGTGGGATTGAGTCGGTTTAAATTCACAGGTGTTGGACACCAAAATAAGCGAACATTCCGGTCCTTAGGCCCGGACAGTTCGCATGCCCCAAGATTAGATTAACTTAAGTGTTTATCCTTATCTCGTGCGTGGTTATCCATCTAATCACGTGGGAGTTGTTGGCTATCTCTTAGGAAAAGGTCCAGACCTCCTTCCCTATAAATATAAAGGGTACGACCGATTGAGAACCCCCGAACACATTCCAATCGAACCAATTACTTTACTTACTTTTCCTGCCCTAGGAGTAGATGTAGCGTAGTTCTAGTTATAGCCTTCCGCATATCCACCTCCACCCCTATTCGACTCTACATCGTTTAGATCTGTCTTGGGTGGCCTGCCGATCCCAAGACGACCCTAGGATCTCACCCCTCCAGGGGGCAAGATCTAACTGTCCACTCAAGACCACTTCCTCAAATTGATCTCTTAATTTCTAGGCGACTCCACATCGTCTAGAGACACCCCGGGTGACCTGTCGACCCGGATCACCTTAAGATCTCTTCCCCCTAGGGGACGAGATCTAGGTTCCAGCAAGGAGGAAGAAGACGACCCTATCGCTAGGTCGCGGACCGTCCGACCCAGAGCTACGGACCGTCCGGTGTGACGCAGGGAAGACACCGCTCCTGCGCCTAGGTCGCGGACCATCCGACCCAGGGTCGCGGACCGTCTGCGCCGTCGCAGAGGGCACCGCCAGGCGGTACACCACCTAGTGATTGGCGCTGTCCAGATCGGTGCCAACACACTTTTTGGCGACTCTGTTGGGGACGAGATTGCAGATCTACAAAATCAGGCTTACATGGCCGATTCTAAAGATCTCAACGGTGCTTCTTAAAACAACAACACAAGTCTGGCTAATTTATCGGTCGCTGAGCATGAAAGATTAAAAGATGACACGAAGAAAATAGACGAGGAGGTCCAGTGGCAAACAGATCAGGTGCTCAAGGTGGCGGATAAGTGGTTCCTCTCGCACTTCAGGGTAGATTGCCACCAGAAGGCCGTCCAAGAGAGGGAGATAAACGCCGAGTACATGTCAGCCATGCTGCAACAGCTCCCTACGATAGGTGATGTCAGGTCAGCCGATGATATTCTATCTATTAAAATTTCTTTTGATAATCAGATTAAAAGTATCACAGAGGATATAGAGAGGATGACACATACATTAGGAAAAACTCATAGGCCTAATTTTTTATCATATAAATTAGGCGCCGAAAGAATTGCGCCAAACACATCGGCAATAAATGGATTTCCCCAGCCATATTCTGGTGTGCTGATGGACTCATATCCAGGACGACCTTCGCCGCCATCTCCACTAAATGGTAGGTCAGCTCTGAGCATGGTCAGACCGTCCGCCAACGATCCTAGACCATCCGGCCCTCTGTCAGACTGTCACACCCGGATTTCGGGGCACCAAGACCCGGGTGCGAACATAATCACCAGGTGTGCTGGGACCAAGTCTCACACATATGATGAATCATGGCACAGGATCGAATGTCACATCTTTACTATATAACAGAAGTTCTATACAAAATAAATAAATAATTACATTATAAGGAGACAACGGTCCAGCAACCCAAAGTTGACTGGGAGACGACGGCCTAGACCACTCACAAACTCATCACAGCATCCTCCAAGCGCCTCATCCGGTGGTACCTGTTCTTGACCTGTGGGGGGGTGTGAGACAGCAAGAGTGAGCTCACATACGTTCATCCCTCAACAAGTTGTGGGGAATAATATGCATGAACTCGCCAAAGGTGGGAGCTCACGTGAAGTGTAAGGCTTACCAAAGAGGATGGTTAGAGCTGAGCATTGCTTTTAAAGTTGGTCAAAATTTTATTAGCAATTACTAAGTATAAGTAAATACCAAACCCAATTAAGTAGAACAAAAGTAGCAACATCACCTGCGATGCAATGCATATGACAAATTGAATTTAGTTCCATAAATTAATCATGTGAGGGTCCGAGCTGCTCATGACCGTGAGCACGGCTAGTATACCAGTTTTACACTCTGCAGAGGTTGCGCATCTTTACCCACAAGTCGTGTTACCCATCTGCCAAGAGACGGCCAATCCCATACACCTCTACCGAGGAGGCGAGGCAGGGTAACACTACGAGGCCTTTACAAAGTTCCACTAGCTTCAGAAAACCCGCTACAGTTTATAGGAAGTTCCAATGCAGGAATCCCTTGCAGGACCGCCATCGCAGCAAAATCCTCCCGAGGGCCTCCTTAGCAGGAATCCCTTGCAGGACTGCCATCGCAGCAAAATCCTCCCGAGGGCCTCCCTACACTGACCACTCCCCTACTGCCCTTGCCCCTTTCGGGTAAGGTAGTCTTCCACTAGCTTTCCTAATTAATCAGCCAAGGGGTCCCATTCCTCCCTTGTGGTAGCACTGTTTTCCCGGGTGGTTCTCCATGTTCCAATTAACATAATGATCTTATCATGAACAATAAATAACAACTGATAACAAAAGTGTAATCATGAATAGTGTATCTCCATACCCAAAACCACATATAGCACTAGCAAGTACTACCCAGAAAGTTCAGTGGTAAACAAGGTATAAAGATAGACAAACTAAGGTAACCTATTGGGTCCCATCAAAATTAACCTATGCAGATCATTATGATTAATTAGAACATGAGTGGGTAAAAAGAAGTGATCAAGGGCACAACTTGCCTGGGACTTGAGATTCCAGGTACCAGGATGATCTTCAGGTGACTCGTGACCTCACGCTAAACGTAGCAATATAGATAAACATGGTATAGGGAAAAATTAACATCACACCAAACATAAGAATAAACTGCGTAATAATAATCTACGCGCTTGCACGAGACTAACGCAACTTGAACGGATCAAATCGGAGTTAAAACGAATGAGTTATGACTTTTCTAAGGTTTTATGTATTTGATATAAGATTAATTAGGATATAAATTTTAATGTGACTTTCATGTGAAAACAGTGGTATTAGATGATAGACAATAATATTACAAAACTATAGGAGTTGGAATGGATTAATTTGGTCTTAATATGAATTTTCTATGAATTACCCAAGTTTTACAATTATTTTTATACTCAAAATCAATTTCTATATCTATTTTCTGGTTTTATTTAATTCCCGGACTGCGCCTCAATTTATCTAGAAGGCAGGGGCCTCTGCACAAAGATCCTAAGACACAGTGTACAGACGCGAGGGATGGCGGGTTAATTGTTTGAAACTCCAGGGGCTCTTTAATAAAAAGCCAAGGCCGAAGGGGTATCGTAGGATCTAGGCCGCCCGATCAGCGCCAACGCCCCAGATTAAATCCCAAGCTCCGCGAACCGGTACGTGATCGCAACCCTCGGATTACCATCCAACGGCCAGGATCACAACCATCGAAACGCTACCTTTATTCTAATCCCAACCGCGCGATGGTGGATTGACGGCCGACGCGATACCGGACACAGGATCAAATCCGACCGTTGCTTTGGATATAACGATCCACACAACTTTTCCCCCCCATTCCCCCAACGTCGCGACGGCCGCCGCGTTGGCCATGGCGGTGACCCCGCCGGAGGAAGGCAAGGCTGTGCACCAAGGCACCAAACTCAAATCCGACGGGCGCAACACGATCTAGAGGCGAAGGTAAATTAAGAGGGAGGAGAATCTCACAGAGGCTATGACGCAGAGGCATACATTCCCGACGAAGCGCGGCTCCACCGCGGTTCATCGCTCCGACGAGCGATTCACGGAGCCCCAGCGCACCAACTCGCTCGGGACGGCCACCAACACTCTCCCAGGATCAGTGGAAGGCGCCCGGACCAGCCGCCGAGGACTCATCGCCGGCGAGGGCGGATCGGTGGGCTCGGAACGAAAAAGGCGGCAACACTCTATAATGCTCTGCTCGATACGCCGCTTGGCTTGGTTCCTATCGTGGCTCTGGGTCAAGAGGAGGTCGCAGCACTGTGTATTATAGCGCCGCCGAGAGGGCCACGGGTGGTTCGGAGTTTGCTCAGATAAGCTCGCGTGAGCTGCGTCGAGTTTGTTGCGGTCAACCAGATCCGCGCGACGCGGGGGAGGGGATGACCCTGTCAGCCGGGACCCACTGTCAGAGCCACGGCTACCGAGAGCAAGGGGGAGGGAGGATGGATTGTGGGCCCCGGACGTCAGTCACAACACCAAATCACGCGCGCGCGTAGTTGCGAGATGGAGCTACCGACGTGCGGGCCCCACAGGGCAGTGCCCGGGTGTGAAGTGGGCGCGCAGATTGAGTGCCCTGGTGGGCCGAATTAGTGTTGTTTGGCCCAATCCGTAGTTTATTCGTTCCCTATTTTTTTTTCTTCCTTTTCCTTTTCTTTTATTTCCAAATTCAAGCTTCCTTTCAAATTTGAATTTAGTGTTGTGGCAAATTTGTATTCAAATTACATTGTACATTTAGGGTACTAATTTAAAAATACATTTCTATGCATATTTTATGTAAGTTTCATATTCCTCTATTTCTCCACGAACTAATTATAATTTTAGGTCTTAAATCCAATTTTGGACATTATTGAATTTTCTATTATCATATTTTATTATTATTACTATGAAACGCACACACAATAAACTCCAACTTGATGAATAGATATCTATTTATTCTAATTAATTTATTTGCTTGATAAGTGTTTGAAGTATGAGACACACTCATTGTTTTCTTTCTATTTAGAAAAATAGTATTTTGTTTGTGGGACAAGAATTTGGAGTTACTTCGAAATTAGATATTCATGTAAATAATTACTTATGGAGCATCATTTAATGAAATGCATATTCATTTAGTTGAATAGGAAACTTTCCTATTATTTCTTTTCTAAAATAGTTCTTTGTTTTCAAAGTTCGGTCCTCAACATTCATTGCTCAAGTATAAGTTGAGATGTCAGAATTTACTATTTTATTTCTTCATATATTTATTTTGTTATTAATAATTTTTTTTATATACAAATTTTGGGTCTTACACAGACCGTCTGGCACCCTACGTCGGACAGTTCGGTATCACACAGAGCCCACCGCAAGGGTCGCAGGCGTTGCCCGACGCGGCCGGACAGTCCGGGAATGGTACCGGACCATCTAGTCCACTCGCAGACCGTCCGACTGCACAGGTTGGACCGTCCGGAGCACCTAAAATCACCCGTGATCCCCCTAGTGCAGAAGGCCGGTATAAAGATAGTCGGCCACCCAATCCCCAAGAGCCGAAAAAGTTACCTATCGCTGAGCTTGTTCGGCCTGCCAAGGCCAAATCTTCTGTTTGCTCTCACCCGCACTCGACACAAAAGGAGAAAGTTGAGTTCACATTTAATATTGCTAAGTGTGATAAAATATTTGATGAGTTACTTAAGCATGGTAACATTAAATTATCACATGTAATTCCTCCGGTTGAAGAATCAAAAGGGCGTATATATTGTAAATGGCATGGCTCCTTTCTCCATAACACAAATGATTGTGTCGTCTTCCGTCGGCAAATACAATCGGCTATAAACGAAGGCCCGTTGAGGTTTCAAAAAGAGGTGAAAATTGACAGGCCACCTGTCCCTGTCACCACATTAGAGCCGACGAGCAAAAAGGCCATAATTCGGCCCTGTACGGCCGATAAAAGCAAAGATAAAAATATCGTCATTGGTGATCCCTGCACACCAAATATGTCACACAGAATGGTTACTTGGAAGGCTCCGGACAAAAGAAAGACCGGAGGCACCGGGGGGCAAGCACGATCGGACACCCGATCACGATCACCTGTCCTCCGTACACCGGACAATCCAGGTACTAAGGCCGAACAGTCCGAGACAGGAGCGGACGATCCGGCTATAATGGTCAGACTGTCCGCAGACGGTCAGAAGTAGCAACCTCAGACCATCGGACCACAACGTTCCAAAACAAGTGTTTGGAAACAAAATAATACTAAGACGTCTGGACGACTCAGTAGAGTTAACCCTACTTTTGATCAGTTGTTTGCCAAATATATTAAGAAGGTCGTTCCACACAACCGGCCAATAAAACAAACGAAGTCAAAAGGGCGATCTGTGCAAAAGCAAAAGCCGACTAAACCGACCCAAAAGGTAGCACAACCAAGATCGCCTTGTCATCCTTCTCCACGGATAGCGTGGTGCTTCCTGGTCTATCCATCGTCGGTGTGTTGTCCTACTCATGCACGGGGTGGTACGACGATGAATCCGTATTACTGGCCCAATTCGTTTGCTTATTTGGGCTGGGGGGCACCACAAGTTTTTGCCTATTGACAGGTTGATCAGGCAGACATGACCGAAGAGGATGCAATCCGAAACGGCCTCTGTGCATTAAAGTTCCATCAAGTATTTATATTATCTGATCGCAAGAGCCGATGACTTGCATCGAGTTGAGTCCTTACTTCAGGAACAAAGTAGCTCATGAGGTCAATTGTTTCCGAAGTTTTCGCCGGTGCTTTTGGTTCGCCAAGCTCCACCAAAAGGCAGGGGGCATATGTTGGACACCAAAATGAGCGGACGGTCCGGCCCTTGGGCTCAGACAGTCCGCATGCCCCGAGATTAGGTTAACTCGGGTGTTTATCCTTATCTCGTGCGTGGTTATCCATCTAATCACGTGGAAGTTGTTGGCTATCTCTTAGGAAAAGGTCCAGACCTCCTCCCCTATAAATATAAAGGGGTACGACCGATTGAGAACCCCCGAACACATTCCAATCGAACCAATTACTTTACTTACTTTTCCTGCCCTAAGAGTAGATATAGCGTAGTTCTAGTTGTAGCCTTCCGCATATCCACCTCCACCCCTATTCGACTCTACATCGTCTAGATCCGTCTTGGGTGGCCTGCTGATCCCAAGACGACCCTATGATCTCACCCCTCATAGGGGGCAAGATCTAGTTATCCACTCAAGACCTCTTCCTCGAATTGATCTCTTAATTCCTAGGCGACTCCACGTCGTCTAAGGACACCCCGGGTGACCTGTCGATCTGGAGCACCTTAAGTTCTCTTCCCCCCAGGGGACGAGATCTAGGTTCCAGCAAGGAGGAGGAAGACGACCCTGTCGCTAGGTCGCAGACCGTCCGGCCCAGAGCTGCAGACCGTCTGATGTGACGCAAGGAAGACACCGCTCCTGCGCCCAGGTCGCGGACCGTCTGGCCCAGGGCCGCGGACCATCCGCGCCGCCACAGACAGTGCCGGCCCTGGCGGGGGTCGAGCAGTGCCCCCGACCAGGGCCCCCAAATTAGTGGGGCCTCACACCATATACTAAATAACAGTATATATATTGTATATGTTTGTCTGCTAGCTTTATAAAAATTTTAAATGCCTAATTATAAGTCAACAACACGACGACAACAAGCAAAGATAATTGGGTATAGCCTATCAATCTTGATTTCTATATTTTAGTAGTAGTACTTTATAGTTTTAGGCCCAACCACCTAGGCTCTCAGCGTACAATGAGACAACGACGTTTGACGTTTCATGTCTATTTCTCGCACAGTTGTAGACAATATATATATATATATAGATTGTATATTAGGAGCCCTGTGCTTCCTTTAGTTATTGGAAGCCCAGGCCAGACAGTGCAATTCGGTCGAGCCGGACCAGGTCCAGACGTCTATAAAAGAAAATCTGTAGTGCTAGGGATCAGTTTTTCACGTCCCATCTCGATTCATTAGCGACGGCGGTTGCCCGATAGTGCGCGCGGCGGTGGCCGCGGCTCCCCGACCTCGACATGCGGCGGCGGCGGTTCCCAGGTCGGCGGTGGCGGCCCCCGATCCAGAGGGCGAGCGGCGGCAGCGCCCTTGTGCGGTGGCGGCGGTTCCCAGGCCGGGCGGTGGCGGCGCCCGATCCAGAGGGCGAGCGGCGGCAGCGCACTTGTGCGATGGTGGCGGTTCCCATGTCGGTGGCCGCAACTCCATTACCTCGATGCGCGGTGGCGGAGGTTCCCCGATCCGCAGCGGGGCTCTTGTGCGGGCAAGCGGCGGCATCCCCGAAGCTCCGAGGAGGCGGCACTTTCAAGGCCGGCGAGCAAGCGACGCCCGTCGACGTGCGAGTAGCGACGGCGTCGCATGAGGCGCGATGTTCAAGCGAGCGACGTCACGGAAGGCGCGAGATGCGCGCAACGATGATCACGCGTGACATCCTCCGATCCGGCGCAGTTTTCTTTTCGATTATTGTGTTTTATGCCTACCACATGTACTATTTACGCTAAAAACTGTACGATTTTATGCTTGAACACGGAGTTCGTATATCAGTTTACTGCATGCACATTGGAAAGGCAATTCCTTAATTTATGCTGTTTGTAATTTGCGCGCATGCAATGGAAACTCCCACGATTTTTGCCATAATTTTTGGATCTGTATAAAAATAGAAACCGCATGCATGCGGCTGCCATGTTTTTAGGATCTGTCATAAAATAGGATCGTAATAACAACCTACTAGAGCTATCAACCTCTCATTGACTCGGTATTTACGCTTATAATTGAGGGATTTTATGCTCAAAACTTAAGGTTTTTACGCTTCACCCGGATATGCGTCCACCAGTGAACAACATGCCAGTTTTTTACGCAGTGTAAGGAATTGCATAAATACATACACCGTGTCGTATAATTTGTTTCAATATACATCATAAACTAGTTCTAATGCGTTTTAGCTGCATGACTGTTGGAGGGATCCTATATTTATGAAGGAAATAAAACATTAAATGCGATTTTTTGTTTCTATGCATGTAATTCATTTCCTTTTATTGTATATTCTTTCCATCATAAATTCGTGTGCATGCAGCTGGTAACAGATTTTTACGCAGTATACCCAATTGCATAATTATCTACACAGTGTAGCATATTTAGTATCACTATATATCATAAAATAATAATTACGAGTCTAGCTGCATTGTTGTTGTAGCGATCCTAAATTTATGGAGAAAATAAAGCATTTAAAATAGAAACTGTCACACATATCTTTTCTAAATTTACGCGCATGCAAGGTAACGTGTTTGACTCATGCATGCATTTTGCTATAATTTTTGGATCTGTATAACCGCATGCATGCGACTGCCATGTTTTTCGGATCTGCCATAAAAATAGGATCGTAATAAAAACCTACTAGAGCTATCAACCTCTCACATTGGCTCGGTATATACGCTTATAATTGAGGGATTTTATGCTCAAAACTTAAGGTTATTACGCTCCAGCCCGGAGATGCGTCCACCAGTGAACAACATGCCAGATTTTTTACGCAGTGTAACGAATTGCATAAATACCTACACCATGTAGTATAATTTGTATCAGTATATATCATAAACTAGATTTAATGTGTTTAGCTGCATGGCTGTTGGAGGGATCTTATATTTACGAAGGAAATAAAACATTAAATATGATTTTTTTCTATGCGTGTAATTCATTTCCTTTCATTGCACATTATTTTCATTATAAATTCGTGTGCATGCAGCTGGTAACAGATTTTTACGCAGTATATCGAATTGCATAATTATTTACACAGTATAACATATTTAGTCTCAGTATATATCATAAAATGGTCCTTACGCGTCTAGCTGCATGACTGTTGCAGCGATCCTAAATTCATGGAGGAAATAAAGGATTTAAAAATAGAAACTGCCGCACATATCTTTCCTAAATTTATGCGCATGCATTGGATCGTGTTTGACTCATGCATGTATTTCTTTTTTTGCGCTAACAGACATGGGGCAGGTGGCGCACCCGACAGGCTGGTTGGGCGCGCTGGTTGAACCAGTTTGCAGGGGTGGTCGGCCTGGGCTTCCTTTAACTATTGGAAGCACAGAGCTCCCGTTATACCTACCCTATATATATAGACACACTAAATTTATGTGTAATAATTATTATTATAAAGTGCCTTCTTTATACGTCTTGTCCTGGGCCTTCAAAATGTCAGGACCGGCACTGGCCACAGAGGGCACCGCCAGGCGGCATACCACCTAGTGATTGGCGCTGCCCAGATCGGCGCCAACAACAGTAAGTCAAAATCTAACTCAATACATCTCAATCCCCTCTAATCTACATAAAATCCAAATAACCGAACAAGGGCCTAATGTACATTACGTTGAGTTTAACCAGCGCACAATCCTCACTCTATCAACTTTGTCTCTTGTGCAGGGCCTGAAATATATGGTTTTCTACTTTCTTCTCCTCAAGTTAGAAGTTTAGAACTAATATTTGGCAGAGGAGAACTCAATGATTCGTACGTACGTACTACGTGTAGGGCTGGTAATGGATGGTGATGCAATTGCTCATTCACAATTTGTTAGGATTCTAAATTATTTCTAGTTCAAAAAGAATAGAAATAATGCCTAATCCTAATCTAATTCGATCCTTAAATTTTATAGTGTAAAATGTAGAGCTTATTATTACCTCTAACTACGTAGTCTAAAATAGTATGCACCATACTAGATGTAAGTTGTTATGACCTTTCTGATCTATTGATGATAATAAATTGATAAATATGTTATTTTCTTTGAAATTATATATTTGTTATTATTATTGTTAGCTTCTTATTAACACACCAACGGGTGACTTCCAACTCCGACCCTTTTGGATTCGGGTGCAAGTGCGACATTGCATCCAAGGATTTTATTGAGGACCTCCATAACCAAATATCGCGAGCTTCGCGAAAGTTAGGGGGTGTTTGGTTTGAGAAATCACTCCATCCAAAATGTGGTGGTACATCATAGGTCCATTCCTCAAATTTGATGGGATGACCATATTCCTCATATTAGTACTAACTAAATAACTATAAGGAATGAGGTGATGATGAATCAACTCATTCCATTCCACAAACCAAACAAAAAAAGTGAGGAGTGAGAATTGGAATCAGCTCATTTCTCAAACCAAACAGCCTATTAGGTTTTACTCCACCCACGTCTTAGTCAACCCGTTGTCATCTCTACACCTTACACTTAGCTATTACTAGTGTTGAGAATTGGAGCGAGCTTAAGCCCGGTCTAGACTCATTGTACTTCGGCCAAGTAGGCTCGGGCCAAGAAGACCAAAATTTTTTTGAATCGTGTCGTACCAGCTCAAAGTGTACAAACAGAGTGCCCTAACCCGACCTCAAAGGACAACATGTCTTCGTTGGACCGTACCGGCCCAACCTGACCCATATATTTGAACCACATAAAGTCTATAGCTTACTAAATTAAAAATATTAAACAACGGGAGCAACATTTGACCACATAAAGTCCAAACATTATAAACACAAAGTCTATACCTTACTAAATTAAAGAAATTAAATAATATGGCTTCATTGGGTCGTGCTAGCCTAAGTCCGGCTCATGGGTGTGTGTCGTGCCAGAATTTGAGGCTTGACCTAGGCGGCCCACCTTCAAAACGTGCTAGCCCGATTTATATTATTTCATATCAGTCCGTGCTTTGCTTTGTGTTGATATTTTTGGGCCGTGCTTGGCCAAAAAACTCAGCCTATATTTTCAGCACTAGTTATTACGATATATGCTCGAAACTATATGTTTTTTTATAGTTACATAATTAGTATATAGATACGTCGTGTATATAGACGTGGGTACGACAAAATCATATATCATAAAACAGAGGCAAAACAGTACCGCCACTGGAAACAGATCAGCGTAGTATCACGTTGTTTTCTTTACTTTGTCGCGTGTAAGCTCTGCACTGCTAGTACATGCGTGCCGGTGCTGCGTCACTGTTGTTGTGCCGGTCAGCAGCGAGATATTTCTGCGCGGGCGGGGTCGTGGCGTTCTGCTGTTTCCTTATAGGACACATATCATAGATATAAGTGAAAAATATCCTCTGCGGCGCGCAATGGGACAAAGCGGGTGCCCCCAACCCCCAGCAAGGATTACGTGCTCCGCGTCGGATGTGTGCACGTTTCGTTGGACGCACAGTATAGAACGCGATTTTTCTTACGTGACGAATCCGTGAAACTGCCACGCGACAGAAAAATAATAATAATAATAACAATAATAATCCTCGCACCTCGGCGAGTGCAGTTGGCAGAAAGTACCGAGTCGTGCCGTGTCAACTTTGCCGCGTACAGCAGTGACGCGCGGGCGGCCACCTGGCTACGGGGAGTTGGCGTCTTGGAGAGCTCGCATGGCGTCCGCGTCACTGTGCTGGTGGTGGCTACAACTGTTGCTTGCTTGGATGCTTTGAACCTGAGCTACGTGAGGCAGTTAAAAACAGAGGCCGATGATCCATTGCATTCGTTCGGGTATGCGATAGCTGCGCCTCCGTCGTCGTCTACGTACAGCCACTTCTGTGTTTAAGGATCACGCTGGCTTGAACTTGAAGTGGATCGTGTTCTATCCGGAATATTCTATATTCTAACTCTCCACAAATGGGAGCGAGACAGAGGCAACCTCAGCCTCTTTTAACTTGTTCAGAGGTTTAACCTCAGAGGTCAGTTCGCAGTGCTAGGCTAGCGGATCCAACTCGTGTAACCTCAGAGGTCAGTTCGGTTTAACTTGTGGCGCAGAACGCTGGTGGCAGCTTGTGGCTGCGCGGAACGATGGCTCTCTCTCTCTCTCTCTGCCACTCATTTCCAGCTGATCGTTAGTGCCCAAGAGACCTCACACTGATATCCCAACTTTATGACTCTCGTCGCACAACTTGATCTGCTTTTCCGGCGTAAAGCAACCGTGTCAGGAATTTCATCCTCAAACCAAGAGCCTGCAATCTGCTCGATCCAAAAGCGTCGGGTCTCAGGATGACAGAGCGGACGTAGGCGGCCCTCTCCCCCCGATCCTTCCTTCCATGTCGGCCACTCCTCACCCTCTGCGGCGGCCGGACTGGAAGAAGACATCCACTGATCGACTGCGTATATATGCAGCTTGCGGGGTTAACGCTGCACTCTCCATCGCATTGGGTTGTCTTCAACCATTCTCCCTGTACATGACGTTCCAGTCTCCTGCGAACATGTTCGGCAAGCCGCAGGGATGTAGACAGGGATCCACACATGTTAAGTTTCAGCAGACATCAACAAAAGCAATCACACTATTTAAACCACGGTATATTGCTGCACATGGCACAAGATAAGCACAGCCCAACTGTAAGCGGGTGTTTGATTTTTAGAGACTAATTTGTACTCCCTTCATTTTATTCTATTTTAATCTCTAAATTATTAAATACGGAAAGTAAAATAGTTTTTGTTTCAGTATTTAGTAATTTAGGAACTAAAATAGAGGGACTAAAATATAGTTCCTCGAAACCAAATACCCCTTAATTAAGTCTTAAAACTGTTGAACAAAAATAATAAACTGAATGTAACTAAGTCATAAAAGGGAGAGTTTGTTGAACTGTGCCTTACAGATGAGTACTATCCAAACCAAGCTTCAACCTTCAAAAACATTGACAAGGGCGGATGGTGGGGCGGCCGATTTTTTTGTATTTTGGCCCTTTTTCGGAAAAAAAAACACGTTTGGACCCTAGAAAATTTTAATTGTATTTTTGGACCTATGGCGCCGAGGTAACACAGCTCGGCGCCATAGGTTATGGCGCCGAGGTACGTGCTGCGTTGGCACAACCCGACGCCGTGGCGTTGACGTGGCACCGAGCTCGGCGCCACAGATCTTGGCGCCGAGCTCGGTTGTGTTATCAACGGTTTTGTTGCAAAGAAATAGCACAAAGCCATCTAGCTCAGTTGGTGGAGCACAAGGTTTTGAACCATGAGGTTGGAGGTTCAAGCCCTACAACTCACCTAGATTTTTTTTATCTTTTAAATAACTCATTTTTTTAAATAACTCATTAGGTATACTATTTAGAATGCAAGATTATTATATAAATCAATACATGAATTTTGTAGTCTCACCAGTTTGATTTTATACAAACCGATTTTGTATTTTCCACAGTTGAAATCATGATCAATAGTTCAATACCATCTTTGTTAATTTGATTACGCTCGTTCACACGCCTAATGCTATAGGGCTTGTTCGCTGCGGCTGGATTAAAGCCGTTTGGACTGCTGCAGCTGCAATCCATAGAGAGAAAAATACTGTAGAAGCCGCAGCCGCAGCCGGATTAAAGCCGCAGCGAACAAGCTGATAAACTAGTGGTTGGCGCGCGCCCTGCGCGCGTAACTTTTGATTGTAGGATACTTTTATGCGAAGAAGGGATATAACCAAACTTGAATTATAACAATATACAATTAGTAATCTTCATGGTAAAGAAAGTTTGAAAACAACAAATTGGATCATTAACAAATATGTGGAAAAAAGATATTAGTTGAACATGTCTGCGTCTGCAGCCACATAAGCTTTTACCAGCATAATACCTGTTTTTCAAAAAAAAACTTGTTTTTGAGCCACGAGGTTCGGCGGCTGTTGCTACGAAGGTTCTAGGAGCATAACAAACCCGATACATGCACAAGACAGTAGTGAACATTGTAAACAAGACAACAGTTATATGTTACAATGAGTTACTCACAATTTGAGTTTAATGAGTTGTTCACAACTTGAGTTTAAAGTACAGTCAACAAAATCACCACATGACATATCTAGGTGTAGGCATTGAATCATTGATCTCACTGTTTCTACACAGTTGAACACTTATTTTTTAGCTTGTATATATAGGAGAAAGAAGCTATAAAATGCATTGTTAAATTTATATTATATATAAAGGAGGCAAACTATGTACTGACCAGTTTCCTAGTGAAGGGCATAATAGTATTGTTTGAACTCATTAGTTATTCCTTTTTTTGTTGTCCATTGTTAGAAACGCAGTCTGATGAAATCTCAAAGAGGATGAACATCACATGAACTAACGGTTAGTGTTTCTAGAAACAATATGCCAGAGTTACACTTTGTTTCAATTTGTATGTAGTGCAGTATGTGTTCATATATAGGTAACAAAACACCCTATTTATGGTCATTCTTAATAAATAAATTCAGGTAATGAAACAAACCGCTGATGTATTCACATATTCTTGCTTATGTACGATAGATTAGAGGTGTATGTCAATCAAATGCTACATTGTGGCCATTCTTAATTGGGATAGACAATAAAACTAATTGCTATTGTATCCACACATATCCATATGGTAAAAAAACTAGATGCTTGAGGGCATGATCGTAAAGGTCATGCTATAGTCATTGTAACTAAACCAAATTGTGGTCACTGACAGCAAGAACCTATTGTGAAAGTAAAAGATTGTGATCTAGCATATACTCACACAATGCATATTTAAAGAAATCATACTGGCATGTAGAGATACACTATCTTGAATTTGGGCGATTCAGCTCACTTGAACTACAAAGTGGTTACCTGATGGTGTTTTACTAAGTATTAAGTGGCTCCCTTCCGTACACTGTGAATCTGTGATTCATTCATATATGAACTTGATCAAGAGTCGCTAAGAATATCTGGCACTCATTATCAACATGTTTTAAATTATTGAAATCGACCATGGCTAAGGAGATTGCAGGTCTAGGAATAAGAGACCTGAATAAAGTTGGTAGAGTATTTTAACTACAGTGTCTACAGCAAGACTGAGTGGACCAAATGAAAGTTTGGGCTGGAATCGACGTTCACTATTTTGTGTGAAGCGAACAGATCGGTAGAACAATGTATTTAAAGAAATCATACTGGCATGTAGAGATACACTATCTTGAATTTGGGCGATTCAGCTCACTTGAACTACAAAGTGGTTACCTGATGGTGTTTTACTAAGTATTAAGTGGCTCCCGTACACTGTGAATCTGTGATTCATTCATATATGAACTTGATCAAGAGTCGCTAAGAATATCTGGCACTCATTATCAACATGTTTTAAATTATTGAAATCGACCATGGCTAAGGAGATTGCAGGTCTAGGAATAAGAGACCTGAATAAAGTTGGTAGAGTATTTTAAATACAGTGTCTACAGCAAGACTGAGTGGACCAAATGAAAGTTTGGGCTGGAATCGACGTTCACTATTTTGTGTGAAGCGAACAGATCGGTAGAACAATGTAACAGGAAATTTAATAGTCCTGTACATGTTGATGTCTGTTCTAAGGTAGAGATAGTAGCAGTTCATATAAGAGGAGCATGCATTCATAAAATCCGTAGACAGCTGTGCGATGAACATCAACAGTGCAGACAGGAATCACAGGATTTTTTAGAAGCAGACCTGCTCGAGCACACGGAGATTGCTCTTTTCCATCTCCCTGGCGAGCTTCTCCAGCTTGCTGAGCATCCCTGCGTACATGTCATCAATCTCGGCCGCCTGCCCCGCAGCAGCGCCGAGGAGCTCCTGCATCCTCCCGATCCCAAACCCGTCCACCATTTCATCCACTGCCTTCTGCTCCACGAGGGTGTGAGCGTGCCCAGGCGCCGGAGCCGACGGCAGCCAGGGCATAGGCGACTCGGCGGTGAAGGCGTGGTACTGGTCCCGGAATCCGGGCCCGACGTTGACGATGGCGAGCGAGGCCGGGACGAGGCGGCCGCCGTTGAGGAGGAAGGCGCGGTAGTCGTAGGAGTGGGTGGAGTGGTTGGGGGAGGCGGAGGGGGAGACGAGGATGAGGAGGAGCGGGTGGGCGGAGGCTAGGGTTGCGGAGAGGGAGTGGGCGAGGACGGCCTCGCGCATGGAGGGGCGGAGCGTGGTGCGGCGGCGGGTGGAGAAGAAGCCGATGGGGGCGGGGGCGGAGGCGGGGGCGGGGGAGGAGTGGGGTTGGAAGCGGCCGAGGGAGTCGGAGAGGGAGCAGTGGCCGAAGACGGAGATGGAGAGCGCGGGGGCGGGAGGAGCCGCCGCCGCCGCGGCGTCGTCGTAGTCGGAGAGAACAGACGAGCGGAGGAAGGTGAGGTTTTTGGGAGGAGAGAGCGCGAGATTGGAGACGTTGGGAGGAGGGAGCGTGTGAGATTTGGAGACGCTGGTACGAGGAGAGACCTAGAACTTTCTACAACGACGGACGGGAGGAAGACGCTGCCACCACTGGATAACGATCGTACGGCGAAGGAAATTTTTGGCGACGTGGACGCACGTGGAAGCTGGATTCCTTCCTGCTTTAAAGTATAGGAAATATGGTTGTTAATATTTTTGCTCTCCATCCATCTTTGCCCATCGATCAGGTCTGTCCGGTCGGCTAGCTCTAATAATAAACCACGAGAGGGGATCAAACTTAAGCCGATAATATGTCTACGACACTCGTCAGATTGCAAAATATGCTCGCGTGCTCATCTCCCACGCCGATGGTCCCTTCTCTCATCTCGAGTATTATTTTCCGTTTTGCTATGGAAATAATCAAATAACCTAGTCCAGCATTGAGACCAACACACTTACACACACATAACTTAGTAGTATATGGCTACCTACTACCTACCACAGCGATCCTTAGGCTGTCTCCAGCAATAGCCGGTAAACGGTCCTGTCCGCTAAATATAGAGGACTGTCAGGTCCTCTAAGGCTCCAGCAAGGGACTCTAAAGCGTCCTCTAAATTTTAGAGGATGTGGCAGGCACTCTAAATGTGGAGGCCTCCGAGAGTGCGCTATCCGCGCTACTCCTCCACCAGCCGCCACGAGGAAACTTCCGCCTCCTACCCCGCGCTGGCGACTGCGGATCCCGAGGCCGAGCCCTCGATCCGGCGTGCTTCGCCGCCGGCATCGAGGTAGGTGGGCGAGAAGCGGGCCTGCGGAGGCGGGTCTGGCGGCGTAGAGCTCGCACCACTTCGAACCGAGGACGCGCGACCCACCGCAACCAAAGATCAAGCCAGTTTCCCCCAGCTCGTTGCCGGAGAGTCGCCATCGGCAAAAGGCTTCGTCGTCCGCCGACTTCGTGCAAGGCTGCCGGCAAAAGGAAGAGAAGCTCGTCGCCGCCGTCGTCTTCCTCTTCGATTCGGTCCACCGAGGCAGATCCGCGAAGGGCGAGGTACGATCTACACAAATCCATTGTGTTTACTACTCATTCATTACCGTATTTGTATTGTTTGTAATTGGGGGCATAGAAGTTAGGGTTTGTGGGATGTTTAGGGTTTTGGATATGGAGCATTCAAAATAATGCGCTTCAAATTCATGAATGAATGGCTTATTGTTGCGTCCGGATGCTTTAAATTGGACCGGTTTTTGTCCCTCGTTGTTTTGTCTGGTCTGAACCTCATCATGGTAAACTTATAAGTGGTTGACATCTAAGACAATATTGTCCAGAAAATAACATAGATGGAATGTACGTTGATTAAGGGTTCATTTGAACTGTGTACTCATAGTTACGAATCCCTTCTATGCACTAGTTTCTATAAGATACCTAATTTGTAGTCGGTGTTAACTAATACAACACTGTGTTTGATGTAGCCATGGATTCGGAGAACGAAAAGCTCCGTAAAGCACTGGCTACTCTGCTCAGAGTTGTTCAAATGCGTAGTCGTGACATCGTTGATGTCGTGAAATCAGCCTTCCAGCCTTTCAACTCACCTTTGCTCGACGAATTGAACCGAGCACTAGTTGAGATTGACGACCTCGGCAAGGATCTTGAAGACGTAGTAGTGCAAACTCAGTGGGAGGTAGAAAATATGCCTAACAGTCAAGTGAACGAACATCCACGACAAGAGGAAGCAGTAGAGGACCTTCTGATAGAAGATGGTTCAGAAGACGACCTACTGATAGACGAAGAGTCACCAATTAACTATGAAGACCTTGTGGGCTACGACGATGGTCGTGACTACTCAACCGACGACACATATCCATACTAGTGTCTAGGTTTAACTTAAGTACAAGTATTGTAGCATGTGAAGGTCTATGTTCAGGTCTACTTCTGGGTTGGTATGGTCATGCTTTTGGGGGATTGAAATGTTCTGGTCTATGTAAACTGAAACCATTTCAGTTACTACAATAATTATTGTGTTTTGTTGCACTATGTTTGCCTTACTTTATACCATGTCACATGTTCACTACATGCTCATTTATATCATGTTTGATCTGCCTCTGTTGCATAGAATGGGGACTGATTGGAACTAGGTCTTGTCTCAATATGGAAGCTTCCTTAGCCAGATTGACGAGCAGCCTATCCCAACACAACATTCTGAATTTCTAGTTGATGGGCAACCCGAGGGCTCAAGAACACCAGCTGTTCCTAAAAAGCCAACTCAAAGAACTAAGCTAGCAAACTTCACTGCTGAAGAGGACAGTAGGGTATGCCATGCATGGCTTGCTGTTAGTTGCGATCCCATTATTAACACAGGGCAGAAACGTCAAGGATTTTGGAGTAGAATTACTGAAGCATACAACTCAAGACGAGGAACATTGCCCGAAAGGTCCACAAAATCTTTGATGAGTAGATGGGATACTATCAAAACACAGTGTTCCACTTTTGCTGGATACATGATGGCAGTCCTCCGACAGAATCCTAGTGGACTCAGTGACGCAGACAAGGTACATCTTTAATGTAACATTTTCACATCACTTTTGTATGTTTGTAAGTATGTTCCTGTTGTAACCAGTTGTTTTATGTCGCAGACATCACTGGCAGCTTCTAGGTTTGCAGCAATTGAGAAGAAGCCTTTCCACTTTTTACACTGTTGGGCCATTCTTAAGGACCAACCAAAATGGATGGACAACCACATGGGTCAACAAAATCAGCAAGCCAACGCTAATCCTACCCATTCTAACACTGTCGATGTGGATGCAGAAGAATCTGTACCATCTAGCTTCACATCGAAGAGGCCACTGGGTCGAGATTCTTCTAAGGAAAAGGCAAAGAGGACTAAATCTGTTGACACATCTTCATCAGATTTTGAGTTCATGACACGCATGGGAGATCTATCTTTGGAGCGCCTGTCAGTGTACAAAACAGTTGTTACAACTAAGGAAAAGAAGTTGGATTCAATGAACAAAAATGAGAGGCAGAAATTGCTCCTAGAAAAGAAGAAGTTGAACCTAGAGAAATTAAGGCTTGAAAGGCAGAAACTAAAGGAGGACAAGGAAGAGGAGATAATGATCTTAAGCATGGATTTGAGCAAATGTAACCCTCTACTCCGCAAGTACTATGAAGCCAAGCAACAAGAGATACTGGCAAGGGTTACTGGGTCTACTTCATCTGGCCTGTGAAGGTTCCTTACTTTAATATGTTTGTTTGTCAATTATGAATGAGGCGTAGTCGGACTTGTTTCTGTGAGTTTGCTGTCGTCAGACCCAAATCTGGTTTGTACCAGATTTTTTTAAGTCTTGCTTGAACTATTTGTTTTAAAGTATTTGTTTTGAACTATTTGTCATGGTTTGTACCTGAATGTTTTACTATATGTTTTTGAACTATTTGGTTTCATTAACTGTGAGCTTGCTGTACTTTCTGTTTAGCATTTGTACACACATGTGGTTGCATGACAGTCCTACTTCTTGTTATTGAATTGAAACAGCAGCATGAGACAGAACTTGGACACTACGACAGACAGTACACACACTTGCACACTACGACAGACAGTTCCACACTAGATAAGAACAGACATGACACAACTTGTTTCATTGCATCCTATGCAACTTCGGATCCATGTCGCGCCCAGTGATGGTGTATCAGATCAACCTGAAGCTGAGTATATTTGTTGCGGTCTTTGAGTTGGTTGTACCTTTGATTGACGAAGTCGTTGCGCTCTTCCATTGAACCTTGAGTTGTGTCTGCCAGCACTTCGATGTTTTCAAAGGTTGTGTTCAAAGACAATGGACCTTTGTCTTCTACTATCATGTTGTGCAATATTATGCATGTTTTCATGATGTCCCCAATGTGTTGAGGACTCCAACCGTATGCAGGGCCACGGACCACACCCCATCTCTTCTGGAGTACACCGAAAGCTCGTTCAATATCTTTTCGAGCAGACTCTTGAATTGTTGCAAAGTGTTGGGTTCTAACGTCGTAGGGGTTATGGATTATCTTCACAAATGCGGGCCAGTCAGGGTAAATCCCGTCAGCTAGGTAATAACCCATATTGTACGTGTGACCATTCACAGTGAATGAAACTGGAGGTGTGTCACCGCTCAGATGCCTTTCGAAAAGGTTTGAACGGTGCAGAACGTTTATGTCGTTGCAACTACCTGGCAGACCAAAATATGCATGCCATATCCACAGGTCATACGACGCAACAGCTTCCAAGATCATGGTAGGATGTTTACCACGCCCTGTAAACATGCTCTTCCATGAACTTGGGCAGTTACGCCACTCCCAATGCATGCAATCAACACTACCCAGCATACCAGGAAACCCACGTGACTCGCCAACTTGGAGAAGGCGTGCGGTATCTTCTGCATTTGGTGCACGGAGATAATACGGAGCAAACGCGGTTTGGACGGCCGTGCAAAAGTGTTTCAATGCCTCATGAGCAGTAGATTCACCAATGCGTACGTATTCGTCAACGGCATTAGCCAGAATACCGTAAGCAAGGATTCGAACAGCAGCAACAACTTTCTGTAGAGCAGAAAGTCCAATCTCACCCGCACAGTTTGGACGCTGAATAAAATATGGATCCACTTGTTGCACAACATCAACAAGCCGCTCAAACACATGGCGACGCATGCGGAACCTACCATAGAATTCATGTGTCATAATAGGGGTCATGAAGTTATGTACATGGTAAAATGAATGTGGTAATTTTAAATACCTCCGACGAAATTGAGCATCCGTGTACACCGGGTGCGCTCCAAAGTAGTCCGCTCGGATTCTTGCATCGCCGCTCATGCGATCACGATGAATCCTAACACGGCCTGGAATCGAACCACCATGACGACGCTCATTGCGTGCACGTCGCCTCCTATTCACCATATGCATCGCCAACTACAACTCTTCTTCTTCCTCTTCCATTTCTTCCATCAACCGCACAAGAAAATTGTTTTCTAAGTACGGATTCATGGTGGTGGAGTTTGTAAAGGCAAGGTTGAGTGAAGTATGGAAGGCTCACTCGGTATTTATAGAGGAAGTACACTTCGGATAGAAGCCATGCGGTTGCTGTGCAAGGGAAGCTAGGCTATGGCTTCTGGAAGAAGAGTACTGGCTTACGGTGCAAGCTTGTCCATTTGATAACATATTTTGCCAACGATATTTAACTATGTGTCGCGTTATCGACAACAATTACACAACAACAAAACAAGCAATGTAATTAATATTGACAATTCGTATTTATTAATTTCGAAATTAATAAATACATTTTTTACGTATCATTTATGTAGCGTGTATTGCGAAGAAAACAAAGAAAAATGAAAAAGAAATGGAAAATGGGAACCTGTTAACACTGTAGCTTTAGGGGACGGAATTTAGAGGACGCTGCTGGAGACGGAGAATATATAGAGGACAGAATCTTTTAGAGTATTCTGTAAAGGATAGAGAATATTCCTTTAGGGGACGGAATTTAGGGGACGCTGCTGGAGACAGTCTTAACACGAACTCTATACCGATCAATCACATCTCTGATCGACGATGGATGTGCAAGCAGTCAAGCACAACTTCAATATAATATGCATGCTCTGTCAGTAATATAACTAGAGAAATAGCATAAGTGGCTACCAGCAAAGTACAGTCGGCACACGACGCCTGTGTGACGCTAGTTAATAATGTTGTGCGTCCGATCCTGAGCAGATGCGAGGGCGATTAATTAGGATCTATATGTTGGATTTCGTTTGAATGAATGAATGAATGGCTTCAAACCACCGTGCATCGGTGTCGACGAGAATGATGCCACAGACAGTGTAACGGAAGGGTCGGTTCGCGAAGTGGACGGGCGACCAACCAAAACCCTGCAGGGGCGAGCGGCCGAATTTTTTTTTGTATTTTGGCCATTTTTCAGAAAAAAAACACGTTTAGACCCTAGAAAATTAAAATGGTGAGACTACAAAATTAATGTATTGATTTATATAATAATCTTGCATTCCAAATAGTATACCTAATGAGTTATTTAAAAAAATGAGTTATTTAAAAGATAAAAAAATCTAGATGAGTTGTAAGCTTGAACCCCCAACCTCATGGTTTGAAACCTTGTGCTCCACCAACTGAGCTAGATGGCTTTATGCTATTTCTTTGCAACAAAACTGTTGATAACACAACCGAGCTCGGCGCCAAGATCTGTGGCGCCGAGCTCGGTGCCACGTCAACGCCACGGCGTCGGGTTGTGCCAATGCAGCACGTACCTCGGCGCCATAACCTATGGCGCCGAGCTGTGTTACCTCGGCGCCATAGGCTATGGCGCCGAGCAAAGGGTCCAAAAATGCAATTAAAATTTTCTAGGGTCTAAACGTGTTTTTTTTTCCGAAAAATGGCCAAAATACAAAAAATTCGGGTGGGGCGGGGGCAGGGGCCTTGCTCCTAACCCTCCCATAAAATATGGAATTTTGTTTGGATAGAATAACAAAAACAAATAAAAAGTTGGTCTCTCGTCACTTTGTCGAGTGTAATACTTATAAAGAGTGTCTTTGCCGAATGTAGTGACCATAGCACTCGACAAAGAAGGCACGCCTGTGAACCGATAAAACTTCTTTGCCGAGTGTTATAGTTGTAGCACTCGTCAAAGAGGAAACCTTTGCTGAGTGCCAGCTTGTACACTCAGCACAGATGCTAGGTTTGGGGCCCACTGGAGCTCCTTTCTTAAGTGCCCATCGATCGAACACTTGGCAAAGTCTCCTTCTTTGTCGAGTGCCGTCTTGCACACTCGGCACAAAAAACGACATTGGGGCCCACAGGAGCTCTCTTTGCCGAGTGCCAGTGGGCCTGGCACTCGGCAAAGACACTGTCACCATCACTTGGCACCGTCTTAGTGACTTTCCTTTGCCAAGTGTAAGCTGATATTCAGTAAAGACTTTGCCGAGTGCTTAATATAAAATAGACTGTTGCCAATAACAAGTTGATCGAGACCTCTTTGCAGTGCTACACTTGGCAAAGCTTTTTCCGAGTGTTATCGAGGTTTTGCTGAGTGCCAAATAACTATGTTCCGGTAGTGAACAACCACAGCCTTAGAGTGCCACACCACGGCCAACCGGGCCACAAATAACGCGACGCGTCCGGATTTTCGAAAGGAGAGGACACCCGCATGTGGATTTAAATTTTAGATCAGCTAACGAAAAACCTCCCGTGTCACTGTTCAATTGGTGATGGAAACCAAAGCTCTATGGTGAGATCACATTGCCGAAGAAGTCGTCGTTTGGGAAGGTGACTTCAAAATAGGCTGCTAACCTCGCTGATCACCGGTTAGCCGAGGCCCAGGTAACTGAGATGATATGGCGAATTTATTATTATCATGACTTCTATATATCCTATCTCGGTTGAGATTGTTGAGAAATAATCTCATCCTAACTGCCATGGCCCCTTCGGACATGGTCCCTTCAAGACATCCTATGGGTTGTAGGGACATCCCTTGGGTTGTACAAGCACCCTTTAGGTTGGCCTTTTGAGGCACCCCTTTATATCTATATAAGTAAAGCATTTCATCAATAAAGATAATAGAGATTTTTTTCACTCTTGTCATTGTGTCTCTCGCTTTCGTTTCATATTCCAACACGTTATTAGCACTTGTTCTACCGAGGGCTAATTGATTACTACGTTGCTGGTGAGGTCGACACTGAAGCGGTTGTTTGATCAACGTCTACTACCCCCACATGAGTGCTGAGAAATGCAGCGGCATTTTCTACCATCTCACAAGGAGGCCACGAGCTTTGTCCCGTACAATACTATGGGCAGTAAATAATCTATTTGTGCAGTTGATAGATGTAGTAACAACATATGCATATGTGATTACTGGATTATGGTATGTGTGGAGTCTTGAAGGGTCCCAAATACCTAATCACCAATCACAAGTTTGCAATGCTTAAAAAGTCTTTGTGACTTAGTGTAACAACTTGAATTTGGGGTATAGAAATTTCTTTGATCTGTACTCAAAATTCAGGTGTTACTCTTTCCTTTCTTCGCTTTTCTTTTCCCTTTATCAAAACAATAGAGTTATTTTATTCTATGTTGGCAAAAGCCCTAGAAGTGTCTTGGTTGTTGCATTCATGTTGTTGCATAGTGTTTCTAAGTGCAATAAGTGTTTGAAACATGTTAATATATCCTGTAGAAGTTTCCTGAAAATTTCATATTTTTCTATTTTCCAAAATTCAAAATCTATTTATTTGGGGTACTTAAAACATTTTTAAAAGTTCTAAATATGGTTTTTTAGTTCATTGGTTGTCAAATCATGTCTGAGAATTTTCCTAGAATTTTTGGAGCCTTGGGATATTTTTCGGACATTAAAAACGATTTCAGCTTTTTCTGAATTTTTTATTCTAAAAATGTGATAATTACGAAAAAATATCTTCAAACCCTAGCAATATATATATATATATATATATGTGTGTGTGTGTGTGTGTCTAGAATTCTCTCGTTGAGCCTTTCCAAATTTCAAAACCCCTTCCCTAGTTAAAAGCCGAAACTCCCAGAATTCCTCACCGAAGTTCGGGACGGTTCCAACTCCGGTGACAACTCTGATGAGCAATTACTTTCGATTCATGCATCATCAGTGGAATCTGAGGGTATCGCTGCGTTCCTCTCGTCGAGAGGTTCGTACCCTTGCCTTTGATTCGTTTATCCGACCGATGGTTTGTCGTCAATCGACGAATTTGTGCTTGGCTCCGGCGAGGTTATCTTCTCCGATGGGCCTCCACCATTGTTGTTGTGACGGAACCTCCCAAGTCATTAGGCCCACCTACAGTTGTCCTTGTCCAATAGACATCAGACAACCCTGTAGATGTTCCTGAATCACTTGACAAGTTCGATATCTTCTTTCTTACCTTTCCAGGAACGTTTCACCCGTCTTGCAGACATTACAGAACATCGAAGATATAGAAATGCGAAAGCGATTATATAACTTACATTTATTTAGAAAGTAAGATCAAGTTACTTATTACAGACTAGAGTTATAAAATGAGTGCTGAGTAGTATTATTACAATACCAAGGGAGGCAAAAACTCCTCCCCAAAAGTTTTTACACAAAAGTTTTTATGGAGGACCATGTCCTCCCACAGCTTCATTCTTGTTTTTCTTCATGTGGAACCACCTTGGTACAAAAGCAACAAAAATTTGCTGCTTCCTCACCTAAAAACAACGGGGGAATAAACCCTGAGTATGGAATTACTCAGCAAGTCTTACCCGACTAAAGAAAAGACTCTCAAGGGTATGCTGGTTATAGGGGAGTCAAGGTAAGGTATCTCAAGATCAAAGACTCTGTTTTGCATCAATGCTTACTAAGAGTGGATCCTTAAAAATCCAATTTTATTTTCAGGTTAGGTAAACTTACCTGCATCTAGAGTTCTTTCTACCCTAGTTCAAACACTTGTCCTGCACTAGCCAGTTTCTTAACAAGTCCTTCATCTTTACTGGAGTTCTACGTATAGGGCAGTGACCAAGTCTTCATAACCGCAAAGGTACGGCGATCCGAATCGATTATACTTAGCTGAGGATCTCCAATCACACAACATATGTAGCACTTAACCCTTGCATATGTCAACCCACCACCGGGGTTCTTAAGACCAGATCAAGTTCACGCAAACCGAGAGCACAGATACACCACCGTCCAGCCTCTTGATACGGAGGGTACACGCTACTCTCGCCACCGCTCCACGCCCATTTCATGTTATCTTATTCTGGCCTTAGTCTGCCCGAGGAAAGGTTTACCCATGATGAGGCATGTGACCAGTTAAAGGGTCCTCGGTCATCAAGCCTACATCGACACGGTCCTTAATCGACTCAGACAGAGACACTACACCGAGACTCTCCTCTCGTGCAAGTCACCCGCCTGGTCTCAGCTTAATCATTTAAACCTAAAAACTTGGTACCTGTCAGAGGTACATCTTTTTCGATGTTGAACCCATCATGGCCATGATGGATCCACCATCAAGTTTTATTTTCAAAAACATCCTTCCCACTTTGCCAATCATCTTTTGTAAATCAAAACCTTTTGTTTTGCTAGAGCAATACTAAGCATAGTAAAAACCTTTTGTAAAACAGGGTATCAAGGAAGGTAATCAAGTTCAAGGAAGGTAATGCAGGAATTGTTTGGCAATCAACTCCTATTACTTAATGCAACAAGCAAGTGAGAAAGATTTTAAAACATCAAGGAAGGTGGCAAATGCACCGGGGCTTGCCTTCGTTAGTAGGTGAGTCAGGCTCGGGCCCGTAGATGTCAAAGTAGAGACAAGTCCCTGCCTGAGATTCCAAAGATGGTGGTGTCTTCTCTTCAGTCACTTCGATCTCTTCTTCGTTTTCTAAACATAATCATACATATGTGTATATAAGAATGAATGCCATGTAATGCTCATGAGAGTGCAAAGATAATAAGAATTTATTATCTAAGGTCTTGAATACAATTTTCCTTCACGGAACTCCAAGAACTTAGGGTTTCCGGAGTCAGTAAAGGAGTTTAAAGGGCAGGGGTGGGGGTTTTGGGTTCTAGTTATCAACAAGGTCCAAATCAAACCAAATTCTACCCATGGCTCCTAACTAATGTGTAGAGCTTATATAAAAAGTTTGATCATTTTTGGACTTATTATTTATTTTCTAAAAATCCAGAACTAATGTTTTAAACTACTTTAAATGCCTTAAAATTCCTTATTTAATCTTAAAATCATGAAACTAATTTTATTAAATACTATGGAAAATAAGAAGTCTAGTAAAATTGGTTTGACAATTTTAGGATTTTTCTACAATTTTCTGTAATTGTTTTAGCTTTGGAATAAAAGAAAAGGAGAAACTTGTGAATAGTGTTGGGCTGATTTCAGTCCAGACGACCCAACAGTGGACAGAACCGCGCCCGCGCCCGTGCCACTTTGCACAGAGGCCCCTGTCCTTTTTGAATACCCCGAGCAAGGTCAACGCACTATTGAGATGAGTCACTGACAATTCCCCGAAAGGACCCCCGGGTTCTACTCTTTTACACCTACCAACCCACGACGATGAACAGACCTCGCCACACTCCGGCGAGCTTATTCTGGCCGGACAATGCTACGACTGGAGTTCCCGTGCGACAGGGGCGCAATTAAACCTTTACCGAACACTTCCCCTCCATCAATTTTACCAAGGGGGCACTGAATCGATCGGTTCACGGTGACCGGGCGGATGGGCAAGAGGATGAACGTGTTCCGACCAAACGACGGCGAGGATGACCGAATTGGGGCTGGGGAAAGGTTCACGGGTTCACCAGGGTCTACGGACATACTTTGATTTGGGCAGAACAAAAACCGAAGAGCGGGTCGACGGTGAGGGAGTCACGGCGGCGTTTTACAAAGCAAGGGTGCGTTCCGGTGACGGGCTTCGGCCAAATTCCAACTGCTCGGTACAGAGAGCAATCGGAGACTATACACGAGCTAGAACAGAGAGTAATTGAGAAATTACCAACCCGACGAGCGCTGTCCGCGGTGAAGTTCTTCACGGCAGAATTAGGAACAGGGAGAAAGGAAATTCGGGCTACGTGAGTGCTCTGGTGGAATTGAGTCGATTGCTCAGCCACTAAGGTGCGGAATGCAGTGAATGAGCAGGATCCAGGCGCCATTTATAGGCCGACGACCGGATTTAGATGAAATTCACGGATTGCGGATGTGCTAGCAAGCCTACCACGCGGCGGATTCCGGTGAGGGCACGGTGGCCGCCGATTAACCGGAGTTTGCCACCTCAGTAACTCACTGACACGTCGTCGGGGACTTTTACCGTGGCCACCGACGACCTATCCGAGCCACGGCGGCATCCTTATCACCGGCGAGACTGATCCTTATCTGCTTCCCCGATGCACTCTACCATGGCCAGCCTCATCAGCCAGCCTGTCAGTCCATGTTGGAGACAATTTTTCTCTTAAATTCATATGGTAACATGATTAGTGATCTGCAGCAATATTGTAGATCTACAAACCAACTACAACTTTGTCATAGCAACCTTGGTTAAATTCTTAATAAATCAGGCTTGAATTCATGCTCAAAGTCTCAGTGGTTGCACTGTCTGTCTGAAAATTCAGACCTAGTAACCTGACAGTCCAACTTTAAGTTCAATTATCTCTAAATTCTTCTTAACAACTATGCTTACATTCTTAAGCAAAGTTGTTCTCCTTTGTTTGGTCTACTATTTTGATGTGGTGACTTAGGGCAAAAACCCTATACTTTGAAAGTTACAAAGCCCCTAAGTTGAGCCAAAACTCTGAAATTCAGACTTAGAGTGAAATCTCTATTGGGGTCTTTTTGCAAATGAATCCCAAAACTTAGGGTTTGGCTTGTAAATCTTCCCAAATGTGAACCATGTGACTTTATATGCTTTAACATAGTAGTTTTTACACTTTAGTCCAAATGTGCATTGTTTTGCACATAAGCCCCTAGGGTTTGGACTTAGGGTTTTTTAGGGTTCAAATGGGGTTTTTGGTATCTCAGGGGTATAAATGTGATTCAAGTTCATTCTTGGGAACATTTTATGACTATTCCCTTAAAGCTTTTAGGTTTTCTCAATTTGGGTTAGGTTTTACCCCCTTTAATCCCTATTTAGGGTTAAGTTCCCTATCTAGGGTTCTATTTGCAAAATGCTATAACAATACAACTTGTTTGAAATTTTTACCTAGTGAATGCACTCTAGGTTTGTCAAACATGTGCAATGCCAATGTTTATGATGCCATGCTCAAGTTTTAGTTATAGTAACACCAGGGGTGTTACAGTTGTGCGTGGAAATTTTTTGTTTCTCTCTCCCCTGTGCAGCCCCTCCCTCTCTTCCCTTCTCCCTCTCTCTTCCTAGTGGCGGAGCCCCTTCCCCCCTCCTTCCCCTCTCCCCCTCCCGTAGAGGCGGCCGCACTGTGGTTTAGCCTTTGAAATTTTTGGAGCCTTTGGGGATATTTGATTTTGTTAGCCACTCACCTTAAGGAGGGGTACTGTGTTTGTACAATTGATGAAACCTAACAAGCTGCTACACACCAGGAGAATCTTTGTAAAGGCTACGTAGTGAATCCCTAGCCATTCACCTCGGTAGTGAAGATTGGGTCTTGTAAACCTAGGCTAGAAAGGGAATCATAGCTCGTGGGTAAAGTGTGCAACCTCTGCAGAGGGTTAGAAACTAGTATATCAGCCGTGCTCACGGTTAAGAGCAGCCTTGGGATCCTCTTTGATTAGAGTTACTCTAGATACATTTATGTTGATGGTTTAATGATGATGGCTATACTAATGATATCTGGTACCTTCCTCCCCGAGGAGGCACTTTCTTTTGGGAATATCAACTTGGGTTTTCTGATAAAACTTGACTTCTACTGATGATATATACCTGACCAAGTAAAAGAAATTAGTTTGAGCTTAACCCCACATACAGCTAGTCCACTTCAACCAAACGGGACATTTGCTGAGTATGTGGATGTGTACTCACCCTTGCTTAAACACCAAACACCAGGTTGTCCCTATTACAACCATTGCTCAGGAGAAGATGAAGGCAACGTGGAGGATTTTCAGGAGTTTCAAGACTTCAAGGAATTCTAGATTAGACTAACGACAAACCCCTAGTCGGCTGCCTGTGAAGGCCTTAGCTTACTACGTTTCGTTCAACATTTTGATTTATGTTTAAGTTTATGATATGTGGATGTTTTGGACATCATGATGTAATAAATTAATACTTATTTCCGATATTATTTGAGCATTGTCTGACGCTGTCCAATTATGTAATCACTGTGTACATGGATTTCTGATCCTGGCACGTATATGGTTCGCATTCGGTTTACCTTCTAAAACTGGGTGTGACATAAGTGGTATCAAAGCCTTGCTGACTGTAGGACCGCTAACCTAGAGTAGAATGGCCGTTCTAAGGATTATGGACCCTTATTCTCACCTTGACCTTTGGTGTCACTTCAAAAGTTGGTCGTATCGACCAACCCTATGTTTCACTATTGTATATATCATACCTTGTTAAAAATCTTATTTTATTTTGTTTCCTAATATGTTTATGGTTTACTTGTTGGTCGTATTAGCTCTATTCTCATCCTTATGCTTATGGTGTCTTTTGTAGATGGCTCGCCTTAGGCACACTGCACGCAAATTAGTGATTCATTTCCTATCCTCTAGTCTTGCAGAGCGTCCGCTTCACCGCACAGTGACTGGTCAATCGAGTCTCTTGGAGAGGCTGTACTGCCGCCTAATTGAGAAGCAGGAACATCGACGATAGGAGAGGGAGCAACTGGATTCTTCTTTCCCGCCTTAGCAGGAGGTGGAGTCTTTGAGGTGTCTCTCCCCTGTGCCCTCGCTGGAGGTGCCCCCTGCACCACACTAGGGCGTCTCGGCTGCTGGAGGAGCTACTGGAGGAGATTTCGACGAAGACGATGATGGTGGCAGCTCAAGCCGTAGTACCGTGCTTTCTCAGGAGCAGGAGCTTGAAGGATGGATCGCTCAACTCATCACCCGCGATGTCGCTCGCGGTTACCACTTTCACGACGCGCTCGACACCTTGTTGCGCCGAGCTATGGATCAACACACCTGGTCGATCGTGTACCATTGTGTAGTCTACCAGCATAGTCGTGAGACATACCCGGACCGCTGGGAGGCTACCTGTTTGGTGCGCCGTTCAGAGGATGACCTCTGGGGTGTAGAGGTCTGCTCAAAGAACTATTATATCTCTGAGAGGGACACTGTAGAGGCGACCATGCAGGATGCTGCACGATGTGCACTATCGCAGTATTGCTCATTGTTCAGTGGGGTGGCTGATGGTCTTAACCTCAGCCCCCACCACTCGACTGGTAGTATTGGAAGTGTGATTGTCTCACCTGTAGGTGAAGGCAATCCTAGGTTGAACAACAAAGTCAACCTAGTCGTTGTGCTCAACACCGAGCTAGACCACACTCTTGAGGAGCTGAGTAGAGCTCGTGCTGATATCGTGGAGTTGCGAGCTGAGCGTGCGGAGTGCTATCACCAGGAGTATGGTTCTCCCGCCACGAGGGTTCTATGCTTATGACACTCCCGACTGTAGAACCAAGATAGATTTGGATCATTAGACCGCTAGTGTCAGAGTTTATAATAAATTCGTAAGTCAAGTGTCCTAGTCCTAGTTAGTCTTAGTTAGTGAGGATAGTTTGCTTATCCTGTGTTTTTATGCTATGTCATGGTGAACCTGTGCTAGATTTAGATCTTTGTAATGATTGTCGCTAAAATGTGGGTGTTCACTGTAGTTTGTTTTAGTTAATAATGTTAATAAAGTTAGTTATTTAGTTGGGAAACCTTTTACTTCTACTTTCCTCTTTATCTGAGAAGTTGTGTTTGGATGTGTTGAGAATCAGTGAAGATGCTTGTTCATTTAGTGTTGTGAAGATCTTTATATGCCTTTTCTTATACTGAAAGATTGCAAGATTAGTTCTGATGTGTGAATGTTTTCCGCAGATGTTTGACAACAGACGCCGATGAGGGAGGCGTGCTCAGAAGGAATAGCTTGCCCCGTAGGATGAGGCACTACATTAGTTGCCTCCACCGCCACCCTCGATGACAATAGAGAAGATGTTCTTCATGCAGACCTAGGCAGTGCAAGCTATTGGGTAGACTTTGGCAGTGTCACACCCGGATTTAAGGAACAAAGCCGGGTGCATCTCATACATGCGCCAAAGAAGACAACATATATAATAACAGAGTGTATAGATATAAATGTCACAATAACATCAGAGTACTTATTACATTGCAGAAGTCTTACAAAATAAAATATAATTATAAATCAAACTAAAATCCATCTTTGGCGCCAATAAGTCAACTAGGAGACGCCACCTAGATCAGATCAAACTCCTCGCTGTGTGGCTCCTCCTGAACCACCCGTTCTTCTCCTGTGGGGGGTGTGAGACAGCAAGGGTGAGCTCATACATGATCATAGCTCAACAAGTTGTGGGGAACCAGTGTGCATGAACTCACCAAAGGTGGGAGTTCACGTGATGTGTAAGGCTGATCAATAATAGGGGTTAAAGCTGAGCATTGCTTTTAATAAGTTGGTCAAATTTTATTAGCAATTACTAGATGTAAGTAAATACCAAACCATAATAGAAATAATAGAACAAAATTAATAAATAACCCATGCAATGCAAATGACAAATTGAATTTAAGTTTCATAATTTAATCATGCGAGAGGCTTGAGATGCTCTTGGCCGTGAGCTCGACTAGTATACCGGTTTTACACTCTGCAGAGGTTGTACCCTGTACCCACAAGTCATGTTACCCATCTGCCAAGGGATCACGACTCCCATACACCTCTACCAAGGAAGCGACGCATGGCAACACTACACGACCTTTATAAAGCTCCACTAGTGTCGGGGACCATAATTAGGGGTACCCTCAAGACTCCTAATTCTCAGCTGGTAACCCCCATCAGCATAAAGCTGCTAAGGCCTGATGGGTGCGATTAAGTCAGGGATCAGTCCATTCGAGCGACTCGATCACGCCTCGCCCGAGCCTAGCCTCGGACAAGGGCAGCCGACCCCGGAGGATTTCCGTCTCGCCCGAGGCCCCCCTCCAACGGTGGACATGTTTCCGGCTCGCCCGAGGCCCTGCCTTCGCTAAGAAGCAACCCTGACTAAATCGCCGCACCGACCGACCAAGTCGCAGGAGCATTTAATGCAAAGGTGGCCTGACACCTTTGTCCTGACGCGCGCCCCCCGGCAGAGCCGAAGTGACCGCCGTCACTTCACCGCTCCACTGACCGGCCTGACAGAAGGACAGCGCCGCCTGCGCCACTCTGACCGCAGTGCCGCTTGGCAGAGTGAGACTGACAGGCAGTCGGGCCCTGCCAAAGGCACCATAGGAAGCTCCGCCCGACCCAGGGCTCAGACTCGGGCAAAGCCCCGGAAGACGGCGAACTCCGCACCGCCCGACCCAAGGCTCGGACTCGGGCTAAGCCCCGGAAGACGACGAACTCCGCTCCGCCCGACCCAGGGCTCGGACTCGGGCTAAGTCCCGGAAGACGACGAACTTCGCTCCGCCCGACCCAGGGCTCGGACTCAGGCTAAGTCCCGGAAGACGGCGAACTCCGCTCCGCCCGACCCAGGGCTCGGACTCGGGCTAAGTCCCGGAAGACGGCGAACTCCGCTCCGCCCAACCTAGGGCTCGGACTCGGGCTAAGTCCCGGAAGACGGTGAAGTCCGCTTCGCCCGACCCCAGGGCTCGGACTCAGGCTCAGCCCCAGAAGACGACGAACTCCGCTCTGCCCGACCCCAGGGCTCGGACTCCGCCCTGGCCTCTGCCGAACGACCTCTGCCTCGCCCGACCCAGGGGCTCGGACTCGGCCCTGGCCATGGAAGACAGACTCGACCTCGGCTTCGGAGGACCCTCCACGTCGCCCAACCTAGGGCGCAGGCCAGCCACGTCAACAGGAAGCGCCATCATCACCCTACCCCGAGCTGACTCGGGCCGCAGAGAACAAGACCGGTGTCCCATCTGGCTAGCCCCGCTGGATAGGCAATGATGGCGCCCCGCATGCTCTGTGACGACGACGGCTCTCAGCTCTTTTACGGAAGCAGGAGGACGTCAGCAAGGACTCAACCGCCCCGACAGCTGTCCCTCCGCCAGGCTCCGTCGCTCCTCCGACGGCCACGACATCACACCAGCTGGGTGCCAAAATCTCTCCGGTTGCCACATTGGCATGTACTTAGGGCACTAGCTCTCCCCCACTAGACACGTAGCACTCTGCTACACCCCCATTGTACACCTGGATCCTCTCCTTACGCCTATAAAAGGAAGGACTAGGGCCCTCTTAGAGAGGGTTGGCCGCGCGGGGACGAGGACGGGACAGGCGCTCTCATGGGGCCGCTCGCTTCCCTCTCCCGCGTGGACACTTGTAACCCCCTACTGCAAGCGCACCCGACCTGGGCGCGCGACGAACACGAAGGCCGCGGGATTTCCACCTCTCTCACGCCCATCTCCGGCCACCTCACTTCCCCCCTTAGCGCTCGGCCTCGCGTCGACCCATCTGGGCTGGGGCACGCGGCGACATTCACTCGTCGGCTTAGGGACCCCCCGGTCTCGAAACGCCGACAGTTTGCGCGCCAGGTAGGGGCCTGCTGCGTGTTGACGAACAGCTTCCCGTCAAGCTCTAGATGGGCAGTCTCCAGCAACCTCTCCAACCTGGGATGGTGCTCCGTTTCGGGAGCCTTAAGTTCATGTCCTTCGACGGCAGCTACGACATGATACTCCTTCCACCGCCGCGCGACAACGACAATGGCGGCCGACAGCCCGCCCGCCGGCGGCGGAATCGACGACGTCTTCCCCGCGTGGTGGAAGAACAACATTCGAGCTCGCCCCGTCCTCTCCCCCGACAACGGAGGAGGAGGCGGGGCAACCAAGGCCAAGCGGGAGGCCGCGCTTCGTCGGCTGTCGAGCATGTTGACATCCCCAGCGCTCCAACGGGGGGCGCGTCGGGCGTCGACCTCGCGTTTGAGACGAAGGCGAGCGCCTCTCCCCGCGACACGCCAATCCCGAGCAAGTGGACGACGCTAGTGCGCTCGCGAAGAGCCTGCAGGACGTCGCCCTCGTACCTAAGACGACGGTGCAATCAGCCCTGACGTGACTATGTCGCTGCTCGTCAACTGAAAGGTACCGACCGATTCCCATCCTACGTCATTTAGATTCAGCCTCAACCCGCCTAGCGACCTTGCTTTGGCGGGCGCTCTCGTAGAGGCGAGGTCAAACCCTCTGGGGTTTCGCATGCGGTCGCCTTGGGACCGGCTGACGGACGTCTCGACCTACGGGCCCTCTGGGTCCGAGGAAGATGACGACCCCAACATCTGTTGGGATTTCTCTGGATTTGGCAACCCTAGTGCCATGCGGGACTTCATGACCGCATGTGACTACTGCCTCTCCGACTGTTCCGATGGTAGCCGCAGCCTCGACGACGAGGACTGCGGCCCAAGCCGCGAATGTTTCCACGTCGATCTAGGGGGTCCCTCCGAAGGCAATCATCCCGGCGTGCCAGAGGACGGTGATCTCCCTAGGCCGGTGCCCCGCGCTGACATCCCACGGGAGCTAGCTGTGGTCCCCGTTCTGGCGGGGGGGTCACGACCCACAACTCGAGCAAGTCCGCGGGGCGCAGGCCAGGCTCGACGAGGGAGCAGGAGCGCTTGAGCCGATCCGCCGGGACGTCGGGCAGGCATGGGCGGGCCAACCCCCGGCCTGAGAAATACGTCACCTGCCCCAGGGTCTCCCGCTCCGCGTCGCCAACGACGTCAGGGTCAGGCCGCCACCCGCATCCAGCGGGGTCGGTCAGAACCTGGCTGCAGCAGCGATGCTTCTCCGCGCAATGCCGGAGCCATCAACCACCGAGGGTCGGCGAATCCAAGGAGAGCTCAAGAATCTCCTGGAAGGCGCTGCGGTCCGACGGGCCGAGAGCTCTGCCTCCTGAAGGCAAGGATACCCCTCGGAACCTCATGCCGCGACTTCCCGATTCATGCGGGAAGCCTCGGTCTACACCGGGCGCACGCGCAACACCGCGCCTGCGGCCCCGGGCCACCTCGGCAACGAGCACCATCACCGCGACCGTCGGGCCCACCTCGACGAGAGGGTGCGCCGAGGCTATCACCCCAGGCGTGGGGGACGCTACGACAGCGGGGACGATCGGAGTCCCTCACCCGAACCACCCGGTCCGCAGGCCTTCAGCCGGGCCATCCGGCGGGCACCGTTCCCGACCCGGTTCCGACCCCCGACTACTATCACAAAGTACTCGGGGGAAACGAGATCGGAATTGTGGCTCGCGGACTACCGCCTGGCCTGCCAGCTGGGTGGAACGGACGACGACAACCTCATCATCCGCAACCTCCCCCTGTTCCTCTCCGACACCGCTCGCGCCTGGTTGGAGCACCTGCCTCCGGGGCAGATCTCCAACTTGGATGACCTGGTTCAGGCCTTCGCCGACAATTTCCAGGGCACATATGTGCGCCCCGGGAATTCCTGGGACCTCCGAAGCTGCCGACAGCAGCCGGGAGAGTCTCTCCGGGACTACATCCGGCGATTCTCGAAGCAGCGCACCGAGCTGCCCAACATCACCGACTCGGATGTCATCGACGTGTTCCTTGCCGGCACCACCTGCCGCGACCTGGTGAGCAAGTTGGGTCGCAAGACCCCCACCAGGGCGAGCGAGCTGATGGACATCGCCACCAAGTTCGCCTCTGGCCAGGAGGCGGTCGAGGCTATCTTCCGAAAGGACAAGCAGCCCCAGGGCCGCCCACCGAAAGATGCACCCGAGGCGTCTACTCAGCGCGGCGCCAAGAAGAAAGGCAAGAAGAAGTCGCAAGCAAAACGCGACGCCGCCGACGCGGACCTTGTCGCCGCCGCCGAGCACAAGAACCCTCGGAAGCCCCCCGGAGGTGCCAACCTCTTCGACAAGATGCTCAAGGAGCCGTGCCCCTATCATCAGGGCTCCGTCAAGCACACCCTTGAGGAGTGCGTCATGCTTCGGCGCCACTTCCACAGGGCTGGGCCACCCGCGGAGGGTGGCAGGGCCCGCGACGACGACAAGAAGGAAGATTACCAAGCAGGAGAGTTCCCCGAGGTCCGCGACTGCTTCAAGATCTACGGAGGGCATGCGGCGAATGCCTCGGCTCGGCATCGCAAGCAAGAGCGCCGGGAGGTCTGCTCGGTGAAGGTGGCAGCGCCAGTCTACCTAGACTGGTCCGACAAGCCCATCACCTTCGACCAAGCTGATCACCCCGACCACGTGCCGAGCCCGGGGAAATACCCGCTCGTCGTCGACCCCGTCATCGGCGACGTCAGGCTCACCAAGGTCCTTATGGATGGGGGCAGCAGCCTCAACATCATCTACGCCGAGACCCTCAGGCTCCTGCGCGTCGATCTGTCCTCTGTCCGAGCAGGCGCTGCGCCCTTCCACGGGATCATTCCCGGGAAGCGCGTCCAGCCCCTCGGACGACTCGACCTTCCCGTCTGCTTCGGAACGCCCTCCAACTTCCGAAGGGAGACCCTGACGTTCGAGGTGGTCGGGTTCCGAGGAACCTACCACGCGGTACTGGGGAGGCCATGCTACGCGAAGTTCATGGCCGTCCCCAACTACACCTACCTGAAGCTCAAGATGCCGGGCCCCAACGGGGTCATCACCGTCGGCCCCACGTACAGACACGCGTTCGAATGCGACGTGGAGTGCGTGGAGTACGCCGAGGCCCTCATCGCCGACCTGGAAAGCCTCTCCAAAGAGGTGCCAGACGTGAAGCGTCATGCCGGCAACTTCGAGCCAGTGGAGACGGTTAAGGCCGTCCCCCTCGACCCCAGCGGCAACACCTCCAAGCAGATCCGGATCGGTTCCGGGCTCGACCCCAAATAGGAAACAGTGCTCGTCGACTTTCTCCGCGCGAACGCCGACGTCTTCGCATGGAGTCCCTCGGACATGCCCGGCATACCGAGGGATGTCGCCGAGCACTCACTGGATATTCGGGCCGGAGCCCGACCCGTCAAGCAGCCTCTGCGCCGATTCGACGAGGAGAAGCGCAGAGCGATAGGCGAGGAGATCCACAAGCTAATGGCAGCCGGGTTCATCAAAGAGGTATTCCATCCCGAATGGCTTGCCAACCCTGTGCTTGTGAGAAAGAAAGGGGGGAAATGGCGGATGTGTGTAGACTACACTGGACTCAACAAAGCATGTCCGAAGGTTCCCAACCCTCTGCCTCGCATCGATCAAATCGTGGATTCCACTGCTGGGTGCGAAGCCCTGTCTTTCCTCGACGCCTACTCAGGGTATCACCAAATCAGGATGAAAAAGTCTGACCAGCTCGCGACTTCTTTCATCACGCCCTTCGGCATGTACTGCTATGTCACCATGCCGTTCGGTTTGAGGAATGCGGGCGCGACGTACCAGCGGTGCATGAACCATGTGTTCGGCGAACACATCGGTCGCACGGTCGAAGCCTACGTCGATGACATCGTAGTCAAGACGAGGAAAGCTTCCGACCTCCTCTCCGACCTTGAAGTGACATTCCGATGTCTCAAGGCGAAAGGCGTCAAGCTCAATCCCGAGAAGTGTGTCTTCGGGGTGCCCCGGGGCATGCTCTTGGGGTTCATCGTCTCCGAGCGGGGCATCGAAGCCAACCCAGAGAAGATCGCAGCCATCACCAGCATGGGTCCCATCAAGGACTTAAAGGGCGTACAGAGAGTCATGGGATGTCTCGCGGCTCTGAGCCGCTTCATCTCACGCCTCGGCGAAAGAGGCCTGCCTCTGTACCGCCTCTTAAGGAAGGCCGAGCGCTTCACTTGGACTCCTGAGGCCGAGGAAGCTCTCAGGAACCTGAAGGCGCTCCTCACAAAGGCGCCTATCTTGGTGCCCCCAGCTGACGGAGAAGCCCTCTTGGTCTACATTGCCGCCACCACCCAGGTGGTTAGCACCGCGATTGCGGTCGAGAGGCAAGAAGAGGGGCATGCATTGCCCGTTCAGAGGCCAGTTTACTTCGTCAGCGAGGTACTGTCCGAAACCAAGATTCGCTACCCACAAGTTCAGAAGCTGCTGTATGCAGTGATCCTGACGCGGCGGAAGTTGCGACACTACTTCGAGTCTCATACGGTAACTGTAGTGTCATCCTTCCCCCTAGGGGAGATCATCCAGTGCCGAGAGGCCTCGGGCAGGATTGCAAAGTGGGCAGTGGAAATCATGGGCGAGACAATCTCGTTCGCCCCTCGGAAGGCCATCAAGTCCCAGGTCTTGGCGGACTTCGTAGCCGAATGGGCCGACACCCAGCTACCGACGGCTCCGATCCAACCAGAACTCTGGACCATGTTTTTCGACGGGTCGCTGATGAAGACGGGAGCCGGCGCGGGCCTACTCTTCATCTCACCCATCGGGAAACACCTACGCTATGTGCTGCGCCTCCATTTCCCGGCGTCTAACAATGTGGCTGAGTACGAGGCTCTGGTCAACGGGTTGCGGATCGCCATCGAGCTAGGGGTTAGACGCCTCGACGCTCGCGGTGACTCGCAGCTCATCATCGACCAAGTCATGAAGAACTCCCACTGCCGCGACCCAAAGATGGAGGCCTACTGCGATGAGGTTCGGCGCTTGGAAGACAAGTTCTACGGGCTCGAGCTTAACCACATCGCTCGGCGCTACAACGAGACTGCGGACGAGCTGGCAAAAATCGCCTCGGGGCGAACAACGGTTCCCCCGGACGTCTTCTCCCGGGATCTGCATCAACCCTCCGTCAAGATCGACGACGCGCCCGAGCCTGAGGCGCGCTCGGTCCAGCCCGAGGTGCCCTCGGCACAGCCGGAGGCACACTCAGCTCGGCCCGAGGCGCCCTCGGTTCAACCCGAGGTACCCTCGACCTCCGAGGGTGAGGCACCGCGCATCGAGGAGAAGCGAAGCGGGGCCACGCCTGATCGAAATTGGCAGACCCCGTACCTGCAATATCTCCGCCAAGGAGAGCTACCCCTCGACCGAGCCGAGGCTCGGCGGGTAGCGCGACGCGCCAAGTCGTTCGTCTTGCTGGGCGATGAGAAGGAGCTCTACCACCGCAGCCCCTCGGGCATCCTCCAGCGATGCATCTCCATCACCGAGGGTCAGGAACTCCTGCAAGAGATATACTCGGGGGCTTGCGGCCATCACGCAGCGCCTTGAGCCCTTGTCGGGAATGCTTTCCGGCAAGGCTTCTACTGGCCAACGGCGGTGGCTGATGCCACTAGAATTGTCCGCACCTGCGAAGGGTGTCAATTCTATGCGAAGCAGACCCACCTGCCCGCTCAGGCTCTGCAGACGATACCTATCACCTGGCCCTTTGCTGTGTGGGGTCTGGACCTCGTCGGCCCCTTGCAGAAGGCGCCCGGGGGCTACACGCACCTGCTGGTCGCCATCGACAAGTTCTCCAAGTGGGTTGAGGTCCGACCTCTGAACAGCATCAGGTCCGAGCAGGCTGTGACGTTCTTCACCAACATCATCCATCGCTTCGGGGTCCCGAACTCCATCATCACCGACAACGGTACCCAGTTCACCAGCAAAAATTCTTGGACTTCTGCGAGGATCACCACATCCGGGTGGACTGGGCCGCCGTGGCTCATCCCATGTCGAATGGGCAAGTAGAGCGTGCCAACGGCATGATTCTACAAGGGCTCAAGCCTCGGATCTACAACGACCTCAACAAGTTCGGCAAGCGATGGATGAAGGAACTCCCCTCGGTGGTCTGGAGCCTGAGGACAACGCCGAGCCGGGCCACGGGTTTCACGCCATGCTTTCTGGTCTACGGGGCCGAGGCCGTCTTGCCCACTGACCTGGAGTACGGCTCCCCGAGGACGAGGGCCTACAGCGATCAAAGCAACCAAGCTAACCGAGAAGACTCGCTGGACCAGCTGGAAGAGGCTCGGGACAAGGCCTTGCTACACTCGGCGCGGTACCAGCAGTCCCTGCGACGCTACCACGCCCGAGGTGTCCGACCCCGAGACCTCCAGGTGGGCGACCTGGTGCTTCGGCTGCGGCAAGACGCCCGAGGGAGGCACAAGCTCACGCCCCCCTGGGAAGGGCCATTCGTCATCGCCAAAGTTCTGAAGCCCGGAACGTACAAGCTGGCCAACAGTCAAGGCGAGGTCTACGACAACGCTTGGAACATCCAACAGCTACGTCGCTTCTACCCTTAAGATGTTTTCAAGTTGTTCATATACCTCGCACCCACACAAAGTTTAGTCATCAAGGAAGGGTCGGCCTCGCCTCGGCAAAGCCCGACCCTCCCTCGGGGGCTAAAAGGGGGGGACCCCCTCTGCGTTGAAATTTTCCTCGAAAAAAGATCTCTTCTGCCAGAATATCTTTCGTGCTTTCTGACTATTTCGAAAAGTGGACCCTGAAAACGACGGAGTACACGTAAGCAGCCAAGGCTGACCGAGCCGAGGGACTCCTACGCCTCCGGGATACGGATACCTCACTCATCACCTTCTGCGATAAGTAACTCGCGTTCGGATAAAGTGATTCCGCGGACCGAACAAGTCTTCACGTTCGGAAGCTCTTCTGCCGAAGCGATCCTTCGAGCCTTCTCGACTGAGTCGGTGACAGGACCTCATGGACGGGTGAAAGTGCGCGTAAGCGGCAGGGCCGACCGAGCCAAGGGACTCCCACGCCTCCGGGATATGGATACCTCACTCATCACCTTCCGCGAGAAGCAACTTTCGCTCGCACAAACATCCCTGTTACCGACAAAAAAGTCCAGATACTCGAAACAAGAGGAAAGGAGACGCAGCTTTACAACGCAGCGAGGGTGTGTAAATTCTGGCCTCGGCGGCCGCAGAAGGCACACGCTACAAGACACTCTGATCCTGCAGGCTCGGGTCTTGACGCTGGAAGGGGGCAGTAGCACCCTCGGCATCGACGACACCTTCAGCGAGGTCCGACCTAGCCTCGGACGGCGACGCGGTCCAGGGATCCCCACTCTGGAGGGCGACGTCATCGTCACGCCCGGACAATCGCTGCCAGGGACTTCTCCGGGAATCCGGCCCGAGTAGGCGGCTCGGCCGGGTACCCCTGGGGCCTCGGCCAACCATCTCCCAAGGGCGCCAGCCCGACCCGAGGCCTCGGCTGATCAACTCCAGCGTCGGTCCCGCAAACGGACAACCCGGCTAGGCTCCGGCCGACCAGGTTTCATTTTCGAGCCAACTCTGCCTCTGTTCATGCTGATATCGCTACCCCTGGCCTCGGCTCGTCGAAGAGCGGCCAGGGGGTCCCTTTAACTAAGCTAGAGGAGCCTCAGACAACAAGGCCGACCGAGCCGAGGGACTCCTACGCCTCCGGGATACGGATACCTCACTCGTCACCTTGACACAGGGCAACTCATGCTTGGTGAAGCGGTTCAGATAATCAACAGGCGAGTCTTAATGCTCGAAAATGAGGAAAAAACATGGCTCTGTGCCAAAATTACATACATATTCAGACCTCGACAGCCATAATGAACAAAAACACTGGCATTCGAAGTGCCATTACAAACGGAACTCTGGTTCCATCCCCGCGGGTATGAGCAACCTCGAGCCTGTGGGGCGACGAACATCGGGAGACTCGCCAGCAGCCTCTGCAGCAGCAGCCATGGTCCCGGGTGGACGCGGCCGCCGGAGGACTCTCGTTCGCGTTCCCGCTCAAGGGACGCGAACCATATATTAAAGCCAAAGAGCGGGCCGCTCCTAAGCGCACCGGCAGATCCTCGCTGCCGTCCTCGCCGCGAACGCAAGGAAGAGGGCGGAATGTTGCATCCTCGCTGGACAGCAACAGTTCGCTTTCCCCGGCATGGTTGGAGGACGTCTCCGCCGCAGAGCTGGAAGGCGATTGCCACCACCAGAAGCTGGAAGAAGAGGTGGCCCGCCGACCCGCGTAGGAGGTAGAGCCCCGGCTCGCCTCGCTCCCCGCCCCAGCGAGGATGACGAACGCCCTCGACGCTGAGGGCGGGATCGGGATCGCAGCCCGGATCGCCTCTCCCCATCCAGGAGCTAGAGGTCATCGTCTTGGGTGACCACTAGCGGAGGGGAGCAACCGGGCTATGTGATGAAAATCCTTGAAGCCAAACGATGGCTGAAAGGTACCAACTCCTACGGAGTTGCGTTCCTCCAACGATGAGGCGAAAAGACGGCGGGTATCCCCCATCTGGGGGCTTGGAAGGTGGAAAGACGCAATGCATAAGGGAGCGAGAAGACATGGTCGCCTTCCGAAGGGGGGTCACCCTCCTTTTAAAGGCAACTCTCCCTACTCGCGCCCCCAACCGTCACGGGCTGAGTCTTCTCCAACATGCTCCAAGGCCCTCCCCTGCGGCGCGGGGACTGGGTCCCGCATGTCAAGCAAACCGGCTCAGAGCAGAAGAAGCCAAACCACCGCGCGTGGTGCACACAATCGCCCAGCGGTTACAAGTGACCCTCCACTTTTGCCTGGACCAACGGGCGAAAGAGGCGGGCAGCCATGAAGGCGGCATGCAACCGCGCCAAGTGGACGCGCTCCTCCGACTCCCGACACGCCAGCATGGAGGCCCAGGCCCACGCGTCACGCAACCGGCGCGCCGGATGTCGCATGCAAGCAACTGCACCGCCACTTGCGCCACCACCGCGCTCCTCGATTGCGGAATCAATACCGCGACTCGAGGCGACCAGGCGCACGACCCAGCAGCGCCAGCCTGACGCGGCGGTCAATGCGGCCAAAAGTGGGCCGGCAGTGATGACGGTGGCAGGCGGGCGGGAGCAGCGGTCACGTCGTCAGCCAAGCTCACGTCCCATCCGGGGGCAGCTAGAGAACCCCCTCTCACGGCGTGAAGACAACGCGCCCGTGATCCGTTCCTCGAACGGCTCGCGCACGCGCAACGGCCGCCCTGCCAACAACTCGCCCCGTCGCATTAACTCCGCGGAGGGATAGACGGCGCTTCTGGCAGGAGAAGCGGGCGACGCTTCGCCTTCACCGTAAAAGCCGCGCCAAAAAAGGTACGCCACGTCGTTCGATTTCGTATCCCTTTTCCTTTTTTCCTCTTTCTCTATCTCTTGCAACAGGGACCGGGAAAGGGGGATACCCCGAAAAGGATCCTTCCCCGTGAAGGAACCAGGCTCCGAGCCTCCTTACTGATCAGAGGTTCGAAGGCTGGCCCCCCGAAGGGTTTCAACAGCCGCCTCAGATCGCGTGGGCCCTACACCCACTACTGGTCAGAGGTTCGAAGGCTGGCCCCCCGAAGGGTTCCACGGCCGCCTCAGGCTACTCGGGCTCCGCGCCCATTACTGATCAGGGGTTCGAAGGCTGGCCCCCGAAGGGTTCACAGTCGCCTTAGACGCCGAGCGAGGGATGACCAGGGGTACGTTCGATACATAACCAAGGCTCGGGCTGCGCTCCCGAGGTACCCTAGGACATTTCCGAGACCAGCGGGAGCGATCTTGTAACGGAATCCCATCAGAGGGAGGCATCGAGCCCTCGGACCCCGTCGCCAGGGGACCGGGTCCGGCAGATCACCCGCAGGTACTTTTGGGCATGCCTCTAGGCCCCTAGCCGACCCCTAACGAACGGGGCACGGACGTCCACTCGGATTACCCGCTTGCAGCTCACCGGAGACACCATGTTCGGCGCCCATCGAGGGTAACATGGCGCTTTCCCCCCTCCTCCTTGCGGAAAGGCGACGCAGGGGCGTATGTAAAAAAGTCGAGTCTGTCCCTGATCGCCCTGTGCGGAGGCTCGGGGGCTGCTCTCGCAAACCCGGCTCCGGCCGAACCGTTGACAGCGTTAACATACCAGCCCGAGAGCTTGGGCCCCGACCGTACACCCGGGCTACGGCCAGTTCGCATGAGGGAACAACTAGACCGGCCGAAGCATTACGCGAGGCATTAAGACCTCGAAGGAGTGAAACCACTCCTCCGAGGCCTCAGGGGCTACACCCGGCGGGTGCGCTCGCGAGCACCCACCGGATCAAAATGCAACCGAGAAAGGCTGGTCCCCTTGCAAAAAAGTGCGACGAAAGCCTCCAAGCGAGTGCTAACACTCCCTTTGAGGCTCGGGGGCTACTGTCGGGGACCATAATTAGGGGTACCCTCAAGACTCCTAATTCTCAGCTGGTAACCCCCATCAGCATAAAGCTGCTAAGGCCTGATGGGTGCGATTAAGTCAGGGATCAGTCCATTCGAGCGACTCGATCATGCCTCGCCCGAGCCTAGCCTCGGACAAGGGCAGCCGACCCCGGAGGATTTCTGTCTCGCCCGAGGCCCCCTCCAACGACGGACATGTTTCCGGCTCGCCCGAGGCCCTGCCTTCGCTAAGAAGCAACCCTGACTAAATCGCCGCACCGACCGACCAAGTCGCAGGAGCATTTAATGCAAAGGTGGCCTGACACCTTTGTCCTGACGCGCGCCCCCCGGCAGAGCCGAAGTGACCGCCGTCACTTCACCGCTCCACTGACCGGCCTGACAGAAGGACAGCGCCGCCTGCGCCACTCTGACCGCAGTGCCGCTTGGCAGAGTGAGACTGACAGGCAGTCGGGCCCTGCCAAAGGCACCATAGGAAGCTCCGCTCGACCCAGGGCTCGGACTCGGGCTAAGCCCCGGAAGACGGCGAACTCCGCTCCGCCCGACCCAAGGCTCGGACTCGGGCTAAGCCCCGGAAGACGGCGAACTCCGCTCCGCCCGACCCAGGGCTCGGACTCGGGCTAAGTCCCGGAAGACGACGAACTCCGCTCCGCCCGACCCAGGGCTCGGACTCGGGCTAAGTCCCGGAAGACGGCGAACTCCGCTCCGCCCGACCCAGGGCTCGGACTCGGGCTAAGTCCCGGAAGACGGCGAACTCCGCTCCGCCCGACCCAGGGCTCGGACTCGGGCTAAGTCCCGGAAGACGGCGAACTCCACTTCGCACGACCCCAGGGCTCGGACTCGGGCTCAGCCCCAGAAGACGACGAACTCCGCTCCGCCCGACCCCAGGGCTCGGACTCCGCCCTGGCCTCTGCCGAACGACCTCCGCCTCGCCCGACCCAGGGGCTCGGACTCGGCCCTGGCCATGGAAGACAGACTCGACCTCGGCTTCGGAGGACCCTCCACGTCGCCCAACCTAGGGCGCAGGCCAGCCACGTCAACAGGAAGCGCCATCATCACCCTACCCCGAGCTGACTCGGGCCGCAGAGAACAAGACCGGTGTCCCATCTGGCTAGCCCCGCCAGATAGGCAATGATGGCGCCCCGCATGCTCTGTGACGGCGACGGCTCTCAGCTCTCTTACGGAAGCAGGAGGACGTCAGCAAGGACTCAACCGCCCCGACAGCTGTCCCTCCGCCAGGCTCCGTCGCTCCTCCGACGGCCACGACATCACACCAGCTGGGTGCCAAAATCTCTCCGGTTGCCACATCGGCATGTACTTAGGGCGCTAGCTCTCCCCCGCTAGACACGTAGCACTCTGCTACACCCCCATTGTACACCTGGATCCTCTCCTTACGCCTATAAAAGGAAGGACCAGGGCCCTCTTAGAGAGGGTTGGCCGCGCGGGGACGAGGACGGGACAGGCGCTCTCTTGGGGCCGCTCGCTTTCCTCTCCCGCGTGGACGCTTGTAACCCCCTACTGCAAGCGCACCCGACCTGGGCGCGGGACGAACACGAAGGCCGCGGGATTTCCACCTCTCTCACGCCCATCTCCGGCCACCTCACTTCCCCCCTTAGCGCTCGGCCTTGTGTCGACCCATCTGGGCTGGGGCACGCGGCGACATTCACTCGTCGGCTTAGGGACCCCCCGGTCTCGAAACGCCGACAACTAGCTTCCGAAAACCCGCTACAGTTTATGGGAAGAGCATTTGCAAGAATCCCTCGTCTGACCACCATCGCAGCAAAATCAACCCGAGAACCTCCCTGCATACAACTCCCCTACTGCCCTTGCCCCTTTTGGGTAAGGTAGTCTTCCACTAGCTTTCCTAATTAGTTAGCCAAGGGGTCCCATTCCTCCCTTATGGTGGCACGTGTTTCTCAAGTTAAGCTCCATGTTCCAATTAACAATAATGATCTTGACATGAACATAAATAAAATAACAAAATAATTGGAACATTGATATAATGAAATATTAACCCAAAACCATGTAAAGCAATAGCTTAACTACCCAAATGATTCAGGGGTAAACAAGGTAAAATGGATAAACAGACTAGGGTGACCTATTGGGTCCCATCAAAATTAAACCTATCCATGAATAAGTGATATTAAAGAACATTATTGGGTAAAAAGTGGTCAAGGGCACAACTTGCCTTCAATGAGCTCCTGCTCAGCAACTTCTATCTGCTGGGCACTAGGATCCTCAGCTACTGGCTCTTCTACTCGCCACAATACAAACAAGCACAGTATATAGGAGAAATTAACATCGCACCAAACATGCAAACAAAATACATAATAAAATCTACACATTAAAATAAGATCCTAGGAACAGGAGTCCATAATTTTGGAGTTATAGATTTTAAGATATGAATTTCCAAAGGTTTTATGTGCTTGATATATGATTAATTGTGAAATAAATTTTATTACTATTTTCATGTCAAAACAGAGACACTATGTGATACACAACATTATTACAAAATTATAGGAACTGGAGTGGATTAATTTGGACTTCATATGAATTTTATATGAATTACACAAGTTCTTAGCATTTATTTACACTTTAAAAATCCATTTCTAATTACTTTTCCCTGGTTTTCGAGTTTTCTGGACTAGGCCTCAATTTCTGGTAAGCATAGGAGCTCTAGCGTAAAAGAACCTAAGGCACAGACAACCCAGGCCGTGGACCGTGGGTTGGTTCTCTGAAACCATAAGGGTTTCTCTACAAACCACGCAACCGAAGGGGTATCGGTGATTTTCGGCTGTCCAGATCAGATCTAGAGGCCAGGAATTGATCACGGCCGTGGCAAACTGACATGCGAGCATGTCCACTCGATCAACGATCGACGGTCGCGATTTAATGAAGTCGTGTGTGATCGACATCGAAGGATCAAAGATAAACGGCACGGGTCCAATCTCGCTCAAACGATCAGCGTGCCCGATCACAACCGTTGATTCCGGATCTACGAATGACGCACAGTCTTCCTACGCTCTCAGTACCGACGGCGGCCAACGGCCACGGCGACAGCGCCATCACCGGCGAACTCTCCACCCCACAACCCCTCAGCTACACACTAATTCATCTTAAGGTACAGGTAGAGGAGGGCAACGCGAAGCCGATGGGGCATAATCACCGAGGAACGCGACGGAAGAGACTGTCGCCCACGGTGAAGGGCAGATCCACGGCGGCGTTGCAGTCACGACGAGCAATTCTCCCGGCCCCCGGTGCACAGGCGCCCACACCAAGACTACAAACTCCCACCACGAGGTCCAATGCAGCGCCACGACACCACACTGAAGCCTAATTCACGGCGTCGAGCACTTTTCGATGACGACCGAGCTCCACGGCGAACTCACACCTTCGGATAACGGCGCGATATGTCGTGGTGAGTGGGTTATAGGAAAGAAGGGGTCCGCGCCCACGCCTTATGGACTGGAGAGTCCGCGCTGCGAGAGGGGAAAGCGGAATGGTGGTTGAAACCACCCGTCGAGGTGACCGCGAGGTCATGGGCGTCCGCGGTATTCTCGGAAGGTTGAAGACGAGTTCCACGTGGGTCTCGCACTATGACCAGTGGGCCCCACTAGCAGAGTCGGTACACGCAAACCAAGAGTTAAGCGCAACGATGGCGATGAGAGACTGACCAAAGGGTCCCTCCTGCCAGGGCAGCACGCGCGTGGTGGAGAGAAGTTGGGCCACGCGGGGCGTTTCTTTGGGTGGGCCGAATTGGGTACCGAAGCCTAGGTAAGTCTTCCCTTTTTATTTTATTTTCTTTTTATTTTCCTGATTTGTTTTTCCTTTCCATTTGAATTCAAAATTCAAATTTAACTCTGTGGTAAATCTTACTCAAATTAAGAGTATAATTTTGCACATACTATTATTACCTTTATTTATCTTATTTATTTTGTATATACATTTTCTTTTCTTTCTCCACTTCTAAATTCTAGATTTTCTTTTATATTATAAATTCCACTTTGGGACTTTAATATATTTCTTTTCATATGATTTTTATATTGTCACAAGATGCACACAAAAATGGAAACCTCAGCATGATGCATGATTTATTTGAGTGTCTTTTGTTAATTATTTATTTGTGTAAGTGAGGTGTCCACATGAAATGATAAATAGAGATAACACACACATATATAAAGGAATATAATTTCTCCTTTTAGATTTTTCTTACAAAGTGGGTATTACAAATCCTACCCCCCTTAACAAGAATCTCGTCCTCGAGATTTAGGAAGGACTAGGGAAAAGATGGGGAAATTCTATGCGAAGCTCTTCTTCTCTCTCCCAAGTAGCTTCATCTTCTCCATGATGGCTCCATTGCACTTTGCACATCCTAATAACTTTATTTCTTGTAACTCGAGTCAAAGTGTCAAGAATCTTGGTAGGATATTCTGTATAAGTCAAATCACCCTGAACACTAAGCTCTTCCATTGGTAACTGTTCCTCAGGGACACGGAGACACTTCTTAAGTTGAGACACGTGGAACACATTATGCACATCAGATAGATTATCAGGTAGCTCGAGTTGATATGCCATCTCCCCAACTCGCCTAAAGATTCTGAATGGTCCAATAAAGCGATGGGACAATTTGCCCTTAACTTTAAATCTCCTCATTCCACGAAGAGGTGACACCTTGAGGTACACATGGTCACCTTCCTCAAACTCCAGTGGTCTTCTTCTATTATCAGCGTAACTCTTTTGCCTGGTCTGAGCTACTCTCAAGTTCTCCCGGATTATACGAACTTGTTCTTCTGCCTCTTGAATAAGTTCAGGCCCAAAGAACTGTCTTTCTCCAGTCTGATCCCAATATAGAGGAGTCCTGTACTTCCCGCCATATAAAGCTTCAAATGGTGACATCTTCAGACTGGCCTGGTAACTATTATTATATGAGAACTCAGCATATGGTAGACTTTTATCCCAACTACTTCCATGCTGAAGGGCACAAGCTCTCAACATATCTTCCAATACTTGATTAGTCCTTTCAGTCTGTCCGTTAGTCTGAGGGTGATAGGCCATACTAAAGTTCAACCTTGTATTCATATTCTCATGAAAGCTTCTCCAAAATCTTGAGGTAAACTGTGAACCTTGATCTGACACGATCTTCTTTGGTACTCCGTGTAAACACACAATTTGGGCCATGTATAACCTTGCCAGCTGAGAACCTTTATTAGTAGTCTTGACCGGAATGAAATGTGCCACTTTGGTCAGTCTATCCACAATCACCCATATGGCATCATATCCTTTCGGGGTGCGAGGCAACCCAGTAATGAAATCCATGCCAATTTCTTCCCACTTCCATTCGGGTATCTTCAACGGGTGCAATAATCCAGCTAGCCTTTGGTGTTCAGCTTTGACTCTTTGACACACATCGCACATAGCCACATGTGCAGCCACATCTCTTTTCAGTCCATGCCACCAGTACTTTTGCTTCAAATCCTGATACATCTTAGTACTACCAAGATGAATAGAATAATCAGAGTCATGGGCTTCCTTCAATATAGTCTCACGAAGGCTATCAATCTCAGGAACACATATCCGGTCCTTGAACCATACGGTGCCTTGTTCATCCTCCGTGAATTTTAGACCTCTACCTTCAGTGATAAGATCCTTGATCTCTTGAAATTTGGCATCACCAATCTGACCCTTGTGAATTTCTTGCTCCAAGGTAGATTCCACATCAATAGTAACTCCTTCAGTGTGAGCAACTATCCCTAGGTTAAGTCTCCTGCAATCCTCAACAATCTCCTCAGGTAGCTTGGCTACAATAGCTGAATGAAAGTGCTCCTTTCGACTCAAGGCATCAACAACTAGATTCGCCTTGCCTGGGTGATAATGTATCTCCAAGTCATAATCCTTTATGAGCTCCAACCATCGATGTTGCCTAAGGTTGAGATCCTTCTGAGTGAATATATACTTCAAACTCTTATGATCGGTGTATACTTGACACTTGGTTCCCATAATATAATGTCTCCATATCTTAAGTGCGTGCACTATGGCTCCCAGTTCTAAGTCATGAGTGGGATAGTTCAACTCATGTTTCCGCAACTGATGAGACGCGTAGGTAATTACGTGTCCTTCCTGCATAAGCACGCATCCAAGCCTTGGCCACATGCATCACAATAAATGTCAAATCCCTTCTGTAGATTTGGCATAACCAACACTGGTGGTGACATCAATCTCATCTTTAATTGATCAAAACTATCTTGGCACTTCTAATCCCACTTGAACTCTCTTCCCTTCTCCAGAAGCGAGGTCATAGGCTTAGCAATCTTGGAGAATCCTTCAATAAATCTACGATAGTATCCTGCCAGTCCCAAGAAACTTCGGATCTCAGTAACTATAGTGGGTACGCTCCACGCCATAATCTCCTTGACTTAGCAGGGTCTACTGATATCCCTCCATTAGAAATGATATGTCCAAGGAATGGCACCTTGTCGATCCAGAACTCGCACGTGCTATACTTGGTGTAGAGTCGATGATCTCGTAGCTTTTGTAGCACCAATCTCAGATGTTCCTCGTGATCACTATCACTCTTAGAATAAATAAGAATATCGTCTATGAATACCACAATGAATCTATCAAGATACTCCATGAACACCTTATTCATAAGATTCATAAAATAGGCTGGTGCATTAGTTAGTCCAAATGACATAACCGTGAATTCATATAAACCATATTGGGTTGAGAAAGCTGTCTTGGGAATGTCAGATGGTCTAATCTTCACTTGATGGTAACCTGACCTAAGATCAATCTTCAAGAATACCCTAGCCCCTCTCATCTAATCAAATAAATCCTCAATGCAGGGTAACGGATACTTGTTCTTCACAGTAACATCATTAAGGGATCTATAGTCCACACACATCCTTTTGTGATCCATCCTTCTTCTGTACAAACAGAACCTGCGCTCCCTAGGGTGAGGAACTCGGACGAATGTACCCAGCCTCTTGTAACTCTGTTAACTGCTTCTTAAGTTCTTTTAACTCTTCTACAGACATCCTGTATGTCCGTTTAGAAATAGGGGCAGTCCCAGGTAAGATATCAATGACAAACTCAACTTCCCTAACTGGTGGCATCCCTGGTAACTCCTCTGGAAAGACATCCAGAAAATCCCTAACCACACGAATGTTATTTCCAACAAACTCCACATCTATGAAGAATGCCGCACGTCTGGTAGAGGTAGTTACTGTAATTTCAACGTCAAATCTTTCTCCTTTAGGGCTAGTGAGTTCTATCGTACCCCTACCACAGTGTATAATGGCCTTTGCCTTTGTTAACCATGACATACCAAGGATTAGATCTATGTTGCTTGTCTCTAATATTATAGCATTAGCCCCGAATTCTCTTCCCATAATTGTCAATGTCAATTTATGTGTCATATGATTTGCCTCAACAGGCCCTTTAGGTGTAATTACTATCATTGGTGTTTTCATAATTTTCAGTGGTAACTCATTTGTGTTGGCATATCGAGTAGACATAAATGAATGTATAGCACCAGAATCAAATAATATTGTTGCAGGAATTGCATTAATGTAAAACATACCAAGTGCGATGTCATCCCCATCAGGAGTAGCATCAGCGCTGACTTGATTAACCCTGGCAATAGAGAATCCCTTACTAGATCCCGGAGTCTATTGCTTGTTCTGAACTGGGGTAGTAGCAATGCTCTGTGGGCAAACATTTGCATAATGTCCAGTCTTCCCACACTTGTAGCAATTAGTGCCTGCACTCTGTCCTAAAAATTTCATCGGGGTGCCAGTGGGGGTAGCCTGACGAGTTAGTGGAGTCCCCTGAGGTGAGTGCTGAGCTGGGCGCTGGCCTCCTCTAGTGCAAACTGGTGTACCCTAGGGTGAAACGTAGCGAGGACGAACACTGCTACTTCCCTGTCCCTGGGATATCGCCTTCCTCTTCAAATCTCCTAGCTAAACATGCTTGTGTTCAATAGCTAGGGCTTTATCGAGCAGCCTCTGGAATGATGGAAATGTATGAGCCACTAGAGCATACTGCAGAGGTCCACTAAGTCTTTCAATAAAGTGCTCTTGCTTCCTCTCATCTTCAGCAACTTCATCTAGTGCATATCTGGAGAGCTGAATGAACTTATCGCGGTACCCACTTACTGACATGCTCCCCTGCTTTAGAGACAGAAACTCTTTCTTCTTAATCTTCATCAGTCCAACAGGAATATGGTAGTTTCTGAACTGAGTAGAGAATTCCACCCATGTGATAGTATCAGCAGCATCGTGGGCAGTAGTGTATGAATCCCACCAATCAGCAGCAGGACCTATCAGATGGCCAGAAGCATATAGAACCTTGTCCCGGTCAGAGCATTGCACAATATTCAACATCTTTTCTACAGACTTCAGCCAATCATCAGTGTCCAGTGGATCAGGAGAACTGGTGAACGTCGGTGGCTTATGGCTCATGAACTCCCGGTGCTTGTCCCGGGGTGGAACTGGTGGAGGAGGTGGTGGCAGTGGTGCTTGTTGCTGTTGCTGTTGCTATTGTGCCCTTCTCTCCTAGCGTATCTCCTCGCGCTCTTGGCGCATCTCCTAGCGTATCTCCTCTCTCTCTCTTAGTGCATCTCCTGGTGTTCCTGCCGCATCTGCGCGTGCATATCCGCCATGGTGTTTGCCATCTGTTGCATTATCCACATCTAGGCTGCAACTGCGAGATCAGCTTCGGCTGGTGGAGGCTGTGGAGGATCCATCTCAGGTTGTTGTTGTGGTTGTCTAAATATCCTCCGAGTGTGTCGATTGGGAGGTAGATCAATTCCACCACCCTTCCTGGTATTGACCATCTGAGTTAGAAACATATGGTGAGAGAGAAAGGATTATAGACAAGGCAGGTAATTATGAGGCATGTTATATTGGGGGATTTATTAGCTAAGCAGATTAAAGTTTTACCTACCAAAGCTAATTCATTACCTTATCGTGGTACATGCTAAGATGTCCATTTATAATATCTCAATCAATCAAAGAAGCAAATCAGGCATTTATCATCAGAACAATCAACCAACATTTTTAAATAGAGAAAATAGTTTTAATTTCGTCTTAGGTTCCCTATCTCTTAAGAATGTCATAAATGTAGGATTCCAAGGTGTGAAACTCATCTTGTCTTAGAGTAGAAAAGATAAGAGTAATCAGAGTATGATAGCAAAAGGTGAGACAGGATCAAGATAAGGTAAGTATAGAATGAATCAGAGTAAGGTAAGTAGGTATGGGTTTTGTCCATTTCTATCTAGGTTTCGTCCTACAGTCAACATTTCCTCTAATACCACTTCTATCACACCCATATTTAAGGAACAAAGCCGGATGCATCTCATACATGCACCAAAGAAGACAACATATATAATAACAGAGTGTATAGAGATAAATGTCACAATAACATCAGAGTACTTATTACATTGCTGAAGTCTTACAAAATAAAAGATAATTATAAATCGAACTAAAATCCATCTTTGGCGCCAACAAGTCAATTGGGAGACGCCACCTAGATCAGATCAAACTCCTCGCTGTGTGGCTCCTCCTGAACCACCTGTTCTTCTCCTGTGGGGGGTGTGAGACAGTAAGGGTGAGCTCACACATGATCATAGCTCAACAAGTTGTGGGGAACCAGTGTGCATGAACTCACCAAAGGTGGAAGTTCATGTGATGTGTAAGGCTGATCAATAATAGGGATTAAAGCTGAGTATTGCTTTTAATAAGTTGGTCAAATTTTATTAGCAATTACTAGATATAAGTAAATACCAAACCATAATAGAAATAATAGAACAAAATTAATAAATAATCCATGAAATGCAAATTACAAATTGAATTTAAGTTTCATAATTTAATCATGCGAGAGTCTTGAGCTGCTCTTGACCGTGAGCTCGGCTTGTATACCAGTTTTACGCTCTGTAGAGGTTGTACCCTGTACCCACAAGTCATGTTACCTATCTGCCAAGGGATCGCGACTCCCATACACCATTACCAAGGAAGCGAGGTAGGGCAACACTACGCGGCCTTTACAAAGTTCCACTAGCTTCCGAAAACACGCTATAGTTTATGGGAAGAGCATTTGCAAGAATCCCTCATCTGATCGCCATCTTCCACTAGCTTTCCTAATTAGTTAGCCAAGGGGTCTCATTCCTCCCTTGTGGTGGCACATGTTTCTCAAGTTAAGCTCAATGTTCCAATTAACAATAATGATCTTGACATGAACATAAATAAAATAACAAAATAATTGGAACATGGATATAATGAAATATTAACCCAAAACCATGTAAAGCAATAGCATAACTACCCAAATGATTCAGGGGTAAACAAGGTAAAATGGATAAACAGACTAGGGTGACCTATTGGGTCCCATCAAAATTAAACCTATGCATGAATAAGTGATATTAAAGAATATTATTGGGTAAAAACTGGTCAAGGGCACAACTTGCCTTCAATGAGCTCCTGCTCAGCAACTTCTATCTGCTGGGCACCAGGATCCTCAGCTACTGACTCTTCTACTCGCCACAATACAAACAAGCACAATATACAGGAGAAATTAACATCGCACCAAACATGTAAACATAATGCATAATAAAAATCTACACATTAAAATAAGATCCTAGGAACAGGAATCAATAATTTTGGAGTTATAGATTTTAAGATACGAATTTCCAAAGGTTTTATGTGCTTGATATATGATTAATTGAGAAATAAATTTTATTACTGTTTTCATGTCAAAACAGAGACACTATGTGATACACAACATTATTACGAAATTATAGGAACTGGAGTGGATTAATTTGGACTTCATATGAATTTTATATGAATTACACAAGTTCTTAGCATTTATTTACACTTTAAAAATCCATTTCTAATTACTTTTCCCTGGTTTTCGAGTTTTTTGGACTGGGCCTCAATTTCTGGTAAGCATAGGGGCTCTGGCATAAAAGAACCTAAGGCACAGACAACCCAGGCTGTGGACCGCGGGTTGGTTCTCTAAAACCATAAGGGTTTTTCTGCAAACCGTGCAACCGAAGGGGTCTCGGTGATTTTTAGCCGTCCAGATCAGATCCAGAGGCCAGGAATAGATCACGGCCGCGACAAACTGACATGCGAGCACATCCACTCGATCAACGATCAACGGACGCGATTTAATGAAGTCATGTGTGATCGGCACCGAAGGATCAAAGATAAACGGCACATATCAAATCTTGCTCAAACGATCAGCGCGCCTGATCACAACCGTTGATTCCTCGATCTACGGACGACGCACAATCTTCCTACGCTCTCAGTACCGGTGGAGGCCGACGGCCAGGGCGGCGGCGCCATCACCAGCGAACTCTCCACCCCGCAATCCCTTAGCTATACACTAATTCATCTTAAGGTACCGGTAGAGGAGGACAACGCAAAGTCAATGGGGGCATACTCACCGAGGAACGCGATGGAAGAGGCTGCAACCCACGGTGAAGGGTGGATCCGCGGCGGCGTTACAGTCACGGCGAGCAATTCACCCAGCCCCTGGTGCACAGCCGCCCACATCGAGACTACGAACTCCCACCACGAGGTCCAATGCAGCGCCGTGGCACCACAACGACGCCCAATTGACGGCGTCGAGCACTTTCTGATGATGACCGAGCTTAGTGACGAACTCACACCTTCGGATAACGACGTGATATGGCGTGGTGAGCGGGTTACGGGGAAAGAAGGGCATCCGCGCCCACGCCTTATGGACTGGAGAGTCCGCGCTGCGAGAGGGGAAAGCGGAATGGTGGTTGAAACCACCCGCCGAGGTGACCACGAGGTCATGGGCGTCCGCGATATTCTCGGAAGGTTCAAGACGAGTTCCATGCGGGACTCGCACTATGACCAGTGGGCCCCACTAGCAGTGTCGGTAGGCACAAACCAAGAGTTAAGCGCAGCGACGGCGATGAGAAACTGACCAAAGGGTCCCTCCTGCCAGGGCAGTGCGCGCGTGGTGGAGAGAACTTGGGCCGCACGGGGCGTTTCTTTGGGTGGGCCGAATTGGGTACCGAAGCCCAGGTAAGTCTTCCCTTTTTATTTTATTTTCTTTTTCTTTTCCTGATTTATATTTCCTTTCCATTTGAATTCAAAATTCAAATTTAACTCTGTGGTAAATCTTACTCAAATTAAGAGTGTAATTTTGCACATACTATTATTATCTTTATTTATCATATTTATTTTGTATATACATTTTCTTTTCTTTCTCCACTTCTAAATTCTAGATTTTCTTTTATATTCTAAATTCCACTTTGGGACTTTAATATATTTCTTTTTATATGATTTTTATATTGTCACAAGATGCACACAAAATGGAAACCTCAGCATGATGCATGAATTATTTGAGTGTATTTTGTTAATTATTTATTTGTGTAAGTGAGGTGTCCACATAAAATGATAAATAGAGATAACACACATATATATAAAGGAATATAATTTCTCCTTGAAGATTTTTCTTACAAAGTGGGTATTACAGGCAACCATGCAACAAGCGTAGCAATAACCTCAACCGCAATAGTCGATGCAGATGCCACAAATGCCAAGCGATAAACGTGCTGAATTCATGAGAGGCCATCCCCCTGTGTTCGCCCACTCTGCAGACCCCATGGACACCGAAGACTGGTTGCGCACAGTAGAGCAGGAGCTACACACCGCCCAATGTAATGATAGAGAGAAGGTTTTGTATGTTCCCCATTTGCTAAGGGGGACAACATAGTCCTGGTGGGAGTCTTATCTCGCCACCCATGCCGACCCTAAAGCTATCAATTGGGAAGAATTCAGAGAAAATTTCTGCCGATATCATGTTCCAGAAGGCCTGATGATAGTGAAGAAGGAGGATTTCCTTGCACTAAAGCAGGGACCTAGGTCTATCAGTGAGTACAAGGACATATTTCTATACTTGTCTTGCTATGCACCTAATGATGTCAACACCGATGCAAAAAGGTTGTATCGATTCATGAGTGGTTTGGTTGATCCCCTGCATTACCAGCTGATGGATCACACCTTCCCGACCTTCCAACATCTGATTGACTAAGCTACCATGACTAAAAGAAAGCACAAGGAGATGGAAGACCGGAAGCGCAAGATGAGTGGACCCTAGACTAGGAGCAACAAACGCCCCGTTTCATAGGCAATTCATCTCAGCAATTCAGGCATGGACACCCGCAGGGATATCAGCAGCAGAATCATCGTCAAAACCGTTAGAACAGCCAATTGAGAGGAAATCAGTACCAGAGGCAGAATAATCAGGCACCTCGTCTTCCTGCCCCAGCATCTAATCAAAACAACCTAGCAGCCCCAGTGCAAGGAGGAGGCAGAGGATGTTTCCATTGTGGAGAGCAAGGCCACTAGGCGATGTAGTGCCCGAAGAAGATGGCTCAGCAGCAGTCAGCTTCTAATGCCCCAGCAAGATAGAATGCACCTCAACAAGGAGCAGGCAACCGTGGCTAGCCGCGTACCCAGCATGGAAAGGTGAACCACCTAGAGGCTGATACAATTCAGGAGACCCCAGGAGTGGCACTAGGTACATTCTCAGTCAAATCTCATCCTGCAAATGTGTTGTTTGATACTGGAACCACATATTCCTTTATGACTGCATCATGGGTAGAAACTCACAAAATACCAGTAGCACCCATGTTCTCGCCTATGAGGGTTAGTTAAGTTGGTGGGAGAACCCAAATAGATAAATTTTGTCCAAATGCAAGAGTGAAAATAATGGGAATAGAGTTCCCCGCTGATTTGGTAGTAATGGGTACCCGAGATGAAGACATGGATGTCATCTTAGGAATGAATGGGTTGACAAAGTATCAAGCAGGCCTTAGCTGTGATAAGAGGACTGTGAGGTTGGTGTCCTTGTCAGGAGAAGAAGTATTGGTGGAGCTGATCTTATCTGAACCAAGAAAAGGAAGATGTCATCAGATATTTGTCGATAGTGAGGAAGTCAATCTGCTTGAAGTCATCAAAGTAGTATAGAAATTCCTAGATGTGTTCCCCGAGGAGTTATCAGGCATGCCACCTGAGAGAAAAAGTTGAGTTTGTTGTAGAGCTTATCCCAGGCACCACCCCCATTTCTAAAAGAGCCCACAGAGTGTCCGAACCAGAATTGGTGGAACTCAAGAAGTAGATAGACGAGTTGTTGGAGAATGATTATAGCAGACCTAGCACTTTGCCTTAGGCTGCTCTAGTGTTGTTTGTAGAGAATATGAAGAAGGATGGTACCAAGAGGATGTGCATATATTACTGAGCTTTGAATGAGATCACTATCAAGAACAAGTACCCCCTACCTAGAATAAAAGATCTGTTCGACCAGCTGACAGGAGTTAGTGCGTTCTTGAAGATAGATCTGAGGTCAGGTTACCATCAGCTCAGAATCCAACCTTCTGATATACCGAAGACATCATTTACCACCAAGTACAGGTTATACAAGTTCACAATGATGTCTTTTGGTCTGACCAATGCGCCAGCTTTCTTCATGTATCTAATGAACGTGTTCATGGATTACCTGGACAATTTTGTGGTGGTATTCGTTGATGATATCCTCATATATTCTTAGAGTGAGGAAGAGCATGTGGCTCACTTGAGAAAGGTGTTGCAAAGGCAACGAGAGCACCAGTTATATGCCAAGTTGAGTAAATGTGAGTTCTGGATTCACGAAGTCCTGTTCTTGGGCCACATCATAAACAGACACGAATTATCTGCGGATCAAAAGAAGGTAACAACCATTCTAAACTGGAAAGCACCAAAAGATGTTTGTGGAATCAAAAGTTTCATTGAAATGGCCGAATACTACCGGAGTTTCATTGAAGGGTTTTTAAAGATTGCTAGACCCATGACAGCCTTGCTAACAAATAAAGTTGAATTTAAGTGGACCTAAAAATATCAAGATGCCTTTGAAGAGCTGAAAGAGAAGTTGACTACAATGCCTGTCTTAGTTCTGCCTGATGTTCACAAGCCATTCTTAGTGTATTGTGAGGCTTCCTACACTAGCTTGGGATGTGTGCTAATGCAAAAAGGGAAAGTCATTGTGTATTCGTCTTGGCAACTGAAGGTTCATGAGAAGAATTATCCCTCACACGACCTGGAATTAGCAGCAGTGGTTCATGCATTGAAAACATGGAGGCACTACCTATATGGGCAGAAGTGTGATATTTACACAAACCACAAGAGTCTAAAGTACATGTTCACCTAGTCAGAGTTGAATATGAGGCAGCGAAGATGGCTAGAGATGATTAAAGACTATGAATTGGAGATACACTACCATCTGGGGAAAGCAAATGTGGCTGCAGATGCACTAAGCAGAAAAAGTCAAGTCAACATGATCGCCACTCACATGATGTCGTATGAGTTAGCCAAGGAGTTTGACAGACTGAGCCTCAGATTTCTAAACAGCACGCAGGGAGTGACATTTGAGCTAGAACCCACCCTAGAGCGGGATATCAAAGAAGGACAGAAAGGTGATGAGAAGATCAATGAGATCTGTCAACTAATCTCAGAAGATAAAGGAAAGGACTTTCGAGAAGATGCAGAAGGCGTGATATGGTTCAAATACTGAGTGTGTGTTCCCGATACCAAGTCCATTCGGGAGCTAATTCTCAAAGAAGCTCATGAGACAACATATTCCATACACCCAAAAGCGAGAAGATGTATTAGGATCTGAAAAGGAGGTTTTGGTGTACGGAATGAAAAGAGAGACTGTAGAGTATGTTGCCATCTGTGATAGTTGTGAGAGAACCAAAGTAGAGTATCAGAAACTAGCTGGACTTTTGCAGCTATTGCAAATTCCTTAGTGGAAATGGGATGAGATCAGGATGGATTTCATAGTTGGCCTACCTTGTACCCGGGCCAACTACGATTCCATTTGGGTGATTGTGGACCGCTTAACAAAGGTGGCCCATTTCATACTAGTGAAGACAACATACAATGGAGCAATGCTAGCTGAGCTATACATGTTCCGGATTGTCTGTTTGCATGGAGTTCCGAAGAAGATAGTGTTAGATCGAGGAACACAATTCACTTCTCAATTTTGGTTGCAGCTACAAGAAGCTTTGGACACGCATTTGAAGTTCAGTTCAGCTTATCACCCATAGACCGATAGTCAGGATGAAAGAACTAATAAGATCCTGGAAGACATGTTGAGAGCATGTGCATTGCAAGATAAGTCAGGTTGGGATAAAAAATTACCTTATGTTGAATTCTCTTATAACAATAGCCATCAGGCTAGTCTGAAGATGTCGCTGTTTCATACACTATATGGAAGGAGTTGTAGAACTCCGCTGCTCTGGGATCAACCTGGAGAAAGGCATGTGTTCAGCCCAAACGTTTTGTTTGGAGCAGAAAAGAACATCAAAATGGTTCAAGAGAATCAGAAGATAGCACAGTCAAGACAGCGCAGTTTTGCTAACACAAGAAGAAGAGAACTGAGTTTTGAAATGGGAGATCATGTTTACCTAAAGGTGTCACCCATTAGAGGAGTCATAAGGTTCAGAGTCAAGGACAAGCTAGCATCGAGATGTATCGGACCGTACCAGATTCTAGCAAGGCATGGAGAAGTGGCCTACCATCTTAGCTTACCAGAAGATCTATCAGCAGTGCATGATGTTTTTTATGTGTCTTAGCTGAAGAAGTGTTTGAGAGTACCAGAGGAGCAGTTGCCAGTGGAAGGACGTGAAGTCCAAGAAGATCTGACATATGTCAATATGTGGAGAAGCCAAAGGAGATTCTAGAGCAAACAGAGTCACCTAGAGAAACACCATTAGAATGTGCAAAGTCAGATGGGGTCACTACTCTGAGGAAGAACCAACCTTGGAACATGAAGATGATCTAAAAGTTAAGTATTCTAAACCCTTTACTAGCCAACCTTGAATCTCGAGACGAGATACTTTTAAGGGGGATAGGTCTGTAACACCCTGAATTTTAGGGTATAAAAATTTCTTTGCTCTATACTTAAAATTCCAGTGTTCCTCTTTCCTTTCTTTGCTTTTCTTTTCCCTTTATCAAAACAATAGAGAGTTATTTTGTTCTATGTTGGCGAGAGCCCTTGAAGTGTCTTGGTTGTTGCATTCATGATGTTTTGTAGTGTTTCCAAGTGCAAGAAGTGTTTGAAACATGTTAATATATATTGTAGAAGTTTCCTGTAAATTTTCCTATATTTCTAAATAGTTTTCTATTTTATGAAATTCAAAATTTATTTATTTGGGTTACTTAAAAACATTTTCAAAAGTTCTAAATAAGTGTTTGAGTTTATTGGGTGCTAAATCATGTCTGGGAATTTTCCAGCAATTTTTGGAGCCATCGGGATATTTTTCGGAAATTAAAAACGATTTCAACCTTTTTCTAAAATTATTTTTATTTTAAAAATGGGATAATTACAAAAAAATAAAATATCTTCAAACCGCAGCACTATATATATATATGCCTGGAATCCTCTCGTCGATCCCTTTCCAAATTTCGAAACCCCTTCCCCAGTTTAGATCTAAAACACCCGGAATTGCTCGCCGAAGTTCGGGACGGTTCCAACTCCAACGAGCAATTAGTTTTGATCCGTGCGTCGTCGATGGAATCCGAGGATTCTGTTGCATTCGTCTTGTTGAGAGCTTTGTTCCGGTGTCTTCGATTCATCGATCCGACCGACGGTTCATCGTCAATCAGCGAATTTGTGCTCATCTCGGGCGAGGTTGTCTTCTCTGGTGAGCCCTCCACCATTGTTGTGCATGGAAATTCTTCGTTTCTCTCTCCCCCACGCAGCCTCTCCCTCTCTTCCCTTCTCCCTCTCTCTCTTCGGCGGCGACGCCCTTCCCCCTCCTTCTCCTCCCCTCACGCCCCCCCCCCCCCGCGATCTCCGCACGCACGCCGGCGGGGCGGCTCGCCCCCTCCCCCCTACGCGCAGCCGGCCCCCCTTACCCCTCCCTGTCCTTGCCATGGTGAGAGAAGAGGTCAAGTGAGGAAGGAGATGACTATTTTGCGAATAGGCCCCTGGAGGCGTTATAAAATTATACGCAGAGAGATGTTTTAATTTAAAATCGCGATATCTTTTGCGTTTTAAATCCGATTTGCTCCGTTCAAGTTGCGTTAGATTCATATTAAAATTGTCTATATGTTAGAACCATTATTCTTTGCTGTTACACATTTCATTTAATTTATTTAAATATTTGTTTGAGTGATGGTTATTAAAGTAGCGTTTCAATTTAATTCTAAATTAGGGTTTCGATTTGTGCGTTTAAAAATAAACACCAACATGGTTAATCTTAATTGAAATATTCTTTATTAACAGTGGTTTAGTATAAACATGTTATTTATTTAATAGTCCTCGTCTGTCGCGTTGGCACGTGCATCGTACGCGTGCTATGTGCGTGCCGACGTGCTGTTTCGCGCATCGCGCACTTCGTCTTGCGCCGTTAATCCCTCTCGCTTCGAGTCTCTAAAATTATTTAGATTATTTATTTAACTAAGAGTTGTTAGTGTAATGAGATTTAATTAAAACTAGGCGATAGTTATAGGTTTTGTTTAATAAATGTCGATTAATACAAGTATGTCAAATTAAATGTTTTATTTCATATTTATATAACGTAGACGCGATAACTTCTCAATCGTAACTTCGATCTCGGCGTTTCTTTTTCTCATGTGACTATAGAAGCGAGCGCTATTTTGTATTGCATATGTTTACAATATTTTCCCTTGTATGGTGTATTGTTCCTTTCTGTTTCAGGAATGTTGAATGTGTGTTCTCACTCGCTTAGATGACGTTCCTTCCGTGGAGTCCGACGAAGTTGTAGAAGAAGCCCCTGAGGAGCAGTTTGGTGAAGGCAAGTGTCCTCTGACCTATTATGTCCTATTTATTTTATAATTCATTGTCCCGCATATTATGATTAACGTAAGGATTGAGTAGTTTTCTATTTATCCTGTCCTTGATAACCTTTTTGGGTTAGATTGTTATAATCAGGTACATACTAGTGCTTTACTTTAATCAACGAACATGACGAGAATTACTTTATGATACGATTATTCATCTTGATTATTATTATGAGCTTATGGCATTTTAGGGGGCTCGAGCCGTTTCCCGAGTACCTCTCCGTAAGGACTTGTTCGTTGAGAGACTACCCGGGATAACAGTACAACCATGAGGGTGGTATGGGGACACCCTTAGCTAATTAATTGGAAGAAACTGGGGGTGTAGTTTGCTTCACCGTTGTGCCGTCAATGGGGCTAGGGCAGCGCTTGCTTTGCTGAGGGTGAGTGTCGAGGTTCATTCAATTTGGTTTTGTTAGTCACCCACCTTAGAGAGGAGTACTATGTTTGTACGACTGGCGAAACCTAACGGGTGGCTTCACACTAGGAGAATCTTTGTAAAGGCTACGTAGTGAATCCCTAGCTATTCACCTCGGTAGTGAAGATCAGGTCCTGCAAACCCATGGCTAGAAAGGGAATCATGGCTTGTGGGTAAAGTGTGCAACCTCTGCAGAGGTTTAGAAACTGGTATATCAGTCATGCTCACAGTTAAGAGCAGCCTTTGGATCCTCTTTGATTAGAGTTACTCTGGATACTGAAAGTTGCCTAGAGGGGGTGAATAGGCGAAACCTGAAATTTATAACTTTAAACACACACTATAAGCCAGGGTTAGCGTTAGAATTAAATTCAACTCCGGGAGAGAGGGGAAAACAAATCAAATGGGAATCAAGCGAATGAACATGGTGATTTGTTTTACGGAGGTTCGGTTCCAAAGAAACTAGTCCCCGTTGAGGTGGTCACAAATATCAGGTTTCTTTCAACCCTTCCCTCTCTCAAACGGTCACTTAGACCGAGTGAGCTTTCTCCTTAATCAAACGGGTCACTTAGACCCCGCAAGGACCACCACACACTTAGATGTCTATTGCTTTGATTACAAGTCACTTTGGAACAAGAATGAGGAAGGAAGAAAGTGATCCAAGCAATAAGAGCACAAATGAACACGAACACACTCTCTCTCAAGTCACTAGGTGGTTGGAATGAATTTGGGACTTGGAGAGGCTTTGATCTTTTGAATTGTGTCTAGGAGTGAATGCACTAGCTCTTGTATTGAATGAGAACTTCAGAAAACTTGGATACTTGGAGTTGTGGTGGTTGGGGGGTATTTATAGCCCTCAACCACCAAGGTAGCCGTTGGGGAGGCTGCTGTCGATGGGCGCACCGGACAGTCCGGTGAGCCGCCACGTCACCCAACCTTTAGGATTCGGAGCTCAGTCGACCGTTGGAGCTTTGTCTTCTTGTGGCACCGGACAGTCTGGAGCCACACCGGATAGTCCGGTGCCCCTCTGACTTCTGTCACGCACTGTTCACGTACTGTAGCACTTTGTAGAGTCGACCATTGGCGCTGGGTAGCCGTTGCCTGCTGACTCACCGGACAGTCTGATGGCACAGGACAGTCCGGTGAATTATAGTGGAGCACGCCTACATTTTCCCGAGAGTGGCTAGTTGGCCCCTGTACGGCCCTGGTGCACCGGACAGTCTGGTGTGCCAGACCATAGCACACTCAAGTCCTTTTGCTCCTTTAAAATTGTGTCCCTAACTTCAATCTTTTATTGGTTTGTGTTGAACCTTATGCACATGTAATACATGAGTTCTAGAGCAAACTAGTTAGTTCATATGTTTGTGTTGGACACTCATCCACCAAAATTAATTGTAGGAAAAGGTTAACCCTATTTCCCTTTCAACCCCCCCTTTTTGGTGATTGATGCCAACACAAACCAAAGCAAATATGAAGTGTAGAAATAAACTAGTTTGCATATAGTAAGTGCATAGGTTACTTAGAATTAAACCAATATGAAAGTCTTACTAAGAATAAGAGTGAATGGATTGCTTTCTTTTTGATTAACATTTTGGACCACTTTTGCACCATTTATTTTGTTTTTGCAAATCCTTTTTGAAAATCTTTTCAAAGTCTTTTTTGCAAATAGTCAAAGGTATATGAATAAGATTGTACGAAGCATTTTCAAGATTTGAAATTTCTCCCCTGTTTCAAATGCTTTTCCTTTGACTAAACAAAAGCTCCCCCTGAATGAAATTCTCCCCTTAGCTTTCAAGAGGGTTTTGAAATAGATACTAATTTGAAATTGCCTTGAATACCAATTGAAAAACAAACATTTGTGAATACCAACCAATTAAATCTTTCATTTCGAAATTTTTTGAAATGGTGGTGGTGCGGTCCTTTTGCTTTGGGCTTAATATCTTCTCCCCCTTTGGCATAAATTGCCAAAAATGGAGAACGTTGGAGCCCTATTTATAATTTCTCCCCCAATGATAAAAGAAATATGAGTGAAATATTATACCAATTGGAGAGATGGCGGAATACCAGCAAAGGGTAAATAATACCAATGGAGTTGAGTGGAAGCATTGTCTTTGTCGAATACTCCATTTCCCTTTCAATCTAAGACTAATACAAGAAATACTCATGGAAACACATTAGTCTTAGCCTTGGCACAAGAAGAATAAGAAATATGTATATGTACCAAATGAAAGAGATATGATCAAAGGTATATAAATGAGCTATATGTGCAATTTTTCAATCAAAATTCTGAGAATCAAGTATATTTAGCTCATTCCTAAGTTTGCTAAAGGTTTTTTCATCTAGTGGCTTGGTAAAGTTATCGGCTAATTGATCTTTGGTGTTAACATAAGCTATTTCAATATCCCCCTTTGTTGGTGATCTCTCAGAAAGTGATACCGAATGTCTATGTGCTTAGTGCGGCTGTGTTCAATGGGATTATCCGCCATGTAGATTGCACTCTCATTATCACATAGGAGAGAGACTTTGCTCAATTTGTAGCCATAGTCCCTGAGGGTTTGCCTCATCCAAAGTAATTGCGCACAACAATGTCCTGCGGCAATATACTCGGCTTCGGCGGTGGAAAGAGCTACGGAGTTTTGTTTCTTTGAAGCCCAAGACACCAGGGATCTCCCCAGAAACTGACAAGTCCCTGATGGTGCTCTTTCTATCAATTTTACACCCTGCCCAATCGGCATCGGAATATCCTATTAAATCAAAAGTGGACACCCTGGGGTACCAAAGCCCAAACTTAGGAGTGTAAACTAAGTGTCTCATGATTCTCTTTACGGCCCTAAGGTGAACTTCATTATGATCGGCCTAAAATCTTGCACACATGCATACAGAAAGCGTAATATCCGATCGAGATGCACATAAATAGAGTAAATATCCTATCATCGACCGGTATACCTTTTGTTCTACGGATTTACCTCCCATGTCGAGGTCGAGATGCCCATTAGTTCCCATGGATGTCTTGATGGGTTTGCCATCCTGAAAGGAAAATGTGCCCTTGGGCCATTTCTATAATTGTTTTGGTGATTAAGTGTCCAACACAAATGTTTTGAACTCTTATGTGCTAAACAAGCAAAAGGTGCAAATCAAAGACAAGGTATGTTTCTAGACTTAGTGAAATGTTTTTGAGTACTAACATGATTATCTAAGTGCTAGAAACAGTGCCGAGGAGAGAAGAAATGAATTGGAAAAGAGTTGGCTCTGTACAGCCAACTCTAGCTCGGCCTGGCACACCGGAGTGTCCGGTGGTGCACCGGACAATGTCCGGTGCCCTAGGCAAGCCTCCGGTGAACTACCTACTCTCGGGAATTGACGGAGTCGTACGGCTATAATTCACCGGACTGTACGGTGGTGCATCAGACTGTCCCGTGAGTCATCCGCGGCGAACTCGTCGCTCTCGGGAAAAGGAATGGGGTGACGTGGCTATAATTCACCGGACTGTCCGGTAGCGCACCGGACTGTCCGGTAGCGCACCGGACTGTCCGGTGAGCCAACGGTCGCCATCGCCAACGGTCGGCCACACAATCTGCGGGTGACATGTGGACTGCTCCAACGGTCAGCTGGTGCACCGGACTTTCTGATGTGCACCGGACAGTGTCCGGTGCGCCAACCGGCCTAGAGGAGCAATGGTCGGATGTGCCCGATTTGGAAGGAGATCGCGCACCAGACAAGCTACAGTGGCTGTCCGGTGGTGCACTGGACTGTCCGGTACGCCACTCGACAAAAGGCAAGGATAGCCTTCCATGTTGATCTCCAACGGCTCCTAGCTGCCTTGGGGATATAAAAGGGACCCCTAGGCTCATGGAGCACCACACCAAGCTTGCAAGAAACATTCTAAGACTCCTAGACTCCGACTCCACGCATTTGATTCTCTGTGTTAGTGATTTGAGCTCCATTTGAGTTGCGAACTCCGCGTGTTGTGTTTCGAGCTCAAGTCGTGACTTGTGTGTGTGGTTGTGCTGCGGATTTGAGTCTTGCGTGTGTTGCTCTTCCCAACCTTACTCTGTGCCTTCTTTGTGATCTCTATTGTAAGGGCGAGAAACTCTAAACTGTGGAGATTCCTCGCACACGGGAAAAGACTCTAAAGGAAAAGACAGTGGTATTCAAGTTGATCATCGGATCACTTGAAAGGGGTTGAGTGTAACCCTCGTCCATTGGGACGCCACAACGTGGAAGTAGGCAAGTGTTACTTGGCCGAACCACGGGATAAAAATCGCGTGTCTCTTGTGTTGCCTTCTCTGTGATTGTTTTGTTCACAAGAACTCGCCTCAAAGCTACTTAGTCACACTAACACTTTAATAACTAAGTTTTGTGGCTATTTAGTGTTTGATTTTACAGGATCACCTATTCACCCCCCCTCTAGGTGCTCTCAATTGGTATCAGAGCCGTACTCTTCACTTAAGGGACTAACCGCCTGAAGAGATGGATCCTAAGGGTAAGGGGATGGTGATTAACGACAAGGAGAAGGAGTCCCTCCTCAACGAGCCAAGAGACAACAAGCCTACCGACTCAGGCTCAAGTCACAAGAAGAGGGACGGGAAGAAGAAGAGACGCATCAAGAAGATCATCTACTATGACAGCGATGCATCTTCTTCTTCACCAAGGGACGACAACGATGACTCTTCAAAGAAGAAAACAGTTAATCAAAACTATTCATTTGATTATTCCTGTATTCCGTACAATTTGAATGCTCACTTGCTATCAATTCCTCTTAGGAAACCCCCACATTTTGATGGAGAAGACTATTCTTTCTGGAGTCATAAAATGCGTAGTCACTTATTTTCTCTCCATCCTAGTATCTGGGAGATTGTTGAAAATGGAATGCATTTTGATAGTACTGACAATCCTGTTTTCATAAATGAGCAAATTCACAAAAATGCACAAGCTACTACTGTGTTGTTAGCATCTCTTTGCAGGGATGAGTATAATAAAGTGAGTGGCTTGGATAATGCCAAACAAATCTAGGATACCCTTAAGATATCACATGCGGGAAATGATGCCACTATGATCACAAAGATGGAACTAGTGGAAGGCGAGCTGGGGAGCGATGATCAGGGGAGAGGAGCCAACACAAACCTACAATAGGCTCAAGACCCTGGTCAACAAGATACAAAGCTACGGAAGCACAAGATGGACAGATCATGATGTCGTCCGACTCATGCTAAGGTCTTTTACTGTAACTGACCCCCATCTTGTCAATATTATTTGTGAAAATCCCAGGTACACCAAAATGACGCCCGAGGAGATCCTCGGAAAATTCATAAGCGGGCGCATGATGGTGAAGGAGGCTCGATACGTGGACGATGCTCTAAATGGTCCACTACCCGTCTACGAGCCACAGCCCGTTGCTCTCAAGGCTACTAGCAGCAAGGAGACACTACCAAGCAAGGTAGCACAAGTGGAGGCTGCTGGGCTAAATGAAGATGAGATGGCGCTTATCATCAAGCGCTTCAAGACCTCACTCAAAGGACGCAAGGAGTACCCCAACAGAAATAAAACAAGGGGAAAATGGTTCTGCTTCAAATGCGGTAAGACTGGTCACTTTATTTCTCAATGTCCCGATAATGATAATGACCAGGGACAAGAAAAGAGTGGGAAGAAGGAGAAAAAGAAGAACTACAGGAAGGCAAAGGGCGAGGCACACCTTGGAAAGGAATGGGACTCGGACTGCTCCTCTTCCGACTCCGACAACGAAGGACTTGCTGCCTCGGCCTTCGACAAATCCTCACTCTTCCCCAACGAACGCCATACATGTCTTATGGCCAAGGAGAAAAAGGTACGTATTCAGGACACACCCAAGTACACTTCATCTAGTGATAAAGAATATTCTGATGATGAAATAGACTACACTGATCTATTTAAAGGACTAGATACAGCCAAGGTAGACAAAATTAATGAATTGATTGATGCTCTAAATGGAAAGGATAAATTGTTAGAAAAGCAAGAGGACATTTTGTATGAGGAACATGACAAATTTGTTAGTGTGCAAAAATCTCTTGCTTTAGAAACTAAGAGAAATGAAATGCTATCTTCTGAGTTATCTGCTTGCCATGAATCTATCTCTAGTTTAAAAAGTTTAAATGATGAATTAAATGCTAAGCTAGAGGAAGCAAATGAAACTAGATCATGTGTTGAGCATGTCATTATTTGTAATAGATGTAAGGACCTTGATGTTGATGCCTGTAATGAACATCTTCTATTGCTCAACTACACGATGAGGTGGCAAGTCTTAATGCTCAACTTAAGACTTGCAAGGTTGATTTTTATAAACTAAAATTTGCTAGGGATGCCTACACTGTTGGTAGACACCCCTCAATTAAGGATGGACTTGGTTTTCGAAAGGAAACCAAGAACTTAACAAGCCAAGGGACTCCAGTTCTCAACAAGGAGAAAGGGAAGGCCCCTATGGCTAGTAGTCCTCAAAGGAACCATGCATTTATTTATGATAGGAAAGTTGCTAGTCATTCTCATTATAATAGGAGTTATAATCATGCTACTCATAATTCACATGCTATGTTTGCCTCTAGTTCTACTTTTGTTCATGGTAGAAGTAGGCCTAGGAGAAATCATGTTGTGCCTCATGTACATAGGAAAATGGGCAATGAACCCACTACTATTTTTCATGCTTGCAACACTTCTTTTGTTCTTTCATGTAAGAATGCAAAAGTAGTTGCCAGGAAGTTGGGATCTCAATGCAAGGGAGACAAAACTTGCATATGGGTTCCAAAAACTATTTTGACTAACCTTGTAGGACCCAACAAGAGTTGGGTACCTAAAACCCAAGCTTAAATTCCTTGCAGGTTTATGCATCCGGGGGCTCTAGCTGGATAATCGACAGTGGATGCACAAACCACATGACGGGGGAGAAGAAGATGTTCACCTCCTACGTCAAGAACAAGGATTCCTAGGATACGATCATCTTTGGAGATGGAAACCAAGGCAAGGTCAATGGCTTGGGCAAGATATCCATCACTAACGAGCACTCCATATCAAATGTATTTCTAGTAGAGTCGCTTGGGTACAACCTTCTGTCTGAAAGTCAGTTGTGTCACATGGGTTACAATTGTCTTTTTACTAACGTTGATGTATCTGTCTTTAGAAGGAGTGATGGTTCATTAGCTTTTAAGGGTGTATTAGACGGCAAACTCTACTTAGTTGATTTTTCGAAAGAGGAGGCCGATCTAGATGAATGCTTAATAGCTAAGACTAGTATGGGCTGGCTTTGGCATCGCCGTCTAGCACATGTTGGGATGAAGAACCTTCATAAACTTTTAAAGGGAGAACATGTGTTAGGACTAACCAATGTTTGTTTCGAGAAAGACAGACCTTGTGCAGCATGTCAGGCAGGGAAACAGGTGGGAAGCACTCATCACAACAAGAACGTGATGACAACATCAATACCATTGGAGCTTCTTCACATGGACCTCTTTGGACCTGTTTCCTACCTCAGCATTGGGGGAAGTAAGTATGGTCTTGTAATTGTTGATGACTTTTCCCGCTTCACTTGGGTGTTCTTTTTGCAGGATAAATCAGAAACCCAAGGGACCCTAAAACGCTTTCTAAGGAGGGCTCAAAACGAATTTGAGCTAAAGGTGAAAAAGATAAGGAGCGACAACGGGTCCGAGTTCAAGAATCTGCAAGTTGAGGAATATCTTGAGGAGGAATCTATCAAGCACGAGTTCTCCACTCCCTACACACCACAGCAAAATGGTGTAGTAGAGAGGAAGAACGGGACGCAAATTGACATGGCAAGAACGATGCTTGGAGAGTTCAAGACGCCCGAGCGGTTTTGGTCGGAAGCTGTGAACACAGCCTGTCATGCCATAAACTGGCTCTACCTGCGTCGCCTTCTCAAGAAGACCTCCAATGAACTCCTTACCGGTAACAAACCCAACGTCTCTTACTTTCATGTATTTGGGAGCAAATGTTACATTCTGGTGAAGAAAGGTAGACATTCTAAATTTGCTCCCAAGGCAGTAGAAGGGTTTTTACTAGGGTATGACTCAAATACAAAGGCGTATAGTCTTCAACAAATCATCGGGTTTGGTTGAAGTCTCTAGCGACGTTGTATTTGATGAGACTAATGGCTCTCCAAGAGAGCAAGTTGATCTTGATGACATAGATGAAGATGATGTTCCAACGACCGCAATGCGCACGATGGCGATCGGTGATGTGCGACCACAGGAACAACAGGAGCAAGATCAGCCATCTTCCTCCACAATGGTGCATCCCCCAACTCAAGACGACGAACAGGTATCGCAAGAAGGGCATGATCAAGGGGGAGCACAAGAAGATCAAGCAATGGAGGATGAACCACCATGGGTCCCTTCAACTCAAGTTCGAGCAACGATCCAAAGAAATCACCCCGTCGATCAGATTCTGTGTGACATTAGCAAGGGAGTAACTACTCGCTCACGCTTAGCTATTTTTTGTGAGCATTACTCGTTTGTCTCTTCTATTGAGCCTTTCAGGGTAGAAGAGGCCTTGCAGGATCTGAACTGGGTGTTGGTCATGCAGGAAGAGCTCAACAACTTCAAAAGAAATGAAGTTTGGAGCCTGGTGCCACGTCCAAAGCAAAACGTTGTGGGAACCAAGTGGGTGTTCCGCAACAAGCAAGACGAGCACGGAGTGGTGACAAGAAACAAGGCTCGACTTGTGGCAAAAGATTATGCCCAAGTCGCAGGTTTGGATTTCGAGGAGACTTTTGCTCATGTGGCTAGGCTAGAGTCTATTCGAATATTATTAGCCTATGCCACTCACCACTCTTTTAGGTTGTTCCAAATGGACGTAAAGAGTGCTTTCCTCAACGGGCCAATCAAGGAGGAGGTGCATGTGGAACAACCCCCTGGCTTTGAGGATGACAAGTATCCCAACCACGTATATAAGCTCTCTAAGGCACTCTATGGACTTAAGCAAGCCCCAAGAGCATGGAATGAATGCCTTAGAGATTTCTTAATTGCTAACGCTTTTAAGGTTGGGAAAGCCGATCCCACTCTTTTTACAAAGACTTGTGGTGGTGATCTCTTTGTGTGCCAAATTTATGTCGACGACATAATATTTGGTTCCATAATCAAAAGTCTTGTGAGGAGTTTAGCAGGGTGATGACACAAAAGTTCGAGATGTCGATGATGGGCGAGTTGACCTACTTCCTTGGGTTCCAAGTGAAGCAACTCAAGGACGGCACTTTCATCTCCCAAACGAAGTACACATAAGATCTTCTCAAACAGTTTGGGATGAAGGACGCTAATCCCACGAAGACACCGATGGGAACTGACAGACACATTGACCTCAACAAAGGAGGTAAGTCCATTGATCAAAAGGCATACCGGTCCATGATAGGTTCATTGCTTTATTTATGTGCTAGTAGACCGGACATTATGCTTAGTGTATGCACGTGTGCTAGATATCAATTCGACCCCAAGGAATGTCACCTTATGGCCGTTAAGCGAATTCTTAGGTATTTAGTTTCTACGCCTTGCTTCGGGATTTGGTATCCAAAGGGGTCTACCTTTGACTTGATTGGATACTCAAACTCCGATTATGCCAGGTGCAAGGTTGATAGGAAGAGCACATCGAGGACGTGCCAATTTCTAGGAAGGTCCCTGGTGTCCTGGAGTTCAAAGAAACAAACATTCGTTGCCCTATCCACCGCTGAGGCCGAGTATGTTGCCGTAGGACAGTGTTGCACGCAACTACTTTGGATGAGGCAAACCCTCCGGGACTTTGGCTACAATATGAGCAAAGTCCCACTCCTATGTGACAATGAGAGTGCTTGGATTGATAGACAACATACACGTGTTCTATGCCTTTGATCATGTTACTTTGTGCATTTCAATCAATTATTGTTATTTATGGTGCTCAAGTTGTACAAGTGATCCCCGGACCTCACAAGTCCATATGTGAATGGTGCACATATTAAGGGGGAGATGTGCTACAACTTGACCCTTTAAGACTAACCTGTTTGTTTGAGTACACTTGATGTAGTCTCAAAGGTGCATTGAAAGGGAAAAGTGAACTTGGACGATGAAAAGACTTCCACTACACTCCAGTATTGAAAGTTCCCTTTGACCCGGGAACAGGACCTGGATGTCGCCTAGAGGGGGGTGAATAGGCGAATAAAACTTATTACTTTAAAACTTAAATTCTTACTCTACTCAAAGACTTAGTACGCAGTGGAGTGAGAAGACTCTTCGAGTAGGTTGCAGCGGAATGGAAGATCCTGTCTCAAAATGTCCTGCACTTCAAATCAAGCTTATACCACAGATAAGTATTGAAGTGCAGATATAAAGACGAGTAAGGCAGAGAGTCAGGATAGAACAGAGCACACAGACGCAAGGGTTTATCCCGAGGTTCGGCCAAGCCTGAAATGCTTGCCTAGTCCTCGTTGGAGTTAGCCACACCTGGGCTTGGAGTCTATTTCAACTCCTTCCTCCGTTTGCTCAGATCTGTCAGTATGACAGATAGAGCCTTTCACTATTGAGTGGAGTTACAACAGAACCGCGGCCGCTTACAGACTTCTTGGCAGCACCCCGGCAGAGTAACGATACGCTCAAGACCTTGCTCTAGCTCTTAGCAGCACTACTCCTCTCTCTAAGGCTTATAGCTGTGCCTTCTACACAAACTATAGAGTTACACACAAGAGGGAGAGTGAGAATTGATTCCAGTGGAGTCTACACTTGTTGGCTGCGCTTGTATTTTGCTGGAGGCGCCTAGGGGTCCCTTTTATAGGCACAAGGGGCCTAGGAGCCGTTGGAAGCAATCCAGGAAGGCAAATCTTGCCTTCTGTCGGGTGGCGCACCGGACAGTCCGGTGCACACCGGACACTGTCCGGTGCCCGATTTCTTTCCTTCTATGGCAAAGCCGACCGTTGGCAGTCTTGGAGCCGTTGGCGCACCGGACATGTCCGGTGCACACCGGACAGTCCGGTGCCTCCATCTAGCCGTTGGCTCGGCCACATGTCCCGCGCAGATCGTGCGGCCGACCGTTGGCCCGGCCGACCGTTGGCTCACCGGACAGTCCGGTGCACACCGGACAGTCCGGTGAATTATAGTCGTACGTCGCCGGTGAATTCCCGAGAGCGGCCAGTTCGCCAGAGTTCAGCCTGGCGCACCGGACACTGTCCGGTGCACCACCGGACAGTCCGGTGTGCCAGACTGAGCTGTCTTGGCTGTACATAGCCAAGCCCTTTGCACCTCTCTCCTTTTCTTCTTCTTTCTGTTTCTAACACTTAGACAAGTATATTAGTCCACAAAACCAATGTTCTAAGTATAGAAACATACCTTCTCTTAATCATTACATCTATAGCATTTCACATGCTTGAGCTTTGATGTTGGACTCATAAATCATCAAGTCGGCTTGACTTGATCTAGATTGACATCACTTGGCTCCAACATCCTGTAAAGGTCACATAGAACATCTCCAAACATAGGAACAACCCAAACTAAAGATCAAGGTGAACTTAGCTCTTTTGGGATGCTTCCAGTTCTGGTTTTGACACTTGTTCTCCTTCTAGTGACCTTGATCTCCTCCTTAGAGCTTGATCTTGAGCCTTATGACTTACACCACATAACTGTAGCTGTTACCTCATTGGTTGTAAGTCACGTCCTTATGTAGTGATCCTTGATGTGCCGTAGCTGTTCTCAACTCGATCACCCTTGACTTTGCAAGCCTCCTTCTTCACCCTTGGCTTTGGGTTCCTCAGCCTCCTTGACCTTCTCCCGTGCACTTGGTACCTCGAAGCTCTTCTTGCCTCCGTCCTTGGCTTGATCAGTTGTCTCCGAGCTACGCACCCGAGTCTCACTTTATGCAATGTCCATCTTACTTGTGATGTCCATCATGTATCCATAATCCAGTTCTTGGACTATCACATTTGTTCACTTGTGTTGAACCCTGTAGGCTTTACCTTAAGCACCTGTTCAACACTTAGTACACTTGTTAGTCCTTTAATTGAGTTGTCATCCAAACACCAAAACTCACAAGAGAGCTTTCAATCTCCCCCTTTTTGGTGATTGATGGCAACACAATTAAAGCTTACATAAGAATAAGATTTGAAGCACAAATTTGAATACTAAGATTATTGAATGCTCCCCCTAAATAAGTGCTTACTTCAAAAACATAATTTTGGCCTCAGATGCCAATTTGCACATACTTAGGCAAATCGAAACATTTCTACACCTTAGCACTTTTTAGTATGCATTGTGTCAAGAATCAAACCATGATGCTATACCACACAAATGCATGTAATCAGAGTTAAACATCATTCAATTTAGTGGATATATCACAGGAATATCAACCTACCACTATTCACCATTAAGATACCAATTTAAAGCAATCTTAAAGCACCTTTAGTCTTAAAGCACCATTAACCACATGACTATCTATTACACTATAGAAGCCAAATAATTCATCGCAGCGGAAACACTAGTCCATATGAGCAACACATATAATACTGCAAGAAACATATGAATATCACACTTGGCAAAGCTCAAACTAACACATCACCCATTAGGATAAGCTAGCTCAAACTAACACATCACCCATTAGGATAAGCTTTCCTCTCAGGTTGAGATAAGCTTTAATGCACAACTTCTCCCCCTTTGACATCAAACACCAAAAACCATACTCAAGCAAGAACGTAGGATGATGTCAAGGGACAGCAGGGTGTTTAAGGAGGAAAAACGACTATAAAAACTCCCCCTTACTTATTGAACAGATGCACTATCACATAGATTAATACTTCCTTTTGTACCTTTACCATGTTGTAGTGTACTTCCCATCTTGAAAGTATTTAATCTCTCGAGAACTTCTCCACACTTGTGCCTGATTCTTTATCCTAACTTTTTCTTGTTGCTAAGACACCAAACTTAGAACAAGTTATAGTATTGGGCACAAGAAGAAACTTCTATTCTAATGATTATCAAAAGATGTCAAATGAAGCAAACTATCACAGCTACCAATTGAAAGATACCAATTGCAAGTTCATTTATTATCATGGCTCCATGATATTTAAGAATAAGCATCTATTATCACCAGATATTGTAGAGCATGAGCAATCTAAAGATATACAATTACTCATGACTTAAGATACCAATTACTTGACTTACAGAGGTACCCAAGTCCTGATTGCTCTATTTCATGCTCATCTTCTCTTTTCCACCTTGAGACTGTACAAGATTTCTCAAGAAACAGTTAGTCTCAAAAGACACAAGTTATGTGTGCTCCCCCTCAAGTTGTGCATCAAGTATTTGAATGACTTGCACTTTGCACATTCTAGCTTCCTCAGAACTAGAGGGGATCACAACATACCTTGGTCAAGGCATACTCTATCACTTTCATCACACAAAGATGCCAATTTGAATATGAAATGAAAAGCCACTTAACACCAATTGAAGGCTAAACGAAAGGTTGACTAAATACAACAATGCATGCCTCAGTGGCACCTAAGCCAATTGAATACTCACAGGAAGTATAACATTTACACGCAACTTAGACATGCTTCATACTTAACTATCATTGCATCACATATACTAACAACATGATCATGTCTAAGCACATCATAGTTAAGAAGGTTCTTTAGGTATACCAAAAGAAACAACATTTTAAGGCATAAGTCTCCTAAGCCACGATACTACCAATGAAATGCAAGAACACAGCTATGATCACTATCAATGGAACTTCACGATATTCAATAAAATTGCACAGTTCTATTTTCCATGCCTTTGCCTTTATGAGAGCACTTGTTATCACCAATTCAGGGCTCCTTTTGCTCATGCACCTCATAGCTCAAAAGGGCACGACATGGATTTGAAATTCACACAGTACCAAACTAGGGTAATCATGTGAACATGGACTAAACAAAATGTCATATTTGCACATAGCATGACTTACAAAAAGTTACAGGTTAATCCATATATATACCAAGAGAGTTAATCGTTGTGGATATAACAAATGAAAGAGCTACCCATGAATGATTCAAAAGATATATCCTATATAGCACCAGTCATGATTAAGCAAACATCATTATGATTCATTTAACACAGGCAATCATAAAGCATAACTACTCCAAAGACAGGTAGCACAACAAGCCAACTTAAGAGCAATACTAAATTGCAATTATGTACTTAAAATACACGGGTACCATCCTTTGGAGAGCAAGTTGTAGATTCTCATCAAAAGTCCTTTACTTGATTCACCAATAATGATTCAGGACCTATACACCTTATTTCACTTGAGATGAACATGGGATTAGTGTTTCACTAGTGATTCAACCTTGAGCCAATAAACACCAAAACTATTAACAGATTAAGCATAGAGTTTAAGCTCTCCCATGGTCTCCAGTCCATCTCAAGGCACCTGCATGGTCTAGTTAGCACAGTTTGGTACCCATCTCGGGATGGGTCCATAATGATCATTTAAATGTGCCTTTGGTACCCAAATTGCCTTTGTGCTAGTTCTAGGTGATCTCGTTATAGATCTAGCACAAGTGTATGATTTGGGTCTCCTACGTGAATAAGATTGACACAAATTCACTTGCTTAGGAATCTCACCTTTATAACATACCTTGGATAGATGACCCTGCTCACCACACTTGTAGCAGAAGCGTCGCTCAACCTGACATGACGCTTGCTGTGTGTCATTTTCCTTGATGAGGGTCACCTTGGAGGATGCACATCCTTGATTCTTCATGACCGGACATGAAGTGATCATGTGGTCCTTATTTTTGCATCCAAAGCAACTTCTTGTCCCTTCATCCTTGTCTTTGTACGGACAAGACGCGATGAGGTGGCCTATCTCCTTGCATTTGAAGCACCTTCTTTTTCCTCTTCCCTTTTTGTGCTTGAATGACATGGAGAGATGATCAGTGCAAACAACATGACTAATTGTATTTTTACCTTTTTCCTTTTTCATGTTGATTTCTTCATTTATAGCTTTGGGAACATTCTTCTTATTGAGCTTAACACTTGCTGCAGTTTTTCCTTTCTCAAGCTTCTTCACCACGCGCCCGTGGATATCTTGAGAGAGTTGAGCAATGTGTCTTCTCCTTAGTTGTCTTTGCTTCTTGTTCCCACAGAATTTCTTTTGTGACCCTAAAACTTGTTGCTCAATCAATGATTGACTTTCTTTTGAGCAACAGGGGTTAGCACATGATGATATACAATTCAAATGCGCACACGTACGAGAATGAGGTTCACATGAATTTAAGTTTGCAATTATAACCTCATGAGCAACATTAAGCATGATATGGTCATCAACTAATTTATTATGAGAATATGACAACATATCATACTTTTTACCTAGAGCACGTTTTTCTAAGTCCATTGTTTCTACTTGACTCTTAAGCATAGAATTTTCCGTTTTAAGTTGAGCAATATCAGATAATGTATCATGACTATTTCTTTGCTCAATTAAAACATATTCATACCTTTGGACCAAATCATCATGAGAGCGCTTTAGCTTCTCATGTTCTTTGGTCTTCTTCTCCAGGCTGTTGTTGGTTTTGATGAGGGACTCCTCTAGCCTGAGAAGCGTCTCGCCTTGTTTCTTGTTCCTTCTCAACAGCTTAACCAAGAGTGCCTTGTCCTCTTTGTTGAGATGGATGTAGAAACGGCGAATCTCCTCTTCTTCCACATCATCGGTCTCATTTTCCCTGTCATTAATGTCAGTGGAAGCCAAATAGGAAAATGTACCTTGAGGTGATGAAGATTCATCCTCGCTATCATCCTCATATTCCTCCTCATCATGGCTTTTGTCTCCACCATCATTGTTAGCAATAAAACACTTATTATTAGTGGAGACCAAACCTGTCGACGAGGTGGATTCATCGTTGGGTGCCCATCGTTCTTGATCTTCTTCAATAGAAAGGTTAGCATCACAAGCAATATAGGGAGTACAATTTGCCACACAATATTTTACTTTAATTCTATTCCATAAATCATGAGCATCAACAAATAAATCATTATCACTACTCATGATGGCAAAATAAGCACCTCTATAAAGAGAATCAACTAAGATGTTGCAAGCACGGTGATTGAGAGATAAACATCTTAGTTCATCATTAGAGGGATTTTTACTAATATCAGATGGAAAAATACTTCTACTAAAGATCTGTCTCAAATCAGAATCAACACTCATGAAAGCATTATAAATAGAGACAGACCAAGATTTGTAATTAGAGCCATCGCCTAAAAGAATTTCTACAGTTACCTCTTGTGACGACATCGTTATCTCCGGACGGCTAAGCCCACACTGGAGAGGCCTAGCTCTGATACCAATTGAAAGTTCCCTTTGACCCGGGAACAGGACCTGGATGTCGCCTAGAGGGGGGTGAATAGGCGAATAAAACTTATTACTTTAAAACTTAAATTCTTACTCTACTCAAAGACTTAGTACGCAGTGGAGTGAGAAGACTCTTCGAGTAGGTTGCAGCGGAATGGAAGATCCTGTCTCAAAATGTCCTGCACTTCAAATCAAGCTTATACCATAGATAAGTATTGAAGTGCAGATATAAAGACGAGTAAGGCAGAGAGTCAGGATAGAACAGAGCACACAGACGCAAGGGTTTATCCCGAGGTTTGGCCAAGCCTGAAATGCTTGCCTAGTCCTCGTTGGAGTTAGCCACACCTGGGCTTGGAGTCTATTTCAACTCCTTCCTCCGTTTGCTCAGATCTGTCAGTATGACAGATAGAGCCTTTCACTATTGAGTGGAGTTACAACAGAACCGCGGCCGCTTACAGACTTGTTGGCAGCACCCCGGCAGAGTAACGATATGCTCAAGACCTTGCTCTAGCTCTTAGCAGAACTACTCCTGTCTCTAAGGCTTATAGCTGTGCCTTCTACACAAACTATAGAGTTACACACAAGAGGGAGAGTGAGAATTGATTCCAGTGGAGTCTACACTTGTTGGCTGCACTTGTATTTTGCTGGAGGCGCCTAGGGGTCCCTTTTATAGGCACAAGGGGCCTAGGAGCCGTTGGAAGCAATCCAGGAAGGCAAATCTTGCCTTCTGTCGGGTGGCGCACCGGACAGTCCGGTGCACACCGGACACTGTCCGGTGCCCGATTTCTTTCCTTCTATGGTGAAGCCGACCGTTGGCAGTCTTGGAGCCGTTGGCGCACCGGACATGTCCGGTGCACACCGGACAGTCCGGTGCCTCCATCTAGCCGTTGGCTCGGCCACGTGTCCCGCGCAGATCGCGCGGCCGACCGTTGGCCCGGCCGACCGTTGGCTCACCGGACAGTCCGGTGCACACCGGACAGTCCGGTGAATTATAGCCGTACGTCGCCGGTGAATTCCCAAGAGCGGCCAGTTCGCCAGAGTTCAGCCTGGCGCACCGTACACTGTCCGGTGCACCACCGGACAGTCTGGTGTGCCAGACTGAGCTGTCTTGGCTGTACATAGCCAAGCCCTTTGCACCTCTCTCCTTTTCTTCTTCTTTCTGTTTCTAACACTTAGACAAGTATATTAGTCCACAATACCAATGTTCTAAATATAGAAACATACCTTCTCTTAATCATTACATCTATAGCATTTCACATGCTTGAGCTTTGATGTTGGACTCATAAATCATCAAGTCGGCTTGACTTGATCTAGATTGACATCACTTGGCTCCAACATCCTGTAAAGGTCACATAGAACATCTCCAAACATAGGAACAACCCAAACTAAAGATCAAGGTGAACTTAGCTCTTTTGGGCTGCTTCTAGTTCTGGTTTTGACACTTGTTCTCCTTCTAGTGACCTTGATCTCCTCCTTAGAGCTTGATCTTGAGCCTTATGACTTACACCACATAACTGTAGCTGTTACCTCATTAGCTATAAGTCACGTCCTTATGTAGTGATCCTTGATGTGCCGTAGCTGTTCTCAACTCGATCACCCTTGACTTTGCAAGCCTCCTTCTTCACCCTTGGCTTTGGGTTCCTCAGCCTCCTTGACCTTCTCCCGTGCACTTGGTACCTCGAAGCTCTTCTTGCCTCCGTCCTTGGCTTGATCAGTTGTCTCCGAGCTACGCACCCAAGTCTCACTTTATGCAATGTCCATCTTACTTGTGATGTCCATCATGTATCCATAATCCAGTTCTTGGACTATCACATTTGTTCGCTTGTGTTGAACCCTGTAGGCTTTACCTTAAGCACCTGTTCAACACTTAGTACACTTGTTAGTCCTTTAATTGAGTTGTCATCCAAACACCAAAACTCACAAGAGAGCTTTCAGGTATTAGTGTACTTACTTCCAAGTTCATACTTGCAATCTCATTGCCTTTTTGCTCTTAGTTGACATTTTTGGTGAGGCAATGGTGTTAAAAGGCCAAAAATGATCCCATTTTGGTGCTTGATGCCAAAGGGGGAGAAATTAAGGCCAAAGCAAATGGATCAGCCAACCACTTGTGAATTTTGAAAATAATAGAGTAAGAACTTTTGATTTGTCCAAAATACTCTTATTGCAAAATTTGGTCTCTTATGGGGGAGAATTTTGATTATGGGAAAAGGGGGAGTTTTTGGCACTTGATCAATTTTCCTCTTGGAATATCTCTCGATTTGCCCAAACAAGTGTGTTTGACTTAGAGATAGGAAAAAGAATTTGATTTTCAAAAACAAACCAAGTGGTGGCAAAGAGTGATCCAAATATGCCAAATCATAAGCAAAAATAATTTGGTCTTCAATTGCATTGATGTTGCACTCTTTTTGTTGCTTTTTTATGTGTTGGCATAAATCACCAAAAAGAGGGAGATTGAAAGGGAAATGTGCCCTTGGGCCATTTCTATAATTGTTTTGGTGATTAAGTGTCCAACACAAATGTTTTGAACTCTTATGTGCTAAACAAGCAAAAGGTGCAAATCAAAGACAAGGTATGTTTCTAGACTTAGTGAATTGTTTTTGAGTACTAACATGGTTATCTAAGTGCTAGGAACAGTGCCGAGGAGAGAAGAAACGAACTGGAAAAGAGTTGGATGTGTACAGCCAACTCCAGCTCGGACTAGCACATCGGACTATCCGGTGGTGCACCGGACAGTGTCCGGTGCCCTAGGCAAGCCTCCGGTGAACTACCTACTCTTGGGAATCGACAGAGTCGTATGACTATAATTCACCGGACTGTCCGGTGGTGCACCGGACTGTCCGGTGAGTCATCCGCAGCGAACTCGTCGCTCTCGGGAAAAGGAACGGGGCGACGTGGCTATAATTCACCGGACTGTCCGGTGGCGCACCGGACTGTCCGGTGAGCCAACGGTCGCCATCGCCAATGGTCGGCCGCGCAATCTGCGGGCGACACGTGGACTGCTCCAATGGTCAGCTGGTGCACCGGACTGTCCGGTGTGCACCGGACAGTGTCCGGTGCGCCAACCGGCCCAGAGGAGCAATGGTCGGATGTGCCCGATTTGGAAGGAGATCACGCATCGGACAAGCTACAGTGGTTGTCCGGTGGCACACCGGACTGTCCGGTGCGCCACTCGACAGAATGCAAGGATAGCCTTCCATGTTGATCTCTAACGGCTCCTAGCTGCCTTGAGGCTATAAAAGGGACCCCTAGGCGCATGGAGCACCACACCAAGCTTGCAAGAAACATTCTAAGACTCCCAGACTCCGACTCCACGCGTTTGATTCTCTGTGTTAGTGATTTGAGCTCAATTTGAGTTGCGAACTCCGCATGTTGTGTTTCAAGCTCAAGTCGTGACTTGTGTGCGTGGTTGTGCTACAGATTTGAGTCTTGCGTGTGTTGCTCTTCCCAACCTTACTCTATGCCTTCTTTGTGATCTCTATTGTAAGGGCGAGAGACTCCAAACTGTGGAGATTCCTCGCACATGAGAAAAGACTCTAAAGGAAAAGACAGTGGTATTCAAGTTGATCATCGGATCACTTGAAAGGGATTGAGTGCAACCCTCGTCCATTGGGACGCCACAACGTGGAAGTAGGCAAGTGTTACTTGGCCGAACCACGGGATAAAAATCGCGTGTCTCTTGTGTTGCCTTCTCTGTGATTGTTTTGTTCACAAGATCTCGCCTCAAAGCTACTTAGTCACACTAACACTTTAATAACTAACTTTTGTGGCTATTTAGTGTTTGATTTTACAGGATCACCTATTCACCCCCCTCTAGGTGCTCTCACATCCTTCATTCTAAACTTCTTAAGTATGTCTTGAATGTACTTTGTTTGGCTGATGAAGGTGTCATCCTGGAGTTGCTTGATTTGAAATCCAAAGAAATATCTCAACTCCCCCATCATAGACATCTCGAATTTCTGTACCATGATCCTACTGAACTCTTCACAAGTAGACTTATTAGTAGATCCAAATGTGATATCATCAACATAAATTTGGCATATAAACAAGTCTTTTTCAATAGTTTTAGTAAAGAGTGTAGGATTGGCATTACCGACTTTGAAGCCATTAGTGATAAGAAAATCTCGTAGGCATTCATACCATGCTCTTGGGGCTTGCTTGAGCCCATAAAGCGCCTTTGAGAGTTTGTAAACATGGTTAGGGTACTCACTATCTTCAAAGCCAGGAGGTTGCTCAACATAGACCTCTTCCTTGATGGGTACATTGAGGAAGGCACTTTTCACGTCCATTTGATAAAGCTTAAAGCCATGGTAAGTAGCATAGGCAAGTAATATACGAATTGACTCAATCCTAGCTACGGTTGCATAAGTTTCATCAAAGTCCAAACCTTCGACTTGTGAATAACCTTTGGCCACAAGTCGGGCTTTGTTTCTTGTCACCACACCATGCTCGTCTTGCTTGTTGCGGAATACCCATTTGGTACCTACAACATTTTGGTTAGGGCATGGAACTAAATGCCATACCTCATTCGTTGTGAAGTTGTTGAGCTCCTCTTGCATTGCCATCACCCAATCTGGATCTCTTAATGCATCCTCTATCTTGTATGGCTCAATAGAGAAAACAAAAGAGTAATGTTCACAGAAATGAGCAACTCAAGATCTAGTGGTTACCCCCTTATGAATGTCACCAAGGATGGAGTTGACGGGGTGATCTCATTGAATTGCTTGGTGGACTCTTGGGTGTGGCGATCTTTGACCCTGAACTTCTTGCTCATCTTCCTTGTCTTGATTATCTTCATCTCCCCCTTGATCATTGACTTCTTCTTAAGGTGGCTCAACCTCTTGATCTTCATCTTCATCATCTTGAGCCTGATCCTCATCTTGGGTTGGTGGAGATGCTTGGTTGGAAGATGATGGTTGAACTTGTGATTGTGTGGGCTCTTCGAATTCCTTAGGATACACATCCTCAATGGACATGTTCCTTAGCGTGACGCACGGAGCCTCTTTGTCATCTAATTCATCAAGATCAACTTGTTCCACTTGGGAGCCATTAGTCTCATCAAACACAATGTCACAAGAAACCTCAACTAGTCCAGTGGACTTGTTAAAGACTATATGCCCTTGTGTTTGAGTCATAGCCAAGTAAAAAGCCTTCTACAGCCTTAGGAGCAAATTTAGATTTTCTACCTCTTTTAACAAGAATAAATCATTTACTCCCAAAGACTCTAAAATATGAAACATTGGGCTTTTTACCAGTGAGGAGTTTGTATGATGTCTTCTTGAGGATTCATTGAAGATATAACCGGTTGATGGAGTAGTAGGCGATGTTAATCACCTCAACCCAAAACCGGTCCGAAGTCTTGTATTCATCAAGCATGGTTCTTGCCATGTCCAGTAGAGTTCTATTCTTCCTCTGCACCACACCATTTTGTTGAGGTGTGTAGGGAGAAGAGAACTCATGCTTGATGCCCTCCTCCTCAAGGAAACCTTCGATTTGAGAGTTCTTGAACTCTGTCCCATTGTCGCTTCTTATCTTTTTGATCCTCAATCCGAACTCATTTTGAGCCCGTCTCAAGAATCCTTTATGTGTATCTTGGGTCTGAGGTTTTTCCTGCAAAAAGAATAACCAAGTGAAGCAAGAATAATCATCTACAATTACTAGACAGTACTTACTCCCGCTGATGCTTATGTAAGCTATCGGGCCGAATAAATCCATGTGGAGTAGCTCGAGCGGCCTGTCAGTCGTCATGATGTTTTTGTGTGGATGATGAGTGCCAACTTGCTTTCCTACTTGGCATGCACTACAAACTGTGTCTTTCTCAAAATGAACATTGGTTAGTCCTAAAATGTGCTCTCCCTTTAGAAGCTTGTGAAGATTCTTCATTCCAACATGGACAAGTCGGCGATGCTAGAGCCAGCCCATATTAGTCTTAGCAATCAAGCAAGTGTCAAGTTCAGTTTTGTTATCATTAAAGTCAACTAAATATAGCTGACCCTCTAACACTCCCTTAAATGCTATTGAATCATCACTTGTTCTAAAGATAGTAACACCTACATCTGTAAATAGACAGTTGTAGCCCATTTTGCATAATTGAGAAATGGAAAGCAAATTATAATCTAAAGAATCTACAAGAAAAACATTGGAAATAGAATGGTCAGGTGATATAGCAATTTTACCCAAGCCTTTGACCAAACCTTGATTTCCATCCCCGAATGTGATAGCTCGTTGGGGATCTTTGTTTTTCTCGTAGGAGGAGAACATTCTCTTCTCCCCTGTCATGTGGTTTGTGCATCCGCTATCGATTATCCAACTTGAACCACCGGATGCATAAACCTGCAAAATAATTTAGGCCTTGTTCTTAGGTACCCAAACAGTCTTGGGTCCTTTCACGTTAGAAACAAGCACCTTGGGTACCCAAACACAAGTCTTGGAGCTCTTGTGTTTGCCCCCAACATATTTGGCAACTACTTTGCCTGATTTGTTAGTTAACACATAAGAAGCATCAAAAGTCTTAAATGAAATGTTATGTTTATTTGATGCAGCAAGAATTTTCTTTCTAGGCAATTTAACATGAGTGGTTTGCCTAGAGCTAGATGTCTCATTCTTATACATAAAAGCATGGTGAGAAACAGAATGATACTTCCTAGCATGAATCTTCCTAATTTTGTGCTCAGGATAATTAGCAGGATATAAGATATAGCCTTCATTATCCTGAACCATGGGAGCTTTGCCCTTAACAAAATTAGACAATTGCTTAGGGGCATTAAGCTTGACATTGCTTCCCTGTTGGAAACCAATACCATCCTTAATGCCAGGGCGTCTCCCATTATAGAGCATGCTTCTAGCAAATTTAAACTTTTCATTTTCAATTTCATGCTCATTAATTTTAGCAGTTAATTGAGCTATATGATCATTTTGTTATTTAATTAGAGCAAGGTGATCATTAATAGCTTCAACATTAATATCTCTACATCTAGTGCAAATGGAAATATGATCAACAATAGATGTAGAAGGTTTGCAAATATTTAATTCTTCTATATTAGCATGTAATATGGCATTCTCATCTCTAAGACAGGAAATAGAATCATTGCAAACATTCAATTCATCAATCTTAGCATTTAGACTAGCATTTTCATTTCTAAGACAAATAATTGATTCATTGCAAATGATAAGTTCTTTAGTCAAGTTTTCATATTTTTCCACTTCCTGAGCATAAGCATTTTTCAACTTAACATGTTTTTTGTTTTCTTTAATAAGGAAGTCCTCTTGGCTTTCCAAGAGTTCATCCTTTTCATTAATAGCCTCTATTAATTCATTCAATTTTTCTTTTTGTTCCATGTTAAGGTTGGCAAAAAGAGACATTAAATTATATTCATCATCGCTAGAACTACCCTCATCACTAGATGTTGTATATTTGGGGGTGGCTCTAGATTTTACCTTCTTCTTTTTGTCGTCCTTAGCCATGAGACATTTGTGGCCGACGTTGGGGAAGAGGAGGCCCTTGTTGACGGCGTCCTGGTCAGAGGAGGTGTTGGTGGAGCTCTTGTCGGAGTCCCATTCCTGACACACGTGGGCATCACCGCCCTTCTTCTTGTAATACCTCTTCTTCTCCTTCTTCTTCCCTTCTTGTCGTCGCCCCTGTCACTATCACTTGAATTTGGACATTTAGCAATAAAATGACTGGGTTTACCACACTTGTAGCACACCCTCTTGGAGCGGGGTTTGTAGTCCTTCCCCCTCCTTTGCTTAAGGATTTGGTGGAAGCTCTTGATGATGAGCGCCATTTCCTCGTTGTCGAGCTTGGAGGCGTCGATTGGAAGTCTACTTGGTGTAGACTCCCTCTTCTCTTCTTCCATCGCCTTGAATGCGACGGGTTGTACCTCGGGTGTGGAGGTGGCGCTTTGCTCCAAATTGACAATGTGTTTGGAGTCTTTGATCATTAGCTCAAAGCTCACAAACTTGCCAATCACTTCCTTAGGAGACATTAGTTTATATCTAGGATCCCCATGTATTAATTGAACTTGAGTAGGATTGTGAAATATGAGGGAACTAAGAATAACCTTGACCATCTCATGGTCATCCCATTTGGTGCTCCTGAGGTTGCACACTTGGTTGACCAAGGTCTTGAGCCGGTTGTACATTGCTTGTAGCTCTTCTCCCTTGTTGAGGACGAATAGACCAAGTTCTCCCTCGATCGTCTCGCGCTTGGTGATCTTGGTCACCTCGTCCCCTTCATGCGTTGTTTTGAGGATGTCCCAAATTTCTTTGGCGCTCTTTAACCCTTGCATCTTATTATACTCCTCTCGACACAAGGAGGTGAGGAGTATAGTCGTGGCTTGAGAGTTAAAGTGCCTAATTTGGGTGACCTCGTCCGAATCATAGTCCTTGTCCCCCTCCTTAGGTACCTGCGCTCCAAACTCAACAATGTCCCAAATACTTTCATGGAATGAGGTTAGATGATGCCTCATTTTATCACTCCACATACAATAATCTTCACCATCAAAATATGGTGGTTTGCCTAAGGGAACGGAAAGTAGAGGAGCGCGTTTAGAAATGCGGGGATAGCGAAGGGCATCTTACTATACTTCTTGCGCTCATGGCGCTTAGAAGTAGTGGACGACGAGTCGGAGCTCGATGTGGAGGGCGACGATGAGTCGGTCTCATAGTAGACCACTTTCTTCATCTTCTTCTTCTTATCGCCTCTCCGATGAGACTTGATGGAGGAAGAGGATTCCTCCTTGTGCTTGTTGCTGGACTCCCTTGAGAGAGTCCTTCCCAAGCTTGCGGGCTTGTCGCCGGTCACGATCTCCCTCTTGGCGTGATTTCCCGACATCACTTCGAGTTGTTAGACTCTAATGAAGCACCGGGCTCTGATACCAATTGAAAGTTGCCTAGAGGGGGGTGAATAGGCGAAACCTAAAATTTATAACTTCAAACACACACTATAAGCCGGGGTTAGCGTTAGAATTAAATTTAAGTTCGGGAGAGAGGGGAAAACAAATCAAATGGGAATCAAGCGAATGAACACGGTGATTTGTTTTACCGAGGTTCGGTTCCAAAGAACCTAATCCTCGTTGAGGTGGTCACAAAGACCGGGTCTCTTTCAACCCTTTCCCTCTCTCAAACAATCACTTAAACCGAGTGAGCTTTCTCCTTAATCAAACGGGTCACTTAGACCCCGCAAGGACCACCACACACTTAGGTGTCTCTTGCTTTGATTACAAGTCACTTCGGAACAAGAATGAGGAAGGAAGAAAGCGATCCAAGCAACAAGAGCGCAAATGAACACGAACACACACTCTCTCAAGTCGCTAGGTGGTTGGAATGAATTTGGGACTTGGAGAGGCGTTGATCTTTTGAATTGTGTCTAGGAGTGAATGCACTAGCTCTTGTATTGAATGAGAACTTCAGAAAACTTGGATACTTGGAGTTGTGGTGGTTGGGGGGTATTTATAGCCCTCAACCACCAAGGTAGCCATTAGGGAGGCTGCTGTCGATGGGCGCACCGGACAGTCCAGTGCGCCACCGGACAGGTCCTGTTCACTGTTCGGTGAGCCGCCATGTCACCCAACCGTTAGGGTTCGGAGCTCGGTCGACCGTTGGAGCTTTGTCTTCTTGCGGCACCCGACAGTCTGTTGCCACACCAGACAGTCCGGTGCCCCTCTGACTTTCTACTCTGACTTCTACCGCGCACTGTTCATGCACTGTAGCACTTTGCAGAGTCAACCGTTGGCGCTGGGTAGCCGTTGCCTGCTGACTCACCGAACAGTCCGGAGGCACACCGGACAGTCCGGTGAATTATAGCGGAGCGCGCCTGCGTTTTTCCAAGAGTGGCTAGTTGGCTCTTGTACGGCCCTGGTGCACCGGACAGTCCGGTGCACTAGACCATAGCACACTCAAGTTCTTTTGCTCCTTTAAAATTTTGTCCCTAACTTCAATCTTTTATTGGTTTGTGTTGAACCTTATGCACCTATAATACATGAGTTCTAGAGCAAACTAGTTAGTTCATATGTTTGTGTTGGACACTCATCCACCAAAATTAATTGTGGGAAAAGGTTAACCCTATTTCCCTTTCAGATACATTCATGTTGATGGTTTAATGGTGATGGCTATACTTATGATATCTGGTACCTTCCTCCCTGAGGAGGTACTTTATTTTGGAAATATCAATTTGGGTTTTATGGTAAAACTTGGCTTCTACTAATGATATATATATACCTGACCAACTAAAAGCAACTGCTTTGAGCTTAACCCCACATACAACTAGTCCACTTCAACCAAACGGGACATTTGCTGAGTACGTTGATGTGTACTCACCCTTGCTTAAACACCAAACACCAGGTTGTCCCTATTGCAAACATTGCTCAGGAGAAAATGAAGGCAACATGGAGGATTTTTAGGAGTTTCAAGACTTCGAGAAATTCTAGACTAGACTAGCGGCAAACCCCTAATTGGCTACCTGTGAAGGTCTTATCTTACAACGTTTCATTTAGCACTTTGATTTATGTTTAAGTTTATGACTATGTAAATGTTTCAGACATCATGGTGTAATAAAGTAATACTTATTTCTGCTATTATTTGAGCATTGTGTGATGATGCCCAATTATGTAATCGTTGTGTACATGAATTTCTGATCCTAGCACGTACATGGTTCGCATTCGGTTTACCTTCTAAAACGAGTGTGACACTTAGAGCATCCCGATCAAATATGGTACAATCAACCTAGTGAATCCTTTAGTTCGAAGGGATTCACAAAGAATGATATGTTTAGTGCAAGTGTGTGCAACACATTTCTAAACATACATTACTTATCGAGGAAGTTCAAGATATATGATATGGGTTGAAAGAGATTTTCAATTCAAATTAAACTCTATTGAGAAGCTTAGATACGAAGTTGTCTATATCCAACATATATTAAAGAAATTCAATATGAAGAGTTAATGGTTATTTGATTCTCTCGGATCATGAGATGTGTTATTGTATCTTGCAAGACCATCCGGGTGGATATTGTTTTTGGCAATAATTTGCTAACTAACAACACATGAGATCAAGTTGTGTTCTCTAAGAGTACTCATGATCTGGTTATAGTTGGATATACTGATCTTAGATATCTATAGAAGATCCCCAGGTGCAAGATCAATGACATACTTCAGGTAAGTTGGACCTACTCTTTGATAAATGTCTATCAAGAGAGATTAATGGTCACTTACACTAATCATTCTGTAGCACACTTCATGTGATTGTACAAAACGATAAACTACGTGAGGGTATGTGGTGGTCATGATTTTACTTTCACTGACCATATTATCTATTAAGATAATATCACTTTGTGTTGTTTAGATGAAAACAAGTTACATACTAAGTCTCTACCTTACTCCATATTTTAAATGTGTTTGAAAGAAGGTATGAGATGACTTAGTGATTTGCAAGGATTAGTGGACTTTCCTTTTTACCGGAAGAACTTGTCTGTACATCATATTGTACTCTTTTCTTTACATTAGTTTTTCTTCTATTTGTGTTTTTCATTTAAAGTTTTTAACGAGGCAACATCAACACAAGGCCTATGTCGTGTCATCTATTTTTTCACGTGGAGGTTTTCGATGATGATACATTATGACATAGCTATTATTGTATTTGAACTAGGTTTTGAGTATAGCTCATAAGAGTTCAAATGGATCAACAATCGATCATGACTATTCTCCTTATTTTACCCATTGGGTTTTTAAGGAGACTATGCTGATACGTTGATTTCTCAGATTTTCTTACTAGATTATCTTGGAGAAATATTGGCCTGAGTTGTATATTTCATCCTTTATATATTTTCCTTACTTTGGTTTTTGAGATGATGATTGTAGACACACTATTGTTCTTTGGATTGGAGGTATATGGGAGAACAATGGCATACCGTGTTTCTACTCCTTATTTTTTATTTTTTTCCAATGGGTTTTGAGGAGTTCAATTAATACTATTTAACATACATATATTCTAAGTTTTTTGACAGGATTTTCCTAAGTTTTTTCACAGGATTTTTTGAAGGGATTAACAATATAATTGAAGGATGTTTATGCTAGATTCGATCAAGGGTGTGTTAAGAAATAATCTCATCCTAAGTGCCATGGCCCCTTTGGACATGGTCCGTTCGAGATCATGTCCGTTCGAGACGTTCTTTGGGTTGTAGAGGCACCCCTTAGATTAGTCTCTTCGAGATACCCTTTGTATCTATATAAGCAAAGTATTTCATTAATAAAGATAACAGAGATTTTTCACTTTATCATTGTGTCTCTCGTTTTCGCTTCATATTCCAAGAGAGATTAGTTTCCTTGGCCATTGCTGAATGGTTTCCTCCGTTTTTTCAATCTCATATACGCAATCATCATAGCTGTGTCATCATGGCAAGGCAAGTCGAAGTGCGGCAACGTCGTATACTGGAACTTCGTGCAGGTCCCTTTTCAGAATCGCATGTAAAAGAAAGAATACACGGTAATGATACTGAAACGATCAACTTCCACGACTCACCACTCACGAGCGAATACATCTGGATCAAAGCACCCACACATTACTACATAGAGAGAGTACACAGACAGAAGCGCACACATCGGTTCATGCCTACGTACTCTGCTCGCGGCAACATGCATCCACGATACACCGTTTACGAACTGTGTAGACGATTGCTAAACACCATAAATGACTAGAGACAGGCACACCTCGATCTAGCTTAAAATACCAGTAGCATTATTTTATTACTCTCCGCCAGCGCCATGCATGCATTCCTCGCCCGGGACGCGCGCGCACAGGACGCCTCACTTAATTAATCCTGCAAAATGAAACAGAGAGAGAGAGAGAGAGAGAGAAACAAGGTTACAGCACGTCGGTGTAGTCCAGAAACACAGAACGGCCGGCGCAAGCGCAATGGTAATCTAGCTGCAGAGCAGTATTGGAACGAGAGAACACGGCATATATGCAGGAGCGTGTGTAGTCAGTCGTACGTGTTGCAGTTAACGTTGGTGCTGATCTTGTACGGCAGGGTGACGCCGCACTTGCTGGGCAGCGCGGCGGCGCGGCTGATGTAGGTGCCGCTCCCGTTGGCGCCGTTGGCGACGTTCTTGAGGCAGCCGCAGATGGTGCGGCGGTCGGGGGTGTTGTTGGCCTGCTGCAGCAGGCTGCGGATGCCGCCGCAGCACGGCTGGGGCGGCATGGCCCCGCCCATCTGGACGAACGGCAGGCACGGCATCAGCGTGCTGTACACGGTGGAGCACGACATCGCCGCGCGCACCGCGGCCGGGGGAGCCACCACGGTCGCCGCCAGGAGCACGGCCAGCGCCAGCGTCGCGAGCTTCGGAGCAGCCATGCCTCTCCCTCGCTCTCGGCCGGGCTCACGTACGATATGATGGCAGGGCAGGGCAGTGCAGTGCAGCAAGCTGAGATAGGCGCGTCTGTGATTCGCGGATTCTGGTGTCGTGGGGATACGAGGGTTTCACAAGTGGGGGTTATATAGTGGAGGGAAAGTTACTATTACGGGGGGTGGGTGAGTGCATTCAGGGGAGGAGTTAAGATGGTTCGCTGGTAGATGCATCGCTCCGGTGAATTACTACCACCCGTAGCCTGTTTGGTCATGGCTAGAGTACCAGTGCTAGCTGCACGCTCAACGTTTGGTCATGTGGACCTGTTTGGAGATAGCCCTACTTTCAGCAGCTGCTGCGGCTGCTGTAGCCCATTTTCACATCCTTCTATACGATGACTTAAGCCCCGTTTGGTTACCCCAAACTAAAGTTTAGCCCCTGTCCAATCGAATGTTTGAACCTCCGTTTCGGGTATTAAATGTAGTCGGATTATAAAACAAATTTGTCAGCCGAAGATTAAAAGACGAGACGAATCTAGTCCAGTTGGTTGGGTCTATATTTCATACTCCTATTTGAAAGTCAAACGCTTGATGTGACCCGGGCTAAACTTTAGCAGGGGCAACCAAACACCCCCTTATAAACGGCAGTAGCAGAAAAACATACTGCAACGAATATAGTTATATTTTCGGGTAGATTAAATAGGTCCCACCCTTTATCTGATTGGAAATGATTATGAGAGCTAGGTAACCCGTAAATCTAAGGTACCGGTCATTTTTGACGGATCCATGATTCACAATGGATCGATGGATAAATACATATGCTTGGTAGTGTGTAGTGTTATATATGTCCTCTACAACCGGTCAACATGACAGAATTGGATTTAACCTAACTTAACCATGCGTCCTTGATCGACCTTAACCATGCTTGCAGCCCCGTTCACACAATCACCATGTAAAAGGGATTAAGGGGTCGGTTGGTATGCCAACACGATTAGCCACACCTAAACCCCTAATCCCACCGGCCCCATCACCAATGTGCTTATAGTGATAGGATGAGTTGCAATGGTGATGGATTCCAACATCCCAACTGGAATGGATCCCATTCTTTCTCAACAGGACGTCAGCGGCGGTGGCAACATTCTCGGCAACGGCGACCAGGAGTCACCATATCGCGACAAGACATGATAGGAGGAGGGGGCGCCACTGGTGTAGGCTCATCAGCAACCGATGCAAACAAATAAATTCTCCTATCCAATATCATGTGTCCTTTTCAAAAATTCCTCTCAAGTACCTCATAATATTGCAAATCTCATATCCCTTATGCCAATCCACCTAATCAACTCCAAAATATTGTGTGTCAAATTCCCAATGCCTTAAACGAGTGCCGAAATCAAAGCCAACATTCTCTACATAAGAATAATCACTCCATATGCCACTCCTATGCCTATTCACAACAAAGCTATCAGTGTCAAATCTTCTTCGAAATGCTTACCTCAATACTCACTATCTACTCATGTCCCAAATTGCTTCTATGCCATAAATATTGTGCTTCTAGCCATAATTATGCCCTTTAGCACCTCATATGCCAAACCTCGTATCTATGCTGAAAACTCTAAAATGGCTATGCTAGATTCCACATTTTCCTTTCAAAATCTATATCTTGTGTCAAAGATACTCCAAAGTCTTACACCAACCTCCTTGTCATTCTCAAACCTTTCAATCCTTGTGTCGTGTGTGTTTCACATTTTCATATGCCTTTGTGATTATGTTACTGACACGTGCTCACCTCTTCTATCATTTCAGTGTGATGACGTGCCCCCTCGAGAAACTCTTTCCCCTCCTTGGCTTTCTTCGAGGGACGTGCCTTAGATAGAAAAACCCTTTCTCTCTCATGTCGTATCTAGTGCTTTGCTACTAAGGACTTTTTTTTATCTCTAGTCGTGTATCCTCTCTATTCTTCGTGTAGCACGTCAGTGGGCAGTGTGTGCAGTCAGCTGTTGGTAGTGTTTGCTTCAAAGATAGTTTCAGTGTAGACACGATGGTTAGGACCAAGAACATTGGTCCGCTTGGAGGAGGCGATGGTTAGGACCCTACTCCCCACCATACCTCGCCATGGGCAAGGCTATGGTTCTCAAGTAGAAGAGAGGCTGGAAGTGTCGCTTGGATTGATACACCAAAGCAGCCATAATAGCAGCAGTAGAGCGAGCAGAGTAGGGAGGTTAGATTCACATTGGAGTCGACTAGATATCCTATCAGATTCAACATCGGTTCTCTCGTCTGCGCACTCCCCTAGTTATGTTGGACCCCTCACCACCTGCTTCACCTGTTTTAGCTATGCCTCCACTTGACACCATACACTACACGACGGTTGATCTTTAGCGACCCTTATTAGGTACCAACTGTTGGTTGCTAAAGGTTAGGGACCGATGGTCAGTCGCTAAATCCTTTTGTAGCAACGGTTGGTTGGTCGCTAAAAGTCCAGAAAATTAACAACTTATGGTTGGTCGCTATAGATATCGTCGGGGACTAGCGGTGGGTCGCTATAGAGCAACCTGAACGTACCTGTGTAAGGGAAAGCCCGTGTGAGGGTGTTTGGAAGCCCACGAGAGGGAAAGTGTCGCCCGCATCGAGGTCGGTTCTCACAGGCAGAGAAAACACGGCTCCAAGGCCAGACACACAGCACCCTCCAATCCCCATCTCGCCGCCTTCTATGGATTAAGTCACCGCCGCTGCCCTCACCCACCGCCGTCGCCACCTGCCTCGTCCACCCGATCTGAGGAAGAAGACGCAAATCTAAGACATGGATCCGAGGGTTGACTGCTTAGGATGAAGACACTACTCCCCGTCTAGATCCAGTCGTCGTCATCCTCTGATCTGGTGAGCACAACCCTTTTTGGCTTCTATCCATCACCGGTATGCAGACCTCCCTCCTCCTCTCTTCGTTCGTCGCTTGCCCATCCCGCACGCACATCAGGTTGTTCCTCGGGCGGTCAAGCCTGTGACGAGAGGCACCAGGCCATACGCCATGTCAACCCTAGCTCATTGATGGCTTATCTAGCTAGTAGTAGCCCACTAGACCACATCAGTGTTGTTGCTGTCGTAGCGCCATGGCCAATGGTTGCGTGCTTGTGCAGAGAGAATAAAGAAACAATACTAGTATGAAGGATAATTTTATATGTTTTACTTAGCTTGTTGAGGTAATATACTATGGCATTAATTTGGTTGCAAATGAATAACAAGTCTAGTGTTGTGCTTGATTTATACAGTAGGTTCTTATTTGTCACGGTTCAAACTTCTTTGCTGCATGAACAACCTGATCGAGTGGCTGTGTCTAGCCTTTTAACTCCAAATTAGGATGACTTGTTGCTCGTACTAAACCTAGGCCTAGGTGATCTAAGTTATTAATCCTTGTCATATCATGTCTATTTTTTGTAATCAAAGCTTCCTTTCTCCTAAGTTGGTTTATTTACTTTAAAAGTAGTTATGAATTGTTTTTTCAGGACGTGTTAGGAAATAGGCAAGGAATCTTCACTATTCAGCTGGTAATCATCTATGATCCTCTAAAATCGATATTTCTTTCTCATGTGCATATGCTCTATACCTCTTTAGAAAATTTGCGTGGTGATTTATTTCTTTTTAATATTGCTTGTATGTTTATTTCATGGTTTGTTTATGTATGGACATGACTATAGTATGTAACTGTGTTCTTTGTTCTTATATGATATTAGATTCGAGTTGAAAGTCGTTTCAAATCCTACATAAAGAGTATGGATAAATCATGGATCACAAGTGAGGCTAGGTACAAAGCAACTTTTCATAGCAACTCTTATGTTATTCTATAGTTATATTGATATGTAACATAGGAACTGTATGTAGGGAGACAAAGGTTTATAAACAAGGGGTGAATGGTTTTCTAGCTTTTGCATTTAGACATTCGGCAATAGGAAACAAGATACTATGCCCTTGCAAGAAGTGTGTTAACTCATTTTGGAGAGAGGCCGGTGAAGTGCGAGAACACTTGATATGTGATGGTTTTCTAAAAGGGTACACAACATGGACCTTACATGGAGAAGCTTCGTCCTCTTTTGTGAATCATGGTAACAATGGTGATGAGTTTAGCGAGCATCCTACAGAAGATGATGCAATATCTGAGTTGTTAAAGGATTTAGCTTGTGGTTTAGATGATGGAGGGGATATGGAGGATGATGGGTCTTTTGAAGAACCTAATGAAGACACAGTAGCCATTCGTAAGCTAGCAGAAGACAATAGTCAAGAATTATATCCGGGTTGTCAAAACTACTCAAAGCTACGTTTCCTAGTTCGTTTGCTTCACATCAAACTTCTTGGAGGATGGACAGATAGAAGTTTTGATTTGTTGGTAGATTTACTTGTTGATGCACTACCTAAGGGTTCAGCACTTCCTAGAAACTTTCATGAAGCAAAGAAAGTGGTCAAATCTGTAGGAGTCGGGTACACTACAATTCATGCATGTGAAAATGATTGCATTCTATTTTGGAAGGAGCATAAAAAACTTGATTCATGCTCGGTATGTAGTGTCTCACGTTGGAAATCAGAAAAGAAGAGTCTAGATGGGAAACGTGAGTACAAAGTTCCTAGGAAGGTGCTTCGTTATTTCCCTATTAAAAAAAGACTCCAAAGATTGTTTGTTTCTTCTAAATTTGCAAGTCTCACAAGGTGCCATGATGAAGATAGAGTAAAAGATGGTTTGCTTAGGCATCCTGCCGATTCACCCTTGTGGAAAGATATTGATCAAAAGTATCCAGAATTTGCTATGGATAGTCGTAATATCCGCCTAGCATTTACTACAGATGGTTTCAATCCATATAGGACAATGAATGTTAGTTATAGTATTTGGCCTGGCATATTGATTCCACTCAACTTTCCACCATCAATGTGCATGAAGGATTCAAATTTTATCTTGTCTGTCTTAATTCCTTGTCGATCTTCTGCGGGTAGTGATATGGACGTTTATTTTCAGCCCCTTGTCTATGATCTGCTTGATATGTTTGTTAATGGTGTGAAGACCTATGATGCCTCAAAGGGTGAATATTTTCAGTTGCGTGCTGCAATAATTTGGACCATCACTGATTTCCCTAGTCTAGGCAGTGTATCCGGATTTGTCACCTCTGGTGAAGCAGCGTGTCCTGATTGCCACTCATTGATTTGTTCTCTCAGACTTGGAAATGGTAGCAAGTCTTGCTACATGGGACATCGTAGGTTCTTACATCCAAACCACCCATTTAGGTCTGATGTTGATTCATTTGGTGAAAGTGAGTTGAGGCCAGCACCTACTCCTCTTTCAGGAGAGGAAATTTTAGATTGTACAAAAAATTTGAAAACAATTTATGGCAAGAAGTCATCAGGTAAGCCAATAAGGAATCAGAAATGCAAGGATGGGAAACCATTAGTCTTTTTGAAAAGGAGACCTATTTGGTTCACTCTTCCATATTGGAAGGACTTGAAAATTCGATATAATTTTGATGTCATGCACATAGAGAAGAATGTGTGTGAAAATATAATTAATACTTTGTTGGACATTGCTGGAAAATCTAAGGATAATCTGAATGCTCGCTTGGATCTTCAAGCTTTAGGTATTAGAAGCGACCTTCATCCTATTGAACTAGAAGCTAATCAATTTTATTTGCCTCCTGCACCCTACTCAATGAGCTCTGCTGAGAAGAAATTGTTTTGTCAAGTATTAAAAGGGGTCAAGTTTCCTGATGGATATGCCGCTGATATACGACATAATGTTCTTGTCAATGAAAAAAAGATAGTTAATCTTAATACTCATGGCAACCACATTCTTCTACAAGATTTACTGCCACTTGCTATCCGGAGAGTTCTCCCTAAAGAAGTTAGTGCTGTGCTGATTCGTTTAAGCACGTTCTTTAGAAAATTGTACTCTCCTGTTATTCGAATAAGTGACATGCAAAGGTTAGAATCTGAGATAGCAGAAATCTTGAGCCTTTTAGAGATTATTTTCCCTCCATCATTTTTTACCATTAATGCACATTTGATGGTACATCTTCCTACCCAAGCAAGAGTGGCAGGCCCAATCCATTTTCGAAGCATGTGGCCGGTGGAGAGGTAATTTTCTTTGGTATATTACATAGCAAACAAATAACGATATAATTTTTCAATAACATGATGAGTGATGTCGTTTACATGTATAGGTTTCTAAAAAAATGCAAGGGCTATGTGCGTACAAAAAGTCACCCGGAAGGATCAATTATGGAGGGTTCTTTGTTTGATGAGGCTCTCACGCTTTGTTCTCGGTATTTACAAGATGAGACCCACTTCAACCATAGAGTTAGAAATCGCTTACCAACACAAATTTGTGTTACAACTCCATTCTTTCACAAAATTGGTCGAGCATTGGCTGGAAAGTGTGTTGTCAATTTAGATCACAAGACATGGCTTCAAGCACATAGATATGTCCTTTTCAACTATTCCAACATAGAAACATATTTAAAGTAAGCTATCTAACTCAACGAGTATCGTGTGATTATTTACTCTTCGTTTTGCTCAATACCATACTTCAAAGAAAATTCATGTTGGCCATTTCAGCAAACATGCTCAATACCTCTCCTCAATTGGTGTTCGAAATCAGCGTGAGATCAACCACATGCAACATAAAACCTTCCATGAGTGGTTCAGGTTACATGTAAGTATAAAAGGAGAATTGAATTTACAATCTCATAAAGTTTTTCACTTTAACAATAGTATTGGTACCACAGGTTGAGGAAACATGTGAGGAGGCCTCAGGAGAGATCAAAATTTTAGCTAAGGGACCAATGATGATTGCACATCAGTATAACAGCTACTCAATAAATGGATTCAACTTCCATACACAGTCATATGATGAGAATAGGTCTGTCCAAAGTAGTGGGGTAGTGTTAGCTGCTGAGACAACTCATTTCGAAAGAGGAAATGATGACAACCATACTATAGGGAAAAACATCTTTTATGGTATCATAAAAGAAATTCTTGAACTCAACTACCACCACAAAGGAAATATTGTGCTTTTCAAGTGTGATTGGGTTGATAACCGTGTAAACAACAAATGGGTTCGAACGGATCAATTTGGAATCACCACAGTGAATTTCAAACATTTATTCAATACTGGTGAAAAGATCTCGGACGAACCTTTCATATTAGCATCACAGGCAACGCAAGTTTACTATGTTGCTGATCCAATTGATACTGAATGGGTTGCTGTTGTTCAGCCAAAACCGCGAGATTTGTATGGAAGTGATGTTGATTATGGTATCATTGATGATGAAAATGATGTAGTTCCGCCAATCCTTGATCTGCAATCTAATGTATTCGAAAGTCTTATTGTTGGATGTGTCCCATGTGCTAGAACAGATATAGATGGTGTCATCGTTAGTGGAGTAAAACAAGGAAAAAAATCTAGAAAGTAAGTTTGATGATTCCATGTTTGATGATATTTTTTAATATATGCATGCACTTGTTGTTTGAGTATAAATAGCTAATCTCATCGTTTGAGTATAAATAGTTAATCTCATTGTTTGAATAAGTTTGATGATTCCATGTTTGATGATATTTCAGGAAAAAAATGGCAAGCGCAAGAGAAAGCAATAAAGATGGTTCATGTAGTGAATACGAGCAGCTGAAGCAAGAAAATATTGAAAGAAATAAAAGGAGGTTGGCATCTCTTAACATCCCTGAAATCGTCAAGAGTATGGAGCACCAAGGTCCATCCAAAAAAATTTCAAAGGTTGGCATCTCTTAACTGAATTTCAGTTTATACAGTTTTGTTCTCACCGAGTGCTGATTGTTGCTATTGCAAATAATAGATGGCACTTGTAGATGGCATATCAATTTTCTGTAGATGGCTTAGCTGTTTTCAGATTGCTGTTAACATCCGAAGTCACTTCCTGAAAACAGCTTTGACAACTAAAATGTAACCAGCTGAATCTATATAGCAGTTTCAGAATCTATATTGCTGAATAGATGGCACTTGTAGATGGCATATCAATTTTCTGTAGATGGCTTAGCTGTTTTCAGATTGCTGTTAACATCCGAAGTCACTTCCTGAAAACAGCTTTGACAACTAAAATGTAACCAGCTGAATCTATATAGCAGTTTCAGAATCTATATTGCTGAATAGATGGCTTAGCATGCTACATTTCAGTGTGTATTTATATAGCAGTTTCAGTTTTATAGCAGTTTTAGTTCTAGCAGTTTTAGTGTGTATTTATATAGCAGTTTTAGTTCTAGCACTTCATAGCAGTTAACTGCATAACATTCATGCCATTTGCTTGTAGAAAAAACAGAAGACAAGTGTTCCAACAACTAAACCTCCAAACTTGCGACCAAGGCCGCAAAGACAAAGTGTTCCAACAACTAAACCTCCAAACTTGCGACCAAGGCCACAAAGACAAAATGCTCAACCTCAAGACGAACAAGCGATTGCTGATTTGCAGACGGTGGGAGATTTTCTCACCGACAATGGTGATGACTCATAATCCTCATATTTATATATCATGTATATCATTTAGTACATGCAACTTCTTTTAACAGTTACCAATGTGTGCTTTTCATTTGCTTAAGTTGAAGTTACCGAGGATGATCCAATCAATGCTACAAAAAAGAGGCCTGCAAGGGGCATAACTAAGATGGAGGGAATATTCTCAAGGTCACCTGAAATGCCAAAAATCAAAATTTTACTCAATGATCGAGGTCAGCCTATTGGTAAAAGTGCTAGACAACTTTCAAGTGCTATTGGGTGTCAAGTTAGAAAGAAATTGTCTATTGCTACCACGGACTGGAGGCTTGTTGATATTAACAAGAAGTATGAGCTGTGGGAGGATATAAAGACATATTATGATGTAGATGATGCTGCCTTAAACTGGGTGATGCGCACAGCTGGAAAGAAGTGGAAGCAATTTAAAGCATCCATAAAGCAACGATACTTCAATCCTGAATTGTCTATAAAAGAAATTCCAGAATGTCCTGATAAGAGGGTTAATGATGATGATTGGCACTTTATGTACAACTATTGGATGTCTTCTGAATTTCAGGTAAGCTCTACACTTTAGTTCTAATAAAGCAACCATACTTCAATCCTGTAACACATATTTTTTATTCTATTTTTAGGATCGCTCAGAAAAAGCTAAAATAAATCGACAAAAGCTAAAGATGCACCATACAGCCGGCAGTGTGAGCTATGCATGTTCAGAATATGATTTGGTAATGTTCTTTGTATTTTACTATCTCTATTCATGATTATATCCTGCTGCTCCACATTCGATGTATTTTACTACTAGTGCTGCTGTCTTGTGTTCCTTGTGCTGTTGTAGTCCAGCTTTCACCAATTGACTACTTGTGCTACTGTGCTGTTTTCCTCAGAACTCACTCCTAAACCACCTGTTGTAGTCCAGCTTTCACCAAAGATGATTCCTTGCTGTTTTCAATGAACTTGCATGTTACATTTTTTCGAAGGGTGAATATGGAGATAGAAGTCATACTACATTGTTACTCACTTGATAATCATTCATTGTTTACTAAAATGTGGGCACCAAATAACAAAGTATGTTTGCAGGCTGTGAAACTAGGACGTCCTCCACGAAGAGATGAAAACTTTATCCAAACCCATACAAGAAAAAATGGAGTTCCTACAGAACAGGCAAAACCAATAATTGTAAGGCTTTGTTGTTAATTTTTAGTACAATATGCATTTCTATCTGAATTACTTTTTATGATGTGAATCATCTTTAATTCTCTATAGGACCAACTTAATGATGTTGTTGGAGTATATCCAGAGTTAAAGGACCGGTCAATTCAAGAGGGTGATGTATTCTCTGTTGTTTGTGGAACGAAAGAGCCAAAAGGATATGTTCGTGTTTTGGGTTTAGGCCCTACTCCTCAAGATATTGGCACTCCAGGGTTGAAGTCTTATACTGCAACAAGACTACAAATGGAGATTCTTGCTCGTACAAAGGTTCAAAGTGAGAAGGCTGCTTTAGAACAGCGTGTACTTGAGCTACAGACTCAAATTGAGCAAAGGGCTCAACCAGACCGGGCAAGTGAAGAGCCCACGTCACATCGCGGCTCTACTTCATTTCAACATAAGGTATTCAATATTTTCATTCATGCTGCTTTATCCTAATTTTCTAGATTTCTTGTACTATGCTATGAAATTGTGTTTCTTAAGGTGATGAGGAACAAGTTTGCTACTGAGGATGAGGAAGACAATGAAGAATATTGTGCTTCTGAAGATGAGGAATTAGATGATGAGGATGATCAAATATTTCATCAGATGCAAGGTGCAAACTCACCAAGATCTACAAGGCACTTTGCTGAAGCTTCACACTCTAAACATGATGATCTTGTAATGCTCTCATTCATTTCATACATTTTCTAACCTTTATTTTCATAAACCCTCAAAAACATTGAAGTGAATTATTCTTAATCATTTGCACCAGGTTGGAAAAGATGTCATATTATATGCTATGTTGAGATCTGATTTGCCTGTGGCTAAAGGGACAATTGTTTCAACTAAACCAAGCACAACAGTTGGAGGCCAGATCCTTGGAAGGCAATATTGTGAAGTTATTGTAACTTGTGTGCTAAAACGAGATACAATTTTGCCTCGCCCTTGTGCCAATGTGGAAACTATGGCTGATGCTTACATGATGTCAGTTGCATGGCCGTACAAGAAAGTAAGTCTATATCTTATCTTTTTTATGTTTAGATTTATATGAGCCATCAACTTAATGATGATTAACCTTGATTGCACCAGCTGAAGTTGGTGCATAAGGCTGCAACACCGTCTACTGAAGGTAGACAAGGCATCAAAACTGTATTTTTATTTGCAAATGTAGCAACAATATACTAATTTGATGTATTTTTTCTAGGGTGTTCTGGACAAAGAAAGCTTATACCTTAAAACAGGAGGATACAAGAAGTTGGAGTGGTTGTCTGAAGGTTTTTGAACTGCCTGAAGTATTAGTGTAGCTTTGGTGCTTTTGTGACTGATCAGCTCTGGAGCAGCTAGAGTGATGTAGTTGTGGGCTTTTGCACAATAGCTAGAGTGATATGAAACATTAGTGATGTAGTTGTGGGCTTTTGAACTGCTTCAAGCTGGAGTGATGTCGCTGCGGTGCTTTTGTGACTGATTATCTCTGGAGCTTTTGTGAATAATCTAGCTAGCTATCTGTAAATGATCTAGTTGTGAATGATATTATAATTGTGATGCTTTTGTCATATAATTGTGGTGCTTTTGTGTTTATGTGATGGATCTATGACTGTGGTATACTGTTGTGTATGTCTTTATGATTTGTGTATAAAAATCTGTGATTTGTGGTGCTTAATTAAATGCATATTATTATTAATAAAAACTGTAGAAACCGTGACTTTCTGTTGGTTGCTAAATGTATAGTATGACGATTGACGGTTGGTTGCTAAATCTACAGTACAGCCACTCACGGTCGGTCGCTAAATATACAATATTAGCAACGGACGGTCGGTCGCTAAAAAGATGTCGGTCGCTAAAGCCTTTAGCGACGGCACTTACAGCGACCATCCTTATGGGTCGCTAAAGGTTTTTAGCGACCAACCGTAGGTCGCTGAAGGCCGTTTTAGCAACCAACTGTAGGTCGCTGTAAGTGAACCGTCGTGTAGTGATACCACCTGTAGCCTCCACCACTCTTACCACCACTCCCTCGGTCACTACACATATTCCTCCTCCCTGCTTTCGAGAGCGCGATGAGGGCGACGTGTAGCCACTGGCTAGAGACCTCCAGCTCTTTGACCATTGTCGTGCCACTACCTCTAGAGTTCAAAGGTTTAGGCACACACCTATTGAGATGTGGTTTCCTGCTCAATGAGAACCTACGGCCGATCCCAACACATGAGAGCACCTAGAGGGGGTGAATAGGTCATCTTGCAAAAATGACTTAAAAAACATAAATTTGGTCTAAAAATGAAGTTAGTGTAAACTAAATCCAAGTTTGAGTAGATAAGAAGAGATACAAAGTCCTCTTCACTTGATTGCTCTTTCAAAATGTCAATTATACTAAGATCAATATCACAAGTGAAGTTGAGAACTTAGGAACAAAGAAAATCGCAAGAAAGTAAACGACGAGACAAGCGATTTTATCCTATGGTTCGGCAAAGCCTACATCCATATTGTGGTGTCTTCCTTTGGACAAGGGTTGCACTCAACCCCTATCAAGTGATCACATGGATCAAACTTGAGTGCCACACTTGTTCCTTATACCAAGAGTGTTCCCGTTTGCAAGGAATCACCACAAGTTGGAGTCTGTTGCAGCCTTATAAAGGATTGACCTTACAAATTAGAGTAAGGGATGGAGATAAAGTACAAAAACAAGAGCAAATCCTAGCAACACACACAAGAGAGTTGATCACAAGTACACAATGTCACAAAGACACAAGAATAGCTTAGAAATGTCACCCAGATATCTCTAAATCACTAGAACAATTTGTCGTAGAGTGTCAGAGTGTTGGTGTGCCCTTGGAGTACTTGAGTACTGAATGGAGGAGCCTAGGGGGTTCTTTATGTAGGCCAAGAGGGCTTAGGAGTCGTTGCCTCCTTAGAAAGCTACAGATCTGAGCTGCATGCAAGCACACTGTATCGTGTTTGTGTGCTCCCAGTCCAGGATCTAATTGGTGCCTTTCCATAGCTGGGAGGCACTAGATCGAGTATGTGTGCCACCGAACTATCCAGTGACATCAGCAATCTGTTGGTCACCGGCCAGAGACTGAAGTAGTTGTTAGAGAAGCGGTCTGGTGCACACCAGACCGTAACTGTTCATGGTCTAGTGAATTTTATAATAAAATTCTCGAGACCGAGCAGTAGAGTCAGGTCACATGGACCCGGTCTAGTGTGACCCAGACCAGAACATGTTTGGCTATTTTGAGCCTATCTCCTCCAAACCTTTCTGGCTTTCTTTGAGGGCTTCCCTACGAATTAGACAAACATAATTAGCATGTAGTTCAACTGACTAAGTGTAGGGAACTTACTCTTCTCCTTAGTTTCAATAGATTTTTGAATATGACCAAAACCAAGTCCAAAAGGCACTTTTCTTGCAGAAAGGAGTTAGTAGCCAAACCAAAGTGCTAGAAACATAGAATCGGATATGTTGGTCACTCGTTCTCAAATGTTGTGAATCAAGAACAAGGCAACACAATTGTTAGTTATTAGGGACCTTCGTCTTCCGAAGCATTATCTTCCTGAGGATATAATGCTCATCAGACGAAGGTCATAAAGGACATACCTTCTTCATTTAATGTGTGAACAAGAATGCAAAGGGATGAAATTAATAACTGCATCTCGTTAATTCATTCATATTTACATTCTCTAAACTATGCACAAATATTGATAGAATTCATATTACATAGGTACCTTCAGCTTGCTCGAAGGTGAAGACGTGAGAGAGTGATTACAATCCGGCGTGAATAGTACGGTGTTACTGTTCATCTATTTATAGGCATGAGAAGCAGCCCATGGGAAATTACATTCATGACCCTCAACATTCATCCATAGACAACCTAGATTACCAAGGTCTATAAGGTCTTTTCTTCTTGTGCTTGACTTGAACCGAAGCTTAATGGTAGCTTCGGCATTTGGCAATGTTGCTTCCATGTAAGGTCTTCGTCTTGAGAATCTTTGGCAGAGGTAGGGAAGACTTATGTATCATTTTGCCGAAGGTAATCGGCATTGTTATCTTGCCAAGTGCAACTATATGCCTTCCTTCGAAGCCATAGAGGGGATGTGTTGCATCATGTATCTTATCATCTTGCTCTTGCACCTGCCTGAAGGCTTTTGCGAAGATGATATCTGCTGTGCTGCCTGTATCGACAAGAACATTGTGAACCAGAAACCCTTTGATGACACAAGATATGACCATTGCATCATTATGGGGATAGTCTTTGAGCTGAAGGTCCTCCTGAGAGAAGGTGATTGGAATGTGTGACGATTTAGATTTGATGAAGGGTCCTTGCACTCCAACATGTTGTACCCTTCTTTATGCCTCTTTTTTCTGCTTCTTGTTGGCTGGCTCAGAACTTGAACCGCCCGTGATTGGGAGCACCAGCTTCGTAGCCGAAGGTGCCTTGGATTGAGCTCCTCGCGAAGCCATTGTCACTGTTGTGGTCGGAAGTGAGTTCATCGGAGGTGGGCACCAATGTTGGTCACTCGTTCTCAAATGTTGTGAATCAAGAACATGGCAACACAATTGTTAGTTATTAGGGACCTTCGTCTTTCGAAGAATTATCTTTCTGAGGATATAATGCTCATCAGATGAAGGTCATGAAGGACATACCTTCTTCATTTAATGTCTGAACAAGAATGCAAAGGGACGATAGTAATAACTGCATCTCGTTAATTCATTCATATTTACATTCTATAAACTATGCCCAAATATTGATAGAATTCATATTACATAGGTACCTTTGGCTTGCTCGAAGGTGAAGACGTGAGAGAATGATTACAATCCAGCATGAACAGTATGGTGTTACTGTTCATCTATTTATAGGCACGGGATGCAGCCCGGGGGAAATTACATTCATGACCCTCAACATTCATCCACAGACAACCTAGATTGCCAAGGTTTATCAGGTCTTTTCTTCTTCTGCTTGACTTGAACCGAAGCTGAATGGTAGCTTCGGCATTTGGCAATGTTGCTTCCATGTAAGGTCTTTGTCTTGAGAATTTTTGATAGAGGTAGGGAAGACTTTTGTATCATTTTGCCGAAGGTGTTTTTGTCTTGAGGACCTTCGGTGGAGAAGAAGACCCCCAACAGGATATAAGCAACTTATTCAACCACTTAAACTTCGTGTTTATGTTGTTTTACCCAAAGTTGCACTTTTGGCCTCCATATTTGCTCATTTGGACTTAGTACCTTCAATTTTCCTTTACTTGAACATGTGCTCATACTCACATCAAAGTAGTTTGTCCAATGTGGTGTGTTGGACACTTAATCACCAAAACATGTAGAAATGGCCTTATGGCACATTTCCCTTTCAACACCCTGACTGAAGAGTCCTTCTTAACTACTCAGAGGTTGGCTCGTATTTCTTCAGACTCTTCGGCAGACAACTGGTTCAGAGATTGAGGCTCATATCACGTATCTGCATGGTCTTTCCACTCTACTCGGTATTGCTGGTTTACACGTTGAGCCATGGGTCCGAGTCTTTTATGCTATAGTCTAGATAGACCCTGACCACGAGTGGTTTTGCTTTTGGTTTGAGGGAGATGATATCACTTTGAGAGATTCTCAAATCATAGAGCTTTTTGGTGGTCCTACAGTCGTCAACTAGGATTCACAGTTTGTGTTATGGTTCTGTAGACTCTCCTCATCGCCCTCACAGTGGTATAGCTCCTCCGATGGCTCATGTCTTAGCTCTTTTTAGACCTCCGTTCACAGATAGATTGAGACGATCACCAATAGACTTCACCATTGTAGCCCAAGTCCTTCAAGCTTTGATGAGGCGTGTCGGTGTTTCAAACCTCGCTCCAACAAGTAAATTTGTTGTGCACATTCCGAGCTTCGGATGGTGTGCATGGTGGGCGCAAAGTTTACACTAGTTCTGGCAGAACGTCCCTACTTCCAGTCATCGGTGACTTGCGCTACTAGCATCATTAATGATCAAAGCTCGTAGTAGGGGTTACAAGTGAGCGAGAGAGGGAGCAGGGGCTCCCAAGTTTCTTATCCGTGGTGGAGGTGGTTACAATGTCCTAGTTAAGTCTTGGCCTGGTAGTGGGCCTCCGGCCCCTGGGTCCTCTTCCAGTTTGTCGATCCTTCTGGGCGTCTTCTCATTTGGGGTCTATCATTGCGTCCATCATGTCTTTAGGGATCCAATAGTCTGCTTGTGTGTCTAGGACAATCCAAGACTGGGTCGGCCCCCTCCTTTTATAGGCCAAAGACGGGGGGTCAGCCAGTGGTGGCTTCCTCAAGAAGGGGCCATCGGGCGATGGTAAAACCGAGCATTCTACCATGGGGTAAGGCCACGTGTGTTCGTAGGCCCTAGGCCATCTATCACTCTTGTACTCTTTATGGCTGACGACGCAGGCAGCATGGGGCCCAAGCGCCATCATTTGGGCTATGCCGACCCTTGGCCTTTGTAGCCTAGGACTCGACGTGGTTTGTCGTGTTGTGCCATGCTAGAGGTCTGTGCACTCAGGCCTAGTACTGGTAGGTTATGAGTGTGTTGTAGGTCGAGGGTGTGTGGGCCATAAATGCACCACGGTCCGATGGGTTCGTAGGTCATGAGTGCCCTATGGTCCCAGGGCCTCGTAGGCTATGAGTTGGAGGCGGACCGGTGCCTCTGCTGTGGCTCGGCGCCAGGTGCAGTTAATGTGGTCAGCCACTTATGATGGGTTGGTCTTAGGCTAGGCAAGGGATCAACTCGAGTGGTTTCCCTTTGGTACGCCTGGCTCCCCTGTTAGGCTCCGCCACGCCCGACCCTGGGCCTAGTGCCATGGGGCTCATCTAGGGTGGGTTCCCCTTGGGTAGACGCTACTTGTCTCCTCCAGCTGACCAATTGGCCCCACTTGCTAGTGGCTTTCCCCAGACGTGTTCGCTAATCGGTGAGCGCTTGGGACTAGGGATCTTATCCCTGACAAGGCGCACTCTACTACCTAGGATAGGCTACAAGGAGGCACTTACTTACCTTTAGTTATGGTTGCTTGGAGCCTTGGTATCTCACACTATGTTTGTTGTGGTTGACTTTATTCTCTATGCCCACTTTCTTTGCCATATGTTTGTGAAGCTGATTCAATTGCCAAAGTTTTAGGTGACCTTTAGGTCAAGACACTTATCTTTTGGAGTCTACAAGCCATAGCTGGAGGATGTGTTACGCCCTAGCAGTCACATAGACAATACACCTTTAGAAGGGGACTTGACTATAGAGCAAGAGGAGGATGCACAGATTTGACAGCTTAAGCTCCTTGGAGCTACATACGACTCCTCAGACTCTTTGGACAAGGACTTCCCCGATCCACCACCACCTCCTATTGTACCCCCTCGCGCACATGATGAAGAGGTCAGTGGTTCCATCTTAGTTACTCCTTCGGTGCCTTAGTCAGCTAACCTAGCTATTACCGCTCTACTTCAACACTTTGTTTAGCAGTAGAAGCATTAAGCAACAAAGTAGGCTCGCCTTGCCGCAAAGCACGCACGGATCATAGCTGAGTAGGATCCACATGATGAGGAGTGTGTGATATCCTGGCCTCGGTGGATGGTGATATCCTGGCCCAAGGCTTAATAGAATTAATAGAGTATTTATACCAACAATGTGCATCTTCTTTTTCAGAAGCCTACCTTGAAATAACCTCCAGGTTAAGTGTGCTTGGCCTAGAGAAATCTTGGGATGGGTGATCGACCGAGAAGTTTTCTCGAGTGTGCATGAGTGAGGACAAAGTACGCACAAAAGACTCATGTTGGTCTATGGAGATAGTCTATGGTCCTAGAGGGATGCCAAGAGTAAGTATCGCTGGTCCGGGAGTGGACAGGGTGTTACAGATGGTATCAGAATCGACCCTCACAGTTTAACGGGCGTGTGTGGGCTAGGGGTTCAGGTATATGGTGCATGGCGCATGTGGGCCCAAAGTGGTCACATGGCATGACATATGACAGCACTAGTTATACACACGTGGCCAAGAGGGAAGGTTCCTGGCTTGGGGTTGACTGACGAGAACGTCGGTCTTCTACGGGGTGGATTGTGATATCCTGGCTCCAGTGGATGGTGATATCCTGGCCCAAGGATTAATATAATTAATAGAGTACTTATACTAACAAGGTGCATATTCCTTTTTGGAAGGCTACCTCAAAAGAACCTCCAGGTTAAGCGTGCTTGGCCTAGAGAAATCTTGGGATGGGTAACCGACCGGGAAGTCTCCTCGGGTGCACATGAGTGTGGAAAAAGTACGCACAAAAGACTCGTGTTGGTCTGTGGGGATAGTTTATGGTCCTAGAGGGCTGTGGAGTAAGTATCACCGGTCTAGGAGTGGATGGGGTGTTACAGAGCATCGCCAGGCTCAACAAAGATGGGATGACCGGATGCTTGCACTATTTGAGAACATTTAGACCTATCAGGACATGTTTCAGCAGCAGTTGCTTACAGATAGGGCAGAGATCCGACTCTACTTCCAACATATCTTTCATCACCTCCTCCTCCTCTACTCTAGATTGCAGTCGTCCTAGCTATTCATAGTCAGACTTTAGGACCCATAGTTTCTCCTCTCCAGCTAGTTACTCTTGACTTCTCTACTCAGACCATCGGAGTTGGGAGTGTTCAGGCAACAGTGTCACCTGTGTACTTAGCATTGTCTACTCCTTCAGTGACAGTGTCTGTTCTAGCTCTATTGTCTACTCCTGCTCTAGCTCCCGTGCCTCAGACTGAGCCTTCAACAGCCTTAGAGTCAGCACTTGCTCTAGCTTCTACCATAGATCCTAGATCATATTCTGACTTTGACTTTGATGCTGAGTTTATGTTAACTCCTCGCCCTCGCACTAATGCGCCTACTGAGAGCACCTAGAGGGGGGGTGAATAGGTGATCTTGTAAAATCAAACACTAAATAGCCACAAACTTGATTATGAAAGTGTTAGTGTGATTTAACCAAGTTGCTATGGAGCGAGCTCTTGCGAGCAAAACAATCACAGAAAAAGCAACATAAGAGACACGCGGTTTTTATCCCGTGGTTCGGCCAAGTAACACTTGTCTACTTTCACGTTGTGGCGTCCCAATGGACGAGGGTTGCACTCAACCCCTTTCAAGTGATCCAATGATCGACTTGAATACCACGATCTTTTCTTTTTGAGATCTTTTTCCCGTTTGCGAGGAATCTCCACAAGTTGAAGCCTCTCGCCCTTACAAAGTTTCGATCACAAGAGGCACGAGAGTAAGGAGGGAAAGCAACGCACACAAGACTCGAATCCACAGCACACACACACGCACACAAGCCAAGAATTGAGCTCGAAACACAGCGCAGGGAGTTCGAAAATCAAACGTAGCTAAAATCACTAACACAATGAATCAAATGTGTGGCAGGCAAAGTCTGGGAGTCTTAGGATGTTTCTTGAATGCTTGGTGTAGTGCTCCATCCGCCTAGGGGTCCCTTTTATAGCCCCAAGGCAGCTAGGAGCCGTTGGAAATCAACTTGGAAGGCTATTCTTGCCTTCTATCGAGTGGTGCACCGGACAGTCCGGTGCACCATCGGACAGGTACTGTAGCTGTCCGGTGCACGATTTCTTTCCTTTCCTGGCGTATCCGACCGTTGAGCCGGCGGTCCCATTGGCGCACAGGACACTGTCCGGTCCACATCGGACAGTCCGGTGTGCCCAACCGACCGTTGGCTCGGGCCACGTGTCGCCCGCTGATTTCGCTGCCGACCGTTGGCTCGGGCGGCTATGACTCACTGGACAGTCTGGTGCACCACTGGACAGTCCAGTGAATTATAGCCACGACGTCATCGGTGAATTCCCGAGAGCGACGAGTTCATCGTCGAAGACTTGGGCGCGAGCGCTAATGACGCACCAGACAGTCCGGTGCGCCACCGGACCGTCCAGTGATTTTTAGCGAAGTCGCCTGCCCATTTCCCGAGAGCAGCTAGTTCACCGTCGAGCCAGCCTGGGGCACCGGACACAGTCTGGTGCACCACCGGACAGTCTGGTGCACCACCGGACAGTCCGGTGTGCCCAGCTGGTGCTGATTTTGCTGTATTTAGCCAACTCTTCTCTGATTCAAATCTTCTTTTCTTGGCACTGTTTCTAGCACTTAGATAAACACATTACTATTCAAAAACAATTTACTAAGTCTAGAAACATACCTTGTTCTTTGATTTGCACTTCTCACTCATTTAGCACATAGGGACTCAATCAATATGTGTTGGACATCTAATCACCAAAACACTTATAGAAATGGCCCAAGGGCACATTTCCCTTTCAATCTCCCCCTTTTTGGTGATTTATGCCAACACATTAAAAAGCAACAAAAGAAGTGCAATATCAATTCAAATTGAAGACCAAATTCTCTTTACTTAGGATTTGGCATATTTGGATCATTCTTTGCCACCACTTGGTTTGTTTTTGCAAATCAAATTCTTTTTCCTATTTTTGCAAATCAAATTCTTTTTACTATCTCTAAGTCGAACACACTTGTTTGAGCAAATAGAGTGATATTCCAAGAGGGAAACTGATCAAGTGCCAAAAACTCCCCCTTTTCCCATAATCAATATTCTCCCCCATAAGAGACCAAAATTTGCAATAAGAGTATTTTGGATAGAGCACAAATTCTAACTCTACTATTTTTCAAAATTCTCAAGTGGTCGGATAATCCATTTGCTTTGGCCTTAATTTCTCCCCCTTTGGCATTAAGCACCAAAATGGGATAACTTTTGGCCCTATAACCCCATTGCCTCACAAAAATGTCAAATAAGAGCAAAAAAGGCAACGAAGGAATTAGTATGATCTTGGAATTAAATACACTAATACCAGAGTGCAGTGGAAGCCTTGTCGTCGTCCAAGTTCATATTCCCTTTCAATGTTCCTTCAAGACTACTTTAAGTATACTCAAACAACCAAGTTAGTCTTGAAAAGGTCAAGTTGTAGTTCATCTCCCCCTTAACATGTGCATCATTTGCATATGGACATGTGAGGTCCGGTGATGACTTGTACAACTTGAGCACCACAAATAAAACAATAACTGATTTAAATGCACAAAGTAACATGATCAAAGGCATAGAATACATGTATGCTATAGATCAATACAAGTTACGCGAATCTAAGACATTTAGCTCACTACGCAACCTGCAAAACCTTTTCTCATCTAAAGGCTTAGTGAAGAAATCGGCTAGCTGGTTCTCGGTGCTAATGTGATACACATCGATATCTCCCTTTTGATGGTGGTCTCTCAGGAAGTGATGCCGGATGTCTATGTGCTTAGTGCGACTTTGTTCAACCGGATTATCCACCAAGCGGATTGCGCTCTCATTGTCATATAGGAGTGGGACTTTGCTCAGATTGTAGCCAAAGTCCTGGAGGTTTTGCCTCATCCAAAGCAGTTGCGCGCAACACTGTCCTGCGGCAACGTACTCGGCCTCAGCGGTGGATAGCGCAACAAATGTTTGTTTCTTGGAACTCTAGGACAACAGGGACCTTCCAAGAAATTGGCACGTCCCTGATGTGCTCTTCCTATCAACCTTGCACCCGACATAGTCGGAGTATGAGTATCCAATCAAGTCAAAGGTAGACCCCTTTAGATACCAGATCCCGAAGGCGTAGAAACTAAATACCTAAGAATTTGCTTAACGGCCACAAGGTGACATTCCTTGGGGTCAGATTAAAATCTAGCACATATGCATACACTAAGCATAATGTCTGGTCTACTAGCACAAAGATAAAGTAGTGAACCTATCATTGACCGGTATGTTTTTTGATCAACGGACTAAACTCCTTTGTTGAGGTCAAGATGCCCATCAGTTCCCATCAGTGTCTTCGTGGGCTTGGCGTCCTTCATCCCAAACCTCTTGAGAAGATCTTGAGTGTACTTCGTTTGGGAGATGAAGGTGTCGTCCTGGAGTTGCTTCACTTGGAATCCAAGGAAGTAGGTCAACTCGCCCATCATTGACATCTCGAACATTTGCATCATCACCCTGCTAAACTCCTCACAGAAATTTTGGTTAGTAGAACAAAATATTATGTCATCGACATAAATTTGGCAAACAAAAAGATCACCATTGCATGTCTTTGTGGAGAGAGTGGGATCGGCTTTCCCAATCTTGAAAGCATTAGAAATAAGGAAATCTCTAAGGCATTCATACCATGCTCTTGGGGCTTGCTTAAGTCCATAGAGCGCCTTAGAGAGCTTATACACATGGTCGGGATACCTGTCATCCTCAAAGCCAGGGGGTTGTTCCACGTATACCTCCTCCTTAATTGGCTATTGAGGAAAGCTCTCTTTACGTCCATTTGGAACAACCTGAAAGAATGGTGAGCAGCATAGGCTAATAAAATCCTAATTGACTCTAACCTAGCCACAGGAGCAGAAGTCTCCTCAAAATACAAACCTGCGACTTGGGCATAACCTTTTGCCACAAGTCGAGCCTTGTTTCTTGTCACCACTCTGTGCTCGTCTTGCTTCTTGCGGAACACCCACTTGGTTCCCACAACGTTTTGCTTTGGACGTGGCACCAGGCTCCAGACTTCATTCCGTTTGAAGTTGTTGAGCTCTTCCTGCATGGCCAACACCTAGTCCGGATCCTGCAAGGCCTCTTCTACCCTGAAAGGCTCAATAGAAGAGACAAACGAGTAATGCTCACAAAAATTAGCTAATCGTGACCGAGTAGTTACTCCCTTGCTGATGTCACCCAAAATCTGACTTGAGTTGGAGGGGCCCGTGGTGCTTCTTCCTCCATAATGTATTCTTCCTATGCTCCCCCTTGATCCTGTCCCTCTTCTTGAGGTACCTGTACATCGTCTTGAGTTGGGGGATGCACCAATGTCAAGGAGGATGGTTGATCTTGTTCCTGTAGTTCCTGTGGTCGCACATCACCTATCGCCATCGTGCGCATTGCGGCCGTTGGAACTTCTTCATCTATATCATCAAGATCAACTTGCTCTCTTGGAGAGCCATTAGTCTCATCAAATACAACGTCGCTAGAGACTTCAACTAAACCTGATGATTTGTTGAAGACCCTATACGCCTTTGTATCTGAGTCATATCCTAGTAAAAACCCTTCTACTGCCTTGGGAGCAAATTTAGAATGTCTACCTTTCTTCACCAGAATGTAGCATTTGCTTTCAAATACACGAAAATAAGAGACATTGGGTTTGTTACCAGTAAGGAGTTCGTAGGAAGTCTTCTTGAGGAGACGGTGCAGGTAGAGCCGATTTATGGCATGGCAAGCTGTGTTCACAGCTTCCGACCAAAACCGCTCAGGCGTCTTGTACTTTCCAAGCATCGTTCTCGCCATATCGATTAGCGTCCTATTCTTCGTCTCTACCACACCAATTTGCTATGGTGTGTAGGGGGTGGAGAACTCGTGCTTAATGCCTTCCTCCTTAATATACTCTTCAACTTGTAGATTTTTGAACTCGGACCCATTGTCGCTTCTTATCTTCTTCACCTTTAGCTCAAATTTATTTTGAGCTCTCCTTAAGAAGCGTTTTAGGGTCCCTTGGGTTTCTGACTTATCCTGCAAAAAGAATACCCAAGTGAAGCGGGAAAAATCATCAACAATTACAAGACCATACTTACTTCCCCCGATGTTGAGGTAGGCAACAGGTCTGAAGAGATCCATGTGAAGAAGCTCCAGTGGTCTTGATGTCGTCATCACATTCTTGGTGTGATGAGTGCTTCCCATCTGTTTCCTTGCCTGACATGCTGCACAAGGTCTGTCTTTATCAAAATAGACATCGATTAGTCCTAACACATGATCTCCCTTTAGAAGCTTATGAAGATTCTTCATCCCAACATGTGCTAGACGGCGATGCCAAAGCCAGCCCATGTTAGTCTTAGCTATTAAGCATGCATCTAGATCGGCATTCTCTTTTGAAAAATCAACTAAATAGAGCTTGTTGTCTAATACACCCTTAAAAGATAGTGAACCAACACTTCTTCTAAAGACATATACATCAATATTTGTGAATAAACAATTATAACCCATGTTACATAATTGACTCACAGATAACAAATTATACCCGAGTGATTCAACTAAAAACACATTAGAGATAGAATGCTCGGATGTGATGGCCATCTTGCCCAAGCCTTTGACCTTGCCTTGATTCCCATCTCCAAAGATGATCGTATCCTGGGAATCCTTGTTCTTGACGTAGAAGGTGAACATCTTATTCTCCCCCGTCATGTGGTTTGTGCATCCGCTGTCGATAATCCAGCTTGAGCACCCGGATGCATAAACCTGCAAGGAATTTAAGCTTGGGTTTTAGGTACCCAACTCTTGTTGGGTCCTGCAAGGTTAGTCACAATAGTTTTCGGAACCCATATGCAAGTTTTGTCTCCCTTGCATTTGGATCCCAACTTCCTAGCAACCACTTTTGCATTCTTGCATAAAAGTACAAAAGAAGCATTGCAAGCATGGTAAACAGTAGTAGGACCATTGCACACTCTCCTAGGCGCATGAGACACAACATGATTATTCCTAGGCCTATTTCTACCATAAGCATAAGTAGAGCTAGAAGCAACCATAGCATGAGAGATATGATAACCAGGTAAAACAGCATGATCATAGCATCTATCATTATGAGCATGACTATTAAATTTCCTATCATAAATGTAGGCATGGTTCCTTTGAGGACTACTAGCCATAAGGGCCTTCCCTTTCTCCTTATTGAGAACGAGAGTCCTTTGGCTTGTTAAGTTCTTGGTTTCCTTTCTAAAACCAAGTCCATCCTTAATTGAGGGGTGTCTACCAACATTGTAGGCATCCCTAGCAAATTTTAGTTTATCATAATCAACTTTGCAAGTCTTAAGTTGAGCATTAAGACTTGCCACCTCATTGTTTAATTTGGCAATAGACGTAAGATGTTCGCTACACCTGAACTAGTTTCATTAACTTTTTCTAGCTTAGCATTTAATTCATCATTTAAATTCTTTAAACTAGAGATAGTTTCATGGCAAGAAGACAACTCAGATGATAATATTTCATTTTTCTTTATTTCTAAAGCAAGAAATTTTTGAACGCTAACAAACTTGTTATGTTACTCATATGAAATATCCTCTTGCTTTTCTAGCAGTCTATCCTTTTCATTAAGAGCATCAATTAATTCATTAATTTTCTCTACTTTAGCTCTATCTAACCCCTTAAACAAATCAGTGTAATCTACTTCATCATCAGAAGATTCCTCATCGCTAGAAGAAGAGTACTTAGGGGTATCTCGAATATGTACCTTCTTCTCCTTAGCCATAAGGCATGTATGGCGTTCGTTGGGGAAGAGTGAAGATTTGTCGAAAGCTGAGGCAGCTAGTCCTTCGTCCTCAGAGTCGGAGGAGGAGCAGTCGGAGTCCCATTCCTTCCTGATGTGTGCCTCGCCCTTGACCTTCCTGTAGTTCTTCTTCTTCTCCCTCTTCCCGTTCTTTTCTTGTCCCTAGTCATTATCATTATCGGGACATTATGCTATGAAATGACCAGCCTTACCACATTTGAAGCAGGGGCACTTTCCCCTTGTTTTATTCTTGTTGGGGTGCTCCTTGCGTCCTTTTAGCGCGGTCTTGAAGCGCTTGATGATAAGCGCCATCTCATCTTTATTTAGCCTGGCAGCCTCCACTTGTGCTACCTTGCTTGGTAGCGCCTCCTTGCTACTAGTTGCCTTAAGAGCAACGAGCTGTGGCTCGTAGATGGGCAGTGGACCATTTAGGGCATCGTCCATGTATCGTGCCTCCTTCACCATCATGCGCCTGCTTATGAATTTTCTGAGGATCTCCTCAGGCGTAATTTTGGTGTACCTGGGATTTTTACGAATAAGATTGACAAGATGGGGGGTCAATAACGGTAAATGACCTGAGCATGAGTCGGACGACATCATGATCCGTCCATCTTGTGCTTCCATAGCTTCAGATTTTGTTGACCAGGGTTTTGAGCCTGTTGTACATCTGTTGGCTCCTCTCCCGTGATCATCGCGAACCTCCCTAGCTCGCCCTCCACCAGTTCCATCTTGGTGATCATGGTGGCATCATTTCCCTCATGTGATATCTTGAGGGTGTCCCAGATTTGTTTGGTGTTGTCCAAGGCGCTAACCTTGTTATATTTATCCCTACACAGAGATGCTAGCAAAACAGTAGTGGCTTGGGCATTTTTATGAATTTGTTCATTTATAAAAATAGGATTATCCGTACTATCAAAATGCATCCCATTTTCCACAATTTCCCAAATACTAGGATGAAGACAAAATAGGTGACTACACATTTTATGACTCCAAAATGAGTAATCCTCTCCATCAAAGTGTGGGGGTTTTCCAAGAGGAATAGAAAGTAAATGGGCATTTGAATTAAACGGAATATGGGAATAATCAAAGGAGTAGTTTTGATTAACCGTCTTTTTCTTGGACGAGGAGTTGTCGTCGTCCCTTGGTGAAGAAGAGGAGGCATCACTGTCGTAGTAGATGATCTTCTTGATGCGCCTCTTCTTCTTCCCGTCCCTTTTCTTGTGACTCAAGCCTGAGTCAGTGGGCTTGTCGTCTCTTGGCTCGTTGAAGAGGGGCTCCTTCTCCTTGTCGTTGACTACCATCCCCTTACCCTTAGGATCCATTTCTTCGGGCGGTTAGACCTTTAAATGAAGAGTACGACTCCGATACCAATTGAGAGCACCTAGAGGGGGTGAATAGGTGATCCTGTAAAATCAAACACTAAATAGCCACAAACTTGATTATGAAAGTGTTAGTGTGATTTAACCAAGTTGCTATGGAGCGAGCTCTTGCGAACAAAACAATCACAGAAAAAGCAACACAAGAGACACGCGATTTTTATCCCGTGGTTTGGCCAAGTAACACTTGCCTACTTCCACGTTGTGGCGTCCCAATGGACGAGGGATGCACTCAACCCCTTTCAAATGATGCAATGATCGACTTGAATACCACGATCTTTTCTTTTTGAGATCTTTTTCCCGTTTGCGAGGAATCTCCACAAGTTGGAGCCTCTCGCCCTTACAAAGTTTCGATCACAAGAGGCACAAGAGTAAGGAGGGAAAGCAACGCACACAAGACTTGAATCCACAGCACACACACATGCACACAAGCTAATAATTGAGCTCGAAACACAGCACAGGGAGTTCGCTACTCAAACGGAGCTCAAATCACTAACACAATGAATCAAATGCGTGGAAGCGGAGTCTGGGAGTCTTAGGATGCTTATTGAATGCTTGGTGTAGTGCTCCATCTGCCTAGGGGTCCCTTTTATAGCCCCAAGGGAGCTAGGAGCCATTGGAAATCAACTTGGAAGGCTATTCTTGCCTTCTATCGAGTGGTGCACCGGACAGTCCGGTGCACCACCGGACAGGTACTGTAGCTGTCCGATGTGTGATTTCTTTCCTTTCCTGGCGCATCCGACCGTTGAGCTGGCGGTCCCGTTGGCGCATCGGACACTGTCCGGGGCGCACCGGACAGTCTGGTGTGCCCAACCGACCATTGGCTCAGGCCACGTGTCGCCCGCTGATTTCGCTACCGACCGTTGGCTCGGGCGGCTCTGACTCACTAGACAGTCTAGTAAATTATAGTCGTGGCATCCTCGGTGAACTCCCGAGAGCAACGAGTTCATCGTCGAAGACTTAGGCACGAGCGCTGATGACGCACCGGACAGTCCGGTGATTTTTAGCGAAGTAGCCCGCCCATTTCCCGAGAGCAGCTAGTTCACCGTCAAGCCAGCCTGGAGCACCGGATACTGTCCGGTGCACCACCGGACAGTCCGATGTGCTCGGCTGGTGCTGATTTTGCTGTATTTAGCCAACTCTTCTCTGATTCAAATCTTCTTTTCTTGGCACTATTTCTAGCACTTAGATAAACACGTTAGTATTCAAAAACAATTTACTAAGTCTAGAAACATACCTTGTTCTTTGATTTGCATTTCTCACTCGTTTAGCACATAGGGACTCAATCAATATGTGTTGGACATCTAATCACCAAAACACTTATAGAAATGGCCCAAGGGCACATTTCCCTTTCACCTACTGCATGCCTCTGGATCCTTAGGTTAGGGTGTATATTTTGGGGATTGACGCTAAAGGGGGCACTAGGAAAGTGTATGAGAGTTAGGGGAGCTAGAGAGAGATGGAAAGTTCACTCGAACTGGGAGCATAGATCTGGATGTTGCCTAGAGGGGGTGAATAGGCGAATAAAAATTAACACTAAAAACTTAGAACTTCTTACTCTACTTAAAGCAGTGTACGGAGTGAAATGAACTCGAGTTGAGTAGGTTGCAGTGGAATTGTAGTTTCTATATCAAGAAGTCCTACACTTGACAAGCAACTTATACCAAAGAGAAGTAGAGAAGTGCAACTACGAAATCAAACAAGAAATAGAACAAATACATCAAGATTTATCATGTGGTTTGTCCAAGCCTAAAATACTTGCCTACAACCACGTTGGAGTTAGCCAACCTAGCTTGGTGTATATTTCAACTATCTGTTTGATCATATTCTTCATCGGGTGATGGATCGAGTCTTACACTATATGATGATGAAGGTTATAGCAGAGTTGTGACTGTTTACAACTCCGTGATAGCACTCCGGCACAGTAACACACCTTGCTTGTTCAATATTTTGCTCGCTCTATCTCCCAGCAACACTTCTCCTATCTATTTTGGCTTATAACTATGCCAACACTAGATCTAGCGAGAAAACAAAAGAGAGGGAGTACGTAATAATTCTACATGTTTATGCCACTTGGGTGTGCTTGGTGTACTAAAGGAGGATGCCTATGGGGTCCTTTCATAGCCTAAGGAGTTTCCCCTTCCTTCAATAACTTGCTAAAAATTTGCTTGCTGCAGGGGCACCGGATCGGTCCGATGTACTATCGGACTGGGTCCATCTGCCACCAGCCTAGGATCATGATTGATAGCTTCCAACTTCGACGGTCACTGGACTAGTCTGGTGCACCACTAGACGGGGCCACATTAGCTAGCCGTTGGGTTGAGCCAGCGCGCCCGCAAAATAGCCGTTGGCTGAGGTTCGGTGCCACCGAACCAGGCACTATTCATGGTCTGGAGATTTTTAGCAAAGAATCCCGAGATCGTACAATTCCTATAGAGGGTCCGACGCGCCAACGGACCGTCCCGTTGAAGGTCCAGTGTGCCTAGACACCACCCTCTAAGTCTTTTTTGCTCCATTCTTTCTCCAATTGAGTTCAACTTTTTGGAGGGATTTCCTATTACTTAGACTCACATAATTAGATAGTAATCTAATTGACTAAGTCTTAGGAACTTTTCTCTATTACATTCTCTTCTAAATTTCTCTGAATCTCTTCAAACAGAGCCCATAATGACACTTTCTCTACAAATCAAGTTAGTGAGGGAACCAAAGTACCAAATGCATAGTAAAAGGTGTATGCAACTTAATCAAACACTCAAACCTTGCATACTTCACCTTCTTCATTGTTTTGCCCTTTTTGGCATGTTTAAGGTTGGGGTTGAACTCTAAATCATCAAATTGACATAATTTGATCCTGATTGCTATCCATGAGCACCAATACCTTGCAATGGTCATATAGAACAATTCCAAACACAACAATGAACAAAATTAAAAGTTAGATTGAACTTAGCTCTTTTGGGTCCCTTCCAAGTTCTAACTTTGATACCTCTCCTCTTTCTTGTGGCCATTTCCAACTCCTTGAGCTATTATCTCGAGCCTTATGACTTGAACCACAAATCCTTAGGAATTACCTCTATGATTCCAAGTTATTTCCTTATGTTGTGATCCTCAATGCATCAGAGCCTTCCTCAACTCGATCAACCTTGAGTTTGCAAGCCATCTTCTTCACCCCTGGCTATAGGTACCTCAGTCTCCTTGACCTTCTCTTATGCACACGGTTCCTCAAAGTTCTTCTTGCTGGAAGGGAAATGTGCCCTTGGGCCATTTCTCAGTGTTTTCGTGATTAAGTGCCCAACACATCACTTTGATCTAACATGCCTACTGTGAGTATGAGCACTTTACAAATCCTATTGAAATGGAGGAACAAAGATATTAATCTAGCACTTAGTCAATTGTTTTTGTTACTAACTATGTTCATCTAAGTGCTAGGAAACTCTCCAAGTCGAGACAAATTGGAGTGAAAAAGTTTGGCCAAACCTGCACCAGTCTGGGGAGCACCGGACTGTCCGGTGTGCACTAGGCAGTGTTCGGTGCCTAGGCTGGTCAGCCGATGAACAGACTGATTTTTAGGAATTCATCAAGGCACCGCGGCTATAATTCATCAGATTGTCTAGTGTGCGAGCCGTGTGCCTGGCCAATGGTCGGTCGCGCGATCAGCGCTGGCCACGTCAGCCGAGACAATTGTCACCAGGTCGCACCGGACTGTCCGGTGCGCCACCATACTGTTCGGTGTGCCATGGGGCCAACGGCTCGCAACAGTTGGTTTCGCCAGGAAAGGAAAGGAATCGTGTACTGTTCATTGTCTGGTGTGCACCGGACGGTTCGGTGCACCCACAGACAGAAGGCAACCAGGGCCTTCTAAATAAAGAAGAAATGGCTCCTTTGGCCTTTGGTGCTATAAAAGGAGCCCCCTAGGTGTATGGAGCAGTTACCCAAGCATTCTTAGAACAGCCTACAACACCGAGATCTCACGACCATGCTGCTACTTCGCTAAATAGAGATTTGAGCACGTTGTTGAGTTGTAACTCCGTTGTGTTGTCTCTTGTGCTCTCTTCTTGACTCGTGTGCGTGCGTTGCTACGATTTGAGTTCTTGTGTGTGCGGCCACTCCCCTTACTCTTGTGCTTTGATCGAGATCATTTGTGTAAGGCGTGAGAGACTCGAACTTGTGGAGATTCCTCACAAAGGGAAAATGTGATATAAGAAAGAAAATCGTGGTACTCAAGTTTGACCTTTGGATCACTTGAGAGGGGTTTAGTGCAACCCTTGACCGAAGGAGGTCACCACAACGTGGAGTAGGCATTAGCCGAACCACAGGATAAAATCGTTGTCTTTTGTGTTTTACTTTATTGTGATCATCACCTTCCAAATAGTTCTTATATTTCACTTGTGGAATTGTTCCTAAGTTTAATACACATCTCAAAGGAACAATCAAGTGAAGAGATTCTCTCTCTTACTCTATTCATCACAACTTGGGTTTAGCTTTTACTAACACTTGTTATAAACCAAGTTTGTCTTGTTTAGAGTTAATTCTTGCAGGATCACCTATTCACCCTCTCTAGGTGCTCTCAATTGGTATCAGAGTCGTTCTCTTCATCAAGGGACTAACCGCCCGAAGAGATGGATCCTAAGGGAAAGGGGATTGTGATCAACGACAAGGAGACCCTCAACATTGATGAGTCGAAAGGTGACAAGCCCATTGACTCAGGCTCAAACAACAAGAGGAAGGAAAGGAGAGGCGCATCAAGAAGATCATCTACTACGACAGCGATGCCTCCTCTTCTTCATCAAAGGACAACGACGACGATTCCACTGCAAAGAAGAAAACAGTTAATCAAAATTATTATTTTAATTATTCTCGCATCCCATATAATTTGAATGTTCATTTATTGTCTATTATACTTGGCAAGCCCCTCACTTTGATGGGGAAGATTATTCATTTTTGAGTCATAAAATGTGCAGTCATCTATTTTCTCTTTATCCTAGTATTTGTTAGCATCTCTATGCAATGATGAATACAACAAGGTTAGTGGCTTGGATAGCGCCAAGAAAATATGGGACACCCTCAAGATCTCTCATGAGAAAAATGATGCTACAATGATCACCAAGATGGAATTGGTGAAAGGCGAGCTTGGAAGATTTGACATGAAGAGGGGAGAGGAGCCAACTGAAACATACAACATGCTCAAGACCCTAGTGAACAAAATACAAAGCTATGGAAGCACAAGATGGATGGATCACGACGTCGTGCACCTCATGTTAAGGTCATTCATTGTAATTGACCCCCATCTTATTAACCTTATTCGTGAAAACCCCAGGTACACCAAGATGTCACCCAAATAAATTATTGGAAAATTTGTAAGCGAGTGCATGATGGTAAAAGACGCAAGGTATGTCGACGACATCGCCAATGGACCTCTTCCTCTTTATGAGTCACAACCTATTGCACTCAAGGCAACAACTAGCATGGAGATGCTACCAAGCAAGGTAGCACAAGTGGAGGCTGTCGGACTTAATGAGGACGAAATGGTGCTTGTAATAAATCGCTTCAAGACCACATTAAAAAGATGCAAAGACTACTCCAATAAGAGCAAATCAAAGGGAAAGTGTTCGTGCTTCAAGTGCGGTAAGACCAGACATTTTATTGCATAATGTCACGATAATTAAAATGACCAGACATAAGAAAAGAAAGGGAAAGAGGAAAAGAAGAAGTTCTACAGGAAGACAAAGGGTGAGGCGCATATTGGTAAGGAATGGGACTCGAACTGCTCTTCATCCGACTCCAACAACGAAGGACTTGCTGCTTCCGCCTTCAATAAGTCCTCCCTCTTCCCCAACGAGCATCAAACTTGCCTCATGGCAAAGGAGAAGAAGGTACGTACACGTGATACCCCTAAGTATACTTCTTCTAGTGATGAGGAATGTGATGATGATGATGACGTAGATTACAACAACCTCTTTAAGGGCTTAGATCGATCAAAGGTAGATAAAATTAATGAATTAATTGATGCTCTTAATGAAAAGAATAGATTGCTAGAAAAACAAGAGGATCTACTTTATGAGGAACATGATAAAGTAGTAGAAGTAGAAAGTATCTTGCTTTAGAAATCAAGAAGAATGGAATGCTTGCTTTTGAATTGTCTTCTTGTCACTCCTCTATCACTAGCCTCAAGAGTTTAAATGATGATTTAAATGCTAGAATAGAGAAAGTAAATGTTGCAGGTTCTTCAATTCAGCATGTTTCAATTCGTGTAAACTGCAAAGATCATGATTTTAATGTTTGTAGTGATCATGCTTCTACTATTGCAAAATTAAATGATGAGATTGCCCAGTTAAATGTTCAACTTAAAACTTACAAAAGTTTAGAGAGGTGGATTCCTCGTATGGTCTCCATCGCTCTTCTTCTTCCTTAAAATGTTAGTACTACCAATACTAGAGGAAGGAGAAGCATCACATATGGACTCAAAATATTTATCCTTAATTCTTGTCCATAAATTATGCGCATCAACAAACATATCACTATCACTAGTCGTGACAACATAATACGCATCTATAGTAAGATACCAACTAATATGTTGCAAGCATGATGATTTAAGGTCAAGCATCTTAATTCCTTCTTAGATGATTTTTTGCTAATTTTAGAAGGCAAAATACTCTTATTAAATATTTTCTCTAAATCAGGATCAACACTCCTAAAAGCAGACCAACAAGCATAATTCAAACCATCACTAAGTAGAAGTTCTAGGGTTACCTCTTTACACGACGTCATCCTCTCTGAACAGCTAAACCAACAACATAGAGCCTAGCTCCAGTACTAATTGAAAGTTCCCTTTGACCGGGAACACAGATCTGGATGTCACCTAGGGCAGGTGAAGATGTGAATAAAAATCAACACTTAAAGCTTAGAACTTCTTACCCTACTTGAAGCAATGTACGTAGTGGATTTAAGTCGAGTTGAGTAGGTTGCAGTGGAATTGTAGTTTTTGTCTCGAGAAGTCTTATACTTCACAAGCAGCTTAGATGAGAGATTAGTAGAGAAGTGCAACTAAGAAATCAAACAAGAAAAGAACAGAGAGATAGAGACATCGAGATTTATCCTGTGGTTCGGCCAAGCCTGAAATGTTTGCCTACACTCACATTATAGTTAACCAACCTGGGTTATAGTATATTTCAACTCCTTCCTCTGTTTGCGCAGATTCGTCACTAGGTGACGGATCGAGTCTTCCATTATATGATGATGAAGTGTTGCAACTGTTTACAACTCCGTGATAGCACATCGGCAAAGTAACACTCGTTGCCTGCTCCAGATCTTGCTCGTTCTATCTCCTAGCAGCACTTCTCTTATCTCTCTTTTGGCTTATAACTGCGCCAACACTATATCCAGAGATAAATACACAAGAGAGGGAGAGGGAGTATGTAATGATTCTACACGTTGTATGCCACTTGGGTAGGGATGGCAATGGGTCGGGTTTGGATCGGGTAGAGTAAATACCCGCCCGCGACCATACCTGTGGGGATTATCCATATCCGCCCATGACTCTACCTGCGGGTAAAATTTTGTACCCGTGCCCGTACCCATCGGGTATCGGGTATCTGTCGGGTATAGCAGCTTGGTGCATTCTCCCTAAATGAAGTCTAGTGCAGTTCTGAGCGTCGCACATCGCCACGATCACCGGAGGCACATAATGTTGTTGCACAGTGCAGTCGTGTAGATGTAGCCCTGGACATGTGTTGCTAATGTTTTTTGTTAATAAACTTCCAACTTGTCAAAATCAGAGAGTAGCTAGCATAGTCGTCTGGTGTATTAACACTCTCTTAGCTCAAGTACTTGTACTAGATAGCACTGATACTATGTACTGGCACTAGTACTAGAACCAGATCGTAAGCATCAGCAGACAGGGAGGAATGGCAATAGGATGAGCTGTCGAGGGTGGACGGCTAGCTAGCGTACTGGTAGGTTGAAAATATAAAATCACTATTTTCAGATATCCGTCGGGTACCCGCGGGTAAGAAATCAAATCCGTACCCGACCCGTAATAAAATCGGGTTGGGTACGGGTAAGACCCACGCGTCAAATTTCATGCCCGAACCCGTACCCGACGGGTCGGATATCCGACGGATATCCGAACCCGCGGGTAAAATTGCCATCCCTACACTTGGGTGTGCTTGGTGTACTAAAGGAGGACGCCTAAGGGTCCTTTTATAGTCCAAGGAGCCCCCATAGTTGTTGCCCCTTCCTTCAATAACTTGCAGAAAATTTGCTTGTTGTGGGGCACCGAACCGGGTACATCTGCCCCTAGCTGAAGATCCTGATTGATAGCTTTCAACTTCGGTGGTCACCGGACTAGGCCATGTCAGCTAGTCGTTGGGCTGAGCCAGCGCACCCGTGAATTAGTAGTTGACCAAGGTACGGTGCACCACAAGCCTAGGCACTATTCACGGTCCGGAGATTTTTAGCCAAGAATCCTGAGACCGTTCAGTTCCTGCAGAGGGTCATGTGCGCCACCGGACCGGTCTTGTTGAAGGTCTGGTGCGCCTAGAAAGCACCCTATAAGTCCTTTTTCCTCCATTCTTTCTCCAATTGGCTTCAACTCTTTGGAGAACATTATTGTGACTTAGACACACATAATTAGAGAGTAATCTAATTGACTAAGACTCAAGAACTTATCTCTATTATATTCTCTTCTCAAATTCTCTATATCTCTTCAAATAGAGCCTGGAATGGCACTTTCTCTACAAATCAAGTTAGAGAGCAAACCAAAGTACCAAATGCATAGTAAAAGGTGTATGCAACTTAATCAAACACTCAAACCTTGCATACTTAACCTTCTTCATTGTTTTGCCCTTTTTGGCATGTTTGAGGTTTGTGTTGAACTCTAAATTATCAAGTTTACATAACTTTATCTTGATTGCTATCCATGAGCTCCAACACCCTACAATGGTCAAATAGAACATTTTCAAACACAATAATGACTCAAACTAAAACTCAGAGTGATCGTATATCTTTTGGGTCCCTTCCAGGTTCTGACTTCGATACTTCTCTTTCTTGTGATCATGTCCAGCTCCTTGAGATATGACTTGATCCACAAATCCATAGGAATTACCTAAATGGTTCCAAGTCATGTCCTTATGTTGTGATCCTCGATTCACAATAGCCTTGCTCAACTCGATTAACCTTGACTTTGCAAGCCATCTTCTTCACCCCTGGCTTTAGGTGCCTTAGTCTCCTTGACCTTCTTCCATGCACTCGGTTTCTCGACGTTCTTCTTGCCTCCTTCCATGGTTTAACCAGTTGACTCCAAGTTATGCACATCAAGTTCTACATAAGTTTTGACCATCCTTCAATTAGACTTGTGATGTCCACAATCCATAGTCACTTAGCCTTTTGGACCATAACATCTTTTCCCATGTGTTGAGCCTTACAAGCTTTGCACTAAGTATCTGCTAAACACTTAACACCAATGTCAGACCTTTAATTATGTTGTTATCCAAAACACTAAAACCTACAAGGGAGCTTTCAGAGATACTCTTGATGGTTCATGTTTTATGCTTGTGTGTTACTATCTTTTGACTCCCAGCTTTTGTTTGATACTTAATGATATGCTCTCATGTTTTTGATGACTTATGTGTTTTGTTATTTGTTTTCACTCTCTCTATACACATGTCTATGACATCATGGATATGCCTTTAAAATTCCATTTCATGTGTTCATGGCTTATTTTGTCAAATTTTAGAATACCACAACACATCTTCAAAAATTTGACAAAATTTAAAACAAAATACTCTCACACTCTTGTAGAGTTGTCATCAATCACCAAAAGTGGGAGATTGAAAGCATCTACACCCCTAGTTGGTTTTAGTGATTAATGACAACATAAGATTATTGTGACTAACATATGTTTTGTAGACATTACGGTAAGTTAAGTCATAATGTAGGAAGTTGGACTTCAACAAAAACACCCTGAATGAAGGAAATCAAAGAAATGACTAAGGATGTCTAAAAGGTCAAGGACTGCTAGTTCTAAGTGTATAAAAGGAGTTGTCGGGCACTTAGGTTAGAAATATGCCTTTTATTTCTTTTTAGTTGTATTATAAAGGGAGGTTTTGGAAGAGTAACTTGACCTAGGCTTATCTCGTGTTGTGTGGTGGTGCACACATACATAAAACCAGTGCTAGGTATCTCGCGTAGATCCACAAAAAGTTTGGAGTGAAAATCAATTAAAAAACCATTAGAGATTGGGGTCTCTGGTGGTTCGTCGGACCGATCTGATGGTGCATCGGACCATTCTGCGAGAGAGCCCCTTCCTATGCTCGGTCTAGAATGGGCACAGACCGGTCTGGTAGCCATGCGAACCGATCTTCGAGAGAGCACCGCAATTAGCATTTGCCAGCTTGGCACGTCGGTCCGGTGTGGCACCGCTGGCACATCGTACCTCCTATGAGTAGCGGCTAGTTGTTAGACCTTTAGCAAAGTTGGTCACCAAATCTGGCCAAGTTGAGTCATCAAACACTACACTAAAACAGGAACTTCCGACAAAATATTAGCTTTTGAGAGACCCAGGGATACCATGTTAAAAGTTATTAACTTTCGATGGGTTATTCCAACTCTCTTCAATTACGTTAGTAACTTTTGATAAATCAATGTGAATCCATCAAAAGTTACTCTATATAGTACACCGTATCTGAGTTGAAAGGACATTTGGGGCTCTTTAGAGCCGATCTAAAGATGTGTCTAGCATATCGTGTATACAAAGTTTTATTTTGTATTATATAGCATTGTTTATAGTGGAGAGTTCGAAATAAAAGGTGGGATAGAAGATATGATAGAAGAGGCGGCGGAGATGGCTGAGATAACTTTGCAGCGCCCGATTAGGGCTTGTTCGGTTAGGCCAATCCAGAAGGGGATTGGAGGGGTTTAAATCCCCTACTATTCAAAAATGACTAGGAGGGGATTTAAACCTCTCCAATCCCCCTTTGGATTGGTGTAACCGAACACGCCCTTAGGGACGATCCTACCTGCAGAGTGCGAGCGTAGGCAGATGCAGGCATGCAGGGACCAGGGATGCTGCCCTCCTTCATTTTTCAGGCTTGGATCTGCGACCCCATGCATCCGCGCCAGTGCTGCAGGAATGCTGGGCAGCAGGGCGACGGACCGGCCGGCGATTTATGGAGCTACGCAGCGGCCATGTGAGAGCCACTCGATCGCCATTACAGCGCCTGGCTCTGCTGCTTCGGTCGGCAGCTGCCGAGGACGTTGGGCAGGCGGTGTTAATGTCACCGGACCTACCCTATCTTTTAGATTACCATCAATCACGCGACAGGCCACAAGCACTGCTCGATGGCGACGCCGGACGCAAATGGCGACCGACGGAATTGTGATAGCGCGACACATGGCACTGATGGCAGTGGTTATAAGGTTGGTGGCGGTTGAGAGAATTAACTGTCCCTGCATCGCCATTCATTTCAAGGGAGGTGTATTCGAGCAGGGAGCCGCGTTCACTGTAGCATGCACCGATGGTTCCAGGGATGTCCGATGTAGTGCGTGATTACAGTGCGTGGCAACTCTGACGATTAGTAAGCCCAAACAAGAAACAAAGACATCCGGCATCAATGATCAGCACCATGGCTCCAAACTGCGAAATCACTTCTTGTTTGCTTCAGTGAATAGTTCGACTTGTCTTGCCACACCACGTACTCCTACTCCTGCTCCGTGGGAAGCCCAGCATAGAGGTGAAAAACGACGATGGAGCGAAACGCGCGGCCAGGCTTCGTCGTCGGTGGTGAGGAAAGACGCTGACACAACACGACGATAGCAAAATTTTCCTTTGCATACTCTGCGTCTGCGTATCAGGATCCAGAAACAAAGGACGTGTGCTTTTCTGCGAGGAAACCATGCCCACATCACCCGAATTTTCATCAGTAGTCATCGGATCTTGACAGAGGTCTAAATTGAGGCCGGGTCGAGGAGTGAGAGCCAAAACACCACGCCATTGACAGAGAGCATGCTGGTGCTGGATAATGTCTCACAATAAATCATTCAGTTTAACAGTTGTCAACCAAAATCCTTTTTTCTGGAATCTGGAGTAGCGACATGTTGGTTGCTGGCTTCGATTTTGAGCTACGCATTGAGTTTGCAGCCACACATGGCCCTTTTATTACAACGACTGGGCCCAAGTGCGCATTGGGCCGCAGCCTATGGCGCTAGGTCCTGCCAACTGCCCAGCTGGCCCACTGCTCTCCAGATTTCTATTTGTACACGCCCGAGCCCAGAAAAGCCCCTTGTCTATACGTAGTTGGGCCGTTTTCGAAGATTTCTTGGACCAGGTGTAAATGTTTTTGTTATTCCGTGCAACACAACAAGGGTGAAGCTGGCAGTTCCTTGGAAAAGTTTTTTTTTTGTTTTAAAACACAACATAGTATTCTATTCAAAGACCGTTAATGCATTCAGGAAAAGCTGTCTATGAGACTAGATGACTAGACTTACAGCGTAGGTATGAAAATAGTGCGTGTTGGTTGTCTAAGGAAAGGCTCCTATTTCTTCAGCCGATTTCAATTTAGATAAAAAGTGTGACATGACTGCATTTTATATGTGCTCCGTATTTGTAGTAACAGAAACCCCGCGCGCGCTCGCGGCGCACGATCGCGCGTAGCAGAACCGGCACGGTACCAAGACGGACGGGCCACCGGCCACGCCTCCCTCCCCTCCCACGGTCCCAGCGGCCTCCACAGCAGTCAGCGACGCCTGACCCGACGACGACGGTGGTGTCGCTTCGGCACGCGCCGCGGGCACATGGCAGCAACAGCCGCGCAACGGCGACCCCGCCCTCGGGAGAGGACGAACGAATGGGACTTGTCGCGCGCGGCCGCCCGCGCGTGACGGATAGATAGGTAACGTGCAGGCGGCAGCTACCCACCGGCACGGGGAACTGGCGCGCGACGGGACGAGAGCCACAACCCACAAGCCTCGGCGAGCGGCAGGCGCCGGAGAGCGACGCGGGAGCGGCAGCGGCAATGCGCGCGGGCACGTCGGTTCGGTTGGGGGACCTCTCGCGCCATTAACGAACGGAAGGCCCGGTCCGGTCGTTAGCCCAGGCCAGGCCAGGCCGCGCGCCACATGCATGACATGGCATGGCCGGCCAGGCCGGGAGTGCGCGCGCCGTCGCTGTCGTTTTGATCGCGCTTTTCTTGCCTGGCTCGCCGTTGGTACGCTCTTTCCTTGATGGCTTTTGAGTGAGTGGCAGGACGCCTGCATGCACTTGTGGTATGTACTCTAAACCTAACGCCCCAAGCTGAAGCGACCATGATTCTCCCTCCTCCCGCGCAATCATGGTTCATGAGCAGACGGGCATGGCATGGCATGGCATGCGCCCTCCCCACCAACCGCTAAGAATGGGACTGGCTCACGGCATGTCGAGAGCGGGGGTTCGGCAATGGCAAGGGGATCCTAAGGTAGTAGTGTCCTGCTATGGGATTCTCTCTAGTACAGACACAGTCGGCAGCTCGTAGCCTTCTCCCGGCCCCGGATTTACAGAAACCTCTTTTCGAGCCGACGAGTTTCGGAGCTCCGGTCGCTGTCGTGGGGCGATTTTGCGATCTATTTCCGGCGTGCTCCCCACATGGCTTCCCCTCTCACTCCCTCGTGCAGCCATCACATCGTCGTCGGTGCCCGGACGTGCACAGCTCCATCCTGTTTATTTCTTTGTACTTTTGTTTATCTACAGAATAAAGATGAGCCGTTTCCTTTTTTCCAGGGACGAAGAGCGAAGGGCTTGTTCGCTGCGGCTGGATTAAAGCCGTTTGGACTGCTGCAGCTGCAATCCATAGAGAGAAAAATACTGTAGAAGCCGCAGCCGGATTAAAGCCGCAGCGAACAAGCTCGAAACTACTGAAATGCGTTTTTAGTGGCCATGCTAGTTTTGGGGTATATAATACGGCTATAGCATGGAAACGCATTGGACGTATCCTTGTTGGTAGTACGTATATAGCGAGAAAGTAAGACAATCTGCATCTGTTATCTGTATTCGCAACTGCAAGAGAGTAACAGAGTTTACTCTACCACTGTTAAGGCGACAGGCGGTAAAAGTGAAATCAGAAGCCAACGACCCAACACTAGCGATCTGTCGCAGCACAGCACCCAAGCTAAGCACAGCCGGACCCTCTCGCCAGGGTAAAAAAAACAGAGAGAGAGAGAGAGAGAGAGAGAGAGAAACTGACAATTTCTTTCAGGTCCATGAAGCCTATGGTGCGGGGGGGCTTCTAGCGTAGAAGAATGCTTCCAAGAGAAGGCGAATCAGGCAGGATCATCGCTAATGGCAGGGCCCTGGCCGTGATCTCCGGGTGGCCACAGGCCGCTATAGCCAGGGCCATCCCCCTCCCATGTGCGCCCTTCACATGGCGCGGGGACACGAAAGGGATGGTTCATCAGGGTCGGCAAAACTGTTGCTTTTTCGAAAGCGTGGAGCTATAGCTAGCCATTAGCCAACCCGCACGTTACGATGTTCCAAAGGCACGCAGCAGAGCAGAGCAGAGAGCATGGCAGGAAAAGCTAGCCTCGATGAACTCCTGCTGTATGTCGCGTAAATGTGCGCGCGCGTTCCTCCGATCCACCTGGAGATCCACTGTGTTCGCGTGTCCTGAGAAATTAAGGAGAAGCATATGAAACTCTCATGCTTTGGCCTGCTTAAGCTGCTGCGTTGGTTTTGGTCCGGCCTGGTGCGTGTGCACGCGGAGAATTTGGTGCGTCAACCGTGTGCACGTGGAGAATTTGGCGCGAGGGAGGGAGGCGTGAACTTGGAGCGCTTCACTCACGTCTTGGTTGGTGCCCGGAGAAAAAAAAAAACAGACGTGTGCGCTGCAGCTAAAAAGCAGACAGAGAACATGGCAGGTGTCTCTGCCATTGATCATCTGGCAGCTCCAGCATCCACGTCTGAGCAGTCTAAGCAGCCCCGGGAGACTGGCCGAGCACGACACGCGCTGCTGTAGACACCTGTCCAGAGGCCACATGCATATGCATGGTGCGACTCGATCCGCTGCTCCTCGCGTGAGTCGGATCAGACGAAATCTTGGACTTGCCTGCACCTAGCTGCAGGCAGGCTTGTCTGAAGAGCTGGTTTTTTTTTTAAAAAAAAAAACATCTCTGCATCCTCCACCTACGTCCTACCTACGTGGCCATGTCCGGGCAGGCAGCCGGGCTCATGCAAGCATGTGAGCCCTGCCTTATCGACACTATAATCTCAACTAATCATTGGGATGAGCGATGTATCGCAGGGAGCACCGAATATTTGGTAGGAGATTGTAGTTGTTTATTATGCATCTACTGCCTCAAGATTAGTCTGATCACTTGGGCTATAAACGTTTTTTTTTCTCTCTCTCTCTCGATCGACGAATCTATCCGGTTCAACCGCTCCCTCCCTCAGCTTGCGAGACCCGTGAGAGCAGACGAACAGTTAAAATCCTTTCAGAAACAGAATGGCTAGCACTGCACATTTTTTAGTTGTCGATGCGGGTAAAAGCGCTTATAACTTGAATAACGCAAGTTTCGAATATCTCAGGGAGCTTTCACCACCGTCCACCGTCGTTGGAAAGGGAAGGGCATCCGATCCCAAGAGCATGTGCGCGGCGCTTGAATGATTTGGTTGGTTGGCATTCGCCGTCTCTCTCTCTTTTTTTTTTCTTCTTCGTTGCTAGCATTACTCTATCTACACGCAACATGGATTGCATGATAAGAGAAAATTTAGAAAACAAGCGGATGCACTGCACGCAGTGAACGATCTGTTCTAATTTCTTATTACCTTTGGCCGCCTAGCTATTATACCCGTACTCTTGGTCTTGGGCCCAGACCCCCATGGCTTGCAGTCTCGCGAGACGGCGAGAGCCATGTGGGGGTATGCACGCTGGGCCCGGGCAGCGCCGGGCCTGTCCTGTCCTGTACACGCACGAGCAGTTGGCGTCCGCTACTTGCGCGCGACGAGCATGTGCGCCTGATTCGTATGGGGCAACCGCCGTCGTGTAGCGGCGCGATCGTGGTCGGCGGGGGTGTAGCGACGAGCGCTCCTTTTATCTCTTTTGTCTCCAATTGCCTGCTGCCCCTCCACTCCACGAAAGTTATTAACGATTCCAACTGCCAGGAGCACTGACCGTTGCTGGGCGCTGGCCTATAAGTACCTGGCCTCCGCGCCCCACTCCCTTCACAGCCAAGCTAGCAACTCTCTCGAGTCGATTCCTAAGCAGCTAGCCAGTGACTCGATCAGCGTGCTACAATGGCGGCAGCTGCTAGTGCGCTCCTCCTCCTGCTCTGCTCAGCCTTCTGCTTCCTTGCCCACCGGGCGGCCGGCGTCGACTACGGCTCGTGGCAGAGCGCCCACGCCACGTTCTACGGCGGCGGCGACGCGTCTGGCACGATGGGTGAGTCGATCGATCGAGCTAAAACTAACTTGTACTACTAGTAGCTAGCCAGCCACCATCGATCGTCGGAGATTTATTGGAGCTGACGTCGTCTCGCCCGCTGCACACATTATTCAGGCGGCGCGTGCGGCTACGGGAACATGTACAGCACGGGGTACGGCACCAACACGGCGGCGCTGAGCACGGCGCTCTTCAACGACGGCGCCGCGTGCGGGTCCTGCTACGAGCTGCGCTGCGACAACGACGGGCAGTCGTGCCTGCCGGGCACCATCACCGTCACGGCCACCAACTTCTGCCCGCCCAACTACGGCCTCCCCAGCGACGACGGCGGCTGGTGCAACCCGCCGCGCCCGCACTTCGACATGGCCCAGCCGGCCTTCCTCCAGATCGCGCAGTACCGCGCCGGCATCGTGCCCGTCGCCTACAGGAGGTGAGATTTACTTATATTTCTCGTCGGTTTCGAGCTCTAATCATCTCACGCACTGATCGAACGGCCGGTCCCAGAGATGAGAGAGAGAGAGACGTGTGTGGTGTGTCCGTGCGGGTGTCGGTTTCTAAAATTCAGAGTTCGGACCACGACCAAATATGTAACCAACGGCTGGGGTTCAGGCCATGTTACGTGGGCCAGCAGGCAGATTATCTTTCCTTTTTTTTTCTTTTTGGTTCGGCTTGTTCCGTCGTGCGCCATGCCCCATGCATGCACGACGACAGCGACTCCGCCTGCTGTTTCCGAGTAGATTATTAGGCGTCACACTGACCATTATGAGCTTCCATGTTAGTTGTTAGTTGTTACAGTAGCTTTATATTAGTCTGATACAACGCCATTTCTGCAAGTTGCAAAACGTCACGCTCAGCGACACTTGTGCGCGCTGTCGTCATGCCACATGTGCGGCTACTTGAACCTGTTGCATATGCATGCGCTTTTTGCTCATCACCTTTTGCACTCCTTGTACCACATTTGATAGGGTGCCGTGCGTGAAGAAGGGCGGGATCAGGTTCACCATCAACGGCCACTCCTACTTCAACCTGGTGCTGGTGACCAACGTGGCCGGCGCCGGGGACGTGCAGTCCGTGTCCATCAAGGGCTCCAGCACCGGGTGGCAGCCCATGTCCCGCAACTGGGGCCAGAACTGGCAGAGCAACTCGCTCCTCGACGGCCAGAGCCTCTCCTTCCAGGTCACCGCCAGCGACGGCCGCACCGTCACCAGCAACGGCGTCGCTCCGGCGGGCTGGCAGTTCGGCCAGACCTTCGAGGGCGCCCAGTTCTAGCTACGACTACTCCATCGACGAGTGTGACTGTGACCAAGAGAGAAGGAGAAACCTTCTTCGTTCTAGTAAAGAAGAGGCTCCCGCCATTCCGAGGCTGCTTATTATTAGCACCCGCTTAGGCCTTTCCTTCTCTTATTACCATAGGATTGAGTTGTTTATTTTCTGCACCAGTGATTGTAGCAATGGGTTAAGCAAAACAAAAACCTGCAAGGCTGATTATTGTAGGGCTGCAGGGGAGTGGTGTCGTGCAACTTATTGTGTTGTTACGCTGTACTAGTAGCAACCCCCGAATCTGGTGGGAGATGTTTGTGGGGATTGCACCTTTTGGGACCGTGAACATCAATGCTTGTTTATGGTCTATTACATGCAGTATATATGATATATATATGCTCGTGGTTTGATCCTCGGTTTGTACGACCCCCTATTTTTGTCTTCGGTCGATCCGTCTCTTTACCAACTTGCAGAGGCAGCATGTGCATGTGCGGGCTGATGTGATGAGTCTGTAAGTGGTCAGTTTGAAGCTTTCAGAACTCAGAGAACAAAAAAAAAAAAGGAAAGATGAATTGTTCTCAGCTGGCCAACTCAAGTATTTCGATCCAACTTAATTTTTTCTTCTTTTGAGCTATATGCCTAGATGGTTGTCTTTTTTAATAGGTTTAGTATTTAGTATTTCGATCCAACTTTTTTCTTCTTTTTTGAGTGCTTCAGGCACTCGTCAAATCCTGTAAAACACTCGGTGAACTCTTTGCTTGAGTGTGAATCTCAACAAAGAAGTTTCGACGAACGACTTCTTTGCTGACTACTTTTTGTCGAGCACTCAACAAAGGCTTTGTCGAGTGCCAACTGGTACTCGACTAAGAAAAGTCATCGCCACGACACCAAGTGACGGTGACGGAGCCTTTACCAAGTGTCCTCACTGACACTTGGCAAAGACTTCCTCTTTGTCAAGTGTCCACTGCACTAGCGCTCGACAAAGAAGGCTCTGGTGGGTCCCTTTGCCGGTCCCTTTGCCGAGTGCTCCAAGAGGCACTCGACAGAGGCTCCCTCTGTGTCGAGTGGCTGCTGGACTAGCTCTCAGTAAAGGGAGCACCAGTGGCCCCTTTTGCCAAGTCATTTGTCGAGTGCTCACTCGGCAAAGAAGCTTTATTGGTTCATAGGTGTGCCTTCTTTGCCGAGTGCTATGGTCATAGCACTCCGCAACTTTGCCGAGTGTTACACTCGGCAAAGTGATAACGTCTGACACTCGACAAAGTTAACGGTCGTCACTTATAGACAACTGTTGACGTCCTTTTGCCTTTATCGAGCGTCGTATTTCGCCGAGAGCTTGACACTCAGCAAAGCCTCCTTTGTCGAGTGTTGTGCCCATGGCAAATTAGGTCTGTGCCGAGAGTCTTAATTTGGTGGGAGTGACACTTGGCAATGGGTTAAGCAAAACAAAAACCTGCAAGGCTGATTATTGTAGGGCTGCAGGGGAGTGGTGTTGTGCAACTTATTGTGTTGTTACGCTCCCGAATCTGGCCACATGGTGGTGGGAGATGTTTGTGGGGATTGCACCTTTGGGACCGTGAACATCAATGCTTGTTTATGGTCTATTACATGCAGTATATATGATATGTATATGCTCGTGGTTTGATCCTCGGTTTGTACCCTCTATTTTTGTCTTCGGTCGATCCGTCTCCTTTACCAACTTGCAGAGGCAGCATGTGCATGTGTGGTCTGATGTGATGAGTCTGTAAGTGGTCAGTTTGAAGCTTTCAGAACTCAGAGAACAAAAAAAAGGGAAAGATGAATTGTTCTCAGCTGGCCAACTCAAGTATTTCGATCCAACTTTTTTCTTCTTTATAGCTATATGCCTAGATGGTTGTATTTTTAATAGGTTTAGTATTTAGTATCACTACCGAACACAATTGCTTTGTCGAGTGCTTTAGCACTCGGCAAAGCCTGAAAAACACTCGGTAAACTCTTTGCCTAGTGTGACTTTCGGCAAAGAAGTCTCGACGAACTATATATCGACAATGACTTCTTTGCTGAGTACTTTTTATCGGGCACTCAACAAAGACTTTGCCAAGTGCCACCTACTACTCGGCAAAGAAAAGTCACTGCCACGACACCAAGTGACGGTGACGGAGCCTTTACCGAGTGTCCTCCCTGACACTCGGCAAAGACTCCCTCTTTGCCGAGTGTCTACTGGACTAGCGCTCGATAAAGAAGGCTCCCGTAGGCCCCTTTGCTAGTCCCTTTTGCCGAGTGCTCCAAGAGGCACTCGACAAAGGCTTCCTCTTTGTCGAGTGTCTGCTGGGGCTCTTTTGCCAGGTCCTCTGTCGAGTGCTCTAGTAGGCACTCGGCAAAGGTTGCTTCTTTGTCAAGTGTCGCGGCCACATCACTCGACAAAAAAGTTTTACTGGTTTCCAGGTGTGCCTCCTTTGCCGAGTGCTATGGTCATGGCACTTAGCAACTTTGCCGAGTGTTACACTCGGCAAAGTGACCAGAATACCCCTTTTTATTTGTTTTTGCTATTCTATCCAAACAAACAAAACATATATCACATATACATCATAGAGTTCACAGAATCATCACATACATCAAACACACGACATAGCTCACAAAGTCACAAATACTCACATAAATGAGTCCACAAACATCCGACATATACCATAAACATGTCTCACAACTAAGCCTTGAAGAACATCAGCGAGGTGGGTGGCTAGATTGGTTCGGCGTTGGGCTGTGCGATCCATGAGGGTTGTTTGTTACCGCAGATTGTCCCTAAACAGATAAGAGATTGTATTTGTAAGACCAGATGAATATATATCATGTAGGACTAGAATTTTGGTACTCACAGGAGTATGGAACTGAGTAGGGTCAGCTGGAAGGAACAATGGAGGTGGTGGAGCAAAACCTTGTGCGGCGCCAAGGCTCTGCATGTAATGGAATATCTTTGTCATCCTCTGTTGATCCACTAAACAAGCCGCCCACTCCACCCTCATCCTCACCTCCATCTCCATTCATTCCCTCCTCTCTTCTTCTAGCTGGGCCTGTAATATTTCACCCTAATGTTATAATAATGCAAATAGAAAGTATATAACTTAATGAATGACAAGTTACAGAAGCACTAACTTAGAGTTCCTGGATGTGATGTTGTGAGTTGTCCTACTAAGGTCATATGGCAGGGCTCGTGCTCCTTGCTCACACCTGAGACAGGGTGGGAGTGGAGGACGAGTCGATTGCCTTGTCGGAAATCTAGTACCGCCCATGCCTCTTGCCTCCTCTGACCCTCATGAGAACATCTATGTCGATGTCCTCAACCCTCGGATCGTAATATGGCCCATGAACCTGATGTGCCATGGTAGTGTACTGACTAAGGAGGTTGTAGACAGCGGGGTTGCTATACACTTCCGACACACCCTCTGGGTTGTAGGAGACGTCGGTTGGACGTCGCCTTGCCCTTGTGGGCCATAGCATACGCCAAGAAGATGGAGCAGGGTTGGCCACCATGTGACATCGACTGCGAGAAAACCAACGAGATGGTTAGAAATCATGGCTAATCGAAAGTTGGACTAAATTAAAGAGAGTGCGCACCCATGCTTCTATGTATTTGCCGAGGTTGCGGCTGTCTTGGTGGTGGGAGGTACCTTGCATCATCAAATGCTGTTCTCGGCTAGCGTTGTGCGCTTCATCCCACTCAGGCGAGCACCACCTCTACACCATCTGGTCCTAGCACTAAGGATGCGCGGCGCACCAATAAGGAATTATCTACAATAAAACAAGTACATGACATATCAGAAGATAAAATTAATCATATTTAATACCAATATTAAAATTATGTATTTACCTGCAAGTACTGGTCTCGAGTCAGTGACATGGTTCGGGCATGTTGCTTGCTCACCTTCTCCCCAAGTACGGAGTCTTGGTAAGTGACGATGGCTTGGATGCGCGCCTTGTAGTGCATGTCTATGACGAGCTTCTTACAGCTCACGGTAGCCACTACATCTGCCCTGGCCTCGTATCTAGGCTCGTATCTAAAGAAATTCTGCATACAAAGACGATGTACATGGGCCAACATGTGTATGGGCAGCGGTCATTCCATAGGGATTGAGCACATCTATGGCCAGCGCAACACGTACATTACGAGCCTCTCTGGCTTTCTCATGGTGAATGGCATCAAAGTGGGTCCATGCTTCACCAGAGTCTACCTCCATGAACCTCGATGATTTACACTTTGGACAATACTTTGCCTTCGCGTATTCTTTCCTAAATAGGACACAACCCTTCGGACAGGCATGCATCTAGTCATACGCCATCTTGAGTGCACGAAGGAGTTTCTATATATGCCTCGTACATGCTCTTTGGCATAACATGATCCTCCAGAAGTAGGCTGCTAATAACTGTCAACAAACCATCGAAGGTGTCTCAACTCATGTTGTACTGCGACTTGAATGCCATTATACGTCCAATGGCATCCAAATGAGAAACCTTTGTCTTGCCGTGAAGGTGTTTGTACAATGGCATCCAAATGAGAAACCTTTGTCCTACACCAGGCCAAGGTGTTTGTACAAGAGGTGACCTAATAACGACCGCTTACCTAGCCTATGCAATACAATACAAGTCCCCTGCACAATTTTAGTTGCAAGAACAATGATTAAGCACTTCGTACAACACAATCAACTCGGAGACTACTAAACAACTAAACACGAGAGCTAGTAACTAAAAAAACTAGACATCTAGAGCTACCAACAACAAGAAGAGTAACTTATACTAATGACAACACAAAACAAGTTATAAATTGTAAATGCAAGTGTTAAGAGAACGAACCACCGAGAGCAGGTAACATAATTTCCCTCGAGGTTCGATTGCTTGCTGGTAGTCTAAGCAAGTAGTCTATGTACTTGTTGAGGTGGTTGCTTTAATCGCCACTTCAATAAAAATATGGTAGACCACCAAACACCTCTCCAAGCCCCCCACTTATTTTATTAGAGTTATTCTTTGTAATTCTTCTATGAGGATGAGCATAAAGCCTCTTGTTGGGTTTTCTTGTGCTAAGGTAAAGAATTCCACAAGTGCATAGAATACCATTCTAGAACTTCACCAAAGAGTATTAGTTTCATTATTTATTTAATTTTAAAGGAAAACGAAAGTAAGAAATGGTAATGAATGAGAGATTTTTATGTTTACCACAACTTAGTATTAATTACTGTAGGGGTAACCAAAATATGGTAGGACGGATTGATGCACCAAGTCAAAATAAAGATCGCTCAAGATAATTAGTAAGGTATATCTAGGTGGGAGGATATTCATAGATTAAATGATTGCTATGAAACTACGGTTTTACCTTAATCATGCAATTGCAACACAAAGATTGAGTGTGGATTGAGTCCACACAACAAGTATACTAGGCAGTAGAGGAGACAATTGGATAAGGCCTTACCTTCTAAAGACTTGCCTATAAATATGTGGTGTGGTACAAAGCTAGACAAGTCTATTACACCTTGCTAGCTACCATAAACATTACCTGTAGCAAGCGGTAACCAAAGGTGAGATATTGTTTAAGCATCATGTCTACAACTTCTCTCACTACTCTAATTGTACGTGCATAGATAAATTGGAGCACCTAATGAAAGGTGATGATTGCAATACAATGGATCCCAAATTATCAATCTAATATGTAATAATTATATTGTTGGCTCTGATTTAGGGCCAAACACTGGGGTGAACTACGGAGTGGTGCTCTCTATGGAAGCGCAAACAATCTGTGACTGAAAGTCGCCTAGAGGGGGGGTGAATAGGCGAAACCTGAAATTTATAAACTTTAAACACACACTAAGGACAGGGTTAGCGTTAAAATTAAATTCAAGTCAAAAGAATGTTTCTCTTGCTAAGAGTTGCTGAAGGAATGCGGATGACGTATGGGAGCCAACTCAAATTAATACTAGCAAGGAAACGTTAGAGAGGGAAAACAAATCAAATGAGAATCAAGGCAAGTGAACACGATGATTTGTTTTACCGAGGTTCGGTTCCAAAGAACCTAGTCCCCGTTGAGGAGGTCACAAAGACCGGGTCTATTTCAACCATTTCCCTCTCTCAAACGGTCACTTAGACCAAGTGAGCCTTTTCATTAATCTCACGGGTCACTTAGACCCCGCAAGGACCACCACACACTTAGGTGTCTCTTGCTTCGACTACAAGTCTCTTGAGAATAAGAAGGGAAAAAGAAAAGGCCAAACCAAGCGACAAGAGCAACAAAAGAACACAAGTGATCCTCTCACAAGCCCTAATACACTAGTTGATTTTGGGGCTTTGAGTGGATTGATTGCTTTGATTGTGTCTTGGAGTGTTGGGCTTTTGCTCTTGCAATGAATGAAGATTTCATAAGGCTTGGCTTAGAGTGAATGAGGTGGTTGGGGGGTATTTATAGCCTCCCAACCACTTCTAGCCGTTGGCTGATTTCTGCTGGCGATGGGCGCACCGGACAGTTCGGTGCGCCACCGGACAGTCACTGTGCACTGTCCGGTGCACGCCATGTCAGCGTGTCCATTAGGGTTCGGAGCAGTTGATCGTTGGGAAGTCTTGTCGTCTTGCTGCACCGGACAGCCCGATGCCATGAAGCGTCCCGATCCTCTGGGACTCAAATGTGATACAATTACTAGTCCCAGGAGGCTAGTAAACACATTTATACATCAGATGATTCCAGATCTGCTTAAACGAGACAAACCTATAAAGGTGGCGAACAACTTTAAGAGTTGGTCCACAACTCGGGACATATCATCAGAGTGGGGCTGAAGCAGCCCGATATACGCAGCGAAGCAAATCAGCGGTCCTACAGCCACAGGCAAGGTTGGGAACAGTCGTAACTCTTACCTGATCTCCTTTTTCTGAAAAACAACAAATAAGCAAGGGTGAGTACAAACGTACTCAGCAGCCCACCTTCACCCGCGGAATGGGGAAATCAGATATAATGCATGGAATATGTGGAGCTCAGGATATTTGCAGAAACAACAATATTTTATGCAGAGTTGTTTTGAAAAACATTTTGTATTTTTGCAAAGCGCATCCTCTCCAAAAGGAGCAGGAAGTTTTCCATTATTATAACAAAATCCCCTGGACTAAACCATCCAGGTATCTCAGCAGTTTCCCACTGGTTTTCCTTTACAAAAACAGCTACTGGACTTCCCTTCCACCATAGCTCACGGCTCAACCGCCGAACCTTTTAAAAACCACTTTTCTCAAAAGCACCCTTTTTTCGAAACAAAACATTAATTGCCATACCATACCGGACTCGTCCATTCCTGTGGACACAGACTATTCGAATAGGTTTGAACTCTGCGCAGAGGTGTACACTTTACCCACTAGTCCGGCTCTGCGATCTCATAGCTAGTGAGACCCGAATCCGAATCTCTTTCTTTCCCCGCACGTCCTAACCTTAACAGTTATCCGGAAGGAGTCAGGCCACCACCATGTCCAAACCGGACAAAACTATCCCCCTCCTTATCCTCCCGGTGCTCCCCAGCCTTCATAACCCTGGGGTTGGACCGTACGAGTTCAGATTGAGTGACTGCCCACACAGTCTCGAGTGGTTGTACTATTAAAGAGTACAGGTAGTGAAGATGACAAACCGGTCCTTATATGAGGGGACAATCCTTCTGCTCACGCCTAAACCAGCTGAGCCAACACCTTAGGCCCTCCCCTAAACCAGGGAGTCCCTGATTATCCCACTCACAAGGTGATAAGGGTGAAAACCCTTCATCACACACATTTTGAAAAGCATTTTCTTTTGAAAACTCACACCTGTTCTCAAATCATTTGGAACATATATATCAGGGATTGATTGCGGCAAGCGGCTGGGTGGCCATAATAACTTGTCTCAAAATCATATCATGCATAAAATAACAGGCTGAGGGTTGTGGTTGAAACATCATAGGTAATTTATGCATCAAAGGGATCCAGTGAGCTTGCCGTGCTTATTCGGCGAAGGGGGAAGGAGAGCTCGCGGAACTGGCTTCTGGCTCCACTGCCTGGCGTAGACTTGCAGATCTAGCCTCCACGAGACGGCACAAACGCTCCGATAACTATGCAACATGAACAAGCAAACATACAAACCAGCAAGTATACCAACAAATATTTAGTATAGTGGTCAGAATAGCGATATATGGATGGGTAGAGTCTTGAGTAGAATCTGTGTCATGTGGTGTTGAGATACTACTAGTGGTGGAGCGGAGGTGCTTACTAGGAGGGTGGACTAGAGGCGAAGCGACACTATGCGTGTAGCCGGCAGAGCAGAGTAACTGAGTGGGTGGGGTGTTTGCCTTGGCTGAGGGTGTTGAGTGTGTGTGGAGAGGGAGAGGGTAGCTGGGTGTATTTATAGCTGGGTGTATGTGGTGTAGCACAGTGAAGTTCACTGTTGGTGAGAATAGTGACGAATGAATCGTCTGACTTAGTATGAACAGGAGAGTTATAGGCAGAATATGGGACAAGAGTATTTTGGGAGTTTTCTGGAATATGGACCATGCTTAAGGGATGACATGGTTGGATAGGGAATAGTTTGATAAGAATTTAGAAACAAGAATTATTGGAATCTGAGTTTGGAAGCCTAGTTCAAAGGAATCTTAAAGTTAAGCGTGCTCAACTTGGAGAAACCTGGGATGGGTGACCAGATGGGAAGTTCCCTACTGGAAGGAAAATCACAGTCACTGGAGTTCGTATGACTGGAATATGGGTCTGGCTGGTCTTAGGTGGACTGGACAGCATGATGTATGAGTAGTTGAAATTTGGGGTGATCGGCTAATCGATAAATAGTAACGATGAATAGTGACGACAAAAAAGTTACTAGATATCATCAATGAGTAGTAACGATGATGAATAGTAACGATGATGAATAGTAACACTGAATAGTAACGATGGTGAATAGTGTCAGTGAATAGTAATGATGAATAGTAACGGTGAATAGTGATGGTGAATAGTCGTATGAACGAACGATGAACGGTGAATAGGAACTATGGACGAACGATGAACGATGAATAGGAACTATGAACGAACGGACGAACGATCGAATGATCGGACGAACGAACGATCGGAATTCCGGCAACATAACGGCAGGACAAAGATTATTTGGATGAACGAACGGACGAACGATCGAATGATCGGACGAACGAACAATCGGAATTTCGGCAGCATAACGGCAGGACAAAGATTATCTGGAAGAACGATGAATAGGGACTATGAACGAACGATGAACGATGAATAGGAACTATGAACGAACGATGAACGATCGAATGATTGAACGAACGAACGATCGGAATTTCGGTAGCATAACAGTAGGAAAAAGATTATTTGGACGAACGAACGGACGAACGATCGAACGATCGGACGAACGGACGAACGAACCATGAACGATCAGACGAACGATCGAACGATCGGACAAACGAACGAACAAACTAAGAACAGGGGACGAACGATCGAAGAACGATCGAACGATCCTTGTGCTAGTGTGTGCTTGTGTGGAACATGGAGTGGGTGTGTGTGGGGGGGGGGAAGAGAGTTGCCATGAAATGGCTTGGGGTGGGATGAGAGGATTAGTGGGAGGATGAGAGGGTTAGTGGGAGATTAGCATGTACTTGTCTTATATGAGTGTAATTAGCATGTAGAGCTCACCGTATGACACCGGAGGCATACGTATACGTATGAGCATGAGAAAAGTTATGAAGAAAATATTTGTAGGGACTTGAAAAATGATTCTGAAGGTATTTCTCAGGAAGAAAATACTTGGAGATATATTGGTGGAATATTTGGGCAATATTTCTGGAAAGAACTTGAAGGGGATTACTCGGGAAATATCTAGGTAGTATTTCTCGAAAGAATTTGAGGGGATCACTGGAGAAACATTTGTAGGATATTTGAGGAGGACTTTGGAGAGAATATAGACCACTATATTTTATTTGCTGATATCAACTCGCAAACAAACATTTTGAAATGAAATTTGAAATTCATTTTGAATTTAGAGCGAGTTTGAGAAAATTCCAGGATTTGAAATTTTGGGATGCTACAAATCTACCCCACTTAAAATGAATCTTGTCCTTGAGATTCGGCTTAGAAGGGTTATGGGTATAGCTTTACTTCAGCTACATATCTTCACTTTGCAACTCTTCGAGGAGATGGAACTTCAACAAAACCCGGCCTTTGAGGAGCATCCGGTTGCCGATTGCAACACTGATTCTGGCTACTCAAAGATCATCTTCAGGCTTCTAGCTTTCGCTTGGCAGCTTGCTTATTGAAGAAGCATCGATGCCAACGCGCAAACCTTTCTCTTGCGAACTTATCCATGGGTCCCTTCCTTGATTGCTCTTCTAGTGCTTCATCAACGGAACTTGGGTGACCACTTCTCATCCAGAAACTTATAAGCTTCGATGATTCGGTCCTCCATAAGCTTGCTATAGGCCTTCTTCTTTTTCTCCATAGCAGGAACCTTACTGGAATACTACCCCACTTAAAAAGAATGAGGGTAGAACTCTTGAATCTTGGGGATTTGAACTCCTTGAAGTACCACATAACAAGGGTGTTACGAGTCCTTCTGCTGCTGTTGCTGCTTGAGCAGGCTGCGGAGGGATGACTGGCATAGGGTTGATTCTGGGAGAACCTTCTTCTTATCTTCTCTTCACTATCTTCTTTTCTCTTCTCACTTTTCACTTTTCACTGCCTCTTTCTTTCTCTTTGCTCTTCCCACTGGAGGATTCTATCGATGAGTATTACCATCATACAGAGGAGGAAACCAAAGACTATGAACCATGTGCAACAGTCTTCAACCGAAGAATCACCAAGCATTGTGATCTTAGGGGTGAGGGAGTGGAAAATGGAGTTGCTTGCGATTTGGTAGAGGGGATTTATCTGGAGTGTGCTTTGAGCGAGTTGGGAGTTGAGGGAGCTGGTGGGGGGGTTTATAGGCGAGTGGGGGTGCTCGGGGGGGGGGGGGGTGGAGTGGTGGTGATGGAGCAGGTGCCACACGGTATTAGACGTGTAATACTCAAGTTTGTGCATACAGAATACAGAGTGAATTCCTCATTTTATGTGCCTTATTTGCATCATAAAAAGAGCACCCAAATATTTGAGAGTAATTAATTAAAGCCAATGATTCTAAAATAAACTAAATTGCATCATGTTGGAGTTTTACATGTTTGTGCATTAAATAAAAATAATAAGGATAATAAGATAATAAATGCAAGAAGTAAAACCAAACCCTAAATTAAAACTAGGGTTTTATAACATGGGAAGAAGAGAGAGGATATAAAATATATATCATATCTAAATTATATCCCTAAAATTGCTAGTTTAACTTCGCACAAATAAATGAGAAGGAAATTAGCACAAAAATTCGAATTCAAACTAAACCTTAGAAATGAAGAAAATAGAAAGAAAAGATAAAAGAAAAAGAATAAAACCTTAAATGGGCTGCAGACTCCTATTTTGGCCCACTCTCGTTTTACACCCGCGCAGCCCAATTTCCATCCTGTGCACGCGCTGCTCCACTCGTCACACTGCGCTCGCGGGCCCAAGCTGTCATCGCCTACCTCCGCGCGATTAGCGCGTCGCTCGCCCACCCGCGCGAGAAGCTCGCCGCGGGGATCGGCCAACTCGCGTAACGAACGCGCGCCTGACGCGCGCGGGCTGGCGCCTGGCCCTAGCTTTAAGTCGCGCTGTGCCGGCCGCCTGTTCCCCAATCATCCAGTCGCGTCCCCATGAGAGCGCCTGTTTGCCATTGCCGCGAAACAAGAAGAGAGAGAGAGAGAGAAAGTCGGCCTCATTCCTGGGCTCTCTCTTTGCCGGGATAACGGCGTTCCGTTGTCGCCGTCGTAGACTCTATTTCGTGGCGCTGTGGGATTGGAGTTCCGTCCTGACGTCCGGTGGCGTGCGGGTGTTCACTGCGAGGTGCACTGGAGGGAATCTCCATCGCGCGCATCGCCGCGGGCAGCACCACCTTCACCGACATCCTGAGTAAGGATCCCTCCATTGATTTCGCGTTTGTAGCCGCTTTGTGTAGGATCCCTCTGTGACGATCTTGGGGCACTAGGAAACCCATCCGGGATTCACCGAGGAGCGCTCCACCGCGGTTGTCACCGTGCCGGCTCTGTTCGGCTGGCTGAGGGTAGAAGAAAGACCAGGTGCCGTCGATCGGTTCTTGAACGGCTAGGATTGCTTTGCGCCTACCTTTCCGCACGATTTAACCGGGGCCGTAGGATTGGAAACGATTGAACGTGAGTAGATCAAGTTTAATTGAATCCGAGCCGTTGATGCGCAATCAAACGGATCCGGGCGCGCCAGGTTTGGATCATGGGCGATTTAATCTGGACGCTCGGTTTGGATCCAACGGTCCATGACCACCGGTACCCTTTCAGCCATGGCATTTTATAGAGCAACCCCTAGGGTTACTTGAAATAGAACCCGCCGTCCAGTTGCACTGTTCTCTGTGTCTCTGGATTTTTACCCCGAGCCCCCTGGATTTTCCAGGAAGTGAGGCCCAGTCCAGTGATAGGATAAAATGAATAAATGAATTAGAAAATGTATTTTTAATACAAAAATAAGTGTTAAATCTTCAATAATTCATAGAAAATTCATACTTGCTCCAAATTAATCCATTCCACTTTCTAAAATTTTATAATTTTATTCTCTACCACTTAGTGTCTCTGTTTTGACATGAAAACAGTTAGAAAATTAATTTATCATTTAACCCTATTTCAGGCACATTAAATCTTAGAAAATTCACAACTTGAATTCTATAACTCCAAATTTAGTGATTCCAGTTCCTATGATTTCATTTTAATGTGTAGATTTTTACTGTATGTTTTATTTACATGTTTGGTGCAATGTTAATTTTTGCTATACTATGTATGTATTGTGTTGATGCGAGTAGACGAACAAGCCACTGTGGATTCTGAGGTTCAACAAGTAGAGATAGCTGAGCAGGAGCTCATTGAAGGCAAGTTGTGCCCTTGATCCACGTTTGTTACCCAATAATGTTCTTTGTTATCACTATTCAATGCATAGGTTTAATTTTGATGGGACCCAATAGGTCACCCTTGTCTGTTTATCCTTTTACCTTGTTTACCCCTGATTCACTTGGGTAGTTATGCTATTGCTCTATATGGTTTTGGGATTAATATTTCATTACATCCATGTTCCAATTATTCTGTTATGTTATTTATGTTCATGATAAGATCATTATATTAATTGGAACATGGAGCGACCACCCGGGAAAACAGTGCTACCACAAGGGTTTAATGGGACGCCCTTAGCTGATTAACTAGGAAAGCTAGTGGAGGTCTTCCTTACCCGAAAGGGGCAAGGGCAGTAAGGGAGTGGTCAGTGTAGGGAGGTCCTTGGGTTGACTTTGCTGCGATGGCGGTCAGGCAAGAACCCTGCATTGGAGCTTCCTATAAACTGTAGCGGGATTTCTGAAGCTAGTGGAACTTTGTAAAGGCCTCGTAGTGTTACCCTGCCTCGCTTCCTTGGTAGAGGTGTATGGGATGCATGACCCCTTGGCAGATGGGTAACACGGCTTGTGGGTAAAGATGCGCAACCTCTGCAGAGTGTAAAACTAGTATACTAGCCGTGCTCACGGTCATGAGCGGCTCGGACCCTCACATGATTAATTTATGGAACCTAAATTCAATTTGTCATTTGCATTTGCATGGGATTTGTTATTAATTTTGTTCTATTATTTATTATGGTTTGGTATTTACTTACACTTAGTAATTGCTAATAAAATTTTGATCAACTTATAAAAGCAATGCTCAGCCTCAGCCTTTACTTCATTGATTAGCCTTACACTACATGAACTCCCACCTTTGGTGAGTTCATGCCACATTATTCCCCACGACTTGTTGAGCTATGAACGTATGTGAGCTCACTCTTGCTGTCTCACACCCCCCCACAGGAGAAGAACAGGTGGTCGAAGAGGAGCCGCCTAACACTGAGGAGTTCGATCTGATCTAGGTGGCGTTTCTCAGTCGACATTGGCGCCGATGATCCTTAGTTCGTTTTATGTTTACACTTTTATTTTGTAATAAGTCTTTCGCTATATAATAAATACTCTGATGTTTTGTGACATTTATCTCTATACACTCTGTTATTATATATGTTGTCGTCTTGGCGCATGTATAAGATGCACCCGACTTTGTTCCTTAAAACCGGGTGTTACAGAAGTGGTATCAGAGGAAATGTTGACTGTAGGACGAAACCTAGATAGAAATGGACAAAACCCTTACCTACTTACCTTACTCTGACTCATTCTATACTTATCTCATCTTGATCTTGTCTCACCTTTTGCTATTCTACTCTGATTAATCTTATCTTTGCTACTCTAAGACAAGATGGATTTCACACCTTGGAATCCCTACCCCTATGACATTTTTAAGAGATAGGAAGCCTAAGACAAAAAAATTAAAACTATTTTCTCTATTAAAAATGTTGGTTGATTGTTCTGATGATCAATGCCTGATTTGCTTCTTTGCTTGAGTGAAATATTATATATGGACATCTTAGTATGTGCCAGTATAAGGTAATAAATTAGCTATGGTAGGTAAAATATTAATCTGCTTAGCTAATAAGTTCCCCAAAGTAACATGATTGTAAATACTGCCTTGTTTACTACTCTTTCTTACCATATGTATCTAACTCAGATGGTCAATACCAGGAGGGGTGGTGGAATTGATTTGCCTCCTAATCAACACACTCGAAGGATTTATAGACAACCTCAGCCACAGCCAGCAGGGATGAATCCTCCTAATCCTCCACCAGGCGGAGTTGACCCACTGGTTGCTGCTCAGATGGCAGTGATGCAACAAATGGTGGACACTATGGCTGATATGCGTGCCCAGATGCAGCAAGAACGCTAGGAAATGCGTCAGGAAAGAGAAGATATACGCCAGGAGTTGCGCCAGGAGAGAGATGAGATACGCCAAGAAAGGAGGGCGCAACAACAGCAGATGCAACAACAACTTCAACAACAGCAGCAACAGCAGCAAGTGCCATTGCCTCCACCACCACCACCAGTTCCACCTCGTGACAAGCACCGGGAGTTTATGAGTCATAAGCCACCGACCTTCGCCAGTTCGCCAGATCCACTTGATGCAGACGATTGGTTGAAGTCAATTGAGAAGATGTTGAATATTGCACAATGCACTGACCGGGAGAAGGTTTTATATGCTTCTGGACGTCTGACTGGTCCTGCTGCTGACTGGTGGGATTCTTATACTGCTGCCCATGATGCTGCTGATACTATTACTTGGGCAGAGTTCAGTACACAATTCAGGAACTACCATATTCCAGCTGGTATGATAAAGATCAAGAAGAAGGAGTTTCTGTCATTAAAGCAAGGCAACATGTCGGTCAGCGAGTACAGAGATAAATTCATTCAGTTGTCGAGATATGCTCCAGAGGAAGTTGCTGAGGATGAGAGGAAGCAAGAGCACTTTATTGAAGGACTTAATGGACCTTTGCAGTATGCACTGGTTGCACACACCTTTCCATCATTTCAGAGGCTACTGGATAAGGCTCTTGCTATTGAACACAAGCGTGTTCAACTGGGTGATTTGAAGAGGAAGGCTATCTCACAAGGACAGGGTAGCAGCAGTGTTCGTCCTCGCTACAGTTCACCACAGGGTACACCGACTCGACCAGGAGGACCGCGCCCAGTTCAGCAATCACCACTGAGGACTCCACCTCCTCGACAGGCTACTCCCACTGGCACCCCGACGAAGTTTTCAGGACAGAGTTCAGGCACTACTTGTTTCAAGTGTGGGAAGACTGGTCATTACGCAAATGTCTGCCCACAGAGGATTGCTACTACTCCAGTTCAGAACAAGCAACAGACCCCTGGCAAGGGATATTCTATAGCCAGGGTGAATCAAGTCAGCGTTGATGATACTCCTGATGGTGGGGACCTCGTAATTGGTATGTTTTATGTTAATGCAATTCCTGCAACCATATTATTTGATTCTGGTGCTACACATTCATTCATGTCTGCTAGATATGCCAACACAAATGAAATACCACTGCTAAATATGAGAAAACCCATGATAGTTATTACACCTAAAGGGCCTGTTGAGGCGAATCAAATGACACGTAGATTGACATTGACCATTATGGGTAGAGAATTTGGAGCTACTGCTATCATATTAGAGTCAAGCAGTATAGATCTGATCCTTGGTATGTCATGGCTAAGAAAGGCAAAGGTCGTTATAGCATGTGGTAGAGGTACCGTAGAACTCACTACCACCAAAGGAGAAAGGTTTCAAGTTAATATTGCAGTAACCTCCTCACCCATGCGTGCAATGTTCTTTATACCGGAGGAGTTTGTTGGTGACAACATCCGGGTGGTTAGAGATTTTCCGGATGTCTTTCCGGAGGAGTTACCAGGGATGCCACCTGATAGAGAAGTTGAGTTTGTTATTGATCTCTTACCTGGAACCGCCCCTATTTCTAAGCGACCATACAGGATGGCTGTAGAAGAACTGAAGGAGCTTAAGAAGCAGTTAACTGAGTTACAAGAAGCGGGGTATATTCGTCCGAGTTCCTCACCTTGGGGAGCACCGGTGTTATTTGTGCAGAAGAAGGATGGATCTCAACGGATGTGTGTGGATTATAGATCTCTTAATGATGTTACGGTGAAGAACAAGTATCCGTTGCCCCGTATTGAGGATTTATTTGATCAGATGAGAGGTGCTAGAGTATTCTCGAAGATTGATCTCCGATCCGGTTACCATCAGATGAGGATTAGACCATCGGATATTCCTAAGACAGCATTCTCGACTCGATATGGATTATATGAGTTTACTGTTATGTCATTTGGATTAACCAATGCACCGGCTTATTTCATGAATTTGATGAACAAAGTGTTTATGGAGTATTTGGACAGATTCGTCGTGGTGTTTATCGACGATATTCTTATCTATTCTAAGAATGAAAGTGATCATGAACAACATCTAAGGTTGGTGCTACAGAAGTTACGAGATAATCAACTCTACGCTAAGTTCAGCAAGTGCGAGTTTTGGATTGACAAGGTGCCATTCCTTGGTCATATTATTTCTAAAGGAGGAATAGCAGTGGATCCTGCTAAGGTCAAGGAGATTATGGAGTGGAGAGTGCCCACTACAGTTACTGAGATTCGGAGTTTCTTGGGACTCGCAGGATATTATCGGAGATTCATTGAAGGGTTCTCTAAGATTGCCAAACCTATGACCTCACTTTTGGAGAAAGGAAGAGAATTCAAGTGGGATGAGAAATGCCAAGAAAGCTTTGATCAATTGAAGGAGAGGCTAATGTCGCCACCAGTATTGATTATGCGAGATCTACAGAAGGGATTTGACATTTATTGTGATGCATGTGGCCAAGGACTTGGATGTGTGCTCATGCAAGAAGGACATGTGATCGCCTATGCATCTCGTCAGTTGCAGAAGCATGAACTGAACTACCCCACTCATGACTTGGAACTGGCTGCCGTTGTGCATGCACTTAAGATTTGGAGACACTACATTATGGGAACTAAGTGCCAAGTATACACGGATCATAAGAGTTTGAAGTACATATTCACTCAGAAGGATCTCAACCTTAGGCAACGCCGTTGGTTGGAGCTCATTAAGGATTATGATTTGGAGATTCACTATCACCCAGTCAAGGCAAATTTGGTTGCAGATGCCTTGAGTCGGAAGGAGCATGTTCACTCCGCTTTCGTCGTCCAGCTACCTGATGAATTAGCAAAAGATTTTGAGAGACTCAACCTGGGAATCGTTACACATACGGAAGGAGTGACTATTGAATTGGAACCTACCTTGGAGCAAGAAATTCGTAAAGGTCAGATTGGTGATGCCAAAATCCAGGAGATGAAGGATCTGATAACTGAAGGTAGAGGCCCGGAATTCACGGAGGATGAGCAAGGCACAATTTGGTTCAAGAATCGGATCTGTGTTCCCGATATTGATAGTCTTCGGGAAACCATATTAAAGGAGGCACATGATTCAGTTTATTCTATTCATCCTGGAAGTACAAAGATGTATCAGGATTTGAAGCAAAAGTATTGGTGGTATGGACTAAAGAGAGATGTGGCTGCACATGTGGCTATGTGCGATGTGTGCCAAAGAGTTAAGGCTGAACACCAGAGGCCAGCCGGATTACTGCATCCACTAAAGATACCTGAGTGGAAATGGGAAGAGATTGGCATGGACTTCATTGTTGGATTACCCCGCACGTCTGCTGGTTATGATTCTATATGGGTGATTATGGATAGGCTAACTAAAGTAGCCCACTTTATTCCGGTGAAGACCACTTATTCAGGAGCCAAGTTGGCAGAGTTGTACATGTCACGGATTGTATGTCTACATGGTGTGCCAAAGAAGATTGTGTCAGACCGGGGATCACAATTTACCTCTCGATATTGGAAGAAGTTGCACGAGTCATTGGATACAAGATTGAATTTTAGTTTGGCTTACCATCCCCAGACTGATGGGCAGACTGAGAGGACTAACCAAGTGCTTGAAGATATGTTAAGAGCTTGTGCTCTTAAACATGGTGGAAGTTGGGATAAGAGTTTACCGTATGCGGAGTTCTCATATAATAATAGCTATCAGGCCAGTTTGAAGATGTCACCGTTTGAGGCTTTGTATGGCAGAAAGTGCAGGACTCCCTTGTATTGGGATCAAACTGGTGAAAGACAGTTGTTTGGGCCTGAGATTATACAAGAAGCAGAGGAACAAGTTCAGCAAATAAGGGAGAATTTGAGAACTGCACAATCCAGGCAGAAAAGCTATGCTGATACCCGGAGAAGACTACTTGAGTTTAAAGAGGGAGATTATGTCTATTTGAAGGTGTCACCACTCCGGGGCATGAGAAGATTTAAAGTGAAAGGAAAGTTGTCCCCTCGCTTTATTGGACCCTTCTTAATCTTAAAGCGAGTGGGAGAGGTTGCATACCAATTGGAGTTACCGGATCATCTTGCGGATGTTCATGATGTCTTTCATGTATCTCAGCTGAAGAAATGTCTCAGGGTGCCTGAAGAACAGTTACCAATGGAAGACCTTAGTGTTCAAGAGGATTTGACTTACACGGAGTACCCGATCAAGATTTTGGACACTTTGACTCGAGTCACGAGGAATAAGGTTATAAAGATGTGCAAAGTTCAATGGAGTCACCACGGTGAAGATGAAGCAACTTGGGAAAGAGAAGAAGAGCTTCGCATAGATTTTCCCCACCTTTTCCCTAGATCTTCTTAAATCTCGAGGACGAGATTATTTTTAAGGGGGGTAAGATTTGTAATACTCAAGTTTGTGTATACAGAATACAGAGTGAATTCCTCATTTTATGTGCCTTATTTGCATCATAAAAAGAGCACCCAAATATTTGAGAGTAATTAATTAAAGCCAATGATTCTAAAATAAACTAAATTGCATCATGTTGGAGTTTTACATGTTTGTGCATTAAATAAAAATAATAAGGATAATAAGATAATAAATGCAAGAAGTAAAACCAAACCCTAAATTAAAACTAGGGTTTTATAACATGGGAAGAAGAGAGAGGATATAAAATATATATCATATCTAAATTATATCCCTAAAATTGCTAGTTTAACTTCACACAAATAAATGAGAAGGAAATTAGCACAAAAATTCGAATTCAAAATTCGAATTCAAACTAAACCTTAGAAATGAAGAAAATAGAAAGAAAAGATAAAAGAAAAAGAATAAAACCTTAAATGGGCTGCAGACTCCTATTTTGGCCCACTCTCGTTTTACACCCGCGCAGCCCAATTTCCATCCTGTGCACGCGCTGCTCCACTCGTCACACTGCGCTCGCGGGCCCAAGCTGTCATCGCCTACCTCCGCGCGATTAGCGCGTCGCTCGCCCACCCGCGCGAGAAGCTCGCCGCGGGGATCGGCCAACTCGCGTAACGAACGCGCGCCTGACGCGCGCGGGCTGGCGCCTAGCCCTAGCTTTAAGTCGCGCTGTGCCCGCCGCCTGTTCCCCAATCATCCAGTCGCGTCCCCATGAGAGCGCCTGTTTGCCATTGCCGCCAAACAAGAAGAGAGAGAGAGAAAGTCGGCCTCATTCCTGGGCTCTCTCTTTGCCGGGATAACGGCGTTCCGTTGTCGCCGTCGTAGACTCTATTTCGTGGCGCTGTGGGATTGGAGTTCCGTCCTGACGTCCGGTGGCGTGCGGGTGTTCACTGCGAGGTGCACTGGAGGGAATCTCCATCGCGCGCATCGCCGCGGGCAGCACCACCTTCACCGACATCCTGAGTAAGGATCCCTCCATTGATTTCACGTTTGTAGCCGCTTTGTGTAGGATCCCTTTGTGACGATCTTGGGGCACTAGGAAACCCATCCGGGATTCACCGAGGAGCGCTCCACCGCGGTTGTCACCGTGCCGGCTCTGTTCGGCTGGCTGAGGGTAGAAGAAAGACCAGGTGCCGTCGATCGGTTCTTGAACGGCTAGGATTGCTTTGCGCCTACCTTTCCGCACGATTTAACCGGGGCCGTAGGATTGGAAACGATTGAACGTGAGTAGATCAAGTTTAATTGAATCCGAGCCGTTGATGCGCAATCAAACGGATCCGGGCGCGCTAGGTTTGGATCATGGGCGATTTAATCTGGACGCTCGGATTGGATCCAACGGTCCATGACCACCGGTACCCTTTCAGCCATGGCATTTTATAGAGCAACCCCTAGGGTTACTTGAAATAGAACCCGCCGTCCAGTTGCACTGTTCTCTGTGTCTCTGGATTTTTACCCCGAGCCCCCTGGATTTTCCAGGAAGTGAGGCCCAGTCCAGTGATAGGATAAAATGAATAAATGAATTAGAAAATGTATTTTTAATACAAAAATAAGTGCTAAATCTTCAATAATTCATAGAAAATTCATACTTGCTCCAAATTAATCCATTCCACTTTCTAAAATTTTATAATTTTATTCTCTACCACTTAGTGTCTCTGTTTTGACATGAAAACAGTTAGAAAATTAATTTATCATTTAACCCTATTTCAGGCACATTAAATCTTAGAAAATTCACAACTTGAATTCTATAACTCCAAATTTAGTGATTCCAGTTCCTATGATTTCATTTTAATGTGTAGATTTTTACTGTATGTTTTATTTACATGTTTGGTGCAATGTTAATTTTTGCTATACTATGTATGTATTGTGTTGATGCGAGTAGACGAACAAGCCACTGTGGATTCTGAGGTTCAACAAGTAGAGATAGCTGAGCAGGAGCTCATTGAAGACAAGTTGTGCCCTTGATCCACGTTTGTTACCCAATAATGTTCTTTGTTATCACTATTCAATGCATAGGTTTAATTTTGATGGGACCCAATAGGTCACCCTTGTCTGTTTATCCTTTTACCTTGTTTACCCCTGATTCACTTGGGTAGTTATGCTATTGCTCTATATGGTTTTGGGATTAATATTTCATTACATCCATGTTCTAATTATTCTGTTATGTTATTTATGTTCATGATAAGATCATTATATTAATTGGAACATGGAGCGACCACCCGGGAAAACAGTGCTACCACAAGGGTTTAATGGGACGCCCTTGGCTGATTAACTAGGAAAGCTAGTGGAGGTCTTCCTTACCCGAAAGGGGCAAGGGCAGTAAGGGAGTGGTCAGTGTAGGGAGGTCCTTGGGTTGACTTTGCTGCGATGGCGGTCAGGCAAGAACCCTGCATTGGAGCTTCCTATAAACTGTAGCGGGATTTCTGAAGCTAGTGGAACTTTGTAAAGGCCTCGTAGTGTTACCCTACCTCGCTTCCTTGGTAGAGGTGTATGGGATGCATGACCCCTTGGCAGATGGGTAACACGGCTTGTGGGTAAAGATGCGCAACCTCTGCAGAGTGTAAAACTAGTATACTAGCCGTGCTCACGGTCATGAGCGGCTCGGACCCTCACATGATTAATTTATGGAACCTAAATTCAATTTGTCATTTGCATTTGCATGGGATTTGTTATTAATTTTGTTCTATTATTTATTATGGTTTGGTATTTACTTACACTTAGTAATTGCTAATAAAATTTTGATCAACTTATAAAAGCAATGCTCAGCCTCAGCCTTTACTTCATTGATTAGCCTTACACTACATGAACTCCCACCTTTGGTGAGTTCATGCCACATTATTCCCCACGACTTGTTGAGCTATGAACGTATGTGAGCTCACTCTTGCTGTCTCACACCCCCCCACAGGAGAAGAACAGGTGGTCGAAGAGGAGCCGCCTAACACTGAGGAGTTCGATATGATCTAGGTGGCGTTTCTCAGTCGACATTGGCGCCGACGATCCTTAGTTCGTTTTATGTTTACACTTTTATTTTGTAATAAGTCTTTCGCTATATAATAAATACTCTGATGTTTTGTGACATTTATCTCTATACACTCTGTTATTATATATGTTGTCGTCTTGGCGCATGTATGAGATGCACCCGACTTTGTTCCTTAAAACCGGGTCTTACAAGACGCGACAAGGGGAGGGGGGACTTGGTGTTGCCGGCGACGATGGCGGCGGCGGGTGCGCTGCAAAGGGGGGTGGGTGGCGGTAGTGCGCTGCAAAGGGGGCGTGGGGCGGTGGTAGTGAGCATGGAGGCGGGCACGCGTGCAGGGGCACGGGTGAGTGGTGGGGTCGATGACCCTGATGTTTGTGGTCTCTGGTTCCAAGAATCTTTGCCTCTCTGTATGGTAATAACTCCTTCTGTCCTCTTTTCCTGTTTACTTTGACTCAGGGGCAGTGCTTTGATTCTCACGGTCGGTCCTTTTGACTGAGCGGTGGATAGGTTTCTTCTGTAGCTTATTCCAGGCTTCAAGGGTAAGCTTCCCGGTATCTTCTTGGGTAAGGCACTTTTTCTTGAGATGGGTTAAGATGAGAATGGAAGCATAAGGTGAGGATTAGCTCTAGTTTGTTATCTATGTTTTTAGAGAAAACCTTTCTTAAAAACAAAGAAAACACACAAGCTTAGCAATGATAAGCACAAACAATTCAAATGTTTTGAATAAGGGAAGAATAGAGTTTTTCCAAAGCACAGACTACTCAGATTCGGGGGCTAAGCATAACTACTATTGCTCGGCTCCTGAACTGAGAACTATGCTAAATGCAACTTATGAGCACTAACGTTAAAGCATCACATATGCACTCAAAAGGGGAGAAAACATCAAGCGAAATTCATTTTGAAATGCCCTAGGGGCCACACAAATAGAGTTTTTCAAGGCACGGGACTACACGATTACCTCTCATACATGCAGGGCTCTAGCCAAAGTGAAGAAAAACTTCACTACCCAATGCATGCAGAGGACTGGGCATACTAACTTCAGACCAGGCAACTTCTCTTCTGGCAAGGCTGACGCACAACTTCAATCTGAGATATCTCCTGGATGGGTCAACAGGGAGCTGATGTTGATGACTTCTTCTGGCAGCGACTGAGATGGCAGCACGGGGTCGAACTCTTCTTTAAGCTGGACTGGCTCTTGTAGCTCCTCAGAGGGCGGTGGTGCTGGCGGGGTGCTTGCAGCTTCTTCCTTGACCTCAAGGGACGGTGCTAGAATCTTCTTCATGGCGAGGGGCTCAAACAACTCTAGCGGGGGATCTTGGGAGGATTCAGGGTGCTCTTGCTTATCCATAGCCTTAGGGGAGACTGGAATTCTTTCCAAGACTTGGCTCCTTCCGGGAGTTCCCAAGCCTTCTTATCTCCTCTGATAGAGACCGGGTGACCTTCAAGAATCTGGGGATCTTCAGCTCTCATGGGTTGAACTAGGTTGGATGAAGCGGGCTCTTGGATCCGCAGGGCTCTACGTTGGTTATGGGTTACCAAGTAGGCCTCCATCAACTTCTGGACGTGTTCATCCTTGGCTTGCTTCAGGGCTTCAACAACAATGACTTCACGACTTTCCAAGGCAGCTACACGGGCTTGAGCTGTGGTGAGATCCACATGGAGCTGACGGTTGCGCTTCTCTGCATCTTCTGCTCGAGCAATCATCTGACGGTGGTGCTGAGCCAAGAAATCATACTGTGTATCAAGGGTGAGCAGGTATGCAGTGAGGTACACGACTGTAGGGTCATCCTCAAGCAGCTGCTTCCCTTCCAATGCACGCATCCTGGCCATCCAAACTGGACGGTCTCTCTGAAAGGGCGGAAAGAATCTGAGCAGTGTGTCGGCCACTTCTTCATAGATCTGACACAGGGCCCTCAATGCCTTGCGAGCGACGACTTGGCAGGTGTCTTTGAATCTGTGTCCAGCAGCAGTGACACTCCATTCCACATGGTGCGGACTGGATCCAATGTATACAGTCACGACACACTTCTCTGTGCCATGCTCGATGAATTCACGACCATCATACTCTGGCTGGCTCCTGATTCCGAGGTGGACTGTGCATGCTCTCAACAACTTGGGGAAACCATCTTCATTCTGGCACAAGCTGGTTTGGCAGCGAACCTCCATCTGACTTCTGAGAGAAGGAAAGGGGGAAAACATTTTTGAAATGAAGGGATGAGAGCAAGAATTTTTTTAAGAAAATAGTTTTGACTCAAAAACTTTTGATTAGGCTAAGGGTTACGTCCTGCGGCCAACCTAACAGCTCCGATACCACCTGAAGCGTCCCGATCCTCTGGGACTCAAATGTGATACAATTACTAGTCCCAGGAGGCTAGTAAACACATTTATACATCAGATGATTCCAGATCTGCTTAAACGAGACAAACCTATAAAGGTGGCGAACAACTTTAAGAGTTGGTCCACAACTCAGGACATATCATCAGAGTGGGGCTGAAGCAGCCCGATATACGTAGCGAAGCAAATCAGCGGTCCAACAGCCACAGGCAAGGTTGGGAACAGTCGTAACTCTTACCTGATCTCCTTTTTCTGAAAAACAACAAATAAGCAAGGGTGAGTACAAACGTACTCAGCAGCCCACCTTCACCCGCGGAATGGGGAAATCAGATATAATGCATGGAATATGTGGAGCTCAGGATATTTTGCAGAAACAGCAATATTTTATGCAGAGTTGTTTTGAAAAACATTTTGTATTTTTGCAAAGCGCATCCTCTCCAAAAGGAGCAGGAAGTTTTCCAGTATTATAACAAAATCCCCTGGACTAAACCATCCAGGTATCTCAGCAGTTTCCCACTGGTTTTCCTTTACAAAAACAGCTACTGGACTTCCCGTCCACCATAGCTCACGGCTCAACCGCCGAACCTTTTAAAAACCACTTTTCTCAAAAGCACCCTTTTTTCGAAACAAAACATTAATTGCCATACCATACCAGACTCGTCCATTCCTGTGGACACAGACTATTCGAATAGGTTTGAACTCTGCGCAGAGGTGTACACTTTACCCACTAGTCCGGCTCTGCGATCTCATAGCTAGTGAGACCCGAATCCGAATCTCTTTCTTTCCCCGCATGTCCTAACCTTAACGGTTATCCGGAAGGAGTCAGGCCACCACCATGTCCAAACCAGACAAAACTTTCCCCCTCCTTATCCTCCTGGTGCTCCCCAGCCTTCATAACCCTGGGGTTGGACCGTACGAGTTCAGATTGAGTGACTGCCCACACAGTCTCGAGTGGTTGTACTATTAAAGAGTACAGGTAGTGAAGATGACAAACCGGTCCTTATATGAGGGGACAATCCTTCTGCTCACGCCTAAACCAGCTGAGCCAACACCTTAGGCCCTCCCCTAAACCAGGGAGTCCCTGATTATCCCACTCACAAGGTGATAAGGGTGAAAACCCTTCATCACACACATTTTGAAAAGCATTTTCTTTTGAAAACTCACACCTGTTCTCAAATCATTTGGAACATATATATCAGGGATTGATTGCGGCAAGCGGCTGGGTGGCCATAATAACTTGTCTCAAAATCATATCATACATAAAATAACAGGCTGAGGGTTGTGGTTGAAACATCATAGGTAATTTATGCATCAAAGGGATCCAGTGAGCTGTCGTGCTTATTCGGCGAAGGGGGAAGGAGAGCTCGCGAAACTGGCTTCTGGCTCCACTGCCTGGCGTAGACTTGCAGATCTAGCCTCCACGAGACGGCACAAATGCTCCGATAACTATGCAACATGAATAAGCAAACATACAAACCAGCAAGTATACCAACAAATATTTAGTATAGTGGTCAGAATAGCGATATATGGATGGGTAGAGTCTTGAGTAGAATCTGTGTCATGTGGTGTTGAGATACTACTAGTGGTGGAGCGGAGGTGCTTACTAGGAGGGTGGACTGGAGGCGAAGCGACACTATGCGTGTAGCCGGCAGAGCAGAGTAACTGAGTGGGTGGGGTGTTTGCCTTGGCTGAGGGTGTTGAGTGTGTGTGGAGAGGGAGAGGGTAGCTGGGTGTATTTATAGCTGGGTGTATGTGGTGTAGCACAGTGAAGTTCACTGTTGGTGAGAATAGTGACGAATGAATCGTCTGACTTAGTATGAACAGGAGAGTTATAGGCAGAATATGGGACAAGAGTATTTTGGGAGTTTTCTGGAATATGGACCATGCTTAAGGGATGACATGGTTGGATAGGGAATAGTTTGATAAGAATTTAGAAACAAGAATTATTGGAATCTGAGTTTGGAAGCCTAGTTCAAAGGAATCTTAAAGTTAAGCGTGCTCAACTTGGAGAAACCTGGGATGGGTGACCAGATGGGAAGTTCCCTACTGGAAGGAAAATCACAGTCACAGGAGTTCGTATGACTGGAATATGGGTCTGCCTGGTCTTAGGTGGACTGGACAGCATGATGTATGAGTAGTTGAAATTTGGGGTGATCGGCTAATCGATAAATAGTAACGATGAATAGTGACGACGAAAAAGTTACTAGATATCATCAATGAGTAGTAACGATGATGAATAGTAACACTGAATAATAATAATGGTGAATAGTGTCAGTGAATAGTAATGATGAATAGTAACGGTGAATAGTGATGGTGAATAGTCGTATGAACGAACGATGAACGGTGAATAGGAACTATGAACGAACGATGAACGATGAATAGGAACTATGAACGAACGGACGAACGATCGAATGATCGGACGAACGAACGATCGGAATTCTGGCAGCATAACGGCAGGACAAAGATTATTTGGATGAACGAACGGACGAACGATCGAATGATCGGATGAACGAACGATCGGAATTTCGGCAGCATAACGGCAGGACAAAGATTATCTGGAAGAACGATGAATAGGGACTATGAACGAACAATGAACGATGAATAGGAACTATGAACGAACGATGAACGATCGAATGATTGAACGAACGAACGATCGGAATTTCGGCAGCATAACGGTAGGAAAAGATTATTTGGACGAACGAACGGACGAACGATCGAACGATCGGACAAACGGACGAACGAACCATGAACGATCGAACGAACGATCGAACGATCGGACGAACGAACGAACAAACTAAGAACAGGGGACGAACGATCGAAGAACGATCGAACGATCCTTGTGCTAGTGTGTGCTTGTGTGGAACATGGAGTGGGTGTGTGTGGGGGGGGGGGAAGAGAGTTGCCATGAAATGGCTTGGGGTGGGATGAGAGGATTAGTGGGAGGATTTGAGGATTAGTGGGAGATTAGCATGTATTTGTCTTATATGAGTGTAATTAGCATGTAGAGCTCACCGTATGACACCGGAGGCATACGTATACGTATGAGCATGAGAAAAGTTATGAAGAAAATATTTGTAGGGACTTGAAAAATGATTCTGAAGGTATTTGTCAGGAAGAAAATACTTGGAGATATATTGGTGGAATATTTGGGCAATATTTCTGGAAAGAACTTGAAGGGGATTACTCGGGAAATATCTGGGTAGTATTTCTAGAAAGAATTTGAGGGGATCACTTGAGAAACATTTGTAGGATATTTGAGGAGGACTTTGGAGAGAATATAGACCACTATATTTTATTTGCTGATATCAACTCGCAAACAAACATTTTGAAATGAAATTTGAAATTCATTTTGAATTTAGAGCGAGTTTGAGAAAATTCCAGGATTTGAATTTTCGGGATGCTACAAATCTACCCCACTTAAAATGAATCTCGTCCTCGAGATTCAGCTTAGAAGGGTTATGGGTATAGCTTTACTTCAGCTACATATCTTCACTTTGCAACTCTTCGAGGAGATGGAACTTCAACAAAACCCGGCCTTTGAGGAGCATCCGGTTGCCGATTGCAACACTGATTCTGGCTACTCAAAGATCATCTTCAGGCTTCTAGCTTTCGCTTGGCAGCTTGCTTATTGAAGAAGCATCGATGCCAACGCGCAAACCTTTCTCTTTCGAACTTATCCATGGGTCCCTTCCTTGATTGCTCTTCTAGTGCTTCATCAACGGAACTTGGGTGACCACTTCTCATCTAGAAACTTATAAGCTTCGATGATTCGGTCCTCCATAAGCTTGCTATAGGCCTTCTTCTTTTTCTCCATAGCAGGAACCTTACTGGAATACTACCCCACTTAAAAAGAATGAGGGTAGAACTCTTGAATCTTGGGGATTTGAACTCCTTGAAGTACCACATAACAAGGGTGTTACGAGTCCTTCTGCTGCTGTTGCTGCTTGAGCAGGCTGCGAAGGGATGACTGGCATAGGGTTGATTCTGGGAGAACCTTTTTCTTATCTTCTCTTCACTATCTTCTTTTCTCTTCTCACTTTTCACTGCCTCTTTCTTTCTCTTTGCTCTTCCCACTGGAGGATTCTATCGATGAGTATTACCATCATACAGAGGAGGAAACCAAAGACTATGAACCATGTGCAACAGTCTTCAACCGAAGAATCACCAAGCATTGTGATCTTAGGGGTGAGGGAGTGGAAAATGGAGTTGCTTGCGATTTGGTAGAGGGGATTTATCTGGAGTGTGCTTTGAGCGAGTTGGGAGTTGAGGGAGCTGGTGGGGGGGTTTATAGGCGAGTGGAGGTGCTCGGGGGGTGGAGTGGTGGTGATGGAGCAGGTGCCACACGGTAGTAGACGCGACAAGGGGAGGGGGGACTTGGTGTTGCCGGCGACGATGGCGGCGGTGGGTGCGCTGCAAAGGGGGGTGGGTGGCGGTAGTGCGCTGCAAAGGGGGCATGGGGCGGTGGTAGTGAGCATGGAGGCGGGCACGCGTGCGGGGGCACGGGTGAGTGGTGGGGTCGATGACCCTGATGTTTGTGGTCTCTGGTTCCAAGAATCTTTGCCTCTCTGTATGGTAATAACTCCTTCTGTCCTCTTTTCCTGTTTACTTTGACTCAGGGGCAGTGCTTTGATTCTCACGGTCGGTCCTTTTGACTGAGCGGAGGATAGGTTTCTTCTGTAGCTTATTCCAGGCTTCAAGGGTAAGCTTCTCGGTATCTTCTTGGGTAAGGCACTTTTTCTTGAGATGGGTTAAGATGAGAATGGAAGCATAAGGTGAGGATTAGCTCTAGTTTGTTATCTATGTTTTTAGAGAAAACCTTTCTTAAAAACAAAGAAAACACACAAGCTTAGCAATGATAAGCACAAACAATTCAAATGTTTTGAATAAGGGAAGAATAGAGTTTTTCCAAAGCACGGACTACTCAGATTCGGGGGCTAAGCATAACTACTATTGCTCGGCTCCTGAACTGAGAACTATGCTAAATGCAACTTATGAGCACTAACGTTAAAGCACCACATATGCACTCAAAAGGGGAGAAAACATCAAGCGAAATTCATTTTGAAATGCCCTAGGGGGCCACACAAATAGAGTTTTTCAAGGCACGGGACTACACGATTACCTCTCATACATGCAGGGCTCTAGCCAAAGTGAAGAAAAACTTCACTACCCAATGCATGCAGAGGACTGGGCATACTAACTTCAGACCAGGCAACTTCTCTTCTGGCAAGGTTGACGCACAACTTCAATCTGAGATATCTCCTGTATGGGTCAACAGGGAGCTGATGTTGATGACTTCTTCTGGCAGCGACTGAGATGGCAGCACGGGGTCGAACTCTTCTTCAAGCTGGACTGGCTCTTGTAGCTCCTCAGAGGGCGGTGGTGCTGGCGGGGTGCTTGCAGCTTCTTCCTTGACCTCAAGGGACGGTGCTAGAATCTTCTTCATGGCGAGGGGCTCAAACAACTCTAGCGGAGGATCTTGGGAGGATTCAGGGTGCTCTTGCTTATCCATAGCCTTAGGGAGACTGGAATTCTTTCCAAGACTATGGCTCCTTTCGGGAGTTCCCAAGCCTTCTTATCTCCTCTGATAGAGACCGGGTGACCTTCAAGAATCTGGGGATCTTCAGCTCTCATGGGTTGAACTAGGTTGGATGAAGCGGGCTCTTGGATCCGCAGGGCTCTACGTTGGTTATGGGTTACCAAGTAGGCCTCCATCAACTTCTGGACGTGTTCATCCTTGGCTTGCTTCAAGGCTTCAACAACAATGACTTCACGACTTTCCAAGGCAGCTACACGGGCTTGAGCTGTGGTGAGATCCACATGGAGCTGACGGTTGCACTTCTCTGCATCTTTTGCTCGGGCAATCATCTGACGGTGGTGCTGAGCCAAGAAATCATATTGTGTATCAAGGGTGAGCAGGTATGCAGTGAGGTACACGACTGTAGGGTCATCCTCAAGCAGCTGCTTCCCTTCCAATGCACGCATCCTGGCCATCCAAACTGGACGGTCTCTCTGAAAGGGCGGAAAGAATCTGAGCGGTGTGTCGGCCACTTCTTCTTCATAGATCTGACACAGGGCCCTCAATGCCTTGCGAGCGACGACTTGGCAGGTGTCTTTGAATCTGTGTCCAGCAGCAGTGACACTCCATTCCACATGGTGCGGACTAGATCCAATGTATACAGTCACGACACACTTCTCTGTGCCATGCTCGATGAATTCACGACCATCATACTCTGGCTGGCTCCTGATTCCGAGGTGGACTGTGCATGCTCTCAACAACTTGGGGAAACCATCCTCATTCTGGCACAAGCTGGTTTGGCAGCGAACCTCCATCTGACTTCTGAGAGAAGGAAAGGGGGAAACATTTTTGAAATGAAGGGATGAGAGCAAGAATTTTTTTAAGAAAATAGTTTTGACTCAAAAACTTTTGATCAGGCTAAGGGTTACGTCCTGCAGCCAACATAACAGCTCCGATACCACCTGAAGCGTCCCGATCCTCTGGGACTCAAATGTGATACAATTACTAGTCCCAGGAGGCTAGTAAACACATTTATACATCAGATGATTCCAGATCTGCTTAAACGAGACAAACCTATAAAGGTGGCGAACAACTTTAAGAGTTGGTCCACAACTCGGGACATATCATCAGAGTGGGGCTGAAGCAGCCCGATATACGCAGCGAAGCAAATCAGCGGTCCAACAGCCACAGACAAGGTTGGGAACAGTCGTAACTCTTACCTGATCTCCTTTTTCTGAAAAACAACAAATAAGCAAGGGTGAGTACAAACGTACTCAGCAGCCCACCTTCACCTGCGGAATGGGGAAATCAGATATAATGCATGGAATATGTGGAGCTCAGGATATTTTGCAGAAACAGCAATATTTTATGCAGAGTTGTTTGTAAAAACATTTTGTATTTTTGCAAAGCGCATCCTCTCCAAAAGGAGCAAGAAGTTTTCCAGTATTATAACAAAATCCCCTGGACTAAACCATCCAGGTATCTCAGCAGTTTCCCACTAGTTTTCCTTTACAAAAACAGCTACTGTACTTCCCGTCCACCATAGCTCACGGCTCAACCGCCAAACCTTTTAAAAACCACTTTTCTCAAAAGCACCCTTTTTTTCGAAACAAAACATTAATTGCCATACCATACCAGACTCGTCCATTCCTGTGGACACAGACTATTCGAATAGGTTTGAACTCTGCGCAGAGGTGTACACTTTACCCACTAGTCCGGCTCTGCGATCTCATAGTTAGTGAGACCCAAATCCGAATCTCTTTCTTTCCCCGCACGTCCTAACCTTAACGGTTATCCGGAAGGAGTCAGGCCACCACCATGTCCAAACCGGACAAAACTTTCCCCCTCCTTATCCTCCCGGTGCTCCCCAGCCTTCATAACCCTGGGGTTGGACCGTACGAGTTCAGATTGAGTGACTGCCCACACAGTCTCGAGTGGTTGTACTATTAAAGAGTACAGGTAGTGAAGATGACAAACCGGTCCTTATATGAGGGGACAATCCTTCTGCTCACGCCTAAACCAGCTGAGCCAACACCTTAGGCCCTCCCCTAAACCAGGGAGTCCCTAATTATCCCACTCACAAGGTGATAAGGGTGAAAACCCTTCATCACACACATTTTGAAAAGCATTTTCTTTTGAAAACTCACACCTGTTCTCAAATCATTTGGAACATATATATCAGGGATTGATTGCGACAAGCGGCTGGGTGGCCATAATAACTTGTCTCAAAATCATATCATGCATAAAATAACAGGCTGAGGGTTGTGGTTGAAACATCATAGGTAATTTATGCATCAAAGGGATCCAGTGAGCTTGCCATGCTTATTCGGCGAAGGGGGAAGGAGAGCTCGCGGAACTGGCTTCTGGCTCCACTGCCTGGCGTAGACTTGCAGATCTGGCCTCCACGAGACGGCACAAACGCTCCGATAACTATGCAACATGAATAAGCAAACATACAAACCAGCAAGTATACCAACAAATATTTAGTATAGTGGTCAGAATAGCAATATATGGATGGGTAGAGTCTTGAGTAGAATCTGTGTCATGTGGTGTTGAGATACTACTAGTGGTGGAGCGAAGGTGCTTACTAGGAGGGTGGACTGGAGGCGAAGCGACACTATGCGTGTAGCCGGCAGAGCAGAGTAACTGAGTGGGTGGGGTGTTTGCCTTGGCTGAGGGTGTTGAGTGTGTGTGGAGAGGGAGAGGGTAGCTGGGTGTATTTATAGCTGGGTGTATGTGGTGTAGCACAGTGAAGTTCACTGTTGGTGAGAATAGTGACGAATGAATCGTCTGACTTAGTATGAATAGGAGAGTTATAGGCAGAATATGGGACAAGAGTATTTTGGGAGTTTTCTGGAATATGAACCATGCTTAAGGGATGACATGGTTGGATAGGGAATAGTTTGATAAGAATTTAGAAACAAGAATTATTGGAATCTGAGTTTGGAAGCCTAGTTCAAAGGAATCTTAAAGTTAAGCGTGCTCAACTTGGAGAAACCTGGGATAGGTGACCAGATGGGAAGTTCCCTACTGGAAGGAAAATCACAGTCACCGGAGTTCGTATGACTGGAATATGGGTCTGGCTGGTCTTAGGTGGACTGGACAGCATGATGTATGAGTAGTTGAAATTTGGGGTGATCGGCTAATCGATAAATAGTAACGATGAATAGTGACAACGAAAAAGTTACTAGATAGCATCAATGAGTAGTAACGATGATGAATAGTAACGATGATGAATAGTAACACTGAATAGTAACGATGGTGAATAGTGTCAGTGAATAGTAATGATGAATAGTAACAGTGAATAGTGATGGTGAATAGTCGTATGAACGAACGATGAACGGTGAATAGGAATTATGAACGAACGATGAACGATGAATAGGAACTATGAACGAACGGACGAACGATCGAATGATCGGACGAACGAACGATCGGAATTCCGGCAGCATAACGGCAGGACAAAGATTATTTGGATGAACGAACGGACGAACGATCGAATGATCGGACGAACGAACGATCGGAATTTCGGCAGCATAACGGCAGGACAAAGATTATCTGGAAGAACGATGAATAGGGACTATGAACGAACGATGAACGATGAATAGGAACTATGAACGAACGATGAACGATCGAATGATTGAACGAACGAACGATCGGAATTTCGGCAGCATAACGGTAGGAAAAAGATTATTTGGACGAACGAACGATCGAACGATCGGACAAACGGACGAACGAACCATGAACGATTGGACGAACGATCGAACGAACGAACAAACTAAGAACAGGGGACGAACGATCGAAGAACGATCGAACGATCCTTGTGCTAGTGTGTGCTTGTGTGGAACATGGAGTGGGTGTGTGGGGGGGGGAAGAGAGTTGCCATGAAATGGCTTGGGGTGGGATGAGAGGATTAGTGGGAGATTAGCATATATTTGTCTTATATGAGTGTAATTAGCATGTAGAGCTCACCGTATGACACCGGAGGCATACATATACGTATGAGCATGAGAAAAGTTATGAAGAAAATATTTGTAGGGACTTGAAAAATGATTCTGAAGGTATTTCTCAGGAAGAAAATACTTGGAGATATATTGGTGGAATATTTGGGTAATATTTCTGGAAAGAACTTGAAGGGGATTACTCGAGAAATATCTGGGTAGTATTTCTAGAAAGAATTTGAGGGGATCACTGGAGAAACATTTGTAGGATATTTGAGGAGGACTTTGGAGAGAATATAGACCACTATATTTTATTTGCTGATATCAACTCGCAAACAAACATTTTGGAATGAAATTTGAAATTCATTTTGAATTTAGAGCGAGTTTGAGAAAATTTCAGGATTTGAATTTTTGGGATGCTACATGCCACACCAGACAGTCTGGTGCCCTCTGACTTCTATGCTCTGACTTCTGTGTGGCACTGTTCATCACTGTTTACTCTGCACAGTCGACCACCGACAGTCCGGTGAATTATAGTGAAGGCTGCCTTGGAATTTCCGAGAGTGGCTAGTTTGGAGTTGTACGGGCCTGGTGGCTGGTGCACCAGACACTGTCCGGTGCGCCAAATTCCAGCACACTCAAGTCCTTTTTGCTCCCCTAACTGAATTTTTTCTTGGTTTGTGTTGAACCTTATGCACCTGAGATAAATAAAATCTAGACAAACTAGTTAGTCCATGTGTTTGTGTTGCTCGTCAATCACCAAAATTATTTATAGGAAATGGTTGACCCAATTTCCATTTCAATCTCCCCCTTTTTGATGATTGATGCCAACACAAACCAAAGCAAATATAAAGTACAGAAATGTAACTAGCTTGTATGGAAAATGTGCATAGGTTACTTGGAGTTAAACCAATTGAAAGTGTCACTAAATGTATTTGGATTGCTTTTTCTTTTATTTAACATTTTGGATCACATTTGCACCACTTGTTTGTTTTTGCAAATAGTCAAAGGTATAGAAATGTGATTGCAAGAAGCATTTTTAAGATTTGAAATCTTTCCCTCTGTTTCAAATGCTTTTCCTTTGACTAAATAAAAGCTCCCCCTGAATTAAATCTCCCCTTAGCTTTCAAGAGGGTTTTTGAAATAGATACCAATTTGAAAATTGATTTTTAAAGACACCAATTGAAAGACCAATTGTAAATTCATGCCAATTGGAAAATCCATACCACTTGAAAGTTCATTTTGGGGCTTACTCAAATATCTATTGAAATAAACATTTCCTTTTTGAAAGATATCAATTTGAAAAATACACTAAAATTTTAAAATGGTGGCGCGTCCCTTTTGCTTTGGGCTTAATATTTTCTCCCCATTTGGCATTAATCGCCAAAAACGAAGAACTTGAGAGCCCTTTTGCATTTTCTCCCCCTTTGGGGATTAATACTTTCTCCCACATGGTGAAATAAATATGAGTGAAGGATCATACCATTGAGAGTTTGCGGAGTAACGGCAAGTGGTAAATGATACCGTCAGAGTTTGGAGTGGAAGCCTTGTTGTTGCCGAATACTCCATTTCCCTTTCAATCTAAGACTAATCATAAAGATATACTTGAAAACACATTAGTCTTAGCTTTGATAGGAAAAGAATAAGAAATATGCATTTGTACCAAATGAAAGAGCTATGATCAAAGGTATATAAAATAGCTATGTGTGCAATGCTTCAATCAAAGTTCCGAGAATCAAGTATATTTAGCTCATTCCTTAGTTTGCTAAAGGTTTTCTCATCTAGTGGCTTGGTAAAGATATCGGCTAATTGGTTGTGGGTGTTGACATAAGCAATTTCGATATCCCCCTTTTGTTGGTGATCTCTCAGAAAGTGATACTGAATATCTATGTGCTTAGTGCGGCTGTGTTCAACGGGATTATCCGCCATGCGGATTGCACTTTCATTATCACATAGAAGAGGGACTTTGCTCAATTTGTAGCCATAGTCCCTAAGGGTTTCCCTCATCCAAAGTAATTCCGCACAACAATGGCCTGCGGCAATGTACTCGGCTTCGGCGGTGGAAAGAGCTACTGAGTTTTGTTTCTTTGAAGCCCAAGACACCAGGGATCTTCCTAGAAACTGACAAGTCCCTGATGTGCTCTTTCTATCTATTTTACACCCTACATAATCGGCATCGGAATATCCAATTAAATCAAATATAGATCCCCTAGGGTACCAAAGCCCAAACATAGGAGTGTAAATAAATATCTCATGATTCTTTTCATAGCCCTAAGGTGAACTTCCTTAGGATTTGCCTAGAACCTTGCACACATGCATACTGAAAGCATAATGTCCGGTCGAGATGCACGTAAGTAGAGTAAGGAACCTATCATCGACCAGTATACCTTTTGATCTACGGACTTACCTTCCGTGTCGAGGAGTTCCCATGGGTGTCTTGATGGGTTTGCCATCCTTCATTCCAAACTTCTTAAGTATGTCTTGAATGTACTTAGTTTGGCTGATGAAGGTGCCATCTTGGAGTTGCTTGATTTGAAATACAAGGAAATACTTCAACTCCCCTATCATTGACATCTCAAATTTTTGAATCATTATCCTACTAAACTCAATACAAGATGACTTGTTAGTAGACCCAAATATAATATCATCAACATAAATTTGGCATATAAACAAGTTTTTTGCAATAGTTTTAGTGAAAAGAGTAGGATCGGCCTTTTTGACTTTGAAGCCATTAGTGATAAGAAAATCTCGCAAGCATTCATACCAGGCTCTTGGGGCTTGCTTGAGCCCATAAAGCGCCTTTGAGAGTTTATACACATGGTTACGATACTCACTATCTTCAAAGCCGGGAGCTTGCTCAACATAGACCTCTTCCTTGATAGGGCCATTGAGGAAGGCACTCTTCACATCCATTTGATAAAGCTTGAAGCCATGATAAGTAGCATAGGCAAGTAATATGCGAATTGACTCAAGCCTAGCTACGGGTGCATAAGTTTCATCGAAATCCAAACCTTCGACTTGTGAATAACCTTTGGCCTCAAGTCGAGCTTTGTTGCGGAATACCCATTTGGTACCTACAACATTTTGATTAGGATGTGGAACTAAATGCCATACCTCATTCCTCGTGAAATTGTTGAGCTCCTCTTGCATTGCCACCACCCAATCCGGATCTCTTAGTGCATCCTCTACCCTGTATGGCTCAATACAGGAAACAAAAGAGTAATGTTCACAGAAATGAGCAACTAGAGATCTAGTGGTTACCCCCTTGTGAATGTCACCAAGAATGGAGTTGACGGGGTGATCTCTTTGAATTGCTTGGTGGACTCTTGGGTGTGCGGTCTTTGATCCCGAATCTCTTGGTCATCTTCCTTGTTATTATTATCCTCATCTCCCCCTTAATCAATGTCCTCCTCTTGAGGTGGCTCATCGTCTTGATCTTCGTCTTCATCTTCTCGAGTCTGATCCTCATCTTGTGTTGGTGGAGATGCTTGCATGGAAGATAATGGTTGATCTTGTGTTTGTGGAGGCTCCTTGGATTCCTTTGGACACACATCCCCAATGGATATATTCCTTAGCGCGACACATGGAGCCTCTTCATCATCTAATTCATCAAGATCAACTTGCTCCACTTAGGAGCCATTAGTCTCATCAAACACAATGTCACATGAAACTTCAACTAATCCAGTGGATTTGTTGAAGACTTGAAAGGGAAATAGGGTCAAACCTTTTCCTAAATGATTTTGGTGGTTGAATGCCCAACATAAATAATTGGACTAACTAGTTTGCTCTAGATTATATATTCTACAGGTGCATAGAAGTTCAACACAAACCAATAAAAGATCAAAGTTAGGGTTCAAAAGAAAGGAGCAAAAGAAACCGAAGAGAACCCTGATCTGGTGCACCGGACTATCCGATGTACCATCGGACAGTGTCCGGTGTGCCAGGGGCCCTACACACTGAAATCTTCACCTTCGGGTTTCTCAGGGTGCACTCCGCTATAATTCACCGGACTGTCCAGTGTGCCACCGGACTGTCCGGTGCACTTGCGGAGCAACGACTATCCAGCGCAACGGTCGTCTGCAAAAGTGTGAACAGTGCGTGAACAGTGCGCGCAGAAGTCAGAGCAGGCGTCGGAAGCGCACCGGACAGTGAACAGTGCCTGTCCGGTGCAGCACCGGACTGTCCGGTGCGGCTTGAAGCCAGCGCTCCAACGGTCAGAATCTTCAGAGCCCTAACAGTTGGGTGACGTGGTTGGCGCACCAAACAGTGTCCGGTGGTGCACCGGACTGTCCGGTGCGCCCTTCGATAGACATCCTCCCAAACGGCTATGTGGTGGTTGAGGGCTATAAATACTCCCAACCACCACCACTCCAAGCATCCAAGTTTTTCAGACATCCCATTCAATACAAGAGCTAGTGCAATCAATACAAGACACAATTCAAAAGAATCAAAGCCTCTACAAGTCCCAAATTCACTCCAAACTCCTAGTGACTAGAGAGAGAGTTTTGCTCGTGTTCTTTGAGCTCTTTTTCTTGGATCACTTTCTTCTTCCTCATTCTTGTTCTTCAAGCAACTTGTAATCAAAGCAAGAGACACCAATTGTGTGGTGGTCCTTGTGGGGTCTAAGTGACCCGTTCGATTAAGGAGAAAGCTCACTCAGTCTAGGTGACCGTTTGAGAGAGAGAAATGGTTGAAAGAGACCCGGTCTTTGTGACCACCTCAATGGGGACTAGGTTCTCAAGAATCAAACCTCGATAAAACAAATCACCGTGTCATCCGCTTTATTTCTTGGTTGATTTGTTTTCGCCCTCTCTTTCAGACTTGGTTTTATTTCTAACGCTAACCCCAGCTTGTAGATTGTGTTTTAAGTTGAAAATTTCAGATTCCGCCTATTCACCCCCCCTCTAGGCGACTTTCAATTGGTATCAGAGCTAGGTACTTCATTAGAGTCTAACCACTCGAAGTGATGTCGGGAGATCACGCCAAGAGGGAGATCGTGACTGGCGAGAAGTCCACAAGCCACGGGAAGACTCCATCAAGGGAGTCCGGCAACAAGCTCAAGGAGGGATCACCTCCTCACAAGTTGCATCGGAGTGGCGACAAGAAAAAGAAGATGAAGAAGGTGGTCTACTACGAGACCGATTCATCATCGCCATCCACCTCCGGCTCCAATGCGCCGTCCATCACTTCTAAGTGCCATGAGCGCAAGAAGTTTAGTAAGACCCCCCTACGCTATCCTCGCATTTCTAAACGCGCTCCTTTACTTTCCGTCCCATTAGGCAAACCACCGGTTTTTGATGGTGAAGATAATTGTATGTGGAGTGATAAAATGAGGCATCACCTAACCTCACTCCATGCAAGCATATGGGATATTGTTGAGTTTGGTGTGCAGGTACCATTCATAGAGGATGAAGGCTATGATGTGGACAAGGTTGCCCAAATTCGGCACTTCAACTCCCAAGCCACTACTATACTCCTCACCTCTCTATGTCGAGAGGAGTATAATAAGGTGCAAGGGTTGAAAAGTGCCAAGGAGATTTGGGACGTGCTCAAGACCGTGCACGAAGGAGATGAGGTGACCAAGATCACCAAGCGGGAGACGATCGAGGGGGAGCTCGGTCGATTCGTCCTCAACCAAGGAGAGAAGCCGCAAGCCATGTACAACCAGCTCAAGACCTTGGTGAATCAAGTGTGCAACCTTAGGAGCACCAAGTGGGATGACCATGAAATGGTCAAGGTTATTCTTAGATCACTTGTTTTTCGTAATCCCACTCAAGTTCAATTAATTCGTGGTGATCCTCGATATAAGTTAATGTCTCTCGAGGAAGTAATAGGGAAGTTTGTGAGCTTTGAATTGATAATCAAAGGCTCCAAACAAATCATCAACTTGGAGCAAGGCGACACCTCCACACCCGAGGTGCAACCCATCGCATTCAAAGCGACGGAGGAGAAGAAAGAAGAGTCTACATCAAGTAGGCTCCCCATCGACGCCTCCAAGCTTGACAATGAGGAGATGGCGCTCATCATTAAGAGCTTCTGCCAAATCCTCAAACAAAGGAAGGGGAAGTACTACAAGCCCCGTTCCAAAAGGGTGTGCTACAAATGTTGTAAGCCCGGTCATTTTATCACCAAATGTCCTATGTCTAGTGATAGTGACAGGGGCGACGACAAGAAGGGAAAGAGGAAGGAAAAGAAGAGGTACTACAAGAAGAAGGGCGGCGATGCCCATGTGTGTCGGGAACGGGACTCCGATGGGAGCTCCACCGACTCCTCCTCCGACGAGGATGCCGCCAACATCACCGTCAACAAGGGCCTCCTCTTCCCCAACGTCGGCCACAAATGCTTCATGGCAAAGGACGGCAAAAAGAAGAAGGTAAATTATAGAGCCTTCACAAAATATACAACATCTAGTGATGAGGCTATCTCTAGTGATGATGAAGATAACCTGCTTACTCTTTTTGCCAACCTTAACATGCAACAAAAAGAAAAATTAAATGAATTGATAGGTGCTATTCATGAGAAGGATGAACTTTTGGATAGCCAAGAGGAATTTCTTATTAAGGAAAACAAAACGCATGTTAATGTTAAAAATGCATATGCTCAGGAAGTAGAGAAAAATGAAAAATTAACTAATGAGCTTAGCATTTGCCATGACACTATTTCGAACCTTAGAAATGAGAATGCTATTTTAAATGCTAAGGTGGAAAAATCAAATGTTTGCAATGATTCAATTATCAATCTTAGGAATGAAAATGCTAGTTTAATTGCAAAGATTGATAAATTAAATGAATCTCTTTCTAGCCTTAGAACTGAGAACAATATTTTAATTTCCAAGGCTAAAGATTTGAATGTTTGCAATGTTTCTATTTCCAATTTAGAAATGAGAATGCCATTTTACATGCTAAGATTGATGAATTAAATGTTTGCAAACCCTCTACCTCTACTGTTGATCATGTCACTATTTGTACTAGATGTAGATATGTTAATATTGATGCTATTCATGATCACCTTGCCTTAATTAAACAACAAAATGATCATATAGCACAATTGACTGCTAAAATCAATGAGCATGAAATTGAAAATGAAAATTTTAAATTTGCTAGAAGCATGCTCTATAGTGGGAGACGCCCTGACATTAAGGATGGCATTGGTTTCCAACAGGGAAGCAATGTCAAACTTAATGCCCCTAAAAGATTGTCTAATTTTGTTAAGGGCAAGGCTCCCATGGTTCAGGATAACGAGGGTTACATTTTATATCCTGCTGGTTATCCTGAACACAAAATTAGGAGAATTCATGCTAGGAAGTCTCATTCTGTTTCTCACCATGCTTTTATGTATAAAAATGAGGCTTCTAGTTCTAGGCAATCAACTCATGTTAAATTGCCTAAAAAGAAATCTCCTACTGCATCAAATGAGCCAATTGTTTCATTTAAGACTTTTGATGTATCTTATGTGATGACTAACAAATCAGGCAAAGTAGTTGCCAAATATGTCGGGGCCAAACACAAGGGCTCAAAGACTTGTGTTTGGGTACCCAAGGTGCCTGTTTCTAATGTGAAAGGACCCAAGACCATTTGGGTACCTAAGAACAAGGCCTAAATTGTTTTGCAGGTTTATGCATCTAGGGGCTCAAGTTGGATCATTGATAGCGGATGCACAAACCACATGACAGGGGAGAAAAGGATGTTCTCCTCCTATGAGAAAAACGAAGATCCCCAAAGAGCTATCACATTCGGGGATGGAAATCAAGGTTTGGTCAAAGGACTTGGTAAAATTGCTATATCTCCTGACCATTCTATTTCCAATGTTTTTCTTGTAGATTCTTTAGATTACAACTTGCTGTCAGTTTCTCAATTATGTAAAATGGGTTACAACTGTCTTTTTACGGATACTGGTGTTACTGTCTTTAGAAGAAGTGATGATTCAGTAGTATTTAAGGGAGTGTTAGAGGGTCAGCTATACTTAGTTGATTTTAATAGAGCTAAACTCGACACTTGCTTAATCGCTAAGACTAATATGGGTTGGCTCTGGCATCGCTGACTATCCCATGTTGGGATGAAGAATCTTCACAAACTTCTAAAGGGAGAGCACATTTTGGGACTAACAAATGTTCATTTTGAGAAAGACTTCTAAAACTTTTACTAAACTAGGCCACAATTAAATCCCTAGAGCAAAACCTATGCAAATAATCAAACTAGAATGTGCAAACTTATTTTTCAAAGTTTTAAGTTGAGCTTTTTGCTTAGTGCAAACATCCTAGAAAAATTCTACGGCTTCCGCAAGCTCATCTAGAGAGGGCTTTCCCTCACCTTCATCATCACTACTACTTTCATCACTAGAGGATGGAATGCTTTTGTTACCTCTTGCCATAATGCATTTGTGTGATGACCGTGATGAGCGTGATGAGGACCGGTGGCTGCGCGTCCTTGGAGGTTCATCTTCACTTGAAGAATCATCCCAAGTTCTAACACTTGTTAGCGCCTTGCCTTTGCTCCTCTCCTTTTTGGGTTTGGCCATATTTGGACAGTTGTCCCTGAAGTGGCCCTTCTCCCCACATGCGAAGCATCCTCTCTTCCTTTGCTTTTTCCTGTCAATGTTAATGAGAAGATCTTCGACCTGCAGGGGCACACCCATTAGATTAATCTTGCGGATCATCCTCATTACCTTTCCGACGCGTCGGATTGTTTCTTCGTCCTCGGAGGATGATGTGCATGGTTGATTATCTTCATCATCATCACTTTCTTCTTCTTCCTCTTCTTCACTTGAGGAACTTGGAGTGGGAGCCTTCCTTTTGCCCTTCCTTTCATCACATGCAAAAGCATATGGTTTTGAGGAAGTTGGCTCCTCTCCCCGACTCATTTTTCGCGACATCTCAAAAGCCGCGATTTTCCCAATCACAATGGTCGGGGTCATGTTGCTCAAGTCCTCCATGTTGTGAAGGATGGTGATGATGCTCCCATATCTTTGTTGTAGTAGCAGGGAGATAATCTTCCTCACAATGTCCGCATCACCTAGCTTATTAATGCCAATAGAATTGAGCTCATTGATAATTAGATTCAAATGAGAATACATGTCTCTAACAAGCTCATCATCTTTCATAGCAAAAGAATTATACTCATTTAAGACTAGGCAATGTTTTTGCTCACGGACATTGGATGTGCCGTCATGGAGCTCATGCAATTTTAGCCAAATCTTATTAGCAGTTTTTAAGGTAAATACTTAATTAAAAATATCCATGCTAAGAGATTCATACAAGCAATTTTTGGCTCTAGCATTTAAATGAATTTCTTTTTCCTCACTCGTGGTGGGTCTCTCGGGATTCTTGAGGGGTTTCATCCCGTCACGAGTGACTCTCCAAACACCTAGATCAACGGCCTCTAGGTAACAAACCATTCTAGCACTATAATATGGGAAGTTAGTGCCATCGAAGTGTGGTGGCCTATGGGTATCCATCCCTTCCTCTAAAAAGCGCCGGCTCTTTTAGCGGTGAAGCTAAAGCGTTTCAAATGAGCCGAACCGGGCTTTGATACCACTTGTAGGAAATGGGTGACGCCTAAGAGGGGGGTGAATTAGGACTTCTAAAACTTTTACTAAACTAGGCCACAATTAAATCCCTAGAGCAAAACCTATGCAAATAATCAAACTAGAATGTGCAAACTAGGTTTTGTCTAAGTATTGCTATCTCTACCACAAAGGCTAAGTTTCAATCTACATTAGATAAGTATGTATACAAGATTGAAACTTAAATGCTTAATATAAATGCGGAAACTTAAAGAGCAAAGCTGTGACGGAACCTCCCAAGTCATTAGGCCCACCTACAGTTGTCCTTGTCCAACAGACCTTAGACAACCCTGTAGATGTTCCTGAATCACTTGACAAGTTCGGTATCTTTTTTTTCTTACCTTTCCAGGAACGTTTCACCCGTCTGACAGACAGTATGTTCATCAGAGATGCGGAAATGCGGAAGTGATTACATAAACTTACATTTATTTAAAAAGTAAGAATAAGTCATTTAATACAGACTAAAGTGTAAAGCAAGTGCTAAAAAGTATTATTACAATACCTGGGAGGCAAAAACTCCTCCCATTAAGTTCTTTACATAAAAGTTTTTAAGGAGGACTCGGTCCTCCAACAGCTTCACTCTTGATTGTCTTCATTTTTCACCACCTTGGTACAAAAACAACAAAGGTTTGTTGTCTCCTCACCTAAAAACAACGGGGGAATAAACCCTGGGTATGGGATTACTCAGCAAGTCTTACCCGACTAAAGGAAAGACTCTCAAGGGTATGCTGGTTATATGGGAGTCAAGGTAAGGCCTTTCAATAGTCAAAGACTCTGTTTGCAGAATTGCTTACTAAAGTGGATCCTTAACATCCAATTTTATTGTCAGGTTAAGTAAAATTACCTGCAGCTAGAGTTCTTTCTACCCTAGTTTAATCACTTGACCTGCACTTGCCAATTTCTTATCAACCCTTCATCTTCACTGGATTGCTACGTGTAAGTCAGTGGCCAAGTCTCCATAACCGCGGAGGTACGGCGATCTGAATCGATTATACTCAGCTGAGGATCTCCGATCACACGACATATGTAGCACTTAACCCTTGCATATGTCAACCCGCCACCAGGGTTCTTAAGACCAGATCAGGTTCACGCAAACCGAGAGCACAGATACACCACCGTCCAGCCTCTTGCCACAGAGGGTACACGCTACTCTCGCCACCGCTCCACGCCCATTTCGTGTTATCTTATTCTGGCCTTAGTCTGCCCGAGGCAAGGCTTACCCATGACGAGGCATGTGACCAGTTAAAGGGTCCTCGGTCAGCAGGCCTACATCGACAAGGTCCTTAATCGACTCAGACGGAGACACTACACCGAGACTCTCTTTCTCGTGCAAGTCACCCATCCGGTCTCAGCCTAATCATTTAACCCCAAAGGTTGGTACCTGGCAGAGGTACATCTTTTCCGATGTTGGACCCATCATGGCCATGATGGATCCACCATCAAGTTTTGTTTTCAGAAACATCCCTCCCACTTTTGCCACATCATCTTTTGTAAAAACAAAACATTTTGTTTTACTAAAGCAAGGCTAAGCATCCAAAAATCTTTTGTAAAACGGGTGATCAAGGAAGGTAATCAAATTCAAGGAAGGTAATGCAGGAATTGTTTTAGCAATCAACTCCTATCACCTAATGCATCAATCAAGTGAGAAAGATTTTAAAAACATCAAGGAAGGTGGCAAATGCACCGGGGCTTGCCTTTGTTTACGGGTGAGTCAGGCTCGGATCCACAAATATCGAAGTAGAAACAATTCTCAGCCTGTGTTTCCAAAGGTGGTGGTACTTGCTCTTCAGTGGCTTCCACTTCTTCCTCGTGTTCTAATCATAATCATACATATGTATAAGAATGAATGCCATGTAATGCTCATGAGGGTGCAAAGATAATATAAACTTATTATCTAAGTCTTGAATACAACTTTCCTTCACGGAACTCTGAGAACTTAGGGTTTCCGGAGTCAGTAAAGGAGTTCACAGGGCAGGGGGTTTTTGGGGTTTAGTGATCAAACAAGGTCCAATCAACCCAAATTCTACCCCAGACTTCTAAATAATGTGTGGAGTTCATATAAAAAGTTTGAGCATTTTTGGGATTACCATTTATCTTTTAAAAATCCAGAACTAGTATTTTAAGCTAATTTAAATGCCTTAAAATTCCTTATTTCCTCTAAAAATCATAAAACTATTTTTATTAAATTCTAGGGAAAATAAGAAGTCTAGGAAAATTGGTTTCACAATTTTAGGATTTTTCTACAATTTTCTACACATTTCTAAAGCTTTGCTAGAAATAGAAAAAGAAAAACAATGAACAGACTCGGGCCGAAATCAGCCCAAGTCGGCCCAACTACAGCAGAAACACGTCCACGCGCGCACGCCCGCGGCAATTTCGCACAGAGGCCCTCGGTTTATTGGTTAAATCGAAGTGGGTTTGTTTACTGTTCCTCTGTGCCACAAACAAATTGCAGAAAGGCCCTCCATCTTCTATCTCTTCCCCGCGAATGCCCCTGACCACGGTGCGCACGCCGATCATCCCCGACGTGGTCCGTACAGGCCATGGCCGGCGATGGTGGTTACGGCCAACTACCGGGGAGGCATCACTGACCTAAGGCGGCCTAGGAACAACCATTAAACTAGCATGAACCCTACTGGGAGTCGCCTGTCCACGATCACGGCAGACACCGAGCATGGGAGCACATGTTCCCGCCAAACCATGGTCGATCAGAGCAAACGGGCGCCACCATGAGCTTCGCAAGTATACAGAGGCATGGAAACGACACTTGAATTGGATAGGAACTCACCAGAGTGGCCCAGCCACGGGCGGGCTGTTCTTCGCGATGCGGCAGACCAGTTTGGGGGAAAACGGCGTCGCGGCGACTCTGGGTGAAATTGGGGTTGGGGATTGAGGCTACTTGGCCGTAAGAAGCTGTGCTTTCACCGTGCGCAATCGATTTGGGAGAAGGTGGAGGGGACAGTGCAAATTTAACTTCGACTGAGCTTCACTGGTGGAGATGAAAACACCTCACCGTGGCTCCTTGCTCAATTTATAGGCACGGCGGTCCGGTGATTGTTTTGCGGCCACGAGGTGGGCTGTTAGCGCATGTCGACCACGTAAGAACGAAGCACAGTAAGAGAGATCGACGTATGGCGACAGCGCGGTGGACAACGCTGAGTCACGGTGACCGCCGGTGAGTAACTCTGGCCGCATGCGGCTGGGTTCGCGGAGTCGTGCCACGTACGAGTTACCCAACTCCGGCGTTACCCGTTCCCTACTGCCCACGAACCCGGACGGCGGCGGCACGAGTTTTGGCGCAGAGAGGTCGTCGGCGGTGAGTCGGTCTGATCCACTTTGGTTACTGTACCATGGCGCACCTTCATCAGTCACCTGAACCGACCACCTCCCTCCCGCATTATCTCCGGATTTTTGTTAATAACAAAGTTATCTTCCTTAACAGAATATGTTCACTATACATCAATCTACAATCTTACTATAGAATTCTTGGATCAACACCGAACGGATTCAAAGATATAGCGTGTCTAAATTGGCTCCATTCCAATGTAACCAGTTTTATTTGGAGTTCAGTTTCAGTTTCCTGAAACAGTTCTGACAGAGCGACTTTGAGAAGATTTTTCTCCAATTTTTGTATAACAACAGCAGGAGATGTCTGCATCAAAGTTGCTCTCCTATAATAGGTTTACAAAATTTATGTGGTGGCCTAGGGCAAATTCTTACTGGTTTGGAATTTACACAGCTCCAAAGTTGAGCCTATGACCCTAATTTCAGACTTAGCATAGAACTCAAATGAGGTCCATTTTGCAATTAGGTCCAAAACTTAGGGTTTGGTTACCAAAATCACACCTTAGTGAACCAAGTGACTTAAGATACTTATTTAACTTGATTTTTGCACTTAAGTCCAAATGTGCACCAATTTTGCACATAAGCCCCTAGGTTTTAGTTTTAGGGTTTTCCAGGGTTCAAATGGGGATTTTTTGTATCCCAGGGGTATAAGTGTAATTCTACTTAAGTCTTGGGATCATTTTGTGACCCTTCCCTTAAAGCTTTTAGGTCTTCTTCATTTGGGTTAAGTTTTGCCCCTTTCAGCCTTATTTAGGGTCAGGTTCCCTATCCAGGGTCCTATTTGTAAAACACTAAAAACAATACACTTGTTTGAAATTTTTACCTAGTGAATGCACTCTAAGTATGTCAAACATATGCAATGCCAATGTTTATGATGCCATGCTCAAGTTTTAGTTACAGTATCACCAGGGGTGTTACATCCCCCCATAAAAGAATCTCGTCCCGAGATTAAAAGTCCTAGGGTGAGTAGTGGAAAAGGAAATGTGTCACATTTTTATTCCTTTATTTCTGGTACAAGGCAGGGGGTGGTGTGGGGGTTCACTCCTTTATTACAGTAGCTATACACACTCTACAAATTACATGAGGCTAGAAAGCCTGGGAAATTCTTATTCAAAAAGTCTTGAGTTTCCCATGTAGCCTCTTCTTCAGAATGTTGGTTCCACTGTATCTTATAGAACTTGAGAGTTTTTTCTCCGGGTAACCCTGTCCTTTTGATCCAGAACTCGAATAGGATGTTTCGAGTATGTTAAATCTGGTTCCAGGGCAACATCTGTCACTTCAATGGTTCGATCGGGAACCCGAAGACACTTCTTTAATTGCGACACATGGAACACATTATGGATAGGAGACAGAATTTCGGGGAGTTGCAGTCGATACGCCACTGGTCCACATTGCTCAAGTACCGGGAATGGACCAATGTACCTGGGTGCAAGCTTCCCTTTAACCCCGAAACGCGATACCCCCTTCATTGGTGAAACCTTCAGGTAGACATAGTCCCCTTCATGAAAATACAAGGGCATTCGTCGTTTGTCTACATAACCCTTCTGACGAGCTTGTGCTTTCTTCATATTATGAATAATTTTCTGAACCTTTTCCTCGGCCTCCTTCACTATATCAGGCCTAAAGAAGTACCTTTCTCCAGGTTCAGACCAATTTAGCGGAGTTCGACACCGTCGCCCATATAAAGCTTCAAAAGGTGCCATCTTGATACTTCCTTGATAGCTATTATTATATGAAAACTCCGCCAAAGGCAAACATTCATCCCATTTTGGTGAGAAGTCCAGAACACATGCTCGCAACATATCTTCGAGTACTTGATTAATCCTCTCAGTCTGTCCACTGGTTTGTGGATGATATGCCGAACTATGGAGCAACTTAGTACCCAAGGATTTGTGAAGTGCTTCCCAAAACTTGGCTACAAATTGAGGTCCACGATCCGACACTATGGTCTTCGAAACACCATGCAGACTAAGAATACGAGCAATGTACAATTGGGCATAGACAGTAACCGGGTGATCTGTCTTGACCGGCAGAAAGTGAGCAATCTTCGTAAGCCGATCAATTATAACCCAGATAGAATCATACCCTTTTGCAGTCCTGGGCAATCCCACGATAAAGTCCATACTTATGTCTTCCCATTTCCATGTTGGGATTGGCAAAGATTGTAATGGGCCAGTAGTTTTCATGTGTATGGCCTTGACACGTCTGCAAGTGTCACACTTAGCCACATAGCGTGCAATTTCAATTTTCATCTTCGTCCACCAGTAGTGCTGCTTTAGATCATGATACATCTTTGTGCTTCCCGGATGAATAGAATAGCGACTAAGATGCGCTTCATCTAAGATTTGCTGGCGGAGTTCTTCATTCTTCAGCACCACTATGCGGTTATTGAACCATATCACACCTTGATCATCTTCTTTGAAACATTTGGCTGTTCCAGCCCTTATCTTCTCCCGTATGTGCTTCATACCCGCATTATCCCTTTGAGCATCAATTATCCCTTGCAAGATGATTGACTCAAGCTTTATCTGATTCAGGGTTCCTTGTTGGACCATTCCCAGGTTTAGCTTCTCCATCTCTTGACATAAAGTGTTGTCAGAGGTCTTTATCGAAAGACAGTGACAGGAAACCTTACGGCTTAGTGCATCTGCCACTACATTGGCTTTACCTGGGTGATAATGAATTTCCAGTTCATAGTCCTTAATAAGCTCAAGCCATCGTCTTTGTCTCATATTCAATTCTGACTGGGTGAAGATATACTTCAAGCTTTTATGATCTGTATATATGTGACAGATATTTCCCAGCAGATAGTGACGCCAAATTTTCAGGGCATGAACCACAGCAGCTAGCTCCAGATCATGAGTTGGGTAATGCTCCTCATGTCGGCGCAACTGCCTTGAAGCATATGCAATTACTCGGCCTTCTTGCATTAATACACAGCCGAGTCCACTGCCTGATGCATCACAATATACATCAAAAGGCTTGGTGATGTCCGGTTGAGCCAATACCGGAGCAGTGGTTAATAATGTCTTCAATTGTTCAAAAGCTTCATTACACTTAGAAGACCAATTGAATTTAATATCATTTTTCAATAAACTTGTGATTGGCTTCACAAGCTTAGAAAAATCTGGTATGAATCTGCGATAATATCCAGCTAGTCCAAGAAAACTCCGGACTTGGTGAACAGTGGTTGGGGGTTTCCACTCCAGAATATCCTTGACCTTGCTAGGATCTACCGCAATTCCCTTGGCAGATAACACATGCCCCAAAAATTGAATTTCCTCCAGCCAGAACGCGCACTTGCTGAACTTGGCATACAACTGATGTTCCCTCAAGCGCGTCAATACAATCCGCAAATGTTGAGCATGCTCCTCTTCATTTTTGGAATATATCAAGATATCGTCGATGAAGACCACCACGAACTTGTCCAACTCGGGCATGAACACCGAGTTCATCAAATAAGTGAAATGGGCAGGAGCATTTGTTAGTCCGAAGGACATTACCAAATAGTCAAATAAACCATACCGCGTAGTAAACGCGGTCTTCGGTATATCCTCGGGCCGAATACGGATTTGGTGATAGCCCGACCTGAGATCGATCTTAGAGAATACCCTCGCTCCAGTTAGTTGATCAAATAAGATGTCGATCCTCGAAAGAGGGTACTTGTTCTTGATGGTGACCTCATTCAGGGGTCGATAATCCACGCACATTCGTAAGGTTTGATCCTTCTTCTTAACAAAAATGGTGGGGCAACCCCATGGAGACGAGCTTGGCCGGATGAATCCTTTATTCAGTAGATCTTGTAATTGAATCTTTAATTCTGCCAACTCATTAGGAGGCATACGGTACGATCTTCGGGAAATGGGAGCCGTACCGGGCTTTAACTCAATTACAAATTCTACATCTCTCTCAGGTGGCAGTCCAGGCAAATCTTCCGGAAATACATCTGGAAACTCACATACTACCGGAATATCCTTGATCTCCGGTACAATGGCTTCATATATTCTACCAGAAGCTTTGGCTGGATTGGTTACGGGGATGGACAAAAGAATTTCTTCTTGATTATAGCTCAACCTGACGGTTCTCAGCTCAGTGTTGAGAATTGCCTTATGTTGGGATAAGCAATTCATACCCAAAATTACATCTATATCCTGGCCTTTCAGAACAATCATGTTAGCAGGAAAGTTCCGTCCAGCATTGTTAGTGGCACTTGATAGGCCACTTCTCTAGTAAAAATATGTCCCCCAGGTGAATGAATTTTAAACCCTTCTTTTGATTCATGGCATGAAATGTTATGTTGCTCCACAAATTTCTTGCTAATAAATGTATGCGAAGCACCAGAATCAAAAAGAGTAATTGCAGGGTGACTGGCCACGAGAAACGTACCCATCATCACCGGTTCACCTTCCGGTGTAGTGGCCACTTGAGTATAGTATATCCGCCTCGTCTTCTTTGTATTTTTCCCCACATTGTTTCCCTTGGGCTGAGCTGATTTCCCAGATCCTTGCTGATTGATGGACTGATTCTGCTTGGGATATGGGCAATCCTTGATGAAATGTCCAGACTTGCCACAATTGAAACACCCGGTTGAAGAGCTGGGCAAAGCAGGGAATCGAGTGCCCAGGGCACCCGGCTGACTTGGGGTAGTGGGGGCATTATTGGGACGAATGATTATTGGCTGCTTGAAAGGGAATGAGGGTGGACGAGAAAAAGAGCGATTTTGGCTAGAAGGCCGGATCACAAACCGTTGCCTTTTTTCCTGGCCCTGATTAGACTTCTCACCTCCAAATCCCTTGTTCTTCCCGGAACCTGCATATTTTGCTTCAATAGATAGGGCTGTGCTGACAGCCTTTCCATACGTGAGATCTATGCAGGTGGCCATTTTTCTCTGTAATCGATCATTTAGACCCCTCATAAAGCAATTCTTCTTCTTTAAATCAGTGTTCACCTGATCGATTGTGTATTGCGACAGGTGATTGAACTTATTGAGATACTGATTGACAGTATCTCCTCCTTGTTTTAGCTTCATGAACTCTTCTTGCTTCATATGCAGAACACCTTTGGGTATATAGTGCTCGTGGAAGGCCACTTTAAATTCTTCCCATGTTATTTGATGATTAGCAGGTTGAATAGCCATGAAATTTCCCCACAGGTGCTGGCAGGGCCGCGCAGTTGTTGCGCTGCAAATAAAGGCTTCTGTGTCTCTGAACAGCGCAGAAGACCAAATTTTTGTTCAATAACCCGTATCCACTCATCTTCTTCCAACGGGTCCTCAGCCTTGACAAATAGTGGTGGACGGGTTTCAAAGAAATCCAAATATGTGGTTTCACGGGGGCCCTGTTGATAACCCCTTCCACCCTGCTACCGGAATTGTTGGCCCGCCATTTCTCTCAAAAAGCGAGTATTGTCTGCAGTTGCGTTCACCAAGGCGGCAATCGCCTCGGCCAATGTGGGAGGAACCGGAGGTGGATTTGGGGTAACCTCCCTCCCCCCAGAAGTTCCTGCTGCATCCTGTCCTCGAGTCCTGGTAGGCATCTGAAGCAAAGAACATTTGAAATAAATATAATATGCCAGAGAAACCTTCCATTTTACATTACCATCAAGAGTAATGATACAAACTCGATGTTATACAACAGGATACATTACCCATTATACAATAGTTCAACCTATTATACAGCATACTACTTCTATTTCTACAACTACACTACTGCTCCTGCTTCTGGTTTCTCTTGGCAGCTTCGTCGTCAGGCGTGGGAGACCATTCATCGACCAGCCTCATAGAAGGAGGGGGCCTAAAAAGGTCTAATTCACCACCAAGCGCTTCTCCCGCATCATGCGAGGGTCCGGCTTCTGACCTGACAGGATCCGCAGGGACATTTGGGTGTAATTGCGAATACAGTACATGAACTTCCTCATGTAAAGTATTGCAATATGCCTGCAAGTTGTCAATAGCAGTGCTAAGTTCTTCGACTCGGGCTCGAGCCTTCGCTTCCTTAGCCCAGACTACTGAACGAGACTGTACCGCCCAATCAAGCGCCAAATCCCGATCAGCAAGTTGATCTTGCAGGCTGCGGATGTAACTTCTTAATTCATTTATTCGGTCTCCATCCGCGACCCATAAATTGGTCCTGCGTTGCAATTCTGTTTGAAGCTGATTCACTCGAGCTTCAAGCTCTCCAATCGGATCATTGCTTCCGCTACTGCTATCTTCCTCCCATGGGGCAAGTTGGTGTCGAGGTACACCGATAGGCCTAGTATGCTTTCGTGCAGTTTTCCTTGTACGCGGCGACATTTTCTAAGGGGGAAAATTTATTAGTACAATTTTTAGCATGATGCATGAATAATTACAGAATCAACCTTAGTTGATTCAACCTTCTATACATTGCACTCTTCCTATCTGGTCTTTGAAATAAACTCTTCAGAGATGCTTAGGTAAGAAGAGAAGAAATTTTCTAGATAAGTCTTAAGAAAATCTTTTTGAAGATGCTACATAATATCTGCCAAGAAGGGCTACGCTCCGATACCAGCTGTGACGGAACCTCCCAAGTCATTAGGCCCACCTACAGTTGTCCTTGTCCAACAGACCTCAGACAACCCTGTAGATGTTCCTGAATCACTTGACAAGTTTGGTATCTTTTTTTTCTTACCTTTCCAGGAACGTTTCACCCGTCTGACAGACAGTATGTTCATCGGAGATGCGGAAATGCGGAAGTGATTACATAAACTTACATTTATTTAAAAAGTAAGAGTAAGTCATTTAATACAGACCAGAGTGTAAAGCGAGTGCTGAAAAGTATTATTACAATACCTGGGAGGCAAAAACTCCTCCCATTAAGTTCTTTACATAAAAGTTTTTAAGGAGGACTCGGTCCTCCAACAGCTTCACTCTTGATTGTCTTCATTTTTCACCACCTTGGTACAAAAACAACAAAGGTTTGTTGTCTCCTCACCTAAAAACAACGGGGGAATAAACCCTGAGTATGGGATTACTTAGCAAGTCTTACCCGACTAAAGGAAAGACTCTCAAGGGTATGCTGGTTATATGGGAGTCAAGGTAAGGCCTTTCAATAGTCAAAGACTCTATTTGCAAAATTGCTTACTAAAGTGGATCCTTAACATCCAATTTTATTGTCAGGTTAAGTAAAATTACCTGCAGCTAGAGTTCTTTCTACCCTAGTTTAATCACTTGACCTGCACTAGCCAATTTCTTATCAACCCTTCATCTTCACTGGATTGCTACGTGTAAGTCAGTGGCCAAGTCTCCATAACCGCGGAGGTACGGCGATCCGAATCGATTATACTCAGCTGAGGATCTCCGATCACACGACATATGTAGCACTTAACCCTTGCATATGTCAACCTGCCACCGGGGTTCTTAAGACTAGATCAAGTTCACGCAAACCGAGAGCACAGATACACCACCGTCCAGCCTCTTGCCACGGAGGGTACACGCTACTCTCGCCACCGCTCCACGCCCATTTCGTGTTATCTTATTCTAGCCTTAGTCTGCCCGAGGCAAGGCTTACCCATGACGAGGCATGTGACTAGTTAAAGGGTCCTCGGTCAGCAGGCCTACATCGACAAGGTCCTTAATCGACTCAGACGGAGACACTACACCGAGACTCTCTTTCTCGTGCAAGTCACCCGTCCGGTCTCAGCTTAATCATTTAACCCCAAAGGTTGGTACCTGGCAGAGGTACATCTTTTCCGATGTTGGACCCATCATGGCCATGATGGATCCACCATCAAGTTTTGTTTTCAAAAACATCCCTCCCACTTTTGCCACATCATCTTTTGTAAAAACAAAACATTTTGTTTTACTAAAGCAAGGCTAAGCATCCAAAAATCTTTTGTAAAACGGGTGATCAAGGAAGGTAATGCAGGAATTGTTTTAGCAATCAACTCCTATCACCTAATGCATCAATCAAGTGAGAAAGATTTTAAAAACATCAAGGAAGGTGGCAAATGCACCGGGGCTTGCCTTTGTTTACGGGTGAGTCAGGCTCGGATCCACAAATATCAAAGTAGAAACAATTCTCAGCCTGTGTTTCTAAAGGTGGTGGTACTTGCTCTTCAGTGGCTTCCACTTCTTCCTCGTGTTCTAATCATAACCATACATATGTATAAGAATGAATGTCATGTAATGCTCATGAGGGTGCAAAGATAATATAAACTTATTATCTAAGTCTTGAATACAACTTTCCTTCACGGAACTCCGAGAACATAGGGTTTCCGGAGTAAGTAAAGGAGTTCACAAGGCAGGAGGTTTTGGGGTTTAGTGATCAAACAAGGTCCAAATCAACCCAAATTCTACCCAAGACTTATAAATAATGTGTGGAGTTCATATAAAAAGTTTGAGCATTTTTGGGATTACCATTTATCTTTTAAAAATCTAGAATTAGTATTTTAAGCTATTTTAAATGCCTTAAAATTCCTTATTTCCTCTAAAAATCATAAAACTATTTTTATTAAATTCTAGGGAAAATAAGAAGTCTAGGAAAATTGGTTTCACAATTTTAGGATTTTTCTACAATTTTCTACACATTTCTAAAGCTTTGCTAGAAATAGAAAAAGAAAAACAATGAACAGACTCGGGCCGAAATCAGCCCAAGTCGGCCCAACTACAGCAGAAACACGTCCACACGTGCGCGCCCGCGGCAATTTCGCACAGAGGCCCTCGGTTTATTAGTTAAATCGAAGTGGGTTTGTTTACTGTTCCTCTGTGCCACAGACAAATTGCAGAAAGGCCCTCCATCTTCTATCTCTTCCCCGCGAATGCCCCTGACCACGGTGCGCACGCCGATCATCCCCGATGTGGTCCGTACAGGCCATGGCCGGCGATGGTGGTTACGGCCAACTACCGGGGAGGCATCACTGACCTAAGGCGGCCTAGGAACAACCATTAAACTAGCATGAACCCTACTGGGAGTCGCCTATCCACGATCACGGCGTACACCGAGCATGGGAGCACATGTTCCCGCCAAACCATGGTCGATCAGAGCAAACGGGTGCCACCATGAGCTTCGCAAGCATACAGAGGCATGGAAACGACACTTGAATTGGATAGGAACTCACCAGAGTGGCCCAGCCACGGGCGGGCTGTTCTTCGCGATGCGGCAGACCAGTTTGGGGGAAAACGGCGTCGCGGTGGCTCTAGGTGAAATTGGGGTTGGGGATTGAGGCTACTTGGCCGTAAGAAGCTGTGCTTTCACCGTTCACAATCGATTTGGGAGAAGGTGGAGGGGACAGTGCAAATTTAACTTCGACTGAGCTTCACTGGTGGAGAGAAAACACCTCGCCGTGGCTCCTTGCTCAATTTATACGCACGGCGGTCCGGTGATTGTTTTGCGGCCACGAGGTGGGCTGTTAGCGCATGTCGACCACGTAAGAACGAAGCACAGTAAGAGAGATCGACGTATGGCGACAGCGCGGTGGACAACGCTGAGTCACGGCGACCGCCGGTGAGTAACTCCGGCCACATGCGGCTGGGTTCGTGGAGTCGTGCCATGTACGAGTTACCCAACTCCGGTGTTATCCGTTCCCTACTGCCCACGAACCCGGACGGCGGCGGCACAAGTTTTGGCGCAGAGAGGTCGCCGGCGGTGAGTCGGTCTGATCCACTTTGGTTACTGTACCATGGCGCACCTTCATCAGTCACCTGAACCGACCACCTCCCTCCCGCATTATCTCCGGATTTTTGTTAATAACAAAGTTATCTTCCTTAACAGAATATGTTCACTATACATCAATCTACAATCTTACTATAGAATTCTTAGATCAACACCGAACGGATTCAAAGATATAGTGTGTCTAAATTGGCTCCATTCCAATGTAACCAGTTTTATTTGGAGTTCAGTTTCAGTTTCCTGAAACAGTTCTGACAGAGCGACTTTGAGAAGATTTTTCTCCAATTTTTGTATAACAACAGCAGGAGATGTCTGCATCAAAGTTGCTCTCCTATAATAGGTTTACAAAATTTATGTGGTGGCCTAGGGCAAATTCTTACTGGTTTGGAATTTACACAGCTCCAAAGTTGAGCCTATGACCCTAATTTCAGACTTAGCATAGAACTCAAATGAGGTCCATTTTGCAATTAGGTCCAAAACTTAGGGTTTGGTTACCAAAATCACACCTTAGTGAACCAAGTGACTTAAGATACTTATTTAACTTGATTTTTGCACTTAAGTCCAAATGTGCACCAATTTTGCACATAAGCCCCTAGGTTTTAGTTTTAGGGTTTTCCAGGGTTCAAATGGGGATTTTTTGTATCCCAGGGGTATAAGTGTAATTCTACTTAAGTCTTGGGATCATTTTGTGACCCTTCCCTTAAAGCTTTTAGGTCTTCTTCATTTGGGTTAAGTTTTGCCCCTTTCAGCCTTATTTAGGGTCAGGTTCCCTATCCAGGGTCCTATTTGTAAAACACTAAAAACAATACACTTGTTTGAAATTTTTACCTAGTGAATGCACTCTAAGTATGTCAAACATATGCAATGCCAATGTTTATGATGCCATGCTCAAGTTTTAGTTACAGTATCACCAGGGGTGTTACAAAAGTAGAGAAGCAAACTCTCGTGGATGACACTGGTATTTTTACCGAGGTATCCGGAACCGCGCAAGGTCCCGACTATTCCTCATTGGTGCCCCTACGCAAAGGGAAGCCCACGCGAGGGCCAAGCACCACTGTCGAGTAACTCCGTAGAGAGCCACGGGCCTTCTCCACGCGCAAGTGGTGCTCCGCTTCCGGCTACTCTCGGACGCTCCCCGCCGTCTCCACTATCGAGCTTCCGGTCGAAACGCCGCGGGCCTCGTTCCCTCCGGTACACGGTGGCGGCCGTGACACAAACGCGGTTGTCACGGTCTCACAAGACTCTCGCCCCACTCGGTAGAATTACAATTGCTCGCGCAAGAGCCGAGGGGTTGTGTGGTTTTACAAAACTCACTCAACTAACTAGGGTTCACCTAGAGCAAGCGCTAAAGCGGTCTAACTAAACTAAGCACTTCGCAAAGCACCTACGCTAATCACCGAGTGATTCTATTAAGCACTTGGGTGTTTGAGCTCTTGGAAATGTGCACTATATGCCTTGGTATGTTGCTTGGGCTCCCACACCTTCAAATGGCCGGTTGGGTGAAGTATATATAGGCCCCAACTCCAAAATAGCCGTTGGAGAAAAGCTGCAGTCCTCTGCGGCACACCGGACAGTCTGGTGGTGCACCGAACAGCGCACTGTAGCCTGTCCGGTGCACCTAGCCGTTGCTCTGTCAGAGCAGGTGACCGTTGGTGCTGCAGGCGTTTTCATACCGGACAGTCTGGTGCTCACACCGGACAGTCCGGTGGTCTTCTCTTCGGGTGCCACCTGGAACTAGCCGTTGGGTTGGAGTTCCCTGGTGCACCGGACAGTCCGGTGTGCCTTCGCATAGACAGTCCGCAACAGCACACTTGGACTTCTCTTGGATCTTATTAATGTCTTCTTTTGAGGTGTTGCTTTCCTCAATTCCTTAGTCCAAGTACATCTTGCATCCTGTGAACTACAAACACAAACACTAGAAAACTTATTAGTTCACGGATTGTATTGTTCATCAAACACCAAAACTCAATTAGCCAAATGGCCTAGGGTCCATTTTCCTTACAGGCCTGATAGCTTACATAAGCATCAGCGGGAGTAAGTACTGTCTAGTTATTGTGGATGATTATTCTCGCTTCACTTGGGTGTTCTTTTTGCAGGAAAAATCTCAAACCCAAGATACCTTAAAGGGATTCTTGAAACGAGCTCAAAATTAGTTTGGCTTAAGGATCAAAAAGATAAGAAGCGATAATGGGACGGAGTTCAAGAACTCTCTAATTGAAGGCTTTCTTGAGGAGGAGGGCATCAAGCATGAGTTCTCTTCTCCCTACACGCCACAACAAAATGATGTAGTGGAGAGGAAGAATAGAACTCTACTGGATATGGCGAGGACCATGCTTGATGAGTACAAGACTCAGGACTGGTTTTGGGCTGAGGCGATCAACATCGCTTGCTACTCCATCAACCGGCTCTACCTTCACCGAATCCTCAAGAAAACATCTTATGAACTCCTCACCGGTAAAAAGCCTAATGTTTCGTATTTTAGAGTCTTTGGTAGCAAATGTTTTATTCTTGTTAAAAGAGGTAGAAAATCTAAATTTGCTCCTAAGGCTGAAGAAGGCTTTTTATTAGGATATGATTCAAACACAAGGGCATATAGAGTCTTTAACAAGTCCACTAGACTAGTTGAAGTTTCTTGTGACATTGTGTTTGATGAGACTAATGGCTCCCAAGTGGAGCAAGTTGATCTTTATGAATTAGATGATGAAGAGGCTCCGTGCGTGGCACTAAGGAACATGTCCATTAGGGATGTGTGTCCTAAGGAACCCAAAGAGCCTCCACAAGCACAAGATCAACCATCATCTTCCATACAAGCATCTCCACCAACCTAAGATGAGGAATAGGCTGAAGGTAATGAAGAAGAAGATCAATAACATGAGCCACCTCAAGAGGAGGACAAGGATCAAGGGGGATATGAAGTTGATCAAGACAAGGAAGATGAGCAGGAAATACAGGGTCAAAGACCACCACACCCAAGAGTCCACCAGGCAATTCAAAGAGATCACCCCGTCAACTCCATTCTTGGTGATATTCATAAGGGGGTAACTACTCGATCTCGAGTCGCACATTTTTGTGAACATTACTCTTTTGTTTCCTCTATTGAGCCATATAGGGTAGAGGATGCATTAAGAGATTCGGATTGGGTGTTGGCAATGCAAGAGGAGCTCAACAACTTCATGAGGAATGAGGTATGGCATTTGGTTCCACGTCCTAATCAAAATGTTGTAGGTACCAAGTGGGTATTCCGCAACAAGCAAGACGAGCATGGTGTGGTGATAAGGAACAAAGCCCGACTTGTCGCCAAAGGTTACTCATAAGTCGAAGGTTTGTACTTTGGTGAAGCTTATGCACCCGTAGCTAGGCTTGGGTCAATTCGCATATTACTTGCCTATGCTACTTACCATGGCTTCAAGCTTTATCAAATGGACGTGAAGAGTGCCTTCCTCAATGGACCTATTAAGGAAGAGGTCTATGTTGAGCAACCTCCCGGCTTTGAGGATAGTAAGTATCCTAACCATGTGTATAAACTCTCAAAGACGCTTTATGGGCTCAAGCAAGCCCCAAGAGCATGGTATGAATGCCTGCGAGATTTTCTTATCACTAATGGCTTCAAAGTCGGAAAAGCCAATCCTACTCTCTTTACTAAAACTATTGAAAATGATTTGTTTGTATGCCAAATTTATGTTGATGATATCATATTTGGGTCTACTAACAAATCTACTTGTAAAGAGTATAGTAGGATCATGGTACAAAAATTTGAAATGTCAATGATGGGGGAGTTGAAGTATTTCCTAGGATTTCAAGTCAAGCAACTCCAAGAGGGCACCTTCATCAGCCAAACAAAATACACTCAAGACATTCTTACAAAGTTTGGAATGAAGGATGCCAAGCCCATCAAGACACCCATGAGAACCAATGGGCATCTCGACCTCGACACGGGAGGTAAATCCGTAGATCAAAAGGTATACCGGCCGATGATAGGATCTTTACTCTATTAATGTGCATCTCGACCGGATATTATGTTTTCTGTATGCATGTGTGCAAGGTTCCAAGCTGATCCTAAGGAAGTTCACCTTAGGGCCGTGAAGAGAATCATGAGATATCTAGTTCACACTACTAAGTTTGGGCTTTGCTACCCCAGGGGTTCAACCTTTGATTTAATAGGATATTCCGATGCCGATTGGGCAGGGTGTAAAATTGCTAGAAAGAGCACATCAGGGACTTGTCAGTTTCTGGGGAGATCCCTGGTGTCTTGGGCTTCAAAGAAATAAAACTCAGTAGCTCTTTCTACCGCCGAAGCCGAGTATATTGCCGCAGGTCATTGTTGTGCGCAATTACATTGGATGAGGCAAACCCTCAAGGACTATGGCTACAAATTGAGCAAAGTCCTCCTATGTGACAATGAGAGTGCTATCCGCTTAGCGGAGAATCCCGTTGAACACAGCCGCACTAAGCACATAGACATTCGACATCACTTTTTGAGGGATCACCAACAAAGGGGGGATATCGAGATAGCCTATATTAACACCAAAGATCAATTAGCCGATATCTTTACCAAGCCATTAGATGAGAAAGCTTTACCAAACTGAGGAATGAGCTAAATATACTTGATTCTCGGAACTTTGATTGAAACATTGCACACATTGCTCAATTATATACCTTTGATCTTATCTCTTTCTTTTGTTACAACTAATGTGTTTCCAAGTGTATTTTTATGCTAAGTCGTAGATTGAAAGGGAAATGGAGTACTCGACGACGACAACGCTTCCACTCCACTCTATCGGTATCATTTACCCTTCGTCGTTACTCCACCACACTTCACATTGGTATAATCCTTTCACTCATATTTACTTGTACCAATGGGGGAGAAAGTGAAAAGGGCTCTCACTGTCTCCGTTTTTGGCGATTAATGCCAAAGGGGGAGAAAGTATTAGCCCAAAGCAAAATGACCGCACCACCACCCAAATTTTAAAAGAAGTTTTCAAATTGGTATCTTAATGTGTTTTCAAAATAGGGAGAAAGTTTTAGTATAAATTAGTAAAACCCTCTTGAACACTAAGAGGAGAATTTCATTTAGGGGGAGTTTTGTTTTAGTCAAAGGAAAAGCATTTGAAACAGGGGAGAAAATTTCAAATCTTGAAAATGCTTCTTGCAATATTATTCATATATCTTTGACTATTTGCAAAAGGATTTTGAAAAGACTTTTCCAAAGAATTTGCAAAAACAAAACAAGTGGTGCAAGCGTGGTCCAAAATGTTAAAATAAAAGAAAGCAATCCATGCATATCTAGTGATATTATAAAATTGGTTTAATTCTAAAGAACCTATGCACTTACATTATACAAACTAGTTCATTTCTGCACTTATATATTTGCTTTGGTTTGTGTTGGCATTAATCACCAAAAAGGGGGAGATTGAAAGGGAAATAGGGTCAAACCTTTTCCTAAATGATTTTGGTGGTTGTATGCCCAACACAAATAATTGGACTAAGTAGTTTGCTCTAGATTATATATTCTACAGGTGCATAGAAGTTCAACACAAACCAATAAAAGATCAAAGTTAGGGTTCAAAAGAAAGGAGCAAAAGAAACCGAAGAGAACCCTGGTCTAGCGCACCGGACTGTACGGTGTGCCACCGGACAGTGTCCGGTGCACCAGGGGTCGTACACACTGAACTCTTCACCTTCGGGTTTCTCAGGGCGCACTCCGCTATAATTCACCGGACTGTCCGGTGTGCCACCAGACTGTCCGGTGCACCAGCGGAGCAACGGCTATCCAGTGCAACGGTCGTCTGCAAAAGTGTGAACAGTGCATGAACAGTGCGCGCAGAAGTCAGAGCAGGCGTCAGAAGCGCACCAGACAGTGAACAGTGCCTGTCCGGTGCAGCACCGGACTGTCCGGTGCGACATGAAGCCAGCGCTCCAACGGTCATAATCTTCAGAGCCCTAACGGTTGGGTGACGTGGCTGGCGCACCGGACTGTCCGGTGCGCCCTTCGACAGACAGCCTCCCCAACGACTATGTGGTGGTTGAGGGCTATAAATACCCCCAACCACCACCACTCCAAGCATCCAAGTTTTTCAAACATCCCATTCGATACAAGAGCTAGTGCAATCAATACAAGACACAATTCAAAAGAATCAAAGCCTCTCCAAGTCCCAAATTCACTCTAAACTCCTAGTGACTAGAGAGAGAGTTTTGCTCGTGTTCTTTGAGCTCTTGTTCTTGGATCACTTTCTTCTTCCTCATTCTTGTTCTTCAAGCAACTTATAATCAAAGCAAGAGACACCAATTGTGTGGTGGTCCTTGTGGGGTCTAAGTGACCCGTTTGATTAAGGAGAAAGCTCACTCGGTCTAGGTCATTTGAGAGAGGGAAAGGGTTGAAAGAGACCCGGTCTTTGTGACCACCTCAATAGGGACTAGGTTCTCAAGAACCGAACCTCGGTAAAAGAAATCACCGTGTCATCCACTTTATTTCTTGGTTTATTTGTTTTCGACCTCTCTTTCGAACTCGGTTTTATTTCTAACGCTAACCCTGGCTTGTAGAGTGTGTTTTAAGCTGTAAATTTCAGATTACGCCTATTCACCCCCCTCTAGGCGACTTTCAAGACTCTATATGCCCTTGTGTTTGAGTCATAACCAAGTAAAAAGCCTTCTAATGCCTTGGGAGCAAATTTAGATTTTCTACCTCTTTTAATAAGAATAAAGCATTTACTCCCAAAGACTCTAAAATATGAAACATTGGGCTTTTTACCAGTGAGGAGTTCATATGATGTCTTCTTGAGGATTCGGTGAAGATATAACCAGTTGATGGAGTAGCAGGCGGTGTTAATCGCCTCGGCCCAAAACTGGTCCGGTGTCTTGTATTCATCAAGCATGGTCCTAGCATATCCAGTAGAGTTCTATTCTTCCTCTCCACTACACCATTTTGTTGAGGTGTGTAGGGAGAAGAGAATTCATGCTTGATGCTCTCTTCCTCAAGAAATCCTTCTATTTGTGAATTCTTGAACTCCGTCCCATTATCGCTTCTAATCTTTTTGGTTCTCAATCCGAAATCATTTTGTGTCCGTCTTAAGAATCCTTTTAATGTCTCTTGGGTTTGTGATTTTTCCTGCAAAAAGAACACCCAATTGAAGTGAGAATAATCATCCACAATAACTATACAATACTTACTCCCGCCGATGCTTATGTAAGCGATCGGGCCGAATAGGTCCATGTGAAGTAGTTCGAGCGGCCTGTCAGTCGTCATTATGTTCTTATGTGGATGATGGACTCCAACTTGCTTCACTGCTTGGCATGCACTACAAATCCTGCCTTTCTCAAAATGAACATTTGTTAGTCCTAAAATGTGCTCTCCCTTTAGAATCTTATGAAGATTCTTCATCCCAACATGAGCAAGTCGACGATGCCAGAGCCAGCCCATATTAGTCTTAGCAATTAAGCAGGTGTCTAGTTTAGCTTTATTGTCATAAAAAATCAACCAAATATAGCTGACCATCTAACACTCCCTTAAATGCTATTGAATCATCACTTCTTTTAAAGACAGTAACACCTACATCAGTAAATGGACAGTTGTAGCCCATTTTGCATATTGAGAAACAGAAAGCAAACTGTAATCTAAAGAATCTACAAGAAAAACATTGGAAATGGAATGGTCAGGAGATATAACGATTTTACCCAAACCTTTGAACAAACCTTGGTTTCCATCCCCGAATGTAATAGCTCGTTGGGGATCTTCATTTTTCTCGTATGAGGAGAACATCCTTTTCTTCCCTGTCATGTGGTTTGTGCACCCGCTATCGATTATCCAACTTGATCCACCGGATGCATAAACCTACAAAACAAATTTAGGCCTTGTTTTTAGGTACCCAAACGTTCTTGGGTCCTTTGACATTAGAAACAAGCACCTTGGGTACCCAAACACAAGTCTTTGGACTCTTGTGTTTGCCCCCAACATATTTGGCAACTACTTTGCCTGATTTGTTAGTTAAAACATAAGAAGCATCAAAAGTCTTAAATGAAATGTTATGCTCATTTGATGCAGCAGGAATTTTCTTTCTAGGCATTTTAACATTGGTGGTATGCCTAGAGCTAGAAGCCTCATTTTTATACATAAAAGCAAGATGAGAAATATTATGAGGTTTCCTAGCATGAATCTTCCTAATTTTATGTTCGAGATAGTTTGCAGGATATAAAATATAGCCCTCTCTATCCTGAACCATGGGAGCCTTGCATTTAACAAAATTAGACAGTTTCTTAGGGGCATTAAGCTTGACATTGGATTGGTTCCTTTGTTGGAACCCAATGCCATCCTTAATGCCAGAGCTTCTCCCATTATAAAGCATACTACGAGCAAATTTAAATTTTTTATTTTCAAGCTCATGCTCGGCAATTTTAGCAGTTAATTTAGCTATGTGATCATTTTGTTGTTTAATCATAGCAAGTTGATCATCTATAGCCTCAATATTAACATCTCTACATCTAGTACAAATATTAACATGCTCAACAGTAGCTGTAGAAGGTTTGCAAATATTCAATTCATCAATCTTAGCATTTAATCTAGTATTCTCATCTTTAAGACATGAAATTGAATCATTGCAATCATTCAATTTTCAACCTTAGAAACTAAACTAGCATTCTCAGTTCTAAGACAAGAAATTGAATCATTACACATGCTTAGCTCCTTAGACAAATTTTCATTCTTCTCTACTTCTAGAGCATAAGCATTCTTCAATTTAACAAATTTCTTATTTTCCTTAACGAGCAAGTCCTCTTTGCATTCCAAGAGATCATCCTTCTCGTTAATGGTTTCAATTAAATCATTTAATTTTTTCTTTTGTTCCATGCTAAGGTTGGCAAAGAGAGAAAGTAAATCATCTTTATTATCGCTAGAACTACCCTCATCACTAAATGTAGTATATTTGGGGGTACTTCTAGAATGTACCTTCTTCTTGCCGTCCTTAGCCATGAGACACTTGTGGCCGACATTGGGGAAGAGGAGGCCTTTGTTGACGGCGATGTTGACGGCGTCCTTGTCAGAGGAGTCGGTGAAGCTCTCGTCAGAGTCCCATTCCCGGCATATGTGCGCATCGCCACCCTTCTTCTTGTAGTATCTCTTCTTCTCCTTCTTCCCCTTCTTGTCTTCATCCCTGTCACTTTCACTAGAAATTGGACATTTAGCTATGAAATGACCGGACTTACCACACCGGTAGCACACCCTCTTGGAGCAGGGCTTGTAATCCTTCCCCCTCCTTTGCTTGAGGATTTGGCGAAAGCTCTTAATGATGAGTGCCATCTCCTCATTGTCGAGCTTAGAGGTATCGATTGGAAGCCTACTTGGTGTAGACTCCTTTTCTTCTGTTGCCTTGAATGCAACAAGTTGCACCTCGGGTGTGGAGGTGGTGCCTTGCTCTAAGTTGACAATATGTTTGGAGTCTTTGATCATAAGTTCAAAGCTCACAAACTTGCGAATTACTTCCTTGGGAGGCATCTGTTTATATCTAGAGTCTCCACGGATTAGTTGCACTTGAGTGGGACTACGAAAAACAAGTGATCTAAGAATAACCTTGACCACCTTATGGTTATCCCACTTGGTGCTTCCGAGGTTGCGCACTTGGTTCACCATTGCCTTGAGCTGATTGTACATCGCTTGCGGCTCTTATCCTTTGTTGAGGACGAATTGACCAAGCTCGCCCTTGATCGTCTCCCGCTTGGTGATCTTTGTCACCTTGTCCCCTTCGTGCGCGGTTGTGAGGACGTCCCAAATTTCTTTGGTGTTCTTCAACCCTTGCACCTTATTATACTCCTCTCGACATAAGGAGGCGAGTATAGAAGTTGCTTGGGAGTTGAAGTGCCTAATTTAGGCGGCCTCATTCGAGTCGTAATCCTCGTCTCCCACCTGTGGTACCTGCGCTCCAAACTCAACAATATCCCATATGCTTTCGTGGAGTGAGGTAAGATGATGCCTCATTTTATCACTCCACATGCAATAATCTTCACCATCAAAATATGGTGGTTTGCCTAGGGGTACCAAAAGTAATGGAGCGTGTTTAGGAATGCGGGGATAACGAAGTGGCATCTTACTATACTTCTTGCGCTCGTGGCATGTCGAAGTTGTAGACTCGGCGCCGGACGTGGAGGGTGATGAAGAGTCGGTCTCGTAGTAGACCACCTTCTTCATTTTCTTATTCTTCTTGTCACCTCTCCTAAGTGACTTGATGGAGGAAGAGGATTCCTCCTTTAGCTTGTTGCCGGACTCCCTTGATAGAGTCCTCCCCGAGCCCATGGGCTTGTCGCCAGTCATGATCTCCCTCTTGACGTGATCTCCAGACATCACTTCGAGTTGGTTAGATTCTTAATGAAGCACTGGCTTTGATACCAATTGAAAGTCGCCTAGAGGGGGGTGAATAGGCTAAACCTAAAATTTATAAACTTTAAACACACACTAAGGCTGGGGTTAGCGTTAAAGTTAAATTCAAGTCAAAAGAATGTTTCTCTTGCTAAGATTTGCTGAAGGAATGCGGATGACGTATGGGAGCAAACTCAAATTAATACTAGCAAGGAAACGTTAGAGAGGGAAAATAAATCAAACGAGAATCAAGGCAAGTGAACACGATGATTTGTTTTACCGAGGTTCGGTTCAAAAGAACCTAGTCCCCGTTGAGGAGGTCATAAAGACCGGGTCTATTTCAACCCTTTCCCTCTCTCAAATGATCACTTAGACCGAGTGAGCCTTTTCCTTAATCTCACGGGTCACTTAGACCCCGCAAGGACCACCACACACTTAGGTGTCTCTTGCTTCGATTACAAGTCTCTTAAGAATAAGAAGGGAAAAAGAAAAGGCCAAACCAAGCGATAAGAGCAACAAAAGAACACAAGTGATCTTCTCACAAGCCCTAATGCACTAGAGTTGATTTTGGGGCTTTGAATGGATTGATTGCTTTGATTGTGTCTTGGAGTGTTGGGCTTTTGCTCTTGCAATGAATGAAGATTTCAGAAGGCTTGGCTTGGAGTGAATGAGGTGGTTGGTGGTATTTATAGCCTCCCAACCACTTCTAGCCATTGGCTGATTTCTGCTAGCGAGGGCGCACCGGACAGTCTGGTGCGCCACTGGACAGTCACTGTGCACTGTCTAGTGCACGCCATATCAGCGTGTTCGTAAGGGTTTGGAGCAGTTGACCATTGGGAAGTCTTGTCGTCTTGCTGTACCGGACAACCCGGTGTCACACCGGACAGTCCGGTGCCCTCTGACTTCTGCGCGGCACTGTTCATCACTGTTCACTCTACATAGTCGACCGTTGGTGCGCAGGGAGCCGTTGCTCCGCTGGCTCAGCGGACAGTCCGGTGGCACACCGGACAGTCTGTTGAATTATAGCGGAGGCTACCCTAGAATTCCTGAGAGTGGCTAGTTTGGAGTTGTACGGGCCTGGTGCACCGGACACTGTCCGGTGCGCCAAATTCCAGCACACTCAAGTCCTTTTTGCTCCAAATATATTGTGTTCCCTAACTGAATTCTTTCTTGGTTTGTGTTGAACCTTATGCACTTGAGATAAATAAAATTTAGACAAATTAGTTAGTCCATGTGTTTATGTTGCTCGTTGTTGGAATGCGAACCCATACCCCTAACCAGGGATGGGGAGTAATATTAATAGACTTAGTAACTGGGCCAGGCCCATTACAGTGAGGGGTGAGACGGTAATTACATGGGGAATACCCCAAACCCTAGAATCCTAGACGGGTAGTCTAACACCCCCCCGCAGTCACAACTCTATCCTATACAGATGTTGAGACTGGAACGAAAGTCTAAGAATACACTCGACGGTAGTCCCTTGGTGAAGATGTCGGCGAACTGCAGCGTGGTGGGGACGCTGAGAACCCGAACGTCACCGGCAGCGACACGCTCGCGGACGAAGTGTAGGTCGATCTCGACGTGCTTCGTGCGCTGATGCTGCACGGGGTTGGTGGAGAGGTAGACCGCACTGACGTTGTCGCAGTAGACGAGAGTGGCGCGCTGGAGAGGACTGTGGAGCTCGTGGAGGAGCTGGCGCAGCCAGGAGGCCTCTGCCACACCGTTGGCCACGGCACGGTACTCGGCCTCAGCGCTGGAGCGAGAGACGACGGGCTGCCTCTTGGCGGCCCAAGAGACGAGGTTGGCGCCCAGGAATACGGCGTAGCCGGAGGTGGACCGATGCGTGTCGGGACAGCCAGCCCAGTCAGCGTCGGTGTAGACCACGAGCTCCGACGTCGGGGATGGGCGGAGTAGGAGGCCGTAGTCGAGGGAGCCGCGGAGGTAGCGCAGAATCCGCTTGAGCGCAATGAGATGGGGCTCCCGCGGAGTGTGCATGTGCAGGCACACCTGCTGGACAGCGTAAGCGATGTCGGGCCTGGAGAAGGTGAGGTACTGGAGCGCGCCGGTCAGGCTCCGGTAGGACGTCGCGTCGGCGACCAGAGGCCCGTCGTCCTCAGAGAGCTTCGCCTGGGTGTCGACAGGCGTGGAGCAAGGCTTGCAGTCAGACATGCCAGCCCGCTCCAGGATGTCGATGGTGTACTGGCGCTGGTGGAGGAAGAGACCCTGAGGCCGGCGCTCGGCGGTGATGCCGAGGAAGTGGTGTAGGGGCCCCAGGTCCTTCATGGCGAATTCCCGCTGAAGGGCGACGATCGTGTGGTGAAGAAGGTCGGCGGTGGATGCCGTGAGCACAATGTCATCGACGTAGAGCAGAAGGTAGACGGTGTCGTCGCCGCGCCGGTAGATGAACAGGGACGTGTCTGACTTGGCCTCGACGAAGCCGATAGAGGCCAGGTAGGAGGCGAAGCGACTGTACCAAGCCCGTGGCGCCTGCTTGAGGCCGTACAGGGACCGGTTCAGCCGGCAAACCAGGTCCGGACGGTCAGCGTCGACGAAGCCGGTGGGCTGGCTGCAGTAGACAGTCTCCGTCAGAGTGCCATGGAGGAAGGCATTCTTGACATCGAGCTGATGGATCGCCCAGTCGCGGGAGAGGGCGAGGGAGAGGACGGCGCGAACAGTGGCGAACTTGACGACAGGGCTGAAGGTCTCGTCGTAGTCCACTCCGGGGCGCTGGGTGAAGCCCCGAAGGACCCAACGGGCCTTGTAGCGGTCGAGGGAGCCGTCCGAGGTCAGCTTGTGGCGAAATAGCCACTTGCCGGTGACCACGTTGGTGCCTGGTGGACGCGGCACCAGGTCCCAGGTGTGGTTGGCCAAGAGGGCCGCGTACTCCTCCTCCATAGCGCGACGCCAATGTGGGTCGGCGAGGGCAGTGCGAACGGAGGAGGGTACCGGGGAAGCGTCGGGTGGAGTGCTGGTCGTAGCGACTGCCAGGATGAGCCGGTCAACGGGGCGGAGAACGCCAGCAGCGCGCCGAGTCACCATCGGGTGGACGTGCCCGGGGTCGCGATGGATGGCGACCGGGTGGTATACGGACGGCTCGGAGTGAGCCGCCGGAACGTCGGGAGCGGCTGGTGGGGCCGGCTCACGGCGGTGATAGACGACGGCGGGGTCGGCGAATCGGGCCGCGCTCGTCGACGGGCCCGAGTCGGGGGGCGCCGAGGTAGTGGCGTGGCCGCGGCGATGGTAGACGAGGGCGGGGTTGGCGAATCGAGCCGGAGTCGACGGGGCCGCGCGTGGCGCAGGCGGGGTCGACGGGGCCACGCGTGGCGCAGGCGGGGTCGACGGGGCCGCGCGTGGCGCAGGCGGGGTCGACGGGGCCGCGCGTGGCGCAGGCAGGACCGACGGGGCCGCGCGTGGCGCAGGCAGGACCGACGGGGCCGCGCGTGGCGCAGGCGTGGTCGACGGGGCCGCACGTGGCGCAGGCGGGGTCGACGGGGTCGCGCGTGTCGCGGAAACCGACGGGGCCGCGCGTGGCGCAGGCGGGGTCGTGGGGGCCGCACGAGGAGCAGGTAACGGCGCAAGACGGGGAGCCGAAGGTGGGGGGAATCGGATCGGACTCGAGGAGGGAGTCAAGGTCGGTGGGTGGGGTGGAGCCAGCAAGGGGAAACACATCTTCGTCAAAGACGACGTGACGAGAGATGATGATGCAGTGGGAGGTGAGGTCTAGGCACCGATACCCCTTGTGGTCAGGGGAGTAGCCGAGGAAGAGGCATCGAGTGGAGCGAGGAGAAAGCTTGTTAGGGGCGGTAGCGGAAGTGTTAGGGTAGCAGGCACAGCCGAACACGCGCAGGTGGTCGTAGGAAGGGGCTGTGCCGTACAGGGCAAAGTGAGGAGTAGGGTGGCTCACCGCCTTCGAGGGAAGACGGTTGAGGAGATGCGTGGCAGTATGAAGGGCCTCTGCCTAGTAGGTGGCAGGGAGAGATGCCTGAAAGAGAAGGCAGCGGATCATGTTGGTGGTGGTGCGAATCATACGCTCGGCCCGGACGTTCTGAGCAGAGGTGTAGGGACACGAGAGACGCAACTGGACGCCGTGAGTGAGGAAGAAAGAACGGGAGGCGTTGTTGTCGAACTCGCGGCCATTGTCGCACTGCAGGGCACGGACCGGGCGCCGGAACTGGGTGGATACCCAGGTGAAGAAGTGAGTGAGGGTGGTAAACGTGTCGGACTTCAGCCGAAGGGGGAAAGTCCAAAGGAAATGGGAGTAGTCATCCAGAATGACTAGGTAGTACTTGTAGCCGGAGAGGCTAAGGACAGGAGACGTCCAGAGGTCACAGTGGACAAGATCAAAGGCCTGAACAGCCCTGGACGTGGAAGTGGAAAAAGGGAGACGTGAGTGACGGTCGAGCTGACAAGCATGGCAGAGGCGCTCAGAAGAGCCCCGAGTATATGATATGTCTGAGTGGCCGGAAAGCTGGGACATGACGTCAGGTCCAGGGTGCCCGAGGCGACGGTGCCAAATGGCGGAGGAGGTGGTGGTAGTAGCGAGAGCATGAGATGAGGCTACTTTGGTGTGGGGAGTGGAGGGCAAATGAAGAGAATAGAGGGGGCCGGAGCTGTCACAGCGAGCGAGCACATCATGTGTGGGGAGGTGGCGTATGGTGAGGCCCCAGGGGTCGAACTCCATAGAGCACTGGTTGTCACTAGTGAAGCGACGAACCGAGAGGAGGGGATGAGTCAGTCCGGGAGCAACAAGGACGTCGTTAAGGCAGAATGGTCCTGGAAGAGCCGATGTACCTACTGAGGTAACCGGAAGGGTGGAACCGTTACCGACGACGATGGAGGTAGGATGTGAGGGGTGGGGTGGATGGGAGTGGAGTAACGAATTAGTGGTGGGGGTAGTGTGGAAGGAGGCCCCGGAGTCAACCACCCAATCGGTGGTGGTTCGGGGAGGTGGAAGTGGCGAGGGTACGGTGTGAGCGGAGAGGGCCAGAGAAGGTGCCCCGACAGGAGCACTAGGAAGGGAGGGAGAGGACACGGCTCAACCGCTAGGGAGGCGATCGCAGCACGTGGAAAGACAAGCGGTCCAGGCACGTGACGGCCCGCCTGAGGGTGGACCTCGACGCAGTCCCGAAGAATAGGGTTCCAGACTGGATCGAAGGACACGAACATGCCCCGGATGAGCTGGCCGTCGTGGAGGAGGACGCGCACAGTCGCGAGAGCGGCGGGCGAGGTAAAGCTCATGGCGACCGGTGCAGGCCGGCGCAAGGAGGCGCGGACTGGACAGCCGGGCGCGGAACAGCAGGGGCGCGGGTCCTCCGGGCTGGTGCTCCTGGACGGCGCGTCCAGGCGCGGGGACGACGGGCGCGAGCAGGACAGGCAGGGTGCCGGCGGGGACGGGTGGCCGAAGAAGGGGCACCGCGCCACGGGCACCTTGGTGTTGCCGAACTGGTCCGGGTAGCGCAGGAAATCCAGCACGTGCGTGCCGCTGCACCGGGCCAGCTCCAGCGGCGGGCGGTGGATGCGCAGGTACAGGCCGAACGTGTGCCAGTCCAGGGAGATGGGCTGGCGTCCACGGATCCTCCTGGTGCGCGGGCGTCGGGTCCTCGGCGCGGGTCGCAGGGGCGGCAGACGGGGATCCGATGGAGGGCTGGAGGAAGAGAAGCAGGGGACGGCTGGACGGGATCCGCCGGTCGCTCGCCTTCTTCCTCAACCTTGCAGCCGGGTTGGGGAGGGTGCTCCGGCGTGCAGAGACTTGGCGCCTGGACGCAGGGTCGGGGCTGCTGCTCGGGGCGCGCAGGCGGCGGAGCACGGGGTCGGGGCGGCTGCTTGCTCGGGCGCGGGTCGGGCAGAGCGGCTCGGCGCACAGGGTCGCGAGCGCCGAGGTCGCGGCGCGGGGTCACGGGCGCCGGCGTCGCAGCCGCGGGAAGCGGCGGCCGCGCAGGGGCGGCGGGAAACAGGGGCGGGCGGCGCGCCGGGGAGGAGGACTGGCGGCCGGAGGAGGGAGGGGAGGTGTGAGGGAGAGGAGGGAGGGAGAGGAGCCGGCGGCTGGGGGCCGGCGGTGGCTGCAGGACGTGGAGAAGCCCCTGGCGGCTGTAGCTGCTGGTGGAAGAGACCTAAACCTAAACCTAATCTGATACCATGTTGGAATGCGAACCCATACCCCTAACCAGGGATGGGGAGTAGTATTAATAGACTTAGTAATTGGGCCAGGCCCATTACAGTGAGGGGTGAGACGGTAATTACATGGGGAATACCCCAAACCCTAGAATCCTAGACGGGTAGTCTAACACTCGTCAACCACCAAAATTATTTATAGGAAATGGTTGACCCAATTTCCCTTTCAGTGACCTCGCTGCAGGAGCGGGTCTTCTCTTCTTGCGTGCCGGACATTCCATGATCTGAGTCAGACAATCCACGCATGTGTAGAGGGTCTTCTTCTTCGTGAAGAACCCTAGAGCTCGTCCCCGAGAGGGACCCCATTAGGGAGGAGAGTTCTAGGGTGCTCCGGGATCGTTAGGCCACCCGAGGCGTCCCTAGGCAGCATAGAGTCGCATAGAGGTGAAGTAATAGGTAGAGGAAGACTAATACTAGGGCTAAACTAAAGCTAGATTACTCCTGCTCCTAATGAATGGAAAAACAATGTAAATAAGGTAGATTTGATTGGATCGGTTGTGGGGGGCGTCAATCGGTCGTACCCCTTCATTTATACAAGGTAGAGGGCTTGACCCATTACAAGTTAGTTGCCAAACAAATCTCGTGGAGTTTGCTAACAAATCTCACTAGAAACCGGGAACCCTAACTGAGAAAAAGTAACGACGGACCGTCCGGACCGCGAATCATCCGGGCCTAGAGCCAGACCGTCCGCCTGTCAATTTTGGTGCTCAACATATATGCTAAGATAGGTCACAAAAACAATATAACAAGTATTGAATTGCATAAAGTAACAACTATGTAAAGTAGAAAAGAATATAAAAATACCAAATAAATTAAAAGTCTAGATAAAAAGAAAAGGTGCAAGAATCACATTGGTGCAACAGGAGTTGGCCGTTAGACTCAACATTTTATCTAGAAATCAATTGGCCTATGGGACAAAGTGGCCCAATAAGTTATGTATTTATACATAAGAAGTCAGATAGAGTTAGTTAGAAAGTATTTATATCTTAGAGTCTTACTTTTTCTCATTATCAATAAACGAAAGGCGGGCATTCCCATGGTAGAGTATGTGTTTCTCATCTCTTCGATTAATCGCCACCCCTGGTTTACAAGGGTTCTATAAGGTAAGTGTCATGCTGCCAAGTGGCTTCAGAAATAGTTACTTTATATCTAGCTTACCGCTAACATTTTGATGTGTCTCCCTGTCGGGGATATGATCCCAGGTCTTTGGGGCCCAATAGGCAGCAAGTACCCTAGAAAAAGGCCTCTGGCAACTGGGGCCCAATGGTAACATCTACCCTGGGCAAACTCGCCCCCGGTGAACCCCGTGACACCGAGCATAGGGTCAGGCGTGGCGGAACTAGACAGAGGGGCGGGCGTGCCGAAGGGAAACGACTCGACTGGATCTCGTGCCTGGCCCAAGACCGATCCATCATAAATGACCGGCCGCATTAACTGCGCCTGACGCCGAGCCATAGAGGAGGCGCCAATCTACCTCTCACACATGAACTATGAACCCTCAGGCCACAGAGCACTCATGACCTACGAGCCCTCATAACCTATCATTACCTAGCGGAGCACTCATAACCTATCGAGGCAAGGTCTGAGTGTGCAGACCGCTGGCAGGGCGCAACTCAACGAGTCACACCGAGCCAGTGCTACGAAGGCTAGGGGTCGACATAGCCCAAATGATGGTGCCTGGGCCCACACTATCGGCGCCGTCCGTAATAAAGAATACGGGACAACCAAACAACCGCAAGCATGCATGACTTTACCCCATGGTAAGACACCTAGTTTTACTATCGCCCGGTGGCTCCTTCCTAACGAAGCCACCATAGGCCGACCGCCCACCTTAGCCTATAAAAGGAGGACGACCCCCGGACACGAGAGGTTTGACTGCCCAGAAGGACAACGCAAGGACAGACCTAGAGGAGATGACGTTTAAAAGACCGACGAATAGGAGGAGGACCTAGAGGCTGGAGCCCCATCGCCAAGTCAGACTTAGCTAGGACTCCCCCTTATAACAACCTCCACCACGAATAAGAGACTTGTGAGCCTCTTCTCTCTCCCTCGCTTACTTGTAACCCCTACTACGAGTTTTGATTATCAATGATGTCGGTACCGCAAGCCGTCGATGACTGTATGTAGGGACGTTCTGGCCAAACCTGTATAAATCTTGCGCCCATCGTGAATACCGTCGGGAGCCTGGAACACGCACTAAATTTACTTGTCGGAACGAGGTTCGAAACACCGACACTGTCTTTGCAACTTGCACAATAAATATTGAAGACCTATTTGCAACAGGAGCTTAAAAAATCACATAAAAGTTTTATAGTTTTATAAGAATCGGTTTATGATTATCATGATAGATATGAAAGTGATCACTCAATCTTGTAAGCACCGCAAAAAGAGGCAATTAATAAGTAGTCGACGAAGCAGTGTATGTGTGCATCCAATTCCTAAAAGCCTCCATGCAAAAATATAATAAAGGCCCAACTACGCAAAGGAGTGTGCTAGGCCCATGTGAATATATATACGACCAAATTCAACACAACGGCCCGGACAGACTCTGTCTGTCGTCACCACCAGTCCACCACACTAACATGAGTCCGTTCAATTTTGTTAGGGAGAAGATGGACAGTATGGCGTCCAAAATGGAGGATATAGCAAAAGTTGCCATCAGGGTTCTATGTGATAACGTCAAAAAACCTGAAGCCTCTGCTCTGCTCAGTTCAGAGAAGCCCCGTCAATCCTGTGCCTGACATTGTACAGCAGTAACATGTGGCAGAGATGTTGGAACGAGTTTGACAGCACTGCTGCTCCTTTTTTTAACCCATTTTTATTATTTTCATAACAGAAATACATGCGAACATACCATCCATAACAGAAAGTTACCAAGGAACAAACTAGTACCTAGGCTATTCGTCCATGACCCACCAACATTCAAAGTTTAACCGAAAGAGAGTACCTCCCCGAGACTATCCTCAACCAACCAGCACCCAATTTTACATGAAACCACCTCAGCCACGGAGGTAACCAAAAGGTCTAAAGACAACAGAAAAACACGCACACAGGGGCCATCGATCCACCAAACATGAAAATAAAGATGAATCCCAGCAGACACCAGCCAATCACGCTTCCAGAATTCAACAACTTCGCTTCTAGAATTTAACGACTTCGCCCGGTTGCATCAAACTTCAATGATTTCTTCGGAGTTTTCATCTTTCTGATTATCCTCAGGACTAGCTAACTTGATGCTGGTGGCCCTAACAAGTAACAAGTAGCTTAGCGCCCTCCTGAATTAAGTCCTGGAGGTCCTTCCTGCTTAAACCTGCTCAAAAGTTCATCAATGCACATGCATGACAGATGATATCTTTAGGAGATTTTATTAATGTCTTTTCAAAGCACACTTTGTTTCTAGACTTCCATATGGCCCTGAGACGACCACAATATGAATGATTTTCAAATCTGCATAATAATTATCCAACCACTTCCAACATTGATTCAAATCATTAGGAACCAAGCAAGTATTGAAACAACTTGCTACAACCCCCAAATCACTCTGCCCACTGAACAGCTAAAAAAGATAGTCAATCGATTCAGGTTGATAACAAATGCAACAAGGTAAAGCACCAATCCAACCCCTCCTAGCGATGTTATCTTTGGTTAACTTTATTTTCAATGAACCACATGAACATTCTGATTTTGGGTGGAATTTTGGCTTTCCACACATGAACCTGCTGCTCCTAACTCGCACGCTTTGAGCGTCCACCTTTCTGGACATGATCGGAGGATCTGTCTCCGAAATCTTGGGGGGGTGGGGGCTCAACCTTCTCCAGTTTGCCTGCATGATGTATGCTTATCACAGATTCAGGTAACATGCCATGGTATATATAGATAGTTTCGTGAGACACTGCCGGTTTATTATAAGATGCGGTCACAAAATTCAACAGTCTAAGATATCTAAGAACTAGTCTAATGTCCATATCCATCACTCCTTACTGCCTAAATTAAGGAGTGCCATGGTCTCAAAGTAGCACAGCTTACTGTTTGCGGTGCTGCGAAATATGTATACGTTCACTGCTTTTCTCTGCAACTCAGTTCGGCCAGTGTATGCGCGTGCCCGGGATGTTCTGTTCAAAGTCTGAAAAATATGGCAGCGTTTGCTCTGAACTGCAGGGAAGGTCCAATGGGCAGTTGAAGACCTCTGTTGGAGAGGCACTGCTTGAGATGACCGATGAAGCAGGGCCCTTCTTCGGCTCCTCTAAGAACTCATGCTGCAGTTGCTGCACTGCCCAGACGACCTGCATATCTCTGAGGTTGGCCGGCACGCCAGCAGTCGCGTTGACCGTCCCAAGATCGTTTCTTTTAGGGAGGGACTGGTGGCTCTGATCTCTACTCCTACGGTCCTTGGGGCTTGGGGTTTGCACGCCCGATCCTCACCCGGAAAGACTGTACTTACTGGTGTGGTGGCTACTGTGACGGGATCACGGCCGGCGGCCCCGTGACGGAACGGGGTACGTCCAGTCCAAGTGAATTGAACGGCCAACAACTGCAGACAAACAGTAGGCTCTCGCACTCGCACAGGCGCACGTACTGGTACTGCCACCAGCCACGACCACGACCACGACCACCACACGAGAATGCAAAACACGGCAGGTCCTTGTCTCGCCGAACGCATCCGTGCACCGCCACAGAGGGCAGGTCCTGCTGCTGGAACTTGAAGCGCCGATCGATCCTGCAGCCGGGTCGCCGAGCCCGCGGCGACCCCTGTGTGAGACACTGCTGCAGCGAGACGACACGAAACCCCTGCGGTCCGCGAAACCTTCAACGCGATCATCAATGCGGGCGATCAGCCCGGGCCAAGCACAAGGGCCCTAAGCGAAACCTTCCACGCCGGCGGGCAGGAGCCTCTCCTGATGACTGTGGCTGATGCCAATCTCTCAACCCCCCCACCCCCACCCGTCCTCCCTTATTGGCGCCATCGCGTCCTGCTAATCATTGCAATCATTGGCGCCATCTCTGCTTCGTCAAACCCTTTTGTTTCTCTTTTGCCTGCTCACAGACTATTCCTTTCCTCTCCTCTTCTTTTTTTTCCCCGCTTTTTGTCATGTCCATGTTACCCTTGACTGTTTTCCTACGCGGTGTCGAAGCAAAAGCATCGCCGCTCTGGGCGGCCCGCCCATGTTTTGTCCAGTTTCACAGCGTCCCATCTGTCAGCGTACGTGAATAGGCTGCTTGTGGTAGACAAGCACAAGCTCTTCCACAGTCCGAGTAAAACCCTGCTGTCTCTCTGTCAATATCGCGCAGAGTGGTACGCAGTGCGAGCCGAGCTCTATGCTGCTCCTGCTCGGAGCCTCGGACTGTTGCAGAACGAGAGAGAGAAGAGAGCGCCATGCATGCATGCTCCGGTGGGCATTCGCTGGACTTCCACTACTGCACTTGAATTGCCTCTGTGGATGCAATATGGGCATGTCTGAATCTCTCGAGATGTGAGAAGCGTGAGGTGTTGTTACTTTCGGCAGTTACTGGCACTTGCCAGGCAGGCATGAGCTCAGAAGAACCATCCACAAGATCACCGCGAGAAACCAACACTGGAGCTGTAAACGGGGATGCAGGTCGTCCCCGCACTGGAGTGGAGAGATAGAATGAGATCGGCACAGCACAGGAAGCTTCTTCCCATGCACCAACCTGTCCTGACGTCGTCCGCGCGCATCTACTCCTATCCTATCTCGACTCGAGCACCACCGTACCGGAGGCGGAGACATGGATGGATGCAGGTTGGGCACGCCGTACCGTAGGCGTTGCGTGTGGGTTCAGGCGTGGTCCAGACATGACTACCGACTACGATCGGTGGTTGAACACTGTTGGCGGGTATTCGACGAGCCGAGGACCCCTCTCGGAAGTCGGAACACGGCGAAACAGTAGAGCAATGCATACCATTTTTTTTTCTACTGAGTTCAGATCGTCGGCTCCATCCATCCTCGCAGCTCGTTACCGCAACCAGACGTCGGTGGCTTGGACTTGAACAACCGCGCGCTCTCCGTTGCATCAGGCGCTCGCTGCCTACAAGTTCAACGGCTGTTCTCATGGTTCCATGACGTGAACCGGCGCGCGCGCGGTGGTTGTCTCCAATTAATCATGCTCTACTGTTTGTTTTTTTTGGTTTTGCCGTGCCAATATGCCATGCAGATGGGGGCCAGACACTGCACGCTGGAACAAATGGCAGTACGCCATAGAACCATGGGGCATCCCATCATGCACATGTTGTTGTGGAAGAAGGAAGAAGAAGACCTCGGATGAGATCTATCTGATGACGATCCGTATGTATGTCCTCCGGCTCCTGCAATAATGTGGGTGCTATACCATATACGTATCCACTGCCCACTGGGTTCGAATTTGATTGTAATTAGCTGAATTGTCTACTTAGCTAATCACACTGCTAGATTTGGAAATGCTGTTGTGAGTGTACTAATTTCCATGCCTGGAACGAAAAAAAATAACGTAGTAGTAGTTGCTGCCGTTGTTTGTGGTTTCATTGTTCCATTAATAGTTTATGTGGCCCACGGAGAAACCTCTCATCAAAACCCTCGTAACACCGTAGTTGCCCTCTACTGCATTGGAGAGATAACCTACACTACATCTCGGAACCGAGTTCTTTCCTTGTGATCTGACTTTCACAGGTCCCTCCCACGGCTCCCTTGTAGTACAGTACTACAAGAGTAGAAACGTCTGATGGCTCCAAGCAGCAGTAGCGTTGCCAAGTGTTTAAAACTTGCTACAGTACCCTTTTTGTTCGCAAGTGGTGTCATGGTTGTCCCCTGTCTAGTTCTGCAGCCAGGCTCGAGGAGATCCCTAGCTGGCGTAACCACTGCTGTATCCGAGAAGAGAAGTGCTTCATGTATGATCCACTCGTATGATAGAAGTACGATCAACGTTAATCTACGTCTGTTGTTGTCTATGGTTCTAAACTGATACATTATAGATCATTAGATGACTCTAGTCGTGACTGAGTCTATCATTAGAGTCGTACGTGTAGCGGTGCTCATTCAAGAAGAAACACTAAAAATATGCAAGCTGCACCAAAATGCTCTTATCAAAAGCAGGAACAAACTCAAGCAGACCAACTGGCAAAGCAGTAAGAAATTAACTATAATGTTCTAATATTACGATACTAAGGTATCAAAGATATCATAGAAAATCAAAGAGAGACACTACCGAACTCGCGTTCTTTGTCGAGTGTCTCAGCCTTTGTTGAGTGTTACACTCGGCAAAGAATACTCGGCGAACATTTTATCGACAAATGGTTCTTTACCGAGTACTTTTTTCGGACACTCGACAAAGAAACATAGGACCGAGACTGTTAGATCAGGGTGCTGACATAACAGATTGCACACACGATTTAGAGAAGTTCAGACCGTCTGACAATAACAGCCTACTCCCTCTATATGATGGATAAGCATTAGCAAAGCTTACACGCCAAATAATTACTGAGCCTAAGAGTAGGACTTAGACCATATGGGAGAGATCCTAATACTTAAGTCTAAGACCTCACTAATATATGACCTAGTTGTTCTAAAGTCTAAGAGGTCTTAATGTCAAATATGGTTGTGGTTGTTGGACACTAGTTTTCGATTCGTGATAGATAAAAAAAGGCAACACAAATATGTACATCTTAAGCTTCTCCCTTTAATTTGACTTCCCTTCGGAAGTCAAGCAAGGGAAGAAGATGTGAATGCAAACATTTACAATGCCAATCAGTCATAGAATATAAAAGATGAAATTATTTACCCTTCTCTTTATAATATGGGATTTGCTCCATTTCTACAACGTAATAACCAAGTACAAATATATCTTCAGCTTCACCAATGGGAACTCGAAAGTATCTGGAGGTATCTTCGAAGACGGAGCGAATCAGCGTTTCCGGACTCCAAAAGTAACCCCAATGCATGACATTGTTCCTCTATTTATAGTCGTGAGGTACATCTTCGTATGAAATTACAACCATACACACATATCTTATACACATGACTTACAAATTTCACAAGGGCAACACTATCTTTTCCCTTTCCTTCCACGCTGAACAAGCTTCCTTATTATTCTTCTTCTCTCTTGATTCTAAAAGGGAAATGGACCTAATCATTTCCTATAATCGATTTTGGTGGTTGACGCCCAACGCAAACCACGTGGACTAACTAGTTTGTCTAGATATCATTTATCTCAGGTGCATAAGGTTCAACACAAACCAAAAAAGAATTCAAGTTGGGGACACAATCAAAATAGGAGCAAGACTTGAGAGTGTGCTAAAAAATGGTGCACCGGACACTGTCCGGTGTGTGTTCGGTGCACCATGCCAGGCGCCCAACGAACAGACCACTCTCGAGAATTCAATGGGCTTGCTCCGCTATAATTCACCGGATTGTCCGGTGTGCACCGGACTGTCCGGTGAGCCAGCGGAGCAACGGCTCCCTGCACGCCAACAGTCGACTGCTTAGATGAACAGTGCCGCACAGAAGTTAGAGCGCAGAAGTCAGAGGTCACCGGACTGTCCGGTGCCGCTTAAAGACAAGACGCCAACGGTCAACTGCTCCAAACCCCAACGGGCGCGCGACGTGGCGTGCACCAGACAGTGAACAGTGACTGTCCGATGCGCCACCGGACTGTCCGGTGTGCCCGTCGCCAGCAAAAACAGTCAACAGCTAGGAAGTGGTTGGGGGCTATAAATACCCCCCAACCACCTCATTCAAAGCCATCCAAGTATTATGAACTTCCCATTCAATACAAGAGCAAAAGACTACACTCCAAGACACATTCCAAAGATCAAATCCTCTCCAAGCCTCCAAATCAACTCAATTTCATTAGTGACTTGAGAGATGGTGTTTTGTGTTCTTTTGTTGCTCTTGTTGCTTGGATTGCTTCTCTTCCTTTCTTATTCTTATTTCTAAGTGCTTGTATAGCTTGCAAGAGACACCTAAGTGTGTGGTGATCCTTGAGAGGTCTTAGTGACCCGTTTGATTAAAGAGAAGGCTCAATCGGTCTAAGTGACCGTTTAAGAGAGGGAAAGGGTTGAAATAGACACGGCCTTTGTGGCCTCCTCAATGGGGATTAGGTTCTTTGGAACCGAACCTCGGTAAAACAAATCACCATGTCCACTTGTGTTGATTTCCAATTTGATTTGTTTGCCCTCTTTCCTCTCTCTAAAGTTTCCTTGCCAATATTGATTTGAGTTTACTCCCAAACGTCAACCACATCATTTGAGCAACTCATGGCAAGAGAAATAATCTTCCGCCTCGGATTTAATTCTAATGCTAACCTTGGCCTTAGTGTGTGTTTAAGTTTATAAATTTCAGGTTTCGCCTATTCACCCCCCTCTAGGCGACTTTCAATTGGTATTAGAACTAGTGCTTCATTAAGAGTCTAACAAACTCAAAGTGATGTCTGGAGATCATGCCAAGAGGGAGATCGTCACCGGCGACAAGCCCATAGGCTCAGGGAGGACTCTCTCAAGGGAGTCCAGCAACAAGTACAAGGAGGAACCCTTTCCTCCATTAAGTCACATAGGAGGGGTGACAAGAAGAAAAAGAAGATGAAGAAGGTGGTCTACTACGAGACCGACTCTTCAACACCCTCCACATCCGGCACCGAGTCGTCCACTACTTCTAAACACCATGAGCGCAAGAAGTATAGTAAGATGCCCCTACGCTATCTCCGTATTTCCAAGCGCGCTCCTCTACTTTCGGTACCCCTACGCAAACCACCATATTTTGATGGTGAAGATTATTGCATGTGGAGTGATAAAATGAGGCACCATCTAACCTCACTCCACGAAAGCATATGGGATATTGTTGAGTTTGGAGCGTAGGTACCAAAGGTGGGAGACAAGGATTACAACTCGGACGAGGCCGCTCAAATTAGGCACTTTAACTCCCAGGCAACTTCTATACTTCTCGCCTCTTTATATCGAGAGGAGTATAATAAGTTGCAAGGGTTAAAGAATGCCAAAGAAATTTGGGACGTCCTCAAGTCGGCGCACGAAGGGGACGAGGTGACTAAGATCACCAAGCGGGAGACGATCGAGTGAGAGCCCGGTCGATTCGTCCTCAACAAAGGAGAAGAGACACAAGCCATGTACAACCGGCTCAAGACAATGGTGAATCAAGTGCGCAACCTCGGGAGCACAAAATGGGAAGACCATGAAATGGTCAGGGTTATTCTAAGATCCCTTGTTTTTCGTAATCCCACTCAAGTTCAATTAATTCGTGGGGATTCTAGATACAAACAGATGTCTCACGAGGAAGTCATTGGCAAGTTTGTGAGCTTTAAACTTATGATCAAAGACTCCAAACACTGTGTCTTTTGCTCCTCTATGTGTTGTGTTGCTGGGAAGGGAGCGGGCTTCTACAACTTCTCACGTCCCTACTGCTGTTGGGAGGGTTCGAAGTTCGGATCGGGGATCTGTGACAACCACGTTGTTCAACACATTATCAGCACTGCTCTACCTCAACTTGTGGTTCCGATCGGCAACAACTCTCCAGCACGCCGGTAGGTCGTCCGGCCTTGCCAAACTGTTCTACGCGATAGGCTTCATTCCCATTCGTCGAATCAGGAATCACAGTATGAAATCTTGAGTGGATCTGTGATTTCCTATTCACCGAGTATATCGCCGTCCCGCGAGCAGCACCGCCAGCGCTAGCGTAAACCAGTGACGCACTATTAATCCAGCCTGCTGCTGCATCGCATGCTCCACAGCCTCCAGCCCTCCACTGCTCCTGCCACCAAACCAAGAGGAGAGGCAATCCGTTTTCTCATGCGCACGAACAGAAAAAAATTGTTGTGTTGTACGTGGGCTCCACCACGTCGGGCCGCATACGTCTCTCAGCCCCGCTCCTTCTGCGCGTCCGGATATGAATTTGCAGCCGTTGTGCATCCTGGTCTTTCTGCGTGAAGAAAGGAGCCAGCAGTTAAAAAAATGACCTCACCATCTTGCATGCACGTATGGACGTGATGCGTTTTTTTTCTGATCTGGTCAAATAGGCTCACGCTTAAGGTGCATGCATCGAGCAGGAACTGCACATGCGGTTGACAGTTTCCATAGTCTACTGTTATGGGATTAGTTACTTTCGACCTTAATAAGTGTTTATTTATTTATTATTTTTTACAGCCATATTTCCTCCCAGTCATGCACTATAAAAATGGATTCTTGGTGAATTTGTTTAGTATTTTTTAAGTGCAATTTAATTTTGTATGCATTATTTATTTTATGTTTCCTACTGAAAACAATAAAAATGCATGCTTATGATTTTATATACGTTTGGTATATCATTTTATTCTGTTTTATTTATGTAAATAGAATAATACACGTACAACCATTTAAATTTATGTTATGGATAATTGGCATGCCTAATTAACCTGGAGTTAATTTTGTGTGACAGGCTATGGCTGAAGGCAGCAAGACTGACTTCGCAGAGCTTGCCCTGTATGGCAACTATCTGACCTGGGCTGACGACTGCCAGTTTCATCTAGAGGCGATGCAGCTGGGAAAGACGATCGTTCGGCTAGGCCCAAATGACCTCGGCCTGTAGCTTCATGAGAAGGCAATAGCTGCGATCTTCCTTAGGCGCCACATCCATCCAGACTTAAAGATGGAGTATCTGGAGGTGAAAGGTCCTCTAGTACTATGGACGAAGCTACGAGAGCGCTTCGGTGTGCAGAAAAATGTGATGCTTCCGCGGGCGCAACAGGAATGGGCCACACTCCGCTTCCTCGACTTCAAGACTGTGGAGGCTTACAACACTGCCATTCACTGCATTGTCGCTCAGCTACGTTTCTGTGGCCATATAGTTACAGACCTAGAAATGATTGAGAAAACTCTCCAGACCATTCACCCCTCCAACATGGTGCTCCAGCAGCAGTACCGAAACAACAAGTACACGAAGTACTGTGAGCTCGTCAACATGTTGCTTGGCGCTGAGGCTCAGAATAAGCTCCTTATGCAAAACTACCAGAAGCGTCCTGTCGACGTTGCAGTTGTACCAGAAGCACATGCAAACTTCCCGTCTCAAGGGAAGAGAGGCTCCTCTAGAGGAAGGGGTCGTGGGCGCCTCAATAATCAGGGGCCGACAAGGGGAACTTTTAAGAAGCAGCCACAGAATTGCAGCGATAGTAGCGGCAACAATGGTCGTGGAAGAGGCAAAGGCAAAGGCATAAGCAACCTCCAGCAGGGCGATGCAAGTGCCTCAAAGCATGCTGGCGAAGGATGTTTCAGGTGCAGGTCTCAGCAGCACTGGTCCTGTACATGCACCACTAAGAAATATCACAGTGGCGCATGTACGGGACCATTGCTGCTAAGACCCGCACATGAAACATCCTTGGCCAACATGCTTTGAGGCACTTGCATCGCCCTACTAGGGTTGCTTCTGCCTTTGCCTTTGCCTCTGCCACGACTATTGTTGCTGCTACTGTCGCTGCCATTTTGTGGCTGCTTCTTAAAAGTTCCCCTTGTTGGCCCCTGATTATTGCGGCGCACACGACCCCTTCCTCTGGAGGAGCCTCTCTTCCCTTGAGACGGGAAGTTTGCATGTGCTTCTGGTACGACCGCAACACCGGTGGTGCATGTACGGGACCAGTGCTACTGAGACCCGCACCTGAAACATCCTTCGCCAGCATGCTTTGAGGCACTTGCATCACCCTGCTAGGGGTTGCTTTTGCCTTTGCCTCTGCCACGACCATTGTTGCTGCTACTGCCACTGCCATTCTGTGGCTGCTTCTTAAAAGTTCCCCTTTTTAGCCCCTGATTATTGCGGCGCCCACGACCCCTTCCTCTAGAGGAGCCTCTCTTCCCTTGAGACGGGAAGTTTGCATGTGCTTCTGGTACGGCCGCAGCGCCGACAAGATGCTTCTGTTAGTTTTGCATCAGGAGCTCATTCTAAGCCTCAGCGCCAAGCAATATGTTGACGAGCTCACAGTACTTCATGTACTTTTTGTTTCGGTACTGCTGCTGGAGCACCATGTTGGAGGGGTGAAAGGTCTAGAGAGTTTTCTCAATCATTTCCAAGTCTATAACTATCTGGCCATAGAAACATAACTGAGCGACAATGCGGTGAATAACAGTGTTGTAAGCCTCTACAGTCTTGAAGTCGAGGAAGCGGAGTGTGACCCATTCCTGTTGCGCCCGCAGAAGCATCACATGCTTCTGCACATCGAAGCGCTCCCGCAACTTCGTCCACAGTACTAGAGGATCTTTCACCCCCAAATACTCCATCTTTAAGGCTGGATGGATGTGGCGCCTAAGGAAGATCGCAACTTTTGCCTTCTCATAAAGCTGCAGGCCGATGTCATTTGGGCCTAGCCGAACGATCGTCTTTCCCAGTTGCATCGCCTCCAGCTAGAACTGACAGTCGTCAGCCCAGGTCAGATAGTTCTTGCCATTCAGGGCAAGCTCCGCGAAGTCAGTCTTGCTGCCTTCAGCCATAGCCTATCACGCAAAATTAACTCCAGGTTAATTAAGCGTGCCAATTATCCATAACTTAAATTTAAATGGCTGTATGTGCACTATTCTATTTACATAAATAAAATAGAATAAAATGATATACCAAACGTATATAAAATCATAAGCATGCATTTTTATTGTTTTCAGTAGGAAACACAAAATAAATAATGCATACAAAATTAAGTTTCACTTAAAAAAAATACTAAACAAATTCGTCAAGAATCCATTTTTATAGTGCACGGCCGTGAGGAAAATGGCAGTAAAAAATAATAAACAAATAAATACTTATTACAGCTGAAAGTAACTAATCCCATAACAATAGACCACGGAAACAGTCAATCGCATGTGCAATTCCTGCTCGACGCATGCATCTTAAGCGCCAGCCTATTTGACCAGATCGAAAAGAAAACGTATCACGTCCATGCATGCATGCAAGATGGTGATGTCCTTTTTTTAAACTGCTGGCTCCTTTCTTCACGCAGAAAGACCAGGACGCACAACAGCTGCAAATTCATATCCGCACGCGCAGAAGGAACGAGGCTGAGAGATGCATGCGGCCAGGCGTGGTGGAGCCCACGTACAACGCAACAATTTTTTTGTTCGTGCGCCTAAGAAAACGGATCGCCTCTCTTCTTGGTTTGGTGGCAGGAGCAGTGGAGGGCTGGAGGCTGTGGAGCATGCGACGCAGCAGCAGGCTGGATTAATAGCGCGTCGCCGGTTTACGCTGGCGCTGGCGGTGCTGCTCGCGGGACGGTGATATACTCAGTCAATAGGAAATCGTAGATCCACTTAAGATTTCATACCGTGATTCTTGATTCGACGAATGGAAACGAAGCCTGTCGTGTTAGACAGTTCGGCAAGGCTAGAGGACCTGCTGGCGTGGTGAAGAGTCATTGCCGATCGGAACCACAAGTTGAGGTAGAGCAGTGCTGATAACGTGTTGAACAACGTGGTTGTCGCAGATCCCTGATCCGGACTCCGAACCCTCCCAACAGCAGTAGGGACGTGAGAAGTTGTAGAAGCCCACTCCCTTCCCAGCAACCCAACACACAGAGGAACAAAAGACACAGTGGATGAAAGCTCTTTCTATGTCTGTTTATTATGAGGGGGTATGGAGACATATATATATATATATAAGCTATGAACCCCCTGAGGGCAGTTTCGGTATTAGCCCATTAATCCTCTTTTAGGGTTTCTTAACACTCCCCCTTGGGCGAATACCGTGACGACTTATGTCTCTTCAAAACTCCGAAAAACCCAGTGGGAAAAAGGAGAAAAGAGAGCATAGTGTCACTAGATGTATTGCACTTGTTGCCTCGTTAAAAACCATCCGTGAGAAACTTCAGAAAAACTCAAATGGGAAAAAGAGTACAACGGGTGTCTTTAGGATAACTATGACCTTCAAGGTGTATAATATACGATCTTCAGGTCGAATTGTAAGGGCTGAAGTTTAGAGGTGATCTCCCCCTAAACCCTGTAGTTCTCTCAAATGCCTCATCCCTATACCTCATACACATTTCTGAATGTGACTGCAGGTAAGGATTTAGTGAATAAATCAGCTAGATTATCACAAGACTTGACTTGCAGGATTTTTACCTCACCCTCGTTCTGGAGTTCATGAGGATAAAAATACTTAGGACAAATATGCTTAGTCATATTGCTCTTAATATAGTCTATTTCCATTTGTGCAACACATGCGGCATTATCTTCATAGATAATGGTGGGGGTATTTGCGATGTTAGAACCACATGACTTATGGATGTGGTTAGTCATCTGTCATAGCCAAGCACATTCTCGTGCGGCTTAATATAGCGAGATTATTTCTGAGTGGTTAGTAGACGTTGTTACTAATGTCTGTTTGCACGATCTCCAGGATACAACAGTACCACCACATAGAAATACAAAGCCAGTCTGAGATATACCATTATGGGGATCTGACTGATATCCAGCATTAGCATAGCCCACCATAGTCTGGTCCTGATTCTTTGGGAAAAACAGACCAAGATCTTGAGTGCCTTTAAGGTATCTGAATATAGTCTTAACACCTACCCAATGTCTTCTGGTTGGGTCTGCACTGTATCTAGCTAGTAGATTTACCACAAATGCAATATCAGGTCTGGTGCAGTTCGCAAGGTACATCAGTGCTCCAATAGCGCTAAGATAAGGAACTTCAGGTCCCAACGATTTCTCATCATAGCTCTTTAGTCTAAATGGGCATGCGTATCATATCCATGCGTGCATGCAAGATGGTGAGGTCCTTTTTTTAACTGCTGGCTCCTTTCTTCACGCAGAAAGACCAGGACGCACAACGGCTGCAAATTCATATCCGCACGCGCAGAAGGAACGGGGCTGAGAGACGCATGCGGCCAGGCGTGGTGGAGCCCACGTACAACGCAACATTTTTTCTGTTCGTGCGCCTGAGAAAACGGATCGCCTCTCCTCTTGGTTTGGTGGCAGGAGCAGTGGAGGGCTGGAGGCTATGGAGCATGCGACGCAGCAGCAGGCTGGATTAATAGCGCGTTGCTGGTTTACGCTAGCGCTAGCGGTGCTGCTCGCGGGACGGCGATATACTTGGTGAATAGGAAATCACAGATCCACTCAAGATTTCATACCGTGATTCCTGATTCGATGAATGGGAATGAAGCCTGTCGCGTAGGATAGTTCGGCAAGGCTGGAGAACCTACCGGCGTGGTGGAGAGTCGTTGCCGATCGGATCCACGAGTCGAGGTAGAGCAGTGTTGATAACGTGTTGAACAACGTGGTTGTCGTAGATCCCCAATCCAGACTCCGAACCCTCCCAACAACAGCATGGACGTGAGAAGTTGTAGAAGCTCGCTCCCTTCCCAGCAACCCAACACACAGAGAAATTAAATCATCTTCATTATCACTAGAACTACCCTCATCATCAGATGTAGTATATTTGGGGGTGGTTTAGAGTGTACCTTCTTCTTTTTGCCATTCTTAGCCATGAGACACTTGTGGCCGACGTTGGGGAAGAGGAGACCTTTGTTGATGGCGATGTTGGCAGCGTCCTCATCGGAGGAGGAGTCGATGGAGCTCTCGTCGGAGTCCCATTCCCGCACCATGTGTGCCTCACCACCCTTCTTCTTGTGATACTTCTTCTCCATTTTCTTCTTCCCCTTCTTGTCTTTGTCCCTGTCACTTTCACTAGAATATGAACATTTAGCGATAAAGTGACCGGACTTACCACACTCGTAGCACACCCTTTTGGAGCAGGGCTTGTAGTGCTTTCCCCTTCTTTGCTTGTGGATTTGTCAAAAGCTCTTAATGATAAGAGCCATCTCCTCGTTGTCGAGCTTGGAGGCATCGATTGGAAGTCTACTTGGTGTAGACTCCTCCTTCTCTTCCGTTGCTTTGAATGTAACGGGTTGCACCTTGGGTGTGGAGGTGGCGCCTTGCTCCAAGTTGGCAATATGTTTGGAGTCTTTAATCATAAGTTCAAAGCTCACAAACTTGCCAATTACTTCCTCAGGAGACATCTTCTTATATCTAGGATCTCCATCTATTAATTGAACTTGAGTAGGGTTACAAAAAACAAGGGATCTAAGAATAACCTTGACTATTTCATGGTCATCCCATTTTGTGCTCCCGAGGTTGCGCACTTGATTGACCATGGTCTTGAGCCGGTTGTACATGGATTGCGGCTCTTCTCCTTTGTTGAGGATGAATCGACCGAGCTCGCCCTTGATCGTCTCCTGCTTGGTGATCTTTGTCACCTCGTCCCCTTCGTGCGCGGTTTTGAGGACGTCCCAAATTTCTTTGGCTTTCTTTAACCCTTGCACCTTATTATACTCCTCTCGACACAAGGAGGCAAGGAGTATAGAAGTGGCTTGGGAGTAAAAGTGCCTAATTTGGGCGACCTCGTCCGAGTCATAGTCCTCATCCCCCACTTGAGGTGCCTGCGCTCCAAACTCAACAATATCCCAAATACTTTTGTGGAGTGATGTTAGGTGGTGCCTCATTTTATCACTCCACATGCAATAATCTTCACCATCAAAATCTGGTGGTTTGCCTAGCGGTATGGAAAGTAATGGAGCGCGCTTTGAAATATGGGGATACCATAGGGGCATCTTACTATACTTCTTGCGCTCTTGGCGCTTAGAAGTAGTGGACGACTCATTGCTGGAGGTGGAGGGTGTTGAAGAATCGGTCTCGTAGTAGACCACCTTCTTCATCTTCTTCTTTTTGTCATCCCTCCTATGTGACTTGATGGAGGAAGGTGATTCCTCCTTGTACTTGTTGCCAGACTCCCTTGAGAGAGTCCTCCCCGAGCCCACGGGCTTGTCGCCGGTCATGATCTCCCTCTTGGCATGGTCTCCAGACATCACTTCGAGTTGGTTAGACTCTTAATGAAGCATTGGCTCTGATACCAATTGAAAGTCGCCTAGAGGGGGGTTAATAGGCGAAACCTGAAATTTATGAACTTAAACACACACTAAGGCTGGGGGTTAGCGATAGAATTAAATTCAAGTCCGAAAGATTGTTTCTCTTGCTAAGAGTTGCTCAAAGGATGCGGATGACGTATAGGAGCAAACTCAAATCAATACTAGCAAGGAAACATTAGAGAGAGGAAAGAGGGAAAACAAATCAAATGGAAATCAACACAAGTGAACACGGTGATTTGTTTTACCGAGGTCCGGTTCCAAATAATCTAGTCCCCATTGAGGAGGCCACAAAGGCCGGGTCTATTCCAACACTTTCCCTCTCTCAAATGGTCACTTAGACCGAGTGAGCCTTCCCTTAATCACACGGGTCACTAAGACCCCGCAAGGACCACCACACACTTGGTGTCTCTTGCTTACCTTTACAAGCACTTAGATAAATGAAATAAGAAAGAAAGAAGGAATGCAATCCAAGTGACAAGAGCAACAAAAAGAACATAATTGATCCTCTCACAAGCCCTTAAGCACTAGCGTTGATTTTGGGAACTTTGAGTGGATTGATTGATTTGATTATGTCTTTGAAAGCTCTCTTGTGGGTTTTGGTGGTTTGGATGACAACACAATTAAAGGACTAACATGTGTGCTAAGTGCTGAACATGCGCTTAATGCAAAGCTTACAAGGTTCAACACAAGTGAACAAGTGTGATAGTCCAAAGACTAGAATATCTATAAATAATGGACATCACAAGTAAGATGGACATTGCATAAGTGAGACTCAGTGTGCGTAGCTCGGAGACAACTGATCAAGCCAAGGATGGAGGCAAGAAGAGCTTCGATGTACCGAGTGCACGGGAGAAGGTCAAAGAGGCTGAGGAACCTAAAGCCAGGGGTGAAGAAGAAGACTTGCAAAGTCAAGGTTGATCGAGTTAAGAAGAGTTATGGCGCATCAAGGATCACTACATAAGGACATGACTTACAACTAATGAGGTAACATCTACAATTATGTGGTGTAAGTCATAAGGCTCAAGATCAAGCTCAAGAAGTGAACAAGGTCACTAGAAGGAGGAGCAGTGTCAAAACCAGAACTGGAAGCAACCCAAAAGAGCTAAGTTCACCTTGATCTTTAGTTTGGGTTGTTACTATGTTTGGATATATTCTATGTGACCTTTGCAGGGTGTTGGAGCTCAGATATGTCAATCTAGATCAAGTCAAGATGACTTGATAGTTTAGATGTCCAACACATGTCATTTTAATTAATATGTGCTAAGTGGTTAAGAGATGCAAATCAAAGAATCAAGGTATGTATCTAGCCTTAGTGAATTGTTTTTGGAGCTAACATATTTCTCTAAGTGTTAGGAACCTTATTAATTCAACTGAGACTGGATTGGAGAAGTTTGGCTGAAAGCAACCAGATATGCACAATCATGCGGTGCACCGGACTGTCCGGTGCCCAGGATGGCTCGGCGATGAACTCGTCGCTCTTGGGAATTCACCGAGGGCGCCGCAGCTAAAATTCACCGGACTGTCCGGTGTGCACCGGACTGTCGGGTGAGCCAACGGCGCCCACGACCAATGGTCGGCAGCGCGATCAACGGGCGACACGTGGCTCGAGCCAACGGTCACTTGGTCGCACCGGATAGTGTCCAGTGTGCCAAGGGGACCGAAGGTCCAACGGTCGGCTTCGCCAGAAAAGGAAGGAGATCGGGCACCGGACAAGGACTGTTTATGTCCGATGGTGCACCGGACTGTCTTGTGCACCACCCGACAGGAGGCAAGAATTTCCTACCAAATGGAGTTTCAACGGCTCCTAGCTACCTTAGGGCTATAAAAGGGACCCATAGGCGCCTCCAACAAAGACACAAGAGCAGCCAACAAGTCCATACATCATTGGGATCAATTCTTTCTCTCCCTCTCTTGTGTATCTCTCTAGTTTGTGTAGAGGCGAAGTTATAAGCCTTTAGAGAGAGGAGAAGTGCCGCTGAGAGCTAGAGCAAAATCTTGGACGCATTGTTACTCTACCGGAGTGTTGTCGAGAAGATTGTAAGAAGCCACGACATTGTTGTAACTGATATCAACATAGTGGAAGGCTCTATCTGTCGCACTGACAGATCTGAGCAAACGGAGGAAGGAGTTGAAATAGACTCCAAGCCAAGGTGTGGCTAACTCCAACGAGGACTAGGCAAGCATTTCAGGCTTGGCCGAACCTCGGGATAAATCCCTGTGTCCGTGTGCTCTGCTCTGTGTTGCGTGTTGTTTCTCTGTCTTATTTGCTGTTTATACTTGCACTTCAATACTTATATGTGGTACAAGTTGTCTTCATAGTGCAGGGTATTTTAAGATAGAAACTTCAATTCTGCTGCAACCTACTCGAAGGGTCTTTCATTCCACTGCGATCCAGCCTTCGAGTAGAGTAAGAATTTCCAGTTATAAAGTTATAATTATTATTCGCCTATTCACCCTCCTCTATGCAACATCTAGATCCTGTTCCCGGGCATAGGAAACTTTCAATTGGTATCGGAGCTAGGCCTCTCCAGTGTGGGCTTAGCCGTCCGGAGATGACGATGTCGTCACAAGAGGTAACTGTAGAACTTCTTAATTCTGATGGCTCTAACTATGCATCCTGGTCTTTTCATTTATATAATACTTTTAGGAGTTTAGGTCCTGAAGTAGAGCAAATATTTGATGCTAGTGCTTTGCCCATTAATATTAATATGAAAAATCCATCTAAGCATGATCTAAGATGTTTGCGTCAAAATTATCAAGCCTATGACATCCTAGTCAATTCCCTTAGCAAAGATGTTTATTTTACTGCCATAGGTAGTAATAGTGATGTTCTTGTCGATGCTCATGATCTATGGACTAGAATTAAAATAAAATATTCTGAGTCCAAATGTACTACTTCTACTCCCTATGTTGCTTGTGGTACTAAACTTTCAATGGGAGAAGAAAAACAATGGCAACCAAACGATGAATCCACCTCACCGATAGGTTTGTCTTCCACAAGTTATACATGTCTTGTTGCTAACGATGATAGTGGAGACGAAAGTGACGATGAGGAGGAATATGAGGACGATAGCAAGGATGAGTCTTCATCACTACAAGGTACATGTTCTTGTATTGCTTCCACTGATAATAATGACAGGAAAAATGAGACCGACGATGCGGAAGAAGAGGAGATTCGTCGATTCTACACCCATCTCAACAAAGAAGACAAATTGCTCTTGGTTAAGCTGTTGAGAAGGAACAAGGAACAAGGCGAGACACTTCTCAAGCTAGAGGAGACTCTCATTAAAACCAATAGCAGCCTGGAGAAGATGACCAAAGAACATGAGGAGCTAAAGTGTTCTCATGATAATTTGGTCCAACGGTATGAATCTGTTTTATTTGAGCAAAGAAATATTTATGATGTATTATCTGATGTTGCTCGACTTAAAACTGAGAATTCTATGCTTAAGAGTCAAGTAGAAATGATAAATTTAGAAAAACTTGCTCTAAGTGAAAAATATGATATGTTGTCTTATTATCATGATAATCTTTTGAATAGACATATCATGCTTGATGTTGCTCATGAGGTTGTAATTGCGAACTTAAATTCATGTGAACCTCATTCTTGCACATGTGCACATTTAGATAACATATCACCATGTGCTAACCCCTGTTGCTCAAAAGAAAGCCAATTTTTGAATGAGCATCAAGCTGTAGGATCAAAAGAAAAGTTGCTCATAAATAAAGAAAGGAACAAGAATGGAAAGCAACTAAGGAGAAGACGCATTGCTCAACCTCCTCAAGATATCCATGGACACATGGTGAAGAAGCTTGAGACAGGAGAAACCACAACAAATGTTAAACTCCATAGGAAGTATGTTCCTAAAGCAATAAATTAAGCAATCACCATGAACAAGGAAAAAGGTAAAAAATCAATTAGTCATGTTGTTTGCACTGATCATCTCTCTATGTCATCCAAGAGCAAAAAGGGAAGAGGAAAAAGGAGGTGCTTCAAGTGTAAGGAATTAGGCCACTTCATTGTGTCTTGTCCACACAAAGACAAGGATGGAGGGATGAGGAGATGTTTTGGATGCAACGATAAGGACCATATGATCACTTCATGTCCGCTCATGAAGAATCAAAGATGTGCACCCTTCAAGATGACACTCACTAAGAGAAAAGACAAACAACAAGCATCATGTCAGGTTGAGCGACGCTTCTGCTACATGTGTGGTGAGCATGGCCATCTACCTAAGGTATGCAAGAAGGGTAAGGTTCCTAAGCAAGTAAATTTATCTCAATCTTATTCGCTTAGGAGATCCAAATCATACACTTGTGCTAGATCAGTAATGAGATCACCTAGAACTAGCACAAATGCTATTTGGGTACCAAAGGATCTTTTAGATGAATGTCATGGACCCATCTCGAGATGGGTACCAAACTGTGCCAACTAGACCATGCAGGTGCCTCGAGATGGACTGGAGACCTTGGGAGAGCTTAAGATGGTTAATTCAAACTCTATGCTTAAGCTGTCAATTTTATTATCTATTTATTGACCCAAGGTTGAATTATTATGCAATAATAATCCCATGTTCATCTCGAGTTAAATAAGTTGTAGAGGTCCTTAATCATTATTGGTGAATCAAGCAAAGGACTTTGATGAGAATCTGCAACTTGCTCTCCGAAGGACGGTACCCCGTGTATCTTAATTGCATTATTTCCAATCAGTATTGCTCTTAAGTTGGATTGTCGTGCTATACCTATCCTTGGAGTAGTTATACTTTTGAGATTGCTTGTGTTGAATATATTTCAATTAATGATTCATGATTTTCTAGATCATAATCATGCTTGCTCAATCATGACTGTGTGCTTTATAGGTTATATATCTTGAATCATTCAATGGGTAGCTTTTCATTTGATATATCCACCATGACTAACTCTCTTGGTGTATGTGGCTAAACCTGTATCTTTTTGTAAGTCATGTTGTGTGGTTTTCAATGATTAACCTATGTGCAAGCATGATAGTTTTGTTTAGTCTACGTTCACATGATTACTTTGTCTTGGTACTCTGTGTATACCAAAACAAGAAATCCATGTTGTGTCTCTAATGCACCCTCTCGAGCTATGAGATACATGAGCAAAAGGAGCCCTCAATTGGTGACAATAGGTGCTCTCACTCCACACTACCTAAAAGAATGAATCTCATGGCATTCAGGTAAAAGGCAAAGGTATGGAGAATGGAACTATGCAATTTCATTGAATATCTTGAAGTTCCGTTGATTGTGATCATAGCTATGTTCTTGCCTTTCAATTGGTAGTATCTTGGCTTAGGTGCTTTATGCTTTAAAATGTTGTTTCCTTTGGTATACTTAAGAAGATACTTCTTAATCATGGTGTGCTTAGACATTGTGCTTTATATGCATGATCTTATCGTTCTTCAATTGGTATATGTGTTGCAATGATCATCATGTGTGAAGCGTGCCTAGGTTGCTTTTAAAATATTATATATCTTGAGGCATGCATTGTTTCCACTAGTCATAAGTTGTATTGTGTCATCTATTCAATTGATATCTTTTTGTGATGCAATTTATGTATTATGCCTAGATAAAGGTATGTTGTGATCCCCTCTAGTTCTGAGGAAGCTAGAATGTGCAAGGTGCAAGTCATTCAAATACTTGATGCACAACTTTAGGGGGAGCACACATAACTTGTGTCTTTTGAGACTAACTATTTCTTGAGTGATCCTATATAGTTCCAAGGTGGAAAAGGGAAGATGAGCAAGAAATGGAGCAATCAGGACTTCGGTACCACTACAAGTCGAGTAATTGGTATCTAAAGTAATTACGTATTTAAAGATTGCTCGTGCTCTATAATAGTTGGTGATCCTAGATGCTTATCTTTAAATATCATGGAGCTATGATAGTGATGATCTTTAAATTGGTAGCCTTGGTAGTGTGCTTCAATTGGTATCTTTTGGTAATTACTAGAATAGAAGCTTCATCTTGTGCCACAATACTATAACTTGTTCTAAGTTTGGTGTTTTAGCAACAAGAAAAGGTCAGGATAAAGGATCAGGCACAAGTGTGAAGGAGCTCCCTAGAGATAAAACTTTCAAGATGGAAATCTTAAATTGATGACAAAAGGAACTCCACCTACTTAGATGGAAAGTACACCATAACATGGTAAAGGTACAAAAGGAAGTATTGACCTTTTTGCGTATTTGTACCTTAATTTTCCTCCAATGCTTGTGTTGCATGTGTTTAATGTGTAAGGGGGAGCAATGTTAGTGTGTTGCATTTCCCTGCTTAATACCCTGTTGTCCCTTGACATCATCCTATGTTCTTGCTTGAATATGGTTTTGGTGTTTGATGTCAAAAGGGGAGAATTTGTGCATTAAAGCTTATCTCGACCTAAGAGGAAAGCTTATCTTAAGGTGAAGAGGGTGAAGATTGATTTATCTTAAGGGTGAAGAGGGTGAAGATTAATTTTTTGAGTTCTTATGATCTTAAGGAAGAATGTGTAGTTTTGTTGATAATACTTATCATATGCTTCTTGTTGTATAGTGATAATGCATAATTAGTGCTTCCGGTGATATGAATCAATTGGTATCTATTGTGTTTGTCCTGTAATAGATATCCATGTGGTTCTGTTGCTTTAAATTGGTATCTTAATGGTGAATAGTGGTAGGTTGATATTCATGTGGTATATCCATTTAATTGGTGTTTAACTCTGATTCTGTGCATTTGTGTGTTATATGTATCACGGTTTAATTCTTGACACAATGCATCCCACGGGTGATAAGGTGTAGTTATGCTTCGAATTAGCCTAAGTATGTGCAATTTGGCATATAAGGCCAAAGTTGAGATTTTAATGTAAGCACATATTTAGCGGGAGCATTCTATAAACTTAGAATACAAAATTTGTGCTTTAAACTTTATTCTTCTGTAAGCTTTAATTGTGTTGCCATCAATCGCCAAAAAGGGGGAGATTGAAAGCTCTCTTGTGGGTTTTGGTGGTTTGGATGACAACCCAATTAGACCGAGTGAGCCTTCCCTTAATCACACAGGTCACTAAGACCCCACAAGGACCACCACACACTTGGTGTCTCTTGCTTAGCTTTACAAGCACTTAGAGAAATGAAATAAGAAAGAAAGAAGGAAGGCAATCCAAGCGACAAGAGCAACAAAAAGAACACAATTGATCCTCTCACAAGCCCTTAAGCACTAGCGTTGATTTTGGGAACTTTGAGTGGATTGATTGCTTTGATTGTGTCTTTGAAAGCTCTCTTGTGGGTTTTGGTGGTTTGGATGACAACCCAATTAAAGGACTAACATGTGTGCTGAAAGCTGAACAGGTGCTTAATGCAAAGCTTACAAGGTTCAACACAAGTGAACAAGTGTGATGGTCCAAAGACTAGAATATCTATAAATAATGGACATCGCAAGTAAGATGGACATTGCATAAGTGAGACTCAGTGTGTGTAGCTCGGAGACAACTGATCAAGCCAAGGATGGAGGCAAGAAGAGCTTCGAGATACCGAGTGCACGGGAGAAGGTCAAAGAGGATGAGGAACCTAAAGTCAGGGGTGAAGAAGAAGACTTGCAAAGTCAAGGTTGATCGAGTTAAGAAGAGTTATGGCGCATCAAGGATCACTACATAAGGACATGACTTACAACCAATGAGGTAACATCTACAGTTATGTGGTGTAAGTCATAAGGCTCAAGATCAAGCTCAAGAAGTGAACAAGGTCACTAGAAGGAGGAGCAGTGTCAAAACCAGAACTAGAAGCAACCCAAAAGAGCTAAGTTCACCTTGATCTTTAGTTTGGGTTGTTACTATGTTTGGATATATTCTATGTGACCTTTGCAGGGTGTTGGAGATCAGATATGTCAATCTAGATCAAGTCAAGATGACTTGATAGTTTAGATGTCCAACACATGTCATTGTAATTAATATGTGCTAAGTGGTTAAGAGATGCAAATCAAAGAATCAAGGTATGTCTATAGCCTTAGTGAATTGTTTTTGGAGCTAACATATTTCTCTAAGTGTTAGGAACCTTGTTAATTTAACTGAGACTGGATTGGAGAAGTTTGGCTAAAAGCAGCCAGATATGCACCAGCCAGCAGTGCACCGAACTGTCTGGTGTGCACCGGACAGTGTTCGGTGCCCAGGCTGGCTCGGCGACGAACTTGTCGCTCTCAGGAATTAACCGAGGGCGCCGTGGCTAAAATTCACCAAACTGTCCGGTGTGCACCAGACTGTCCGGTGAGCCAACGGCGTCCACGACCAACGGTCGGCAGCACGATCAACGGGCGACACGTGGCCCGAGCCAACGGTCACTTGGTCGCACCGGACTGTTCGGTGTGCACCGGACAATGTTCGGTGCGCCAAGGGGACTGAAGGTCCAACGGTTGGCTTCACCAGAAAAGGAAGGAGATCGGGCACTGGACAAGGACTATTTATGTCCAGTGGTGCACCAGACTGTCCGGTGCGCCACCCGATAGAAGGCAAGAATTGCCTACCAAATAGTGTTTCAACGGCTCCTAGCTGCCTTAGGGCTCAAAAAGGGACCCCTAGGCGCCTCCAACAAAGACACAAGAGTAGCCAACAAGTCCATACATCATTGGGATCAATTCTTTCTCTCCCTCTCTTGTGTATCTCTCTAGTTTGTGTAGAGGCGAAGTTATAAGCCTTTAGAGAGAGGAGAAGTGCCACTGAGAGCTAGAGCAAAATCTTGGGCACATTGTTACTCTGTCGGAGTGCTGTCGAGAAGATTGTAAGCAGCCACGGCATCGTTGTAACTGATATCAACATAGTGGAAGGCTCTATCTGTCGCACTGACAGATCTGAGCAAATGAAGGAAGGAGTTGAAATAGACTCCAAGCTAAGGTGTGGCTAACACCAACAAGGACTAGGCAAGCATTTCAGGCTTGGCCGAACCTTAGGATAAATCCATGTGTATGTGTGCTCTGCTTTGTGTTATGTGTTGTTTCTCTCTCTTATTTGTTGTTTATACTTGCACTTCAATACTTATATGTGGTACAAATTGTCTTCGAAGTGCAGGGTATTTTATGACAGGAACTTCAATTCCGCTGCAATCTACTCGAAGGGTCTTTCATTCCACAGCGATCCAGCCTTCGAGTAGAGTAAGAATTTCCAGCTGTAAAGTTATAATTATTATTCGCGTATTCACCCCCCTCTAGGCAACATCCAGATCCTGTTCCAGGCATAGGGAACTTTCAGTCTTGGAGTGTTGCACTTTGCTTTTGCAATGAATGAGAAACTCAGAATGCTTGGATGGCTTTGAATGAGGTGGTTGAGGGGTATTTATAGCCCCCAACCACTTCCTAGCCATTGGTGAAGTCTGCTGGCGATGGGCACACCGGACAGTCCGGTGGCGCACCGGAAAAACACTGTTCACTGTTTGGTGCGCGCTATGTCAGCGCGTCTATTAGGGTTTGGAGCTGTTGGCCGTTTGAGCTGTTTGTCTTTTTGTTGCACCGGACAGTCTGGTGCCACATCGGACAGTCTGGTACCACACCGGACAGTCCGGTGACCTCTGACTTCTGCGCTCTGACTTCTGTGACGGCACTGTTCATCACTGTTCATCTGACAAAACGACTGTTGGCGTGCAGGGAGCCGTTGCTCCGCTGGCTCACTGGACAGTCTGGTGCCACACCGGACAGTCCGGTGAATTATAGTGGAGCGCGCCCCTGGAATTCACGAGAGTGGCTAGTTTGGAAGTGTACAGGCCTGGTGCGCCGGACAGTGTCCGGTGCGCCAAATTTTAGCACACTCTAAGTCCTTTGCTCCAAATTTGATTGCGTCCCCAACTGAATTTCTTTCTTGGTTTATGTTGAACCTTATGCACCTGAGATAAATGACATCTAGACAAACTAGTTAGTCCATGTGGTTTGTGATGGACGTCAACCACCAAAATCGATTATAGGAAATGGTTAAGCCCATTTCCCTTTCAAGTCAAGCTTAATGCCCCCAAGAAATTGTCTAACTTTGTTAAGGGTAAAGCTCCCATGGTTCAGGATAGAGAGGGCTATATTTTATATCCTGCAAACTATCCTGAGCATAAGATTAGGAAGATTCATGCTAGAAAACCTCATAATGTTTCTCATCATGCTTTTTTGTATAGAAATGAGGCTTCTAGTTCTAGGCATACCACTCATGTCAAAATGCCTAAGAAGAAAATTCCTAATGCATCAAATGAGCATAAAATTTCATTTAAAACTTTTGATGCTTCTTATGTTTTAACTAATAAATCAGGCAAAGTAGTTGCCAAATATGTTGGGGGCAAACATAAGAGTCCCAAGACTTGTGTTTGGGTACCCAAGGTGTTTGTTTATAATGTGAAAGGACCCAAGACCTTTTGGGTACCTAAGAACAAGGCCTAAATTTGTTTTGTAGGTTTATGCATCCGGTGGATCAAGTTGGATAATCGATAGCGGGTGCACAAATCACATGACAGGGGAGAAAAGAATGTTCTCCTCATACAAGAAAAATGAAGATCACCAACGAGCTATTACATTCGGGGATGGAAATCAAGGTTTGGTCAAAGGTTTGGGTAAAATTGCTATATCTCCTGACCATTCCATTTCTAACGTTTTTCTTGTAGATTCTTTAGACTACAATTTGCTTTCTGTTTCTCAATTATGCAAAATGGGCTACAACTGTCTATTTACTGATATAGGTGTTACTGTCTTTAGAAGAAGTGGTGATTCAATAACATTTAAGGGAGTGTTAAATAGTCAGCTATATTTAGTTGATTTTAATGATAATAAAGCTGAACTAGACACTTGTTTAATGGCTAAGACTAATATGGGTTGGCTCTGGCATCGCCGACTTGCCCATGTTGGAATGAAGAATCTTCACAAGCTTCTAAAGGGAGAACACATTTTAGGACTAACAAATGTTCATTTTGAGAAAGACATGATTTGTAGGGCATGTCAAGCAGGGAAGCAAGTTGGAGTTCATCATACACACAAGAACATCATGACGACTGACAGGCCGCTTGAGCTACTCCACATGGACCTCTTCGGTCCGATCGCTTACATAAGCATCGGCGGGAGTAAGTACTGTCTAGTTATTGTGGATGATTATTCTCGCTCCACTTGGGTGTTCTTTTTGCAGGAAAAATATCAAACCCAAGAGACTTTAAAGAGATTCTTGAGACGGGCTCAAAATGAGTTTGGATTGAGAATCAAAAAGATTAGAAGCGATAATGGAACAGTGTTCAAGAATTCACAAATTGAAGGATTTCTTGAGGAGGAGGGCATCAAGCATGAGTTCTCTTCTCCCTACACACCTCAACAAAATGGTGTAGTGGAGAGGAAGAATAGAACTCTACTGGACATGGCAAGAACCATGCTTGATGAATACAAGACACCAGACCGGTTTTGGGCTGAGGCGATTAACACCGCTTGCTACTCCATCAACCGGTTATATCTTCACCGAATCCTCAAGAAAACATTGTATGAACTCCTTACTGGTAAAAAGCCCAATGTTTCTTATTTTATAGTCTTTGGGAGCAAATGCTTTATTCTTATTAAGAGAGGTAGAAGTTCTAAATTTGTTCCTAAAGCAGTAGAAGGCTTTTTACTAGGTTATGACTCAAACATAAGGGCATATAGAGTCTTCAACAAGTTGATCCTACTCTCTTCACTAAAACTATTGCAAAAGTCGATACTACTCTCTTCACTAAAACTATTGCAAAAGGCTTGTTTATATGCCAAATTTATGTTGATGATATTATATTTGGGTCTACTAACAAGTCATCCTGCGAAGAGTTTAGTAGAATCATGATACAAAAATTCGAGATGTCAATGATGGGGGAGTTGAAGTATTTCCTTGGATTTCAAATCAAGCAACTCTAAGAAGGCACCTTCATTAGCCAAACTAAGTACATTCAAGACATACTTAAGAAATTTGGAATGAAGAATGGCAAACCCATCAAGACACCCATGGGAATAAATGGGCATCTCGACCTCGACATGAGAGGTAAATCCGTAGATCAAAAGGTATACCTGTCGATGATAGGATCTTTACTCCATTTATGTGCTTCACGACTAGATATTATGCTTTCTGTATGCATGTGTGCAAGGTTCTAGGCAAATCCTAAGGAAGTTCACCTTAGGGCCATGAAAAGAATCATGAGATATTTAGTTTACACTCCTAAGTTTGGGCTTTGGTACCCCAAGGGATCTACATTTGATTTAATTGGGTATTCTGATGCAGATTATGGCATATGTAAGATTGATAGGAAGAGCACATTAGGGACTTATCAGTTTCTGGGAAGATCCCTGGTGTTTTGGGCTTTAAAGAAACAAAATTCAGTAGCTCTTTCCACTGCCGAAACTGAGTACATTGCCGTAGGTCATTGTTGTGCGCAATTACTGTGGATGAGACAAACTCTTAGGGACTACGGCTACAAATTGAGCAAAGTCCCTCTCCTATGCGATAATGAGAGTGCAATCCGCATGGCGGATAATCTCGTTGAACACAGCCACACTAAACACATAGACATCCGGTATCACTTCTTGAGAGATCACCAACAAAAGGGGGATATCGAAATTGCTTATGTTAATACCCACAACCAATTAGCCGATATCTTTACCAAGCCACTAGATGAAAAGACCTTTAGCAAACTTAGGAATGAACTAAATATACTTGATTATCAGAACTTTGATTGAAACATTGCACACATTGCTCATTTATATACCTTTGATAATGTCTCTTTCATTTGGTACAAATGTGTATTTCTTATTCTTCTTGTGCCAAAGCTAAGACTAATGTGTCTTCGAGTATATCTCTATGATTAGTCTTAGATTGAAAGGGAAATGGAGTATTCGGCAAAGACAAGGCTTTCACTCCAACTCTGACGGTATCATTTACCCTTTGCCATTACTCATGCAACTCTCAATTGGTATAACTCTTCACTTATATTTTCTTTACCAACATGGGAGAAAGTATTAAAGGGCTCTCAAGTTCTCCATTTTTGGCGATTAATGCCGAAGGGGGAGAAAGTATTAAGCCCAAAGCATAAGGACCGCACCACCATTTCAAAATTTTCACAAATGTTCATTTCAATTGGTATTTGAAGTATTATTTCAAATTGGTATCTGGGTTTATCTCAAAATGTTTATTCAATTGGTATCTTTTTTGGGTTTCAAAATTTCAAGATATTATAGGAATTTCAATTGGTAAAATTTCAAAAAGGAAAATCATTTCAAAAACCCTCTTGAAAGCTAAGGGGAGAATTTCTTCAGGGGGAGCTTTCATGTAGTTAAAGAAAAGCGTTTGAAACAGGGGGAGAAATTTCAAATCTTGAAAATACTTCTTGCAATCGTATTTCTATACCTTTGACTATTTGCAAAAGAATTAGAAAAGATTCTTCCAAAAGATTTGCAAAAACTAGCAAATGGTGCAGATGTGGTCCAAAATGTTAAATAAAGAGAAAAGCAATCCAATCATTTATAGACATATATATATATATTTTTAATTGGTTTAACTCTAAGTAACCTATGCACATCAAACGTTGCAAACTAGTTACAGTTTTACACCTCATATTTGCTTTAGTTTGTGTTGGCATCAATCACCGAAAAGGGGGAGATTGAAAGGGAAATGGACCTAATCATTTCCTATAATCGATTTTGGTGGTTGATGCCCAACGCAAACCATGTGGACTAACTAGTTTGTTTAGATATCATTTATCTCAGGTGCATAAGGTTCAACACAAACCAAGAAAGAATTCAAGTTGGGCACACAACCAAAATAGGAGCAAGACTTGATAGTGTGCTGAAAAATGGCACATCGGACACTATCCGGTGCACCATGCCAGACGCCCAACGAACAGGCCACTCTCGGGAATTCAATGGGCTTGCTCCGCTATAATTCACCGGACTATCCGGTGAGCCAGCGGAGCAACGGCTCCCTGTGTGCCAACGGTCGACTGCTCAGATGAACAGTGCCAAATAGTGCCACGCAGAAGTTAGAGGTCACCGGACTGTCCGGTGCTGCTTGAAGACAGAAGACGCCAACGGTCAACTGCTCCAAACCCCAACGGGCGCGCTGACGTGGCACGCACCGGACAGTGAACAGTGACTGTCCGGTGCGCCACCGGACTGTCCAGTGTGCCCGTCGCTAGCAAAAACAACCAATGACTAGGAAGTGGTTGGGGGCTATAAATACCCCCAACCACCTCATTCAACCAAGTATTCTGAACTTCTCATTCAATACAAGAGCAAAAGACTACACTCCAAGACACATTCCAAAGATCAAATCCTCTCCAAGCCTCCAAATCAACTCAATTACATTAGTGACTTGAGAGAGGGTGTTTTGTGTTCTTTTGTTGCTCTTGTTGCTTCGATTGCCTCTCTTCCTTTCTCATTCTTATTTCTAAGTGCTTGTAAAGCTTGCAAGAGACACCTAAGTGTGTGGTGATCCTTGTGGGTTCTTAGTGACCCGTTTGATTAAGGAGAAGGCTCAATCGGTCTAAGTGACCGTTTGAGAGAGGGAAAGGTTTGAAATAGACACAGCCTTTGTGGCCTCCTCAACGGGGATTAGGTTCTTTAGAACCGAACCTCGGTAAAACAAATCACCGTGTCCACTTGTGTTGATTTACAATTTGATTTGTTTGCCCTCTTTCCTCTCTCTAAAGTTTCCTTGCCAATATTGATTTGAGTTTGCTCCCAAACGTCATCTGCATCATTTGAGCAACTCGTGGCAAGAGAAACAATCTTCCGCCTCGGATTAACTCTAACGCTAACCCCGGCCTTAGTGTGTGTTTAAGTTTATAAATTTCAGGTTTCGCCTATTCACCCCCCCCCTCTAGGCGACTTTCAGATTCATATATTGATGCCTATGGATCCAAAGTCATCTTCTTCAGCTCACGGCTTTGCCGCAGTTATACGCATCTAAAGCTCCATAGCTTCTCCCCTGTTTCATAAGCTGCTTTTGACGAAGGATAGCTTCGCTACTCCTTTACATATTACCTGAAACACATATTTTAGTTTGATAAGATGGGGTTTTGACGATCTTCAGCAATAGAGGTCCCCAACAATAGCCCCTTGAGGAACAAGTTCGTTTCTTCATAACGTGCTTAGTTTGCAAAAATGTAATTTGAAGGTCTTGTGCCGAAGATCCAAAAAACACCTTCCTGAAGCTCGTTATGAGAGATGTACTTTGGACTTTTGGTTGGTAGGGTCCATTACCTGGTGAGCGATCTATTGGGTTTGATAACTTTTTTTGTATAAAAGGGGGCAAGGCTCACGTGAAAGGCAAAACATTCACCGCCTTTTGTGTCCTACTGTTAATTTTCTCCATATCCAAAGCTTGCTTCGAACCTCCTTTTGGTAACAACGCTTTGAGTTTTTCAGGTGACTTTCTAGCTTGGTAGGGATGTCAGGAGAGGAGGTAGCTTCAGATCTCGTGCTAGTGAAAGCTTTGGACACTGCTAGAAGATGGTTCGTGGCGAGAGCATGCTCTTGACTGAGATTGCCGGAGCAACATGGCTGGTGTAACAGATGGGTCCAATGATGACAATGAGGACATAGACATTGAAGAGGACAACGAAGAGACCAGGACGATGAAGTCGAGCCAAATTGTCTTTGGGAAGTCATCAATCAAAATCGGTCATATCAAAGTGTTGAAGAATAGGCATTGCATAAGCGATATTGACTTAGTTCGTCTTGGAGGTGAAGAGATCACACCAGAGCCGAAGGACAATGAAGTGGTTATATTTTGAAGTTTCTTGAATGATGGGCTTTGATTCCAACTACATAATATGGTGGTCGGGGTGCTGAAAAGATTTAATATTTTCTTGCACCAGCTTACTCCTAATGCCATTATAATAATGAGGCTTTTTATTCAGGCAGTATGAAGACAAGGTGTGGAGCCGAGCGCAGAATGTTTTTGCCAGATCCATGAATTACACTATTAGACGAAGGCAATTGTAGAGAACATCTCCATAATAACTTCGTTTGTTATAACTTTTTCTACTGAAAAGAGGCTCGATTTCTAGCTCTTGTCTATCGTAGCAAATGGCCAAAGCAGTGGACGAAGGAATGGTTCTATGTGAAGGTCGACTTGAAAGAAAAAGGAGGATGCAAAAGGTTTAATTCCGAAGCCTATTAAGCTTGCCTTCAGGCTCAAGAGGCCACTTTGCTATATGGATTTCAAAGCTCTAGCTACCATCAACACTGCCTATATTCATTTTGGGAGTCGAGATCTCATCTAGGAACATTTTACGTTCAATACTTGGCCCCTGAAGGCTGAATGGTCTATGCCAGAGCTAAAGGGTATCATTCCTTCGAAAAATAAACCCAACCTTATTAGATTGAGATATACATATAAGTTTCAGACTGTTTTTGTTGAGTCATGCGATGAATGGCTCGAGGCTGTTGAGAACAAATGCAATGAAGTTCTTGAAAACTTCAAAAAGAAGGAGGACAAAGCATTGACCACAGCCTCGGAGGATTGAAGAAATGTCGTATGAACCACATGTTTGGTGCCGTATGGTTTGTTTTCCCTGACTACCCTCATATAGGTTAGGGTGGAGGGAAGAAGAGAAAACAAGAGAAGGTGAAGGTTGCGGCCAAGTGGTGAAAAATCGCCATTACTAAAATAGAGAAGGATTTTGAGGCGCGAGTGGTTGTTATTGAGGTGAAGTCATATGTTGAGCCTTTTGAACTACCAAATGTTAGGGAGCATTTCGTTTTTGAGATTGCTTATTCTTGTATTGAAATCACCACCTTCGTCTTAAACGGTCTACTTAATTTTTTAGGAGAGCAATGGAGCAGAGGAGGTCGCCGAGCTACCGTACTTGATGAGACCCCTCTAGCAAAAATGGAGACAGAGATGAAGCAAACACCAACTCCAAGATCTACGGGCTACAACTGATATTCCAAAGAGTGAACGGATAGTTCCTGTAATTAGTGCCTTCTTCTTTGATGATATATAGGATGACGAAGTGAAGGCTGATTTAGGGGCTTCTGGAAAAGAAGTCGTGACAGCATTAGCAACGCCAAAGGAGATAACTTGCATGGAGCAATTGTAAATGTGACGGTTGAAGAGACAGGTGCAAGCACCGCAATAACTGTGGGGAAATACTCCAAAGCTACAACAATTCTCGTGTAGAAAACGAAAACCCATCAGAAAGCCGCTACGAATAAGGGTAAAGAGGCTATGGCAGCTCATGAGCTGAAGGTGACAACAACGGAGAACATACCTACAAGAGAAGGTCCTTCGGAGCAGATTAGCATCAAAAGTGATCGGTATGTGATCCATCACTCAGCCAGCAAGACGATGAGTGCCGAGCTAATTGCTGAGGCGCAGAACTTTGCTGAAAGGTTAGGGTACCCTTCGGGGGCAACAATCTTTAGAGGAGGTCCTAATGATTAAAGTAAAGTCCTATAATTCTTCATGAAGCCCAGCAGGCAGGGTGTTGGAACTTGCCCTCTCAAGCAAGTTGGACCAACGGGGAAGCGAAAAGAGTAAAAGGAAGGTGTAATACGGGATGGCCAAAGCTCTGTTAATCTGGCCTCTCAAGGCCACTGTACGGGAGTATTTATAGTTACCCAAGTGTCCACCATCCCAAGACAAGGACGTTTATGCCCTCGGGTACCCGGACTATCCTCAGAATATTCCCACAAAGGGGGGTTACAGACTGTCATTACAGAAAAGCTATTACAGATGAGGCCTGTAACATGCTGATCCGCGTGGGGCCCGTTACGGTGGGCCGAATCCCACGTGGGCCTCCGGGCAAGATGAGGACGCGGGACTAGCAGACTCCATCGGAGTCTTGCCCTTTGTCTTGCAATGGAGAGGACGAAGGGCAACCGCGCCGGTCATCTTGCCTTCGTTGGTGTAGCGAGGCGACGAAGGCTTCGAGCGAAGGGTAGCGTCTTCGCCTTCACCCCAACATTTGCCCTCCGAGGGACCAGTTCGACTAAGTTATCTGGTGCCGAAGACGTCGCTAGATGGTGGAGACGCAGCCCTCGCTCGAAGTGGTCCCGCGGGGGTTTTTGAGGTGACCGTTGATGGACGTGGCACTGTTGGACTGCGTGTTTCCCGAAGCTGAGGGCGAGTTAGTTGGGCGCGTTTCCTCGGTTCGTGTGCAGGAGATGCAACAGCTGGGGTACTTTGGTGACGGTGTTGGGCGTGTCCCGGGTGCTGAGGAGATTCCTGAACCTGAGGGCGAGTTAGTTGTGTTCGAGGCGTTCTTCATCGTTGGCCTTCGCCTACCGGCTCATCGTTTCATGGCGGAGGTCTTGCAAAGGTTCGACGTCCAGTTCCACCAGTTGACACCTAACGTCGTGGTTGCCCTGGCGAAGTATGTCTGGGCGGGCACTTCGTACAATAGTCAGCCGTCCGTGGAGGTCTTCGCCAAGAACTATTGTCTGCACTAGCAAAAGAGGAAAATTGGAAATAAGATTGCACAATTTGGATCATGCACCTTCACGCCGAGGATCGGAAAGACTTCGGCGAAAGTCGTGGAAATAGTCCCCTGCGCTCAGAACAAGTGGGGCAACTAGTGGAACTATTGGTTTTATGTCTCGGGAGGGGAAGTCGAAGGCCTCCAAGGGCTCTCTGTGGCCATCATGTGCTCCCATTGCTACGTGGCATTCCCACCGTTTGAGGTGGCAAAGGACGATGAGGACGAAGGGGCCCTTCGGTATGCTGCCCGCATAAGTAGCAGGTGTGATTTGATTGAGGAGTTCATCGGTTATGGAGTATGGCCCTTGGTGCACGGCTGGCTGCTTGGCGAAGTGTGCCCTCGCCAGATGCCTACCTTGGGCGAGCAGTTGGTGCGAAGTCCTGCCTTCGCTTTGGATTTGTGTGGCCAGAACCCGGTCGTGTTTGTGCGTGAAGTAGAGGATGGAGCAGTGAGGATTGTGGGGCGATATGTGCCGAGGACGGAGGCTTTGTAGAGTTGGGATATTCGCGGTTCCAATGTCCGTTTGAACCGTGTCTTCGAGTTAAACCGTCTGCCATATGGCGGTTACCCGGGAGACGACGCTACTACTACTGTCGATCGCCAGGGAAAAAAGCCAGCGGCTGCGGTTGAGGAAGGCCCTTCACGGGGAGCTGTGCCAGCCACTAAAAAGAGGAAACTAGGTACTGCAGCTGAGGGGTTGGGGGTCTCCGATCGTTTTGCTGTGGATTTAATGGGAACTTATGCGACCCCCGGTGAAAGGATGTCTTCGCCCGAGCTCCGGGAATCTTCGGCGCGAATGCTAGAGGTTACCGGGGGTCGCTAGCCGAGGAATGTTTCGATCCCCCGGGCGGTCGGTGAGGACATGTTTACGTCTCGCTTAGCTCGTGAGATGAAGATTTTTCCTTATGGGCGGAATATTACTGGTGTTGTATCGGCAGTGATGGATAAGGATCGCTAATATGCGACGAGGAAGCGCCAGGCGTTCACTAGGGTCGGGGACCCTAGTCTCGAGGTCAAGAAGGCGCGGGGGATCGCGAAGTTCACCGCCCCTGGTAGCAGCAAACCGCCGTCGGCTGTGAAGCCTACCGCCCCTGGCCCCAGCAAACCTTCATCGGGTGCGAGGGCCGTCGCTCCCGGCTCGAGAAACCGCCTTCTGCAGAGCCCACGCGGGAGCGAGGGCCACCGTCTCCGCTGCGTGCGGCCGAGATGGCGGCGGGTGGGGCCGACCTCTCTATGGACATCTGCGTGGACGACTACCGCGTGGGTGGCGTCATGATGTTCGATGCCCGCACAGGGCAGGGACTTGTTGGTGAGTTTTTTTTTCACGGAGGCTACGTCTTGGACAAGATTGTGATGTAGGGTCGGAAGTTGGGCAATTGGCTGTTGTCCTGGCTCCGGTGGTGGCCGTGCCGGCCGCGGCGGCAGCCGAGGCGAAGGGTGCTTTGCAGAACCCATGGTCCATGTTTTGCGCCAGCGGCGAGATTACTTCGACCGCCGCCGCTAAAGACGTGGCGGGTTCTGTTGCTCAGTAGCTGAAGCATGCGATGCAGCAGCTGAAGCATGTAAGTCATCTTGGACATTGTCAGTTTGTTGTGTTTATGTGATTGCGAATTTAATGGACTTGTCATGGCAGGCGGCTGCCTTCGCCGATCATGTGGCGTCGGGCGCTCTGACCTCCGAGTTCGCTGCCGAGAGGCAGTGACTCGAGGGCAGGATTGAGCGCCTCCGGGCGCAGCATACGGAGGCTGTGCGAGACAAGTCAGCTGCGGAAAACAAGAGCCATAGGCTAATGGAGAAGTTGGCGGCTGCGGAGGCTAAGAAGGAGGACCTCCGCCGTCAGCTGGCGGCGGAGAGGAAAGATGCGAATAGGGCCTGTGCTGAGGCGCAAGCTGCGCTTGCCGAGGCCAGACTGACGTGTGTGGAGGCCAGTCTCGCTCGCCTACGCGCCGAGGAGGCGGAGACGAGCCACGGTAGCCTGCGCGACTGCCTGGACAAGGCGGAGGTCTCTACCCGCGCAGCGGTCGACCGGACGCATGCGTAGCTGATGGACGCGTATCGACAGCTTGGTGCGCGGAATGCCCCCTTTGATGCGTCCGGTGAGGAGGTAGGTCTCCGCTTCTTCGGATGGCTGCAGGAGGAATTGGAGGTGCTCCCTGAAAGGGAAATGTGCCCTTGGGCCATTTCTGAAGTGTTTTGGTGATTAAGTGTCCAACACATATCCTCTATGTCTTAATTTGTGCCAAAGATTGAAGAAGTGTAAATCATGCAACAAGGTACGTTTCAAGACTTAGTATATTGTTTTTGGGTACTAATGTATTGTGTCTAAGTGCTAGAAACTGGAGAAAAGCAATTGGAAATGAGTTGGCTGTGTACAGCCAACTTCTGCTCGGTCTGGGTGCACCGGACAGTGTCCGGTGCGCCAGACCAGCCTCCGGTGAACAGGCCACTCTCGGGACTCGACGGCGGCGTACGACTATAATTCACCGAACTATCCGGTGGTGCACCGGACTGTCTAGTGAGTCGTCTGCAGCGAAGTTGTCGCTCTCGGGAAGAGTTCAACGGTGTACGGCTAAAATTCACCGGACTGTCTGGTGGGGCACCGGACTGTCCGGTGAGCCAACGGTCGACTGCTCCAACGGTCGGCCGTGCAATCTTCGCGTGACGCGTGGGCGCGCCAACGGTCGGCAGGGGGCACCGGACTATCCGGTGTGCACCGGACAGTGTCCGGTGCGCCAACTGCCACGAATTTGCAACGGTCGGATGCACCAGAAAAGGAAGGAGATCGCGTACCGGACAGCTACAGGGACTGTCTGGTGGCGCACCGGACTGTCCGGTGCGCCACCCGACAGAAGGCAAGATTAGCCTTCCAAGAATGCCTCCAACGGCTCCTAGCTGCCTTGGGGCTATAAAAGGGACCCCTAGGTGCATGGAGGAGTCACCCAAGCATACTTTGAGCATTCTAAGTCTTCCACACTCCGTCTCAGCGCACTTGATTGACTTCGTTAGTGATTTGAGCTCTGTTCTAGTGGTGAACTCGTTGTGCTTCATTCGAGCTCAAGTCTTTCCTTGTGTGCGTGTGTATTGCTGTGGATTTGTGTGTGTTGCTTCCCTCCCTTACTCTAGTGCTTTCACTTTGATCTTTGTTGTAAGGGTGAGAGACTCCAACTTGTGGAGATTCCTCGCAAATGGGAAAAGAGATAAGCAAAGAAGAACACCGTGGTATTCAAGTTGATCATTGGATCACTTGAAAGGGGTTGAGTGCAACCCTCGTCCATTGGGACGCCATAACGTGGAGGTAGGAAAGTGTTATACTTGCCGAACCACGGGATAAACTTGCGTGTCTTTTGTGATTATTTTTCTGTGATACTTGTGTGATCGCAAGAGCTCGCTACTTAGCCATACTAACACTTAACCAAGTTTTGTGGCTATTAGTTGTTGAATTTTGCAGGATCACCTATTCACCCCCTCTAGGTGCTCTCAATTGGTATCAGAGCCGTTCTCTTCACGAAAGGGACTAATCGCCGAAGAGATGGATCCTAAGGGAAAGGGGATGGTGGTCAATGATAAGGAGAAGGAGTCCATCTTCAACGAGCCAAGGGATGACAAGCCCACTGAATCTGGCTCGAGTCATAAGAAGAAGGACGGGAAGAAGAAGAGGCGCATTAAGAAGATTGTCTACTACGACAGCGACGAGTCTTCTTCTTCCCCAAGAGACGACGACTATGATGAGAAAAAGAAACCGGTTAACTCAAATTTTTCATTTGATTATTCTCGTATTCCGTATAATTCCAATGCCCATTTGCTTTCTATTCCTCTTGGTAAACCTCCACACTTTGATGGAGAGGACTACGCTTTTTGGAGTCACAAAATGCGTAGTCACCTTTTCTCTCTCCATCCTAGTATTTGGTAGATAGTTGAGAATGGAATGCAATTTGATAGTACGGATAACCCTATATTCATTAACGAACAAATTCATAAAAATGCACAAGCTACCACTGTTTTGTTAGCATCGTTGTGCAGGGATGAATATAACAAGGTGAGCGGCTTGGACAATGCCAAGCAAATATGGGACACCCTCAAGATTTCGCATGAGGGGAACGACGCCACCATGATCACGAAAATGGAGTTGGTGGAAGGCGAGCTAGGAAGGTTTGCCATGATCAGGGGAGAGGAGCCAACGCAAACGTACAACAGGCTCAAGACCCTGGTCAACAAGATCAGGAGCTATGGAAGCACGAGATGGACGGACCACGACGTCATCCGACTTATGCTCAGGTCCTTCACTGTTATTGACCCTCATCTTGTGAACCTCATACGTGAAAATCCTAGGTACACAAAGATGACGCCCGAGGAGATACTCGGAAAGTTTGTGAGCGGGCGAATGATGGTCAAGGAAGCAAGATATGTTGATGATGCATTGAACGGCCCAATGCCCATCTATGAGCCCCAGCCCGTTGCACTCAAGGCAACAAGCAGCAACAGGGAGGTGCTACCTAGCAAGGTGGCACAAGTTGAGGCTGCCGGGCTAAACGAAGACGAGATGGCTCTCATCATCAAGCGCTTCAAGACCGCGTTAAAAGGACACAAGGTGCATCCCAATAAGAGCAAAGCGAAGGGAAAGCACTCCTGTTTTAATTGCGGTAAGACTGGTCATTTTATAGCAAATTGTCCCGATAATGCTAATGACCAGGAACAAGAAAAGAGCGGGAAGAGGGAGAAGAAGAAGGCCTACAAGAAGGCGAAGAGCGAGGCGCACCTTAGCAAAGAATGGGATTCAGATTGCTCTTCTTCCGACTCTAACGATGAAGGACTCGCCGCCTCAGCCTTCAATAAGTCGTCTCTCTTCCCCAACGAGCGCCATACTTGCCTAATAGCAAAGGAGAAAAAGGTAAGCGCTCGAGATACCCCTAAGTATACTACTTCAAGTGATGATGACTCTAGTGATGATGAAGTAGATTATACAAGCTTATTCAAAGGTTTAGATAGAACTAAAATAGATAAAATCAATGAATTGATCGATGCTTTAAATGAAAAGCATAGATTGTTAGAGAAGCAAGAAGATCTTTTATATGAAGAGCATGACAAGTTTATTAGTGTGCAAAAATCTCTTGCTTTAGAGGTTAAAAGGAATGAAATGCTTTCTTCTGAATTATCCGCTTGTCATGAAACTGTGTCTAGCTTAAAGAGTATTAATGATGATTTAAATGCTAAGCTAGAAGTAGTTAATAAATCTAGTTCTTATGTAGAGCATGTTGTCATTTGTAATAGGTGTAAGGATTTTGATGTTGATGCATGTGTTGAGCACCTTACTTCTATTACAAAATTAAATGGTGAAGTGGCAAGTCTTAATGCCCAACTTAAGACTTGCAAAAATGACCTTGATAAGTTAAAATTTGCTAGGGATGCCTACACCGTTGGTAGACATCCCTCAATTAAGGATGGACTTGGCTTTCGAAAGGAAGCCAAGAACTTAATAAGCCAAAGGGCTCCCATTCCCAACAAGGAGAAAGGGAAGGCCCCTATGGCTAGTAGTAATCAAAAGAATCATGCTTTCATGTACAATGATAGAAAATTTTCTAGAAATTCTCATTATAATAGGAGTTGTAATGCTTTTGATTCTCATGCTATGATTGCTTCAAGTTCGAACTTTAATGGTAGGCCTAGGAGAAACTTTGTGTCTCATGCTTCTAGGAAAATGTGTGATAAACCTACCACTGTCTTTCATGCTTGCAACACTACGTTTGTTCTTTCATGTAAAAATGAAAAAGTGGTTGCTAGAAATTTGGGGGTCAAATGCAAGGGAGACAAGACTTGCATTTGGGTCCCAAAGGCTATTGTAACTAACCTTGTAGGACCCAACAAGAGTTGGGTACCTAAAACCCAAGCCTAATTTGCCTTGCAGGTTAATACATCCGGGGGCTCAAGCTGGATTATCGACAGCGGATGCACAAACCACATGACGGGGGAGAAGAAGATGTTCACCTCCTACGTCAAGAACAAAGATTCCCAAGATTCGATCATCTTTGGAGATGGGAACCAAGGCAAGGTTATAGGACTAGGGAAGATAGCTATTTCATCCGAGCATTCCATATCTAATGTGTTCTTAGTTGAATCGCTTGGGTACAATTTATTATCTGTCAGTCAACTATGTAATATGGGTTACAATTGTCTATTTACCAATGTAGATGTGTCTGTCTTTAGAAGGAGTGATGGTTCATTAGCTTTTAAGGGTGTACTAGGCGACAAACTCTACTTAGTTGATTTTTCGAAAGAGGAGGCCGATCTAGATGCATGCTTAATTGCTAAGACTAGCATGGGCTGGCTGTGGCATCGCCGTCTAGCACATGTTGGGATGAAGAACCTTCATAAACTTCTAAAGGGAGAACATGTGTTAGGTATAACCAATGTATTTTTCGAAAAAGATAGACCTTGTGCAGCTTGTCAAGCAGGTAAACAAGTGGGAAGCGCTCATCACATCAAGAATGTGATGACCACATCAAGACCTCTGGAGCTACTTCATATGGACCTCTTCGGACCCGTCGCCTACCTCAGCATCGGGGGAAGTAAGTATGGTCTTGTTGTTGATGATGATTTTTCCCGCTTCACTTGGATATTCTTTTTGCAGGATAAATCATAAACCCAAGGGACCCTAAAGCGCTTTCTAAGGAGAGCTCAAAACGAATTTGAGCTCAAGATGAAAAAGATAAGAAGCGACAACGGGTCCGAGTTCAAGAACTTACAAGTAGAGGAGTACCTTAAGGAGGAAGGAATCAAGCATGAGTTCTCCGCTCTCTACACACCATAGCAAAACGGTGTGGTAGAGAGGAAGAACAGGACGCTCATAGACATGGCGAGGACGATGCTTGGAGAATTCAAGACGCCCGAGCGGTTTTGGTCGAAAGCTGTGAACACAGCTTGCCATGCCATAAACCGGGTCTACCTTCATCGCTTCCTCAAGAAGACCTCATATGAACTTCTAACTGGTAACAAACCCAATGTTTCATACTTTCGTGTATTTGGGAGTAAATGTTACATTCTAGTTAAGAAAGGTAGAAATTCCAAATTTGCTCCCAAAGCTGTAGAAGGGTTTTTGCTAGGTTATGACTCAAATACAAAGGCGTATAGAGTCTTCAACAAATCATTGGGTTTGGTTGAAGTCTCTAGCGACGTTGTATTTGATGAGACTAATGGCTCTCCAAGAGAGCAAGTTGATCTTGATGATGTAGACGAAGATGATGTTCCAACGGACGCAATTCGCACCATGGCGATTGGAGATGTGCGACCACAGGAACACCAAGAGCAAGATCAACCTTCTTCCTCAACGATGGTGCAGCCCCCAACTCAAGATGATGAACAGGTTCCTCAAGAGGAGGCGTGTGATCAAGGGGGAGCACAAGAAGACCCAGCTATGGAGGAAGAAGCACCACGGGCCCCTCCAACTCAAGTCCGAGCGACGATTCAAAGGAATCATCCTGTCGACCAGATTCTGGGTGATATAAGCAAGGGAGTAACCACTCGCTCAAGATTAGCTAACTTTTGCGAGCACTACTCGTTTGTCTCTTCTATTGAGCCTTTCAGGGTAGAAGAGGCCTTGCTAGATCTGGACTGGGTGTTGGCCATGCAGGAAGAGCTCAACAACTTCAAGCGAAATGAAGTTTGGACCCTGGTGCCACATCCCAAGCAAAACATTGTGGGAACCAAGTGGGTGTTCCGCAACAAACAGGACGAGCACGGGGTGGTGACAAGGAACAAGGCTCGACTTGTGGCAAAAGGTTATGTCCAAGTCACAGGTTTGGACTTTGAGGAGACTTTTGCTCCTGTGGCTAGGCTAGAGTCTATTCGCATTTTGTTAGCCTATGACGCTCACCATTCTTTTAGGTTGTTCCAAATGGATGTGAAGAGCACTTTCCTCAACGGGCCAATCAAGGAGGAGGTGTACGTGGAGCAACCCCTTGGCTTTGAGGATGAACGGTACCCCGACCATGTGTGTAAGCTCTCTAAGGCGCTCTATAGACTTAAGCAAGCCCCAAGAGCATGGTATGAATGCCTTAGAGATTTCCTAATTTCTAATGCTTTCAAGGTTGGGAAAGCCGATCCAACTCTTTTCACTAAGACTTGTGATGGTGACCTATTTGTGTGCCAAATTTATGTTGATGACATAATATTTGGTTCTACTAACCAAAAGTCTTGTGAGGAGTTTAGCAGGGTGATGACATAGAAATTTGAGATGTCGATGATGGGCGAGTTGAAATACTTCCTTAGGTTCCAAGTGAAGCAACTCAAGGACGACACCTTCATCTCCCAAACGAAGTACACGCAAGACTTGCTCAAGTGGTTCGGGATGAAGGACGCCAAGCCCGCGAAGACGCCAATGGGAACCGATGGACATGTCGACCTCAACAAAGGAGGTAAGTCCGTTGATCAAAAGGCATACCAGTCTATGGTAGGATTGAAAGCTCTCTTGTGGGTTTTGGTGTTTGGATGACAACCCAATTGAAGGACTAACATATAATAGAAGGGCAGCCAACGATAGTATACATCACTCTGATCGATTCTCACTCTCCCTCTTGTGTGTATCTCTCTAGTTTGTGTAGAAGGCAAAGCTATAAGCCTTTAGAGAGTGGAGAAGTGCTGCTAAGAGCTAGAGCAAGGTCTTGAGCATATCGTTACTCTGCCGGAGTGCTGTCAAGAAGATTGTAAGACCCCACGACTTTGTTGTAACCCAACTCGATATAGTGGAAGGCTCTATCTGTCATACTGACAGATCTGAGCAAACAGAGGAAGGAGTTGAAATAGACTACAAGCCCAGGTGTGGCTAACTCCAACGAGGACTAGGCAAGCATTTTCAGGCTTGGCCGAACCTCGGGATAAATCCCGGTGTTTGTGTGCTTCACTCTGTATTGTGTGCTGTCTCTCTGTCTTATCTACTCTTTATATCTGCACTTCAATACTTATCTGTGGTACAAGTTATATTTGAAGTGCAGGGCATTTTGAGATAGGATCTTCTATTCTGCTGCAACCTACTCGAAGGGTCTTTCGTTCCACTGTGATTCAGTCTTCGAGTAGAGCAAGAACTAATGTTTTAAAGTGATAATTTTATCCGCCTATTCACCCCCCTCTAGGCAACATCTAGATCCTGTTCCCAAGCAAAGGGAACTTTTAATTGGTATCAAAGTTAGGCCTCTCCAGTGTGGGCTTAGCCATCCGGAGATGACGATGTCGTCACAAGAGGTAACTGTAGAACTTCTACTAGGCGATGGTTCTAATTATAATTCTTGGTCTGTCTCTATTTATAATGCTTTCATGCATGTTGATCCTAATTTGAGACAGATCTTTAACAGAAGTATTTTTCCCTCTAATATTAGTCAAAATACTTCTAATGATGAACTAAGATGTCTATCTCTCAATCACCATGCTTGCAACATCTTAGTTGACTCTCTTTCTAGAGGTGCCTATTTTGCCATTATGAGTAGTGATAGTGATTTATTTGTTGATTCTCATGATCTATGGAATAGAATTAGAATAAAATATTCTGAGTCAAATTGTACTGCTTCAACTCCCTATATTGCTTGTGATACAAACCTTTCAAAGGGAGAAGAAAAACGATGGCTACCAAACGATGAATCCACCTCACCGGCAGGTTTGTCTTCTACCAGTAATAAATGTCTTATTGCTAACAATAATGGTGGAGACGAAAGCGATAATGAGGAGGAATATGAGGAGGATAGCGAGGATGAGTCCTCATCACCACAAGGTACATTTTCCTGTTTTGCGTCCACTGATAATAATGACAGGGAAAATGAGACCGATGATGTGAAAGAAGAAGAGATTCGCCGGCTCTACACCCATCTCAACAAAGTAAACAAAGTGCTCTTGGTTAAGCTGTTGAGAAGGAACAAGGAACAAGGCGAAACGCTTCTCAGGCTAGAGGAAACTCTCATCAAAACCAACGACAGCCTGGAGAAGATGACCAAAGAACATGAGGAGCTAAAGTACTCTCATGGGAATTCGGTCCAGCAGTATGAATATGTTTTAATTGAGCAAAGAAATAATCATGATGTATTATCTAATGTTGCTCAACTTAAAATTGAAAATTTTATGCTTAGGAGTCAAGTAGAAATGATAAATTTAGAAAAACTTGCTCTAGGTGAAAAGTATGATATGTTTGTCGTATTCTCATAGTAAACTAGTTGATGACCATATCATGCTTGATGTTGCTCATGAGGTTGTTTTTTACGAAGGGGCGAAGCCCCCTATTTCATTAGGAAATAGGAAAGTTTGAAGCAATAGCATCCACGCGACCAACAAACCAAAAGGATCGCACAAGGTCAGATCCCTATCTAGACTCTAAACACTATCTAACTAGATCAGTGAAGAGCCTAGGATAGCAGATAGAGTTTGAACTACGAGTAACCACATAAGACTTTCTTATTTACAGACCATAACATGACAGACAGGAGCAACAAAAGATACTGAACCAAGACAAGCACCAAAAGAAAGGAAAGCACCAACACCATCCTTCAAGTTCTAGCTTTAAGATCAACCAGAAATGTGCCTGTCTATCGGGCACCACCCAAACGCCCAGTCGAACGCCTCACTTGCTATCTTTCGGATTAGCTTGCTTCCTTGGACCACCATTTTTTGCTCCTTCTTTCTCTGACGAATAGCCCAGGAATCCAGCCAAAAGCAGCAAAGAAAAATGATGTTAGAAGGATCAAGCAAATTTTTATTTCCAAAGCACCAATCATTTCTAGTGCGCCAAATAGCCCAGAACATAACTCCACAGCCAAACAAAACCAGATTAGCAATCTTGTCTTTTGGTCTACATAACCAGTTGTCATAATGGTTGCTAATACTACTCGGAATCAACCTCAGATTCAAGGCCACTTGAATCACTCTCCACATATATCTCGCAATGGGACAATGAAAGAATAAATGACCAATAGATTCATCTACTCCACAGAAACAACATTCCAAAGAACCATTCCAGTACCTCTTCTTCAGATTGTCTTTAGTAAGAATTTTATTTCTCACAACAAACCACATGAAGATCTTGATTTTCTGTGGCAATTTGGATTTCCACAAAAACTTATATGGAATCAAAACTTGATCTGCCATTTTCTTTTTGTAAATAGAATTAACAGAAAAACCTTTTCTCCCCAGACTCCACACAATTCTGTCCTCCTGATCAGACAAAATCACCTGATTGCAACAACTCACCAACTCATCGTTCATAAATTCGAGATTCAGAACACCCAAACCTCCCCGACTTTTGGGAGAGCACACCGACAACCAATCAACTAAATGAAAATTTTTGGACTGACGACCCCCTTGCCAAAGAAGACGCCTCCTAAGAATATCAATTTTTTTAATAACCGACTTAGGGGCAGGATAAATCGAAAGCATATATAATGGAACATTGGATAAGCAGCTGTTTAAAAGAGTTAGCCTACCACCTAGACTCAAAAATCTGCCCTGCCACCCAGTGAGCCTTTTTTCCAATTTTTCAATCATGGGCACCCAGAGACTTTTATTTATCTTCTTATTATCAATTGGCACCCCAAGATATTTCATAGGGAGACAACCAATAGGACAAGTGAAGATATCAACATACAAATAGTCAATTTCCTTAGCATTTCCAAAACACAAAATTTCACTTTTGTGAAAGTTTATTTTCAACCCCGACATGCTTTCAAACAAACACAAAATGAATTTAAGATTTCTGGCACCTTCTAAACAATCTTGAATAAGAAAAATGGTATCATCAGCATATTGTAAGCAGCAACAACCATTGTGAATGATATGAGGAATCAAACCCACAATCAGACCCTCAACTTGAGCTTTATGAATCATGCACGCTAATCCATCAGCAACCAAATTGAACAAAAGAGGAGAAAAAGGATCCCCTTGCCTAACCCCTTTATGAGTAGTAAAGTAAGGCCCCAAAGTATCATTAGTTTTAATGGCTACTTTGCCACCACGCACAATTCTCATTACCCAATCACACCAAGTACTCCCAAAACCTTTTTTTCCATCATGGTATAGAGGAAATGCCAATTTACTTTGTCATAGGCTTTTTCAAAATCAATTTTAAGAACCACACCGCTTTGCTTTTTCCTCTTAACCTCATGAAGAATTTCGTTAAGGGAGATGACCCCATCCATAATGTACCTGTTTTTAATGAAACCATATTGAGAATCACTTATCACCTTTGTGATACAACTCGCCAGCCTGTTATTCAAAACTTTAGAGATAATTTTATAACACACATTCAAAAGCCAGATAGGTCTGAAATTCTTCATGTCAACCGCATTATCAACCTTTGGTAACAAAGTAACCATCCCATAATTCAGTCTTTCAATATTAAGATTGCCAACATAAAAATCCTTGAATAAGTTCAAAATATCCATTTGAATCAAATCCCAAAAGTTTTGAAAGAATTCTGCAGGAAAACCATTCGGACCAGGAGCATTATTATGCTTCATCTCGAAAATCACTTTTTTCATCTCATTAATAGAAAAAGGAGCCGTCAGAAATGACCTATCATTGTCCGACAACTGATTCATATTGAGATTAGAAATATTAATACTAGATAGAACAGAAGGGCCAAAAAGCTCTTTATAATAAGAAGAAGCAATTTTATTGATACCTTCATAATCATTCATAGAAACACCATCATGACACAAAAAGGGGATTTTAACACGTCGCTTCCGACCTTTCGCTAAAAGGTGAATGAATTTAGTATTCTCATCACCCTCATTGATGAATTTCTCTCTCGCCGTTTGTTTTTTTTTCAATTTTCTTCTTCCATGATTTTTTTCAAATTCCACTCCATATCGAGCTTTTCGATTCTTTCAGTGTCCAAAATACCCATAACTTCACATTTTTTATCTAAAATGTCAATTTTCTTCATCAACTCTTTTTTTAACTTCAAATATCTACCTTCAACGTTAATATTCCACCCCTTCAACATCTTCTTAAGACGCTTTGTTTTTTCTTTCCAAATCTCAATACTCTTTTTACCTCTAACAGGCAGAGCCCAATTATTTTCAACCAAAGTCCTAAAATTGGGTCTAAGCCTCCAACATAACTCATATCTAAAATCTCTCATAGAAGGGGGAGTAAAATCGGTTTTGAGACATAAAGGCACATGATCAGAAAAGGATCTACTAAGACCAGAAACATTCACATTATTATAATGCAGATCCCACTCCGGGCTAACAAGAAATCTGTCCAACTTCTCATAAGTGGGGGGATTTCTATTATTAGACCAGGTAAAAAGCCTACCACTTAGTTCCAATTCAATCAGATCATGTACATCAATAATAGAGTTAAATAAGGAACTCCATTTATTGGTGCCATCAGGTTTGTTTTTATCTAATTCTTTTCTAAGGATGTTAAAGTCGCCACCAATCAACATTGGATGAGAGCATTTGGAGCAAAAAGAGGATAACTCACTCAGGAATTTCTGTTTTTGATCATTTTGAGCAGCCCCGTAAACATTAATAAAATTCCAAATAAATCCTGATTCTTTTTGAATCACCAGAGTACGAATCATAAATTCTCCCAATTCTTTCTCTCTAACATCAAAAATGTCAGCATCGAACCCTACCAGCAATCCTCCAGACCTACCATTAGGGGGAGACCAGACCCAAGCAAAATTCCTATTACCACTAATGAAGTTCAACCAAGAGTCATCAAAGTTTTTCTTGTTGGTTTCTTGTAAACCAATAAAATCAATTCTCTCTTTCCTGATAATATCTCGTAGGAACTCACTTTTCACTTCTTTACCCAGACCCTGACAATTCCAAATTAATCCAATCATTCTGAACAATTCTAGGTATGCCCCTCAATCTGACCTCTCCACTTAATAGGGATGTTCCTATTATTGGGAGATTTACTATCCTTTTTTTCTTTCTCACAGTTTTCTTTCTGTGACGAATTTTACGGCCTTTTCTGAGAACCATAACATCATCAAGATCAGACAAAGCATTGTCCACACTTTCATTATGACTATTATTATCCACATTAGTATCAATAATGTCTACCTTGGAATTGTCAACATTAAACTTAACAGATTGAACAACCAAATTTTTTCTGGAAAGCTCTAAGGATTTAATCAGGTTTAAGTTTTCCACAGCATCATTAAAAGAAGAACCTAATTCAACTCCTATTTTATGAGCAACATCCATAAGAACAGCATTATCAGTATTAAGAACAGAAAAAGGATTGTATGACGTACCTTTGTTCATGAATGCATCTTTAGCCATTGCTCTTGCTGCAGCCTTATCTGCAATCTTCATTTCCTCCGTAGACTCCAATCTGCTGCTCCTCCTAACTCCTTCTGCCAGATCTCCTTCCATGGATCCTCCTTTCTTAACTCCAACATTCTTACCAACTTCAACAGAAACATTTGTATTCATTTTCTTTTTCTCTTGAGGAGGAGAAGGAATAAGTTCATCATCCTTGATGAATTCCTCCAGCTCTTGAGAATCCAACAAATCATCCTCACTTTCATTGTAATCATCATCTTCATTACCCTGACTGTCAAGGTATCCTTTGGTTCCTTCAGAACTTTTACCAAACTTCATACTATCAGACTGTTCAGACAAGGACCCAACAACATTGCCAAGACCTGAAGAAACCTTTAAGGGAGATTTTCCCTTAACATCCCTGCCAGATTCTTCATCACCACTTTTGGCTTTTTTAACAGATTTCTCACAAGAGAGGTCACCAAAGCCTTGTCTATCAACAGAAGCTCTCTTGCCCAGGTTAATAGATTCATCATTCCACCCTTCATCAATAATATTATCAGTTTTAAAGAAGATGTCATACAGAAAAGGTTTGACACCAACTTCAATGATAGGGGGAATCATGGCAACACTCTTAACATGAACTTTAAATCTTACAATTTCTTTAGAGTTTAAAGATGAAATATCCACTTCTTCCACAGCCCCAATAGTAGAGCCCAATATACAGATAGCCTAGTAATTCTGAAGTTCTTCGGGCACATTCTCAGCCACAATCCAAACAGAGTGGAGTTTGGATTTGGGCTTAGCCTGAGAGCTCCATGAAGATACAGAGATTTTTGCACTAGACAATTTCATCTTCAGTTCAGGGAAATTAATCATCTCATCAAGCCTCTCTTGAGAAGGAAATTGCATCAGAAAACCAGAGTGACACTTGGTGGCTTTCCAAGTACGGCCCCAGGGGAAATGAAAACCGAAATCCTTCTCAAGATCCTCAGCCGAGATCAAGCCCTCAACAATTTTAACCAGACCAATAAAACTGCGCTTTGGTTTATTTGACAACGGTTTGGAGAAATGAGAAGAGTAAAACCCTAATCCATCCGCCGCCATCCCAACAATGGGCATGCTAGGCTTGTTTTGTTTGGGGAGAACGCACCGAGCAGTATTATGCGTTTCCTTGCGACAGATCTCACACCACAAAGATTTGAAGCACTCCCTAGCATGATGGCCATCCATACCGCATTTTTGACAGAAAACCCTACGCACCATTTCATTCTCTAACTTCAGAATGGGAGGAGGAGGGGTTTTAAGAATACCTGACTGGCTGCCATCGCCGGAAGATGAGATAGGGATATCATCTTTGTTCTCAGGCTTTCCAGACCCCAGCTTCAAGCGCCAGCTAAGGCTCCGGTTTTTTCCCTAGGATTGGGGTCCCTGAGGCGCATCTTTCGGCCCCCAACGGTCCCAGTTAGGGTTACGGTTCTTCGGATCCATCCGGAGCGGAGCAGCCGAGAGACACGGGAGGGGCCACTCCTCGGTGATCGCTGGCGGACGAAACGGAGAAGAGAACCAACCACCGCAGAAACTCGCACGCGACGAACACGGGAGAGACCAGAGCCGAGAGAGACGCGACGCGAAATGGGGAAAGAATGCGAATCAACGAAGTCGGATGGAAACCCTAGCCGCTTACCTGAAGACAATCCACCACCACGCGCCAACGCATCTGCACGCGGCTCTAGGCCGAGCGAAGCCGACTCCGCTGACGACCGACCAAAGCAAGGTTGCGAGGGGGGCGGCCCAAGAACCACGGGCGAGACGATACGGGCTGACGATGAACAGGAGCACGACGCGGTAGGAGCAGGGCTCCGCCCTTTCTTTTTTTCCTCCTCATCTCCCTCCGCCAGCCGCTTCTTTTTTAGGGAGGTTCTTCAGAACCTCTAATCTATAGCTGCAGTTTAGAAAGAAAAAAGTGTTCTTCATATGAACTTGTGCTTTAAGCGGCTATACCAACTACAGAGCCGTTGTCTTCTTGTTTACTCGATCATATTCTATTTATTATACTCTAGCCCTAACGTGGAAGCATGTAACATCTTGCTCATGAGGTTGTAATTACAAACTTAAATTCATGTGAACCTCATTCTTGCACAAGTGCACATTTGGATAATATATCACCATGTGCTAACCTCTGTCGCTTAAAAGGAAGCAAATGTTTGAATGAGCAACAAGTTGCAGGGTCAAAAAGGAAATTGCTTGGAAACAAGAAACAAAGACAATTAAGGAGAAGACGCCTTGCTCGACTTCCTCAAGATATCTACGAACACGTGGTGAAGAAACTTGAGGAAGGAGAAACCACAGCAAGGGTCAAACTCCTTGGGAAAGATGTTCCTAAAGCAATAAGTGAAGCAATCAACATGAGACAAGAAAAAGGTAATGATTCAATTAGTCATGTTATTTGCACTAATAATCTCTCTATGTCATCCAAAAGCAAAAAGAGAAGAGGAAAAAGGAGGTGCTTCAAGTGCAAGAGATTAGGTCACCTCATTGCTTCTTGTCCATACAAAGACAAGGACGAAGGGATAAAGAGATGTTTTGGATGCAATGAAAAGGACCACATGATCACCTCATGTCCGGTTATAAAGAATCAAGGACGTGCACCCTCCAAGATGACCCTCACCAAGGAAAATAATAAACAGCAAGCGTCGTGTCAGGTTGAGCGACGTTTCTGCTACATGTGTGGAGAGCATGGTCATCCACCTGATGTATGTAATAAAGGTAAGGTTCCTAAGCAAGTAAACTTGTCTCAATCTTATTCGCTTAGGAGACCCAAATCATACACTTATGCTAGATCAATAATGAGATCTCCTAGAACTAGCAAAAAGGCTATTTGGGTACCAAAGGCTTTTTTGGATGATCGTTATGGACCCATCCCGAGATGGGTACCAAACTGTGCCAACTAAACCATGCAAGTGCCTCGAGATGGACTAGAGACCCTGGGAGAGCTTAAGATGGTTAATTCAAACTGTATGCTTAAGTTGTCAATTTTATTGTCTATTTATTGACCCAAGGTTGAATTATTGTGCAATACTAATCTCATGTTCATATTGAGTAAAATAAGTTGTAGAGGTCTTTAATCATTATTGGTGAATCAAGCAAAGGACCTTGATGAGAATATGCAACTTGCTCTCCAAAGGACAGTACCCGTGTATCTTAAGTACATTAGTGCAAATTAGTATTGCTCTTAAGTTTGATTGTTGTGCTACCTGTCCTTGGAGTAGTTATGCTTTTGAGATTACCTGTGTTGAATACCTTTCAATCAATGGTTCATGATTTCCAAAATCATAATAATGCTTGCTTAATCATGATTGTGCGTTCTAGATGTTATATCTTTATGTAAGTCATACTATATGGTTTTCAATGACTAACCTATGTGCAAGCATGACATTTTGTTTAGTCCATGTTCACATGATTACCCTATTTTGGTACTGTGTATATATCAAATCTGTAACACCCCTGTTGTTACTATAATTAAAACTTGAGCATGACATCATAACATTGGCATTGTATATGTTTGATACACCTAGAGTGCATTTACTAGGCAAAAATTTCAAATAAGTTGTATTGTTTTAATGTTTTGCAAAAAGAACCCTGGATAGGAAGCTTTACCCTAAATAGGGATTAAAGGGGTAAAACTTAACCTAAGCTGAGAAAATCTAAAAACTTTAGGGTAAGAGTCATAAAATATCCCCAAGAACAAAGTTGAATCTCATTTATACCCCTGGGATACTAAAAACCCTAATGGGAACCCTGGAAAACCCTAAAACCAAACCCTAGGGGCTTATGTGCAAAATTAGTCCACTTTTGGGCTAAAGTGCAAAAAACCAAGTCAAATAGGTTTCTTAAGTCCTTTGGTTCACAAATATGTGGACTTGAAATCCAAACCCTAAGTTTTGGACTTAAATGCAAAATGGACCTCATTTGAGTTTTATTCTAAGTCTGAAAATCAGAGAATTGGCTCAACTTTGGGGCTTTGTAACTTACAAAGTATAGGGTTTTTGCCCTAGGTCACCACATCAAAGTTGAAGACCAATTATAGGAGAACAACTTTGCTTAAGAGTGGTAGCATTGTTGTTAAGGAAAAATTGGAAATAATCAAGCCTAAAGATAGGTGGTCAGGCTGATTCAGTCTGAATTTCAGAGTTTCAGGGTAATGGAGCCAACTTTGAGCCCGAATTCAACCTTGATTTAGTACTCAAATGTGTTCAAGTCCTATAGTCGAGTTGTAGCTGGTTTGTAGCTCTGCAACTTTGGTACAGAGGTTTAATGAAGTTCACATGCAAATTTCAAAGAAAATCGAGCCTAAACCTTGTCTGTCAGACGGATTGAATACCAAGCGCCATGGTACAGTAACGTTTGGGGATCAGACCGCCAGCACGGCTTGCTCACCGCCGGCGACCTACCTGCGCTAGGATTCGTGCCACCGCCGTTATGATTTGCGCTCGCTGGTAACCGGATATCGCTGCGAGGTAAAAAGATCTCGTCGCCGTCGAGCTGGAAGTCACCCCGATCGGCCACGGCACATCTCCCCTGGCTCACTGCCCGCAGTAAAGTGCTCACCGTCGACCGCCGCCTCTCGGTCGTGTGCCGCGTGGCTCCACTCTTTCACCGTGTCGCCGTGACCTCCTCTGAACTCTCCGTGGCTCACCGGAGTTACTGCCACGCCGTTGGCCACGAACTCACGCAGCCAGTGCTTCTTCTTCACCTCCGACCGCCGCGTGTCTCGTCCGAATTCGCGGCCACCGCCCATCCTCCCTATAAATTGAGCCCGTGTCCAGCTCCGTGAGATAGTCAGCTAGCTAACCACCGCTAATCGGCCACAATCATCCTCTCGTGTGCTCGAATTCGGAGCTTCCCCCAAATCCGATTTCCGCCACCGTGAAACCGAGCTCACCGTCGCCAGCTCAACTCCGGTCAGTTCCCGCCCTCTGCTCCCTTGTTTGAGCATTCTCATGCATCTGCGATGCTCCCCGACCCCTTTAATTGGACTAGACTGACACCCATCGCCGGGAACACGGCTGTCTCGCCGTGATGCTCACGGCCACCGTGGCCAGAGTTCCCTAGTTGATTAATAGCCAAATTAGTTTGGGGAAAAGGCTTAGGGTCGATCCAATTCGGTGTCTGTTGCTCGGAGAACTCAGCCGTTGCTCCGTTCGGCCGGTGTAGGTGCTCGCCGGAGCGCGGCCAAGCATGAACGGCGTCGTGGACTTCCAGTTGTGAATAGATAGAAACGCAGGGGCCTTTTTGTAATGGTCAGTGACTTGGTTAAACAGTGAAATAACCTGTTCTCAGTTAGCCAGAAACGCGGGGGTCGTTCTGCAAAACCGCCAGGGCACGGGCGCGCGCGGGCGCGTTTTGCCGTGGACTTGGGCCATCTGGGCCAGAATCGGCCCAGTTCTATTTAATCCTTTTTCTTTTTCTTTTTCCAGCAGAGCCAAAATAATTATAGAAAAATGTAGAAAAATGCTAAAATTGTGAAACTAATTTTCCTAGGCTTGTTATTTTCTCTAGTATTTAGTAAAAATAGTTTTGTGATTTTTAATGGAAATAAGAAATTTTAGAGTATTTAAAGTAGTTACAAGTATTAGTTATAGATTTTTAGAAAATAAATGGTAAGTCCAAAAATGTCCAAACTTTTTATGGGCACTTAAACCAATATTTAGAAGCCTTGGGTAGAATTTGGGTTGATGTGGACCTTGTTTGATCACTAAACCCAAAACCAACCCCCCTGCCCTATGAACTCCTTTACTGACTCCGGAAACCCTAGGTTCTCGGAGTACCGTGAAGGAAAGTTGTACTCAAGACTTAGATAATAAGTTTATATTATCTTCGCATCCTCATGAGCATCCCATGGCATCCATTTTTATGCATATATATGGTTATGTTAGAACACGAAGAAGAAGAAGAAGTCACTGAAGAGGGGACTCCACCAACCTCAGATCCTCAAGCAGGCAACTGCTTTTATTTCGATATTTGTGGATCCGAGCAGGACTCACCTGATAACAAAGGCAAGCCCCGGTGCATTTGCCACCTTCCTTGATGTTTTTAAAATCTTTCTCACTTGATTGCTGCATTAGGTGATAGGAGTTGGTTGCTAAAACAATTCCTGCATTACCTTCCTTGAACTTGATTACCTTCCTTGATCACCCGTTTTACAAAAGATTTTTGATGCTTAGCCTTGCTTTAGAAAAACAAAATGTTTTGTTTTTACAAAATATGATGTGGCAAAAGTGGGTGGGATGTTTTCGAAAATAAAACTTGATGGTGAATCCATCACGACTGTGATGGATTCAACATCGGAAAAGATGTACCTCTGCCAGGTACCAAACTTTGGGTTTGAAAAGATTAAGCTGAGACCGGGCGGGTGACTTGCACGAGAAAGAAGTCTCGGTGTAGTGTCTCCGTCTGAGTCGATTAAGGACCTTGTCGATGTAGGTCTGCTGACCGAGGACCCTTTAACTGGTCACATGCCTCGTCATGGGTAAGCCTAGCCTCGGGCAGACTAAGGCCGAAATAAGATAACACGAAATGGGCGTGGAGCGGTGGCGAGAGTAGCGTGTACCCTCCGTGGCAAGAGGCTGGACGGTGGTGTATCTGTGCTCTCGGTTTGCGTGAACCTGATCCGGTCTTAAGAACCCCGGTGGCGGGTTGACATATGCAAGGGTTAAGTGCTACATATGTCGTGTGATTGGAGATCCTCAGCTGAGTATAATCGATTCGGATCGCCGTACATCCGCGGTTATGGAGACTTGGCCACTGACTTACACGTAGCATTCCACTAAAGATGAGGGGTTTTTGTTAAGAAATTGGCTAGTGCAGGACCAGTGATTGAACTAGGGTAGAAAGAACTCTAGTGCAGGTAATTTTACTTAACTTGACAAATAAAATTGGATTTTTAAGGATCCACTTTAGTAAGCATTTCTGCAAAACAGAGTCTTTGATTATTGAAAAGCCTTACCTTGACTCCCATATAACCAGCATACCCTTGAGAGTCTTTTCTTTAGTCGGGTAAGACTTGCTGAGTAATTCCATACTCAGGGTTTATCCCTTCGTTGTTTTTAGGTGAGGAAGTAGCAGACTTTTGCTGCTTCTGTGCCAAGGTGGTTCCCAAAGAAGAAAAACAAGACTGAAGTGCGGGAGGACTCGGTCCTCCACATAGGATCTTTTGCTTATAGCTTATCAGGAGAAGTTTGTGCCTCCCTTGGTTTGTATAATATTACTACTCTGCACTCACTTTTAGTCTGGTCTGTAATAAAATAACTCGAGCTTGCTTTTGAAATAAATGTAAGTTTATGTAATTCGCTTCCGCATTTCTTTATCTCCGATGTTCTGTAATGTCTGCAAGACGGGCGAAACGTTCCTGGTAAGGTAGGGAAAGATACCGAGCTTGTCAAGTGACTTAGGAACATCTACAGGGTGTCTGATGTCTGTTAGACAAGGACAACTGTAGGTGGGCCTAATTACTTGGGAGGTTCCGTCACAGCTGGTATCGGAGTGTAGCCCTTCTTTGCAGATATTATGAGGCATCTTCAAAAGGATTTTCGAAAGTCTTACCTAAAAACTCTTTTCTCTTCTTACCTAAGTACTCTGAAGAGTTTATCTTAAAGACCAGATAGGAAGAGTGCAATGTATAGAAGGTTGAATCGACTAAGGTTGATTCTGTACTTATTCATGCATCATGCTAAGAATTATGCTAATTTTTCCCCCTTAGAAAGATGCCGCCACGCACAAGGCTAACGGCACGTAAGTCAACGGGACCAATTGGAGTGCCCCGGCATCAACTAGCCCCTCGACACGAAAGCAGTAGCAGCGGAAGTAATGACCCCATAGGAGACCTTGAAGCCCAAGTGAGTCGACTTCAAGCAACGCTGCAACACAGGACCAATACTTGGATCGCAGATGGAGATAGAATCAATGAACTAAGAAGGGATATCCGTCACCTGCAGGATCAGCTGGCTGATCGGGACTTAGCACTTGACTGGGCAGTACAGTCTCATATGTTGGCATGTGCTAAGGAAGCGAGGGCTCAGGCCCGAATTAAAGAACTTAGCTCAGCTGTCGACAACCTGCAGGTCTACTGCAATACGTTGCATGAGGAAGTCCATGTGCTATACTCACAATTACACCCTAGTGTGCCTGCACACTCTGCTGAGGCGGAAGCCGGACCCTCTCACGTTGCGGGACGCGCGCTGGGTGGGGAATTAGACCTTTTTGAACCCCCTCCTTCTTTGAGGTTGGTTGACGTCTGGACTCCCACACCTGACGATGAGGCCGCCAAAAGTAACGGAAAGCAGGACTAATGGTGTAATAGAAGTAGAGTAGTGTATTGTAGAATGTACGGTTGTATAATAGGTTGAACTTTTGTATAATGGGTAATGTATCCTGTTATGTAATATTGAGTCTGTATCATTACTTTTTATAGTAATGTAAAATGGAAGGTCTCTTTGGCATATTATGTTTATTCAAATATTTTTGCCTCAGATGCCGACCAGGACTCGCGGACAGGACGCAGCCGGAACTTCTGGGGGTCGGGATGTCACCCCAAATCCACCTCCGGTTCCACCCACGTTAGCCGAGGCGATTGCCACCTTGGTGAATGCCACCGCCGACAATACCCGCTTCCTTAGGGAAATGGTGGGTCAGCAGCAGTTCCAGCAGCAGGCAGGAAGAGGTTTTCAGCAAGGTCCCCGTGAAACTACATATCTGGACTTCTCCAAAACTCGTCCACCTCTATTCACCAAAGCAGAAGACCCGCTAGAAGCCGACGAGTGGATACGAGTTATTGAACAAAAGTTTGGCCTTCTTCGTTGTTCTGAAACGCAGAAGCCATTGTTCGCGGCACAGCAACTACGTGGCCCTGCCAGTACTTGGTGGGGAAATTTTGTGGCTATCCAACCTGACCACCATCAAATCACTTGGGAAGAATTTAAAGCAGCCTTCCGTGAGCACTACATACCTGAAGGGGTGCTGCATATGAAACAAGAGGAATTCATGAAATTGAAACAAGGAGGAGACACCATCAATCAGTATCTTAACAAGTTTAATCACCTGTCGCAGTATGCCATCGATCAGGTTAATACTGATTTGAAGAAAAAGAACTGTTTTATGAGAGGTCTAAATGACCGGTTGCAGCGAAAGATGGCCACATGCATTGATCTCACATATGGAAAGGCTGTCAGTACAGCCTTATCTGTGGAAGCAAAATACGCAAGTTCTGGGAAAAATAAGGGATTCAGTGGTGAGAGGCCTAATCAGGGCCAGGCGAAGAGGCAACGGTTCGTCATCCGGCCTTCTAGCCAAAACCATACTTTTTCTCGTCCACCAGCATTCCCTTTCAAACAGCCCATTATTATCCGCCCCAACAATACCTCCACTTCCCCAAATCAGCCGGGTGCCCCAGGCACTCGATTCCCCGCCTTGCCCAGCTCTTCAACTGGGTGTTTCAACTGCGGCAAGTCAGGACATTTTATCAAAGATTGCCCGTACCCCAAGCAAAATCAATCCAATGCTCAGCAAGGAACTGGGAAGTCTACTCAGCCCAAGGGAAATGTTGTGGGGAAAAATACCAAGAAAACGGGGCGTGTATACTACACTCAGGTGGCCACTACACCGGAGGGAGAGCCGGTGATGATGGGTACGTTTCTCGTGGCCAGTCATCCTGCAATTATTCTTTTTGATTCTGGTGCTTCGCATACCTTCATTAGCAAGAAATTTGTGGAGCAACATCACATTGCATGCCATGAATCAAAAGAGGGATTTAAAATTCATTCACCTGGGGGGACATATTTTTACTAGAGAAGTGGCCTATGAAGTGCCAGTAACAATGGCCGGACGGAACTTTCCTGCTAACATGATTGTTCTAAGAGGCCAGGATATAGATGTAATTTTGGGTATGAATTGGTTAACCCAATACAAGGCAATACTCAACACTGAACTCAGAACCGTCAGGTTGAGCTATAATCAAGAAGAAATTCTTTTGTCTCTCCCCGTGACCAATCCAGCCAAAGCTTCTGGTAGAATATTTGAAGCCATTGTACCGGAGATCAAGAACATTCCGGTAGTATGTGAGTTTCCAGATGTATTTCTGGAAGATTTGCCTGGACTGCCCCCTGAAAGAGAGGTAGAATTCGTAATTGAACTAAAGCCCGGTACGGCTCCCATCTCCCGAAGATCGTACCGTATGCCCCCTAATGAGTTGGCGGAATTGAAGATTCAATTACAAGATCTACTGAATAAGGGATTCATCCGGCCAAGCTCGTCCCCATGGGGTTGTCCCGCCATTTTTGTTAAGAAGAAGGATCAAACCCTGCGAATGTGCGTGGATTATCGACCCCTGAATGAGGTCACCATTAAGAATAAGTACCCTCTTCCAAGGATCGACATCCTATTTGATCAACTGACTGGGGCGAGGGTATTTTCCAAAATTGATCTCAGGTCGGGCTATCATCAAATCCGTATTCGGCCCGAGGATATACCAAAGACCGCGTTTACTACGCGGTATGGATTGTTTGAATACTTGGTAATGTCTTTCGGGCTCACAAATGCTCCTGCCCACTTCACCTATTTGATGAACTCGGTGTTCATGCCCGAGTTGGACAAGTTCGTGGTGGTCTTCATCGACGATATTTTGATATACTCTAAAAATGAAGAGGAGCATGCTCAGCATCTACGGATTGTATTGACGCGCCTAAGGGAACATCAGCTGTATGCCAAGTTCAGGAAGTGCGCGTTCTGGCTGGAGGAAATTCAATTTTTGGGGCATGTGTTATCAGCTAAAGGAATTGCGGTAGATCCTAGCAAGGTCAAAGATATTCTGGAGTGGAAACCCCCAACAACTGTTCACCAAGTCCGGAGTTTTCTTGGACTAGCTGGATATTATCGCAGATTCATACCAGATTTTTCTAAGCTTGTGAAGCCAATCACAAGTTTATTGAAGAATGATATTAAGTTCAATTGGTCTTCTAAGTGTAATGAAGCCTTTGAGCAATTGAAGACATTATTAACCACTGCTCCGGTATTGGCTCAACCGGACATCACTAAGCCTTTCGATGTATATTGTGATGCATCTGGCAGTGGACTCGGCTGTGTACTGATGCAAGAGGGCCGAGTAATTGCATATGCTTCAAGGCAGTTGCGCCGACATGAGGAGCATTATCCAACTCATGATCTGGAGCTAGCTGATGTGGTTCATGCCCTGAAAATATGGCGTCACTATCTGCTGAGAAATATCTGTCACATATATACAGATCATAAAAGTTTGAAGTACATCTTTACCCAGTCAGAGTTAAATATGCGGCAAAGATGATGGCTTGAGCTCATTAAAGACTATGAACTGGAGATCCATTATCACCCAGGCAAGGCTAATGTGGTGGCAGATGCATTGAGTCGTAAGACTTCCTGCCACTGTCTTATGGCAAAGACCTCCGAGAACACTTTATGTCAAGAAATGGAGAAGCTAAACCTGGGAATAATCCAACAAGGGACTCTGAATCAGCTAAAGCTTGAGTCAATCATTTTGCAAAAGATAATTGATGCTCAAAAAGATAATCTGGGTATGAAGCACATACGAGAAAAGATAAGGGCTGGAGTAGCCAAATGTTTCAAGGAAGACGATCAAGGTGTGATATGGTTTAAAAACCGCATAGTCGTGCCAAAGAACGAAGAACTCCGCCAGCAAATTCTTGATGAAGCACATCTTAGTCGTTATTCTATTCATCCCGGAAGCACTAAGATGTACCAAGATTTAAAGCAACATTACTGGTGGACAAAGATGAAGATTGAAATTGCACGCTATGTGGCTAGATGTGACACTTGCAGACGTGTCAAGGCCATACACATGAAAACTGCCGGTCCATTGCAATCATTACCAATACCAACATGGAAATGGGAAGACATCAGCATGGACTTTATTGTGGGACTGCCCAGGACGATAAAAGGGTATGACTCTATTTGGGTTGTAATTGATCGGCTTACAAAGATTGCTCACTTTCTGCCGGTCAAGACAAATTCCCCGGTTACTGTCTACGCCCAATTGTACATTGCTCGTATTCTTAGTCTGCATGGTGTTCCAAAGACCATAGTGTCGGATCATGGACCTCAATTTGTAGCCAAGTTTTGGGAAGCACTTCACAAATCCTTGGGTACTAAGTTACTCCACAGTTCGGCCTATCATCCTCAAACCAGTGGACAGACTGAGAGAGTAAACCAAATACTTGAAGATATGCTACGGGCATGTGTCCTGGATTTCTCACCAAAATGGGATGAATGTTTACCTTTGGCGGAGTTTTCATATAATAACAGTTATCAAGAAAGTATCAAGATGGCACCCTTTGAAGCTTTATATGGACGTCGGTGTCGAACTCCGCTAAATTGGTCTGAACCTGGTGAAAGATGCTTCTTTAGGCCTAATATGGTGAAAGAGGCCGAGGATAAGGTTCAGAAAATTATTTATAATATGAAGAAGGCACAAGCTCGTCAGAAGAGTTACGCAGACAAACGGCGAAGGCCCTTATATTTCCTGGAAGGAGACTATGTTTACCTGAAGGTCTCACCAACGAAGGGTGTATCGCGTTTCGGGGTTAAAGGGAAACTTGCACCCAGGTACATTGGTCCATTCCTGGTACTTGAGCAATGTGGACCAGTGGCATACCGACTTTAGCTCCCCGAAACATTGTCTGCTGTACATAATGTGTTCCATGTATCGCAATTGAAGAAGTGTCTACGGGTTCCCGATCGAACCATTGAAGTGACAGATATTGTCCTGGAACCAGATTTAACGTACTCGGAATATCCTATTCGAGTTCTGGATCAAAAGGACAGGGTTACCCGAAGAAAGACTCTCAAGTTCTACAAGATACAATGGAACCAGCATTCTGAAGAAGAGGCTACGTGGGAAACTCAAGACTTCTTGAATAAGAATTTCCCAGGCTTTCTAGCCTCATGTAACTTGTAAAGTGTATATAGTTTTGGCAATAAAGGAATGAACCCCACACCACCCTGCCTTGTACCAGAAATAAGAAAATAAAAATGTGACACATTTCCTTTTCCATTACTCACCCTAGGACTTTAAATCTCGGGACGAGATTCTTTTATGGGGGGAAGGATGTAACACCCCTGGTGTTACTATAATTAAAACTTGAGCATGACATCATAACATTGGCATTGTATATGTTTGATACACCTAGAGTGCATTTACTAGGCAAAAATTTCAAATAAGTTGTATTGTTTTAATGTTTTGCAAAAAGAACCCTGGATAGGAAGCTTTACCCTAAATAGGGATTAAAGGGGTAAAACTTAACCTAAGCTGAGAAAATCTAAAAACTTTAGGGTAAGAGTCATAAAATATCCCCAAGAACAAAGCTGAATCTCATTTATACCCCTCGGATACTAAAAACCCTAATGGGAACCCTGGAAAACCCTAAAACCAAACCCTAGGGGCTTATGTGCAAAATTAGTCCACTTTTGGGCTAAAGTGCAAAAAACCAAGTCAAATAGGTTTCTTAAGTCCTTTGGTTCACAAATATGTGGACTTGAAAGCCAAACCCTAAGTTTTGGACTTAAATGCAAAATGGACCTCATTTGAGTTTTATTCTAAGTCTGAAAATCAGAGAATTGGCTCAACTTTGGGGCTTTGTAACTTACAAAGTATAGGGTTTTTGCCCTAGGTCACCACATCAAAGTTGAAGACCAATTATAGGAGAACAACTTTGCTTAAGAGTGTTAGCATTGTTGTTAAGGAAAAATTGGAAATAATCAAGCCTAAAGATAGGTGGTCAGGCTGATTCAGTCTGAATTTCAGAGTTTCAGGGTAATGGAGCCAACTTTGAGCCCGAATTCAACCTTGATTTAGTACTCAAATGTGTTCAAGTCCTATAGTCGAGTTGTAGCTGGTTTGTAGCTCTGCAACTTTGGTACAGAGGTTTAATGAAGTTCACATGCAAATTTCAAAGAAAATCGAGCCTAAACCTTGTCTGTCAGACGGATTGAATACCAAGTGCCATGGTACAGTAACGTTTGGGGATCAGACCGCCAGCACGGCTTGCTCACCGCCGGCGACCTACCTGCGCTAGGATTCGTGCCGCCGCCGTTAGGATTTGCGCTCGCTGGTAACCGGATATCGCTGCGAGGTAAAAAGATCTCGTCGCCGTCGAGCTGGAAGTCACCCCGATCGGCCACGGCACATCTCCCCTGGCTCACTGCCCGCGGTAAAGTGCTCACCGTCGACCGCCGCCTCTCGGCCGTGTGCCGCGTGGCTCCACTCTTTCACCGTGTCGCCGTGACCTCCTCTGAACTCTCCGTGGCTCACCGGAGTTACTGCCACGCCGTTGGCCACGAACTCACGCAGCCAGTGCTTCTTCTTCACCTCCGACCGCCGCGTGTCTCGTCCGAATTCGCGGCCACCGCCCATCCTCCCTATAAATTGAGCCCGTGTCCAGCTCCGTGAGATAGTCAGCTAGCTAACCACCGCTAATCGGCCACAATCATCCTCTCGTGTGCTCGAATTCGAAGTTTTCCCCAAATCCGATTTCCGCCACCGTGAAACCGAGCTCACCGTCGCCAGCTCAACTCCGGTCAGTTCCCGCCCTCTGCTCCCTTGTTTGAGCATTCTCATGCATCTGCGATGCTCCCCGACCCCTTTAATTGGACTAGACCGACACCCATCGCCGGGAACACGGCTGTCTCGCCGTGATGCTCACGGCCACCGTGGCCAGAGTTCCCTAGTTGATTAATAGCCAAATTAGTTTGGGGAAAAGGCTTAGGGTCGATCCAATTCGGTGTCTGTTGCTCGGAGAACTCAGCCGTTGCTCCGTTCGGCCGGTGTAGGTGCTCGCCGGAGCGCGGCCAAGCATGAACGGCGTCGTGGACTTCCAGTTGTGAATAGATAGAAACGCAGGGGCCTTTTTGTAATGGTCAGTGACTTGGTTAAACAGTGAAATAACCTGTTCTCAGTTAGCCAGAAACGCGGGGGTCGTTCTGCAAAACCGCCAGGGCGCGGGCGCGCGCGGGCGCGTTTTGCCGTGGACTTGGGCCATCTGGGCCAGAATCGGCCCAGTTCTATTTAATCCTTTTTCTTTTTCTTTTTCCAGCAGAGCCAAAATAATTATAGAAAAATGTAGAAAAATGCTAAAATTGTGAAACTAATTTTCCTAGGCTTGTTATTTTCTCTAGTATTTAGTAAAAATAGTTTTGTGATTTTTAATGGAAATAAGAAATTTTAGAGTATTTAAAGTAGTTACAAGTATTAGTTATAGATTTTTAGAAAATAAATGGTAAGTCCAAAAATGTCCAAACTTTTTATGGGCACTTAAACCAATATTTAGAAGCCTTGGGTAGAATTTGGGTTGATGTGGACCTTGTTTGATCACTAAACCCAAAACCAACCCCCCTACCCTATGAACTCCTTTACTGACTCCGGAAACCCTAGGTTCTCGGAGTACCGTGAAGGAAAGTTGTAATCAAGACTTAGATAATAAGTTTATATTATCTTCGCATCCTCATGAGCATCCCATGGCATCCATTTTTATGCATATATATGGTTATGTTAGAACACGAAGAAGAAGAAGTCACTGAAGAGGGGACTCCACCAACCTCAGATCCTCAAGCAGGCAACTGCTTTTATTTCGATATTTGTGGATCCGAGCAGGACTCACCTGATAACAAAGGCAAGCCCCGATGCATTTGCCACCTTCCTTGATGTTTTTAAAATCTTTCTCACTTGATTGCTGCATTAGGTGATAGGAGTTGGTTGCTAAAACAATTCCTGCATTACCTTCCTTGAACTTGATTACCTTCCTTGATCACCCGTTTTACAAAAGATTTTTGATGCTTAGCCTTGCTTTAGAAAAACAAAATGTTTTGTTTTTACAAAATATGATGTGGCAAAAGTGGGTGGGATGTTTTCGAAAATAAAACTTGATGGTGAATCCATCACGGCCGTGATGGATTCAACATCGGAAAAGATGTACCTCTGCCAGGTACCAAACTTTGGGTTTGAAAAGATTAAGCTGAGACCGGGCGGGTGACTTGCACGAGAAAGAAGTCTCGGTGTAGTGTCTCCGTCTGAGTCGATTAAGGACCTTGTCGATGTAGGCCTGCTGACCGAGGACCCTTTAACTGGTCACATGCCTCGTCATGGGTAAGCCTAGCCTCGGGCAGACTAAGGCCGGAATAAGATAACACGAAATGGGCGTGGAGCGGTGGCGAGAGTAGCGTGTACCCTCCATGGCAAGAGGCTGGACGGTGGTGTATCTGTGCTCTCGGTTTGCGTGAACCTGATCCGGTCTTAAGAACCCCGGTGGCGGGTTGACATATGCAAGGGTTAAGTGCTACATATGTCGTGTGATTGGAGATCCTCAGCTGAGTATAATCGATTCGGATCGCCGTACCTCCGCGGTTATGGAGACTTGGCCACTGACTTACACGTAGCATTCCACTAAAGATGAGGGGTTTTTGTTAAGAAATTGGCTAGTGCAGGACCAGTGATTGAACTAGGGTAGAAAGAACTCTAGTGCAGGTAATTTTACTTAACTTGACAAATAAAATTGGATTTTTAAGGATCCACTTTAGTAAGCATTTCTGCAAAACAGAGTCTTTGATTATTGAAAAGCCTTACCTTGACTCCCATATAACCAGCATACCCTTGAGAGTCTTTTCTTTAGTCGGGTAAGACTTGCTGAGTAATTCCATACTCAGGGTTTATCCCTTCGTTGTTTTTAGGTGAGGAAGTAGCAGACTTTTGCTGCTTCTGTGCCAAGGTGGTTCCCAAAGAAGAAAAACAAGACTGAAGTGCGGGAGGACTCGGTCCTCCACATAGGATCTTTTGCTTATAGCTTATCGGGAGAAGTTTGTGCCTCCCTTGGTTTGTATAATATTACTACTCTGCACTCACTTTTAGTCTGGTCGGTAATAAAATAACTCGAGCTTGCTTTTGATATAAATGTAAGTTTATGTAATTCGCTTCCGCATTTCTTTATCTCCGATGTTCTGTAATGTCTGCAAGACGGGCGAAACGTTCCTGGTAAGGTAGGGAAAGATACCGAGCTTGTCAAGTGACTTAGGAACATCTACAGGGTGTCTGATGTCTGTTAGACAAGGACAACTGTAGGTGGGCCTAATTACTTGGGAGGTTCCGTCACAAAATCCATGTTGTGTCTGATGCACCTTCTTGAGCTATGAAGTGCATGAACAAAAGGAGCCCTAAATTGGTGACAACGATTGCTCTCATGGCAATTCAGGAAAAAGCAAAGGTATGGAAAATGGAACTATGCAATTTCATTGAAAATCTTGAAGTTTCATTGATTGTGATTACAGCTATGTTCTTACCTTTGAATTAGTAGTATCTTGGCTTAGGTGCTCGTTACTTTAAAATGTTGTTTCTTTTGGTGTACCTAAGAAACCTTCTTAATCATGGTGTGCTTAGACATTGCGCTTTATATACATGATCTTGTCGTTTTCAATTGGTATATGTGGTGCAACGATCATCATGTGTGAAGCATGCCTAGGTTGCTTGTAAAATGTTATACTCCTTGAGGCATGTATTGTTGTATTATGACATCTATTCAATTGGTATCTCTTTGTGATGCAATTGATATATTATGCCTAGATCAAGGAATGTTGTGATCCCCTCCAGTTCTGAGGATGCTAGAATGTGCAAGGTGCAAGTCATTCAAATACTTGAACAACTTTAGGGGGAGCACACATAACTTGTGTCTTTTGAGACTAACTGTTTCTTGAGTGATCCTATATAGTCTCAAGGTGAAAAAGGGAAGATGAGCAAGAAATGGAGCAATCAGGACTTGGGTACCTCCATAAGTCAAGTATTTGGTATCTTAAGTTGTGAGTAATTGCATATTTATAGCATCTCATGCTCTATAATATTTGGTGATACTAGATGCTTATCTTTAAATATCATGGAGTTATGACAATAATGATGTTTTAATTGGTAGCCTTGATAGTATGCTTAAATTGATATCTTTTGGTAATCACTAGAATAAAAGCTTCATCTTGTGCCATAATACTATAACTTGTTCTAAGTTTGGTGTCTTAGCAACAAGAAAAGGTTAGGATAAAGGACCAGGCACAAGTGTGGAGGAGATCCCTAGAGATTAAACTTTCAAGATGGGAAGTACACCACAACATGGTAAAGGTACAAAAGGAAGTCTTAATCTTCCTCCAATGCTTGTGGTGCATTTGTTTAATGTGTAAGGGGGAGTAATGTTAGTGTGTTGTATTTTACCTACTAAATACCCTGCTGTCCCTTGACATCATCCTATGTTCTAGCTTGAATATGGTTTTGGTGTTTGATGTCAAAGGGGGAGAATTTGTGCATTAAAGCTTAGGTTTCCTTGAGTTCCTTTGATCTTAAGGAAGGATGTGTTAGTTTGAGTTCCTTTGCTTTGATCTTAAGGAAGGATGTGTTAGTTTGTGTTATTATTGTTGAGGACTTGTTCTCAAATGCTTCGGATTAAGAACAAGGCAACATAAAAAGTGTTAAACGTTAAGGCCCTTCGTCCTATCGAACATTACTCCCTATCGGGAATAATGAGTTCCGGACGAAGGTCAGAAGAAACATACCTTCGTAAATTCAGCAAGTAGTAACGAAGGACTCATAAAAAGCATGAAATGTGAATCGTGGAATCATTTCTATTTTATTAACACAAAGGAATAGAAATGATTATGAATTACAAATGTACCTTCGGTCCTGAGAGAAGATAAAAAGTACAAGCGTGACGTAAATGTCAAGTCAGCGTGAACAGTACGGGAGTACTGTTCATCTATTTATAGACGCGGGACGCAGCCCACATGAAATTACATCCATGTCCATTACATTTGTTAATAGCCTACGGAAATCAGTCAAGGTCCACGCAGTCTTTTCATCTTTAAGTCGGTTCCCCCCTCAGCAATTGCGCCGAAGCTCTCCTGCGCACAGCTTCGCCTGCGCTCGTCCTTCGTCTGGTTCAAGCTTCGTCCCGATCGTGCTTCATATTCATAGTTCTGAGCCCGAAAACACCTGCTCACATAATCCACTTGGAAAACATTGTCAAATCATGTTTTTGAGGACCTTCGGAGGACGAAGGCCCCCAACAGTAGCCCCTCGCAATATTAATTTGTTTGACAATAAATTCAGATTGCGATATGGACGAAGGCCTTAAGCCGAAGGTCCGAAAAAACACCTTCCCTTTGCTAGAATAGCAATATTCACTGACAAGCGGGGTCATTTAATTTTCAACGCCCTGGGCGTATAAATAAGAGCACACCGCCAACTCATTTGGTACGCATACTTGCCTTTTGCTTCGGCCCACTAAAATTTTTAGCGCTTGTTCATTAAGATTTGCTGCTCTTTTTGATTTCGAAGCTTCGGCCTCGGGAACAATTTTTAGCGTTCCCGAAGATGTCCGAAGGCAAGAAGACCCCTGCTGAGATGAAACTGAAGATCCCTACTGATACGAAGCTGAGTCTCGAGGAGGAGAAGAATCTGGGGTTCTTGATAGCGATGGCAGAGACCAATACAGAGAAAATCACGAAGGAGATTCTCGAAGGTTTGTCCGAGGATACTGATGACAGCGACAGCTATGATATGGAAAGTGGTGGGGAAGAGGCCGAAGATCGACCGTGGCGACCAAGTCACTCAGTTTTTGGGAAAACGACCATCAAGCAGAGTCACATTGATAATATGAGGGGGCGATATTTCCGAGACATATCTATCGTGAGAGCTGATGCCGGGGAAAAGACTTCTCCCACCCCCGAAGAGGATGAAGTTGTGATTTTCCGAAGCTTCCTCAGGGCTGGGCTTCGATTCCCCCTGAGCAATTTTGTTGTTGAGGTACTGAAAACATTCCAAGTCTACCTTCATCAACTCACTCCTGAAGCTATTATAAGAATGGGGATTTTTGTCTGGGCTGTAAGAAGCCAAGGTTTGGAACCAAACGCTAAAAGCTTCTGCAACATACACGAGTTATTATACGAGACGAAACCCTGGGGAAAGGAGCAATACCACAACAACTTCGGGTGCTACAGCTTCGGCGCTCGCTCCGGGTCAAGCTGCCCTGTGCCGACCTTTCGGAAGAGGTGGCCCGGAGCCTGGATGACTGAATGGTTTTATGTGAAGAATGATCTAACAGCTCAAGAGAATGTGAAGAGTATTATTATGCACCCAATCTGGCAACGCTTCGGCCTTCGAAGGCCGAAGGTCGAAATGGACGAAGCCGCCGAAGAATGCCAAAGAGCCTTCGGGGTAGTCTGCTCGTTTATTGGGACAAGGGACTTGGTCCAAGAACACATTGCCTTCAGGGTATGGCCACTTGCAGAAAAGTGGGAAATGCCGAAGGAAACCATCAAAGAGTCCGACGAAGGCGGACTAGTCAGATTAAAGTATACATTCAAATATGCAGATAAATTTATTGAACCTGATGATGACTGGCTGAAAAGCATTGAAACATTAAGTGATGAATTACTTGGGGCATATTCGAAGGCTGAAAATACTGCACTATCAGCAGCCTTCGGAGGCCGAAAAAAGAAGAGACTGAACCGAGTGTTTGATGCGGTCGGGTTCTTCTACCCTGATTATTGTTATCCCATCCGAAGGCAAAAAAGGAAAAACACAACCTCTGAAAAAGAAGAAGCTGGAACCGCTCCTATCGAGCCAGAATCAAAAGGAAAAAGGTTGAAGGTCCTCACACACCGACCACGCCATATTGAACTAGCTTCGGTGCCTGAGTTTACTGGAGAAACTTCTTCGGCCGCCGAAGCTGAACAGCCAACCTTGCTGCCAAAAATTGTAGAGATGGCCGAAGCACCATCGACAGAAAAAATGGAAGAAGCGAAAAATCTGACTAAGGAAAAAACATCAGAAATTTTGAGCCCTGTAGTAAATGTCGAAGCAGCAAAAATCCAAAAGGGTCCAATGGTGACCCCAAAAAGGAAGAGAATGGTAAATGTACTAGATGTCTTGGAGACAATTAAGTCTTCAAGCACAACTTCAAAAAAGAGTGCTGAAATTGCTGAAGCTTCCTCTGAAGCTCCGACGCAACAAGCTGAAGCTGAAACTGGGCCTTCAGAGCCCTTCAAGGAACAAACTTTGGAAGCCGAAGCAATTAAAATACCAGAACCAATTTTAATTGAAGAGACTGACACTGCCATCCCCGAAGCGCCTGCCAGCATGTGTGATTACATCATACGACATGCTTCGGGAAAAAAAACTATCTGAAGAAGAAACTTATGAAGCTAACCATTATGCAAAGGAACTAAAATATCCAAAGGGGGCAGTAATATTCAATGGGACAAATGAAGACGATTTTTTATACTGCCTGCCTGACAACAAAGAGCTCTCTGTCTGCCGAGAAATGGCCAGGAGTATTGGCTTCCCGAAGCTTGAATCTGGATTAAGCGCCATGACGAAAGAAGATCTCGCAGACAGTCTTGCGTACAACAGCCTGAAGGTACAGGAATTTAACGCTTGAAAAGAGAACCCCCTTATTTTTTACGCAACTCGTTCCTTTTTTCTTATATGAATTCTTCTTCGTATAGGGCCTGATCCTAAGCAACGCGCTAAGAGCGCAAAAGAGCGCCGAAGATGAAAGTTATGAAATTGCATTTAATAATTTACGCTCTGAAGTTATCAAACTGAGAAACGAAGCTTTGGAAAAAGATAAAATTCTGCTTACATTGGTAGATAAAGTGAAAAAAGACGAAGCTGCTTCAAGGGCCCAGACCGAAGCTCAAAAACGCGAGATTAAAGAACTTCAGAAACAGCTGGCTAGAGCTAAAGAGGAGCGCGCGCTTGAGGAAACGAAACGAGAACTTAGTGATTTTATGGTCAGCAAATTGGAATCAAGAGTTAAGGAGCTTCGGTCATCTCAGGGGAAATGCTATGTTAAATCTATAGAATGTGTGAATAAAATTAAAGCCAGCTTTGCCAGCGTCGGCGCCTTTTCCAGCGAAGAAAATTTTTCTCGAGGCAATCCCGAAGATCCGTTGGAATGGATTAGCCACGAAGCAGAGGCCTTCGAAGAGATTCTGAACAGTCGCGGCGATATCTGCGCTTTTTCGGGCGCCAGAGGAGTTGCTTCTGTCTTAGAGAAGAAAGGCTGTGATCATGTAAAATTTCTAGCTCAGTCCGAAGCTGCCTTATCTTCCGAAGACATTAAGGACCCCTCGGCCGAAGCAAGCGTGGTTGGCGGCAAATTTTTTACAGATATCTGGAACGACGGCGGCCGAGAAATGGCGCAAGAGATCATCCAAAGAAGCGAAAAAGGCATACATGATGCTAGAAAAGTAGCAGAAGCTGCCGAAGGGAGTACGGAGCCTGAAAGACAATTAGGTACCAATTAGTCATTCTTGTTGCGTTGTAATTTTCATTTCAAACTCTGCACATAGTTTGCAATATTGATGAAGAAATGTTCTCTTCCCTCAGAAGCTGCTGGGTCAACTGCCGACCCCCACACAAAAGGAGATGAAGAAATCAAACAAATGGCCGAAGCTATCATGAACAAAGTTGTTGATCAACTTCTAAATGAAGTCGCCGAAGCAGTGTTAAGAGAAGACTAGATGCTATTAGAAGAAACATTTAAATTGTGATCTATGTAATATTTTGTACATTTGGATGTAATATACAAGTTTCTTTCTATTATTCAATTCTTTACGATGCATGAAACTGTACATACATACCATTTTTGAGCCTTCGGCGAAAAAAACACCTTCCCTTCTTTTCATGCTTCGTGAAGAAAACACTCTTCGTTAAAATTATCCTGATAAGACACATCCATGCTTCGTAAAAGCATCCTCCGAAGCTATTTTCCGAAGATCATCATCATGTTCCCTCGTGACTTTGCACGATTTGCACTTTCTCAAATCATTCCTTCGAAGGTTAATACTGTGTGCCCTTCTTTTGCCGTATGCAACATGATGTATGATGCTTATGCTATGCGAAATGATGTGATGATGTTATGCTATGCATGTGACATTTGTTCCGAAGATACTCATAAAATATATTCATAAGCTCTGCATTCCCTTAGGAACGTCTTTGGAGCTTCTTCGTCTTTTACTTAGACGATCTCAGCGTTGACTTTTCGCTGTAAGCCTCCCTTAGGAGCTTCTTCGCCCTTTACTTAGGCGGTATCAGCGTTGACTTTTCGCTGTAAGCCTCCCTTAGGAGCTTCTTCGCCCTTTACTTAGGCGGTATCAGCGTTGACTTTTCGCTGTAGGCTCTGCATTCCTTTAGGAACGACTTCTGAGCAGAAAACTTACACTGCGCTCCCTTTGGAACGGCTTTTTGTGACTTCACAAACTTACTCTGCGTTCCTTAGAACGACTTTCTGTTATTCCGAAGGATTTTTAATTCGAAGGTCCTCCTTGGTAACGGAGAAAATTTTAAGCTTCAGCAACTTGGGCTTGTGGAGCAAATAAATTTTCTTCGTGGAAAACAACGAAATTATTACATGGAAACTATCAATGTTTTTTGCTTCACAGAAAATAAAACTGAATAGGAAAGACTGCTATCAAAGGTAGGATATGTGTCAATAAATGTGCTTCGACTCTGGCACAGTGCTGTTGACTGTGCGAGCTTCGGACTGCTCCCTGAAGTCCCTCTGATGTGGAGCGTATTGACTCCCTTCTGGCTGTTGACCTTGCTGCAATGGAGGTGGGGGCGGAAGCTGCTGCCAGGAAGCTTGAGGTTGACTTGCCGAAGCTACAGAAGCTGCAGGGTGGTTGTCTATGTATTGTGGGACATAAGGCGGATGATACGAAGCAGTATGCATGACCTGCTTCGGCTGAGCCTGTTGGGATGCTGCTTCGGCAATTTCCTTTTGCTTCTGGATTGTAATATGGCACGACCTAGTGGTATGGCCCTTGCCTTCTCCACAGAACAAGCAAAACAGCCTCCTTGGCTGATCTCCGAATCTTCCGCCGAAGCCCCTGGCGCCTCTGCCTCTTGGAGCTGGTGGCCGGAAGGAAGTTTGTTGTTGCCCCGAAGCCTGTAATGAGCATTGTGGTCTATTCTGACTCCCCTTATCGTCATTCTGAGTGTTGTGGATAGAACGGACATGTCTCGGGTAGTATCTTCCTCCGAAGCCCCTGGTCATTTCAGAAAATCTGAAGGCCTCCTCCCTTCTTTGACGAAAGTCATTGTCAGCACGAATGTACTCATCCATCTTTTGAAGCAATTTCTCCAGAGTCTGAGGAGGCTTTCTAGCAAAGTATTGAGCTGCAGGCCCAGGACGAAGCCCCTTGATCATGGCTTCGATAACAATTTCATTAGGCACCGTTGGTGCCTGTGCCCTCAATCGTAAAAACCTTCGGACATACGCCTGAAGGTACTCTTCGTGATCCTGGATACACTGGAACAGGGCTTGAGCTGTGACCGGCTTCGTCTGGAATCCTTGAAAACTGGTCAGTAACATATCCTTCAGCTTCTGCCATGAAGTTATTGTTCCTGGCCGAAGGGAGGAATACCAGGTCTGAGCAACATTCCTGACGGCCATAACGAAAGACTTCGCCATGACTGCAGCATTGCCCCCGTACGAAGACACCGTTGCTTCATAGCTCATCAAGAATTGCTTCGGGTCGGAGTGACCATCAAACATGGGGAGCTGGGGTGGTTTATAGGATGGAGGCCAAGGTGTAGCCTGCAGCTCAGCAGACAGAGGAGAAGCATCATCAAAAACAAAATTTCCCTGATGGAAATTATCATACCAGTCATTTTCGTTGACGAAGCCCTCCTGATGAAGGTCTTTCTGATGAGGCCTTCTGTTCTGCTCATCGTGAGTAAGATGGCGGACTTCCTCAGAGGCTTCGTCTATCTGCCTTTGCAACTCAGCTAGGCGGGCCATCTTCTCCTTCTTCCTTTGTACTTGTTGGTGTAGCATTTCCATATCCCTGATTTCTTGGTCTAGCTCTTCTTCCTGAAGTGTCGGGCTGACAGCCTTTCTCTTCTGGCTTCGGGCCTCCCGAAGAGAGACGGTCTCCTGGTTGTGGTCCAGCGGTTGCAGTGCTGAAGCCCCAGTCGCTGAAGCTTTCTTCGGCGCCATAGCTTCCGAAGGTGTTCAAAAAAGCTCGAAGTGGAAGTGAGTTCACCGGAGGTGGGCGCCAATGTTGAGGACTTGTTCTCAAATGCTTCGGATTAAGAACAAGGCAACATAAAAAGTGTTAAACGTTAAGGCCCTTCGTCCTATCGAACATTACTCCCTATCGGGAATAATGAGTTCCGGACGAAGGTCAGAAGAAACATACCTTCGTAAATTCAGCAAGTAGTAACGAAGGACTCATAAAAAGCATGAAATGTGAATCGTGGAATCATTTCTATTTTATTAACACAAAGGAATAGAAATGATTATGAATTACAAATGTACCTTCGGTCCTGAGAGAAGATAAAAAGTACAAGCGTGACGTAAATGTCAAGTCAGCGTGAACAGTACGGGAGTACTGTTCATCTATTTATAGACGCGGGACGCAGCCCACATGAAATTACATCCATGTCCATTACATTTGTTAATAGCCTACGGAAATCAGTCAAGGTCCACGCAGTCTTTTCATCTTTAAGTCGGTTCCCCCCTCAGCAATTGCGCCGAAGCTCTCCTGCGCACAGCTTCGCCTGCGCTCGTCCTTCGTCTGGTTCAAGCTTCGTCCCGATCGTGCTTCATATTCATAGTTCTGAGCCCGAAAACACCTGCTCACATAATCCACTTGGAAAACATTGTCAAATCATGTTTTTGAGGACCTTCGGAGGACGAAGGCCCCCAACAATTATCATATGCTTCTTGTTGTCTTATATAGTTATGATGCAAAATTAGTGCTTCCGTTGATATGAATCATTTAGTATCTACTGTGTTTATCCTGTAATAGATATTCATGTGGTTCTGGTGCTTTAAAATTGTTTTAATTTGGTATCTTAATGGTGAATAGCGGTAGGTTGATATTTCTGTGGTATATCTATTCTATTGGTGTTTAACTCTGATTCTGTGCATTTATGTGTCATACGCATCACGGTTTAATTAGTGACACAATGCATCCCACAGGTGCAAAGGTATAGTAATGCTTCGAATTAACCTAAGTATGTGCAATTTGGCATATAAGGCCAAATTTAAGATTTTGATGTAAGCACGTATTTAGGGGGAGCATTCTATAAACTTAGAATTCAAAATTTGTGCTTTAAATCTTATTCTTATGTAAGCTTTAATTATGTTGCCATCAATCACCAAAAAGGGGGAGATTGAAAGCTCTCTTGTGGGTTTTGGTGTTTGGATGACAACCCAATTAAAGGACTAACAAGTATGTTAAGTGTTGAACAGGTGCTGAATGCAAAGCTAACAGGGTTCAACACAAGTAAATAGGTGTGATGGTCCAAAGATAGAATTATCTATAGATAATGGACATCACAAGAAAGATTGACACTGCTTAAGTGAGACTTGATGTGCATAACTTGGAGACAACCGATCAAACCAAGGATGGAAGCAAGAAGAGCTTCGAGGTACCGAGTGCACGGGAGAAAGTCAAAGAGACCAGGAACCCAAAGCCAGGGGTGAAGAAGGAGACTTGCGGAATCAAGGTTGATCGAGTTAAGAAGAGTTATTGTGCATCAAGGAACACTACATAAGGACATGACTTACAACCAATGAGGTAACATCTACAATTATGTGGTGTAAGTCAAAAGGCTCAAGACTAAGCTCAAAAAGTGAACAAGGTCACTGGAAGGAGAACCAATGTCAAAATCAGAATCGGAAGCAGCCCAAAAGAGCTAAGTGCACCTTGACCTTTAGTTTGGGTTGTTCCTATGTTTGGAGATATTCTATGTAACCTTTGCATGATGTTGGAGCTCAGAAATGTCAATCTAGATCAAGTCAAGCTGACTTGATGATTTATGAGTCCAACATCAATCTCAATCATGCCAAATGCTAAAGAAGTGAAAATCAAAGAGAAGGTATGTTTCTAGACTTAGTACATTGGTTTTTGGGTACTAATATATTTGTCTAAGTATTAGAAACAGAGAAAAGAAGAAAAGAAAAGAGAAGCAAAAAGTTTGGCTGTGTACAGCCAAGACTCAGCTCAGTCTGGCACACCGGACTGTCCGGTGGTGCACCGGACAGTGTCCGGTGCGCCAGGCTGAACTCCGGTGAACAGGCCGCTCTCGGGAGAAGTTTAGCGACGTACGGCTATAATTCACTGGACTGTCCGGTGGTGCACCGGACTGTCCGGTGAGCCAACGGTCGACTGCGCCAACGGTCGGCAGCGTGATCAGCGGGTGACGCGTGGCTTGGGCCAACGAATAGTTAGCGCACCGGACTGTCCGGTGTGCACCGGATAGTGTCCGGTGAGCCAAGACGACCGTTGCTCCAACGATCTGCTGGGCCCGATTTGGAAGGAGATCGGGCACCGGACATACTACAGGAACTGTCCGGTGGTGCACTGGACTGTCCGGTGCGCCACCCGACAAAAAGCAAGTATTGCCTTCCAAAATGGATTCCAACGGCTCCTAGGCCCCTTGGGTCTATAAAAGGGACTCCTAGGCGCCTCCAACATATAATAGAAGGGCAGCCAACGATAGTATACATCACTCTGATCGATTCTCACTCTCCCTCTTGTGTGTATCTCTCTAGTTTGTGTAGAAGGCAAAGCTATAAGCCTTTAGAGAGTGGAGAAGTGCTGCTAAGAGCTAGAGCAAGGTCTTGAGCATATCGTTACTCTGCCGGAGTGCTGACAAGAAGATTGTAAGCAGCCACGGCTTTGTTGTAACCCAACTCGACATAGTGGAAGGCTCTATCTGTCATACTGACAGATCTGAGCAAACGGAGGAAGGAGTTGAAATAGACTCCAAGCCTAGGTGTGGCTAACTCCAACGAGGACTAGGCAAGCATTTTCAGGCTTGGCCGAACCTTGGGATAAATCCCGGTGTCTGTGTGCTTCACTCTGTATTGTGTGCTGTCTCTCTGTCTTATCTACTCTTTATATCTGCACTTCAATACTTATCTGTGGTACAAGTTATATTTGAAGTGCAGAGCATTTTGAGAAAGGATCTTCTATTCCGCTGCAACCTACTCGAAGGGTCTTTCATTCCACTGCGATTCAGTCTTCGAGTTGAGCAAGAACTAAAGTTTTAAAGTGATAATTTTATCCGCCTATTCACCCCCCCTCTAGGCGACATCCAGATCCTGTTCCCAGGCAAAGGGAACTTTCAAGGATACTTGCTTTATTTATGTGCTAGTAGACCGGATATTATGCTTAGCGTTTGTATGTGTGCTAGATATCAATCCGACCCGAGGGAATGTCACCTTGTGGCCGTTAAGCAGATTCTTAGATATTTAGTTGCTACGCCTTGCTTCGGGATCTGGTATCCAAAGGGGTCTACCTTTGACTTGATTGGATATTCAGACTCTAATTATGCTGGGTGCAAGGTTGATAAGAAGAGTACATCAGGGACGTGCTAATTCCTAGGAAGGTCCCTGGTGTCTTGGAGTTCAAAGAAACAAACTTCCGTTGCCCAATCCACCGCTGAGGCCGAGTATGTTGCCGCAGGACATTGTTGCGCGCAACTACTTTGGATGAGGCAAACCCTCCAGGACTTTGGCTACAATCTGAGCAAAGTCCCACTCCTATGTGACAATGAGAGTGCAATACGCATGGCGGATAATCCTGTTGAACACAGTCGCACTAAGCACATAGACATCCGGCATCACTTCCTGAGGGACCACCAGCAAAAGGGGGATATCGAGGTGTACCATATTAACACCGAAAACCAGCTAGCCGATATCTTCAACAAGCCTTTAGATGAGAAAAGGTTTTGCAGGTTGCGTAGTGAGCTAAATGTCTTAGATTCGCGTAACTTGGATTGATCTATAGCATACATGTGTTTATGCCTTTGATCATGTAATTTATGCATTTCAATCTAGTTTTGTTCATTTGTGGTGCTCAAGTTGTACACATGATCCCCGGACCTCACAAGTCCATTTGCGAGTGATGCACTTATTTAGGGGGAGGCATGCTACAACTTGACCCTTTGAGACTAACCTTGTGTTTGAGTTTACTTGTTTTAGTCTCAAAAGTGAATTGAAAGGGAAAGGTGAACTTGGACCATGCAAAGACTTCCACTGCACTCCGGTAATAACTCCAAGTTCATATCTATGATCTTATTGTCTTTTTGCTCGTAATTGACGATTTTGGTAAGGCAATGGGGTTAAAGGGCCAAGAATGATCCCGTTTTGGTGCTTAATGCCAAAGGGGGAGAAATTAAGGCCAAAGCAAATGGATCAGCTACCACTTGTGAAATTTCGAAAAGAGTAGAGTTGGAACTTTTTGATTTGTCAAAATACTCCTATTGTCAAGATTTTGCCTCTTGTGGGGAGAATCTATGATTATGGGAAAAAGGGGGAGTTTTTTGAATCTTGATCAATTTCACTCTTGGAATGTCTCTCTTTATGCCTAAACAAGTGTGTTGACTTAGAGATAGGAAATTGAATTTGATTTGCAAAAACAAACCAAGTGGTGGCAAAGAATGGTCCAAATATGCCAAATTTGATCCAAAACCATTTTTGTTCTCAATTGCATTGATGTTGCACTTCTTTTGGTTGCTTTTTGATGTGTTGGCATAGATCACCAAAAAGGGGGAGATTGAAAGGGAAATGTGCCCTTGGGCCATTTCTAAAGTCTTAATTTGTGCCAAAGATTGAAGAAGTGTAAATCATGCAACATGGTACATTTCTAGACTTAGTATATTGTTTTTGGGTACTAATGTATTGTGTCTAAGTGCTAGAAACTAGAGAAAAGCAATTGGAAATGAGTTGGCTGTGTATAGCCAACTTCTGCTCGGTCTGGGTGCACCGGACTGTCCGGTGGTGCACCGGACTGTCCGGTGGTGCACCGGACAGTGTCCGGTGCGCCAGACCAGCCTCCGGTGAACAGGCCACTCTCGGGACTCGACGGTGGCGTACGACTATAATTCTCCGAACTGTCCGGTGGTGCACCGGACTGTCCGGTGAGTCATCTGCGGCGAAGTCGTCACTCTCGGGAAGAGTTCAACGGCGTACGGCTAAAATTCACTGGACTGTCCGGTGGGGCACCGGACTGTCCGGTGAGCCAACGGTCGACTGCTCCAATGGTCGGCCGCGCAATCTTCGCGTGACGCGTGGGCACGCTAATAGTCGGCAGGGGGCGCCGGACTGTCCGGTGTGCACCGGACAGTGTCCGGTGCGCCAACTGCCACGAATCTGCAACGGTCGGATGCGCCAGAAAAGGAAGGAGATCGCGCACCAGACAGCTACAGGGACTGTCCGGTGGCGCACCGGACTGTCCGGTGCGCCACCCGACAGAAGGCAAGATTAGCCTTCCAAGAATGTCTCCAACGGCTCCTAGCTGCCTTGGGGCTATAAAAGGGACCCCTAGGCGTATGGAGGAGTCACCTAAGCACACTTTGAGCATTCTAAGTCTTCCACACTCCGTCTCAGCGCACTTGATTGACTTAGTTAGTGATTTGAGCTCCGTTCTAGTGGTGAACTCGTTGTGCTTCATTCGAGCTCAAGTCTTGCCTTGTGCGCGTGGCGTGTGTATTGCTGCGGATTTGTGTGTGTTGCTTCCTTCCCTTACTCTAATGCTTTCACTTTGATCTTTGTTGTAAGGGCGAGAGACTCCAACTTGTGGAGATTCCTCGCAAACGGGAAAAGAGATAAGCAAAGAAGAACACCGTGGTATTCAAGTTGATCATTGGATCACTTGAAAGGGGTTGAGTGCAACCCTCGTCCATTGGGACGCCACAACGTGGAGGTAGGCAAGTGTTATACTTGCCGAACCACGGGATAAACTCGCGTGTCTTTTGTGATTATTTTTCTGTGATACTTGTGTGATCGCAAGAGCTCGCTACTTAGCCATACTAACACTTAACCAAGTTTTGTGGCTATTAGTTGTTGAATTTTGCAGGATCACCTATTCACCCCCCCTCTAGGTGCTCTCACTCTCGATGATTGTGACGGGCCTCATGTCTTTTGCCTCGCTCATCACCTGCGAGGGGTCCATGAATGCCTTGTCCCGCGAGGGATGCAGGCACTTCAAAGTTTTTGACCGAGCGGACGAAGACTTTGAACGCGGGATCTTCCAGGTTGAGGACCCCGTGCTGAAGCATTTGGCCAGGGCGCTTTATGATAGGATGTGGGGCCCTCACGGTCACGATACTGTCTGGGAGAGGTCCGACCGGGCGATGGAGCAGGTTGGGAGTCGTTTTTGTGATCATGTATATGGGTGTGTGTGTGTGTATTTATATGTGGTTTTGGTTGAATGGGTATGTTGTTTCTGTAGATGGCGCGTGATGAGGAGGTCGACGACCTCGAGGGCTTAGAGAGCAAGCTGCCCGAGGCGTCAGGTGCGAAGGAGGGGGCTGAGGGGGAGCTAGCGCCGTCGTCCAATGTTGGAGAAGGCCCCGTGGTGATCGCGCCGACCTATGTGGACCCTGTGTCGGCCGCTGCGCCTACTGGTGAGGGCACTTCGATGGTGGCGGGCGAACCAGCTGCCGAAGACCCTACAGCATCGGCCGGTCCTTCGCAGGTGGCAAGGTAGGGGTTAGAGTTATCGGGTGTAGGATTTTGTTTTTGTGATACTGAAACTCGGTTGCTACGCAGGTTCTGACGTACGGGCCTGCGCAAGCAACCTTTGTTGATGATGCTAATTTTGTGGCGGCCGCAACCGTGATGCCTGCCAATGACAATTTATCCGGTTCTGGAATTGGGTCTTTTTCGGCTGATGATGAATTTGGGAGTCCGTTTTCCTGGACCGAAGAGTCTTCGGATGAAGACTTGGATTATTTTCGCCGCGGGTGGAGGTTGGTGCGGAGGTCGATCTTCCTAGTGCGCGGACCAAGTGCCGGCGACGAGGGGTGGTGTCGAAGCATAGCGTGGGCGAGATTTCGCGAAGTGGTAGGCGTCGTCGGATGGGGATGGAGCGGGACCATCTTCGAGTAGATCGGTTTGGTAAACGAGAGCTATTGTCTTCGCCGATTGGGACGAGCATTGGTGAGCGGGATCTGCGGAATCTTTTTGAGGGTGAGGAATTGAAAATAATGTTGTTCAATTATAGAGAGATGGGCATCATCCCGAAGGTTGAGCCGATGTAGTGTGTGGTGCCCTCGCTGAGTGTATGTGACTGCAACTTGTATTGTAAAGTGGCCTGTTGGCCTTCTTTGTGCTGCACACTTGTGCTAGTTCAGCTGCACCCTTAGGCGACTTGTGTGTGAAGTGTCTTTTTGGTTGAAGACATCAATTGACGCACTTGTTGTGCTTATCCGGCTGCACCCTTAGGCGACTTTTGCATGGATTGTCTTTCGATAAAAGACTTCGATTGACACACTTGTTGTGCTTATCCGACTGCACCCTTAGGCGACTTTTGCATGGATTGTCTTTTCGATAAAAGACTTTGATTGACACACTTGTTGTGCTTATTCGGCTGCACCCTTAGGCGACTTTTGCATGGATTGTCTTTTTGATAAAAGACTTCGAATGACGCACTTGTTGTGCTTATCCGACTGCATCCTTAGGCGACTTTTGCGCAGAGAGTGTCGCACGCGAAGGTAGTCTACGCTACCTGTCGCGGTGACTTCGAATTGGTCGAATGCCGAAGACCGTCGGAATGGTCCTTTTCGACATGTTGCACCTGAGTTTTGTTTTTGCGGGGGCTTTTGCTGGTATATTAAATGGCTCCGCCTTGTTAAAAACCTCACCCTCTAGGAGGAAAAGAGTGTGGGCCGGAATAACATTGTTTGTTGAATTACAAGGGCGCATGGGCCCTGAGGGTTAAACGAAAAATTTCCGGAGGTTGTCAATGTTCCAGGACTGCTCTAAGTCTTCGCCGGAAGGCGTTACTAGCATGTACTCGCTGGGGGATGCCTTCGACTTGACGATGAATGGATCCTCCCATTTCGGCTCCAGCTTGCCCCGTGATTCTGTCCGAGTGGTCCGGATGAGTACGATGTCTCCTTCGTTGAACTCTCTTGGGACAACAGCGTTGTCGCGCCAGGCCTTGGTTTGAGCCTGATATTTGTTGAGGGCCTGTAGGGCAAGGACGCGGTCTCCGTCGATGAGATCTTTGGACGTTGGTTTGTTGACGTCGGGGACTGCTGATGTGCTTGTTTGGGGCGACCCATGCTTTATCTCTTGCGGCGTCATGGCCTCGGATCCATACAATAGGCGAAATGGTGTGAATTCGGTTGCTCAGCATTCTGTCCTGTTTAGGGCCCATACCACTTTAGATAGTTGGTCGGCGCATTTGCCCTTTTTGTCGTCGAGGAGTCTTTTCTTAATGGCGGTGAAAATCTTGCTATTGGCACGCTCAACGATGCCGTTGGATTGTGGGTGATATACCGAGGCGAAGACAGGCTTGGTGCCGATGGAGAAACAGAAGTCCCTAAAGTCTTGGCTATCAAACTATTTGCCTGTCACACCCGGCTTTAAGGAACAAAGCCAGGTGCATCTCATACATGCGCCAAGAAGACAACATATATAATAACAGAGTGTATAGAGATAAATGTCACAATAATCAGAGTACTTATTACATAGCGGAAGACTTATTACAAAATAAAAGAATAAATATAAAACGAACTAAGGATCGTCGACGCCAATGTCAACTGAGAAATGCCACCTAGATCAGATCATACTCCTTGCCTTGTGGCTCCTCCTGAACCACCTGCTCTTCTCCTGTGGGGGGTGTGAGACAGCAAGGGTGAGCTCACACATGATCATAGCTCAAAAAGTTGTGGGGAACCAGTGGACATGAACTCACAAAGGTGGGAGTTCATGTGATGTGTAAGGCTAATCAATGACAGGGGTTAAAGCTTGAGCATTGCTTTTAAGTAGTTGGTCAAAATTTTATTAGCAGTTACTAAGTGTAAGTGAATACCAAACCTTAAGTAAAGTAATTGAACAAAATTAATAATAAACCCATGCAATGCAAATGACAAAATTGAATTTAAGTTCCATAATTTAAACATCAGAGAGTCCTGAGCTGCTCATGACCGTGAGCTCGGCTAGTATACTAGTTTTACACTCTGCAGAGGTTGTACCCTTTACCCACAAGTCATGTTACCCATCTGCCAAGGGATCGCGACTCCCATACACCTCTACCTAGGAAGCGAGGCAGGGCAACACTACGAGGCCTTTACAAAGTTCCACTAGCTTCCGAAAACCCGCTACAGTTTATGGGAAGAGCACTTGCAAGAATCCCCCGTCTGACCGCCATCGCATCTAAATCAACCCGAGAACCTCCTTGCATGCAACTCCCCTACTACCCTTGCCCCTTTTGGGTAAGGTAGTCTTCCACTAGCTTTCCTAATTAGTCAGCCAAGTGTGTCCCATTAAACCCTTGTGGTGGCACGTGTTTCTCAAGTTAAGCTCTATGTTCCAATTAACATTAATGATCTCGACATGAACATAAATAGAATAACAAAAGAATAATTGGAACATAGATATAATAAATGATTATCCCAAAACCATGTAAAGCAATAGCAAACTACCCAAGTGATTCAGGGGTAAACAAGGTAATGAGATAAACAATCTAGGATGACCTATCGGGTCCCATCAAAGTTAACCTATGCATGGATAAATGATATTAAAGAACATTATTGGGTAAAAAGTGATCAAGGGCACAACTTGCCTTCAATGAGCTCCTGCTCAGCTACTTCTATCTGCTGCTCACCAGGATCCTTAGTCACAAGCTCTTCTAATCGCCAAAATACAAACAAGCACAGTGTATAGAGAAAATTAACATCACACCAAATATGTAAACAAAATACACAGTAATAATCTACAAATTAAAATAAAATCCTAGGAACAGGAATCATATTTTTTGGAGTTATGGATATTAAATTATGAATTTCCAAAGGTTTCATGTGTTTAAAATAGGATTAAGTGGGAAATTATTTTTATTACTATTTTCATGACAAAACAGAGGCCATAAGTGGTAGAGAATAAAATTACAAAATTTTAGAAAGTGGAATGGATTAATTTGGAGCAAGTATGAATTTTCTATGAATTTATTAAGTTCTAGTAGTTATTTTCATATTAAAAATCCATTTTCTATTTCATTTATTCAAATTAAACGATCTCTGGACTGGGCACACTATTTTTAGAGAGTGCAGGGGGCTCGGGGTAATAATCCGCAGACTCAGGACATAGTGCCAGAGGATGGCGGGTTGATTCTGGCAAAGTATAGGGTCTCTTTAGAAAAATGTACCCGCGAAGGGGTATTGACGAACCAGATCCGTACGATCGAGATCCGAATGTGCCGACACACCTAACCGAAGGGGTATCCTCACATTTAATCGTGGCCGGTGATCTGCATATGCGCGGCAGAGAGCTAACCAGAGCGCGTGCTAATCTCGGCCCTCGCCCACGGATCCAACGGTTACTAACCTTTCCCCTATCCTAACCATTTGTGGCCGCTCAACCAGGTATCAACGGCCAGGGTTCTTTCTTCCTTCTCTCGCTCACCTAGGCAAATCGTGCCTCCGCCTGTGGTTGCCCATGACGGTGCGCACACCACCGGCGATCTCACGGCCTAATCCTATAATCCGAACGGTCCTAGCCCTAATTGAGGCCTAAGCGAACGCAGAGAACCCGCACATACCTATGATCCGTAGCAATTGTGGCCGGTCCACGATGTTGCAGGGTTCGGCGGCGAGTTGTTCGGCCGACAAGCAATCGCGTAGGCGTGGTGATGTCAACGGCAAAATCAGCGGCAGTCGAAGCTTCTAGGGGGGTCCCGACGCAGCACCGGAAGGCCCCATGGATGCCCAGGTGCCCGAGACTCATGAGTTCGGCGGCAGCACTCTCTCTCTCGCTCGATTTACTTTTCTTTAAGCGGCATCACTTGGTTCAAGCGCGAGGGAAGACATGGGGGAGGAGGAGGTCGCGAGGCCTGTCAAATAGCCTCAATGGAGTCCGCGGACAGCTTTGACAGGGCTCACCCGGAGATCCAGCGCATGCGGGATTCTATTGACATCGCCCCGCAAAGTTCAGCTCAGTGGTTGAAGACGGGCCCGACATATTGGCCCCACGCGTAAGACACATAGGTGCCACCCCTGCGCAAAGCGAGTGCATGACCCGTGGGCCCCAGTCGCCAGGGTGGCGCGGTGTGGACAAGCGCCCGCCTACTGGGCCGAGCGGTGGACTGCTTTTCTGGTGGTCCGGAAGGGACTCAAGGTGAGTTCTCTTTCCTTTTTTTGTTTTTATTATTTTCTTTTATGTTTTCTTTTATGCTCAATCCTTTTGAACCTAAATTTTGAATTCAACTTAGGTTCAATTATTGAATTCCTATTAAATATACAATTTGCTCACATCCCCATGTGATGAAATTTATTTAGTTATGATATTATTTTATATGGAACAATATTTCTCTCTCTTTTCTAAATTCTAAAATCTCTTGTGTATTATAGATTCCACTTGAGACTTTAATATTTTCTTTTCATATAATTTATTATGTGGTCACAATATGCACACCAAAATGAAAACCAGCATGATACATATTTTTGTGGCTTTTATGGTATTAATTATTTGTTTATACCTAGGGTGTACACATGTGATGATGCACAAAGGTTAAACTCACATAAGGAGAAATTGTTTTCTCTATTTGTATTATTTCTTACAATTTACAAATTGGGTATTACAAATCCTACCCCCCTTAAAAATAATCTCGTCCTCGAGATTTAGGAAGAACGAGGGAAAAGGTGGGGAAAATCTATGTGAAGTTCTTCTTCTCTTTCCCATGTTGCTTCATCTTCGCCATGGTGACTCCATTGCACTTTACACATCTTTATCACCTTATTTCTTGTAACTCGAGTCAATGTATCCAAAATCTTGATCGGGTACTCCGTGTAAGTCAAATCACCCTGAACACTGAGCTCTTCCATTGGTAATTGTTCCTCAAGGACACGGAGACACTTCTTTAGTTGAGATACGTGGAACACATTATGCACATCCGATAGACTAGCAGGTAGCTCGAGTTGGTATGCCATCTCCCCAACTCGCCTAAAGATAAAAAATGGTCCAATATAGCGTGGAGATAATTTGCCCTTAACTTTGAATCTCCTCATTCCACGAAGTGGTGACACCTTGAGATACACATAATCTCCTTCCTCAAATTCCAGTGGCCTCCTTCTATTATCAGCATAGCTCTTTTGTCTGGTTTGAGCTACCCTCAAATTCTCTCGAATTACACGGACTTGTTCTTCTGCTTCTTGAATCAATTCAGGCCCAAAGAACTGTCTTTCTCCAGTTTGATCCCAATACAAAGGAGTCCTGCACTTCCTCCCATATAAAGCTTCAAAAGGTGACATCTTCAGACTGGCCTGATAGCTATTATTATATGAGAATTCAGCATAAGGTAGACTCTTATCCCAACTTCCTCCATGCTGAAGGGCACAAGCTCTCAACATATCCTCCAAAATTTGATTTGTCCTTTCAGTCTGTCCATCAGTCTGAGGGTGATAAGCTATACTAAAATTCAACTTCGTACTCATATTCTCATGAAAGCTTCTCCAAAATCTTGAGGTAAACTGCGAACCTCGATCAGACACGATCTTCTTTGGTACTCCATGTAAACACACAATCCGAGCCATATATAACTCTGCTAGCTGAGAACCTTTATAAGTAGTCTTGACAGGAATAAAGTGAGCCACTTTAGTCAATCTATCCACAATCACCCATATAGCATCATATCCTTTCTGGGTGCGAGGCAATCCAGTAATAAAATCCATACCAATCTCTTCCCACTTCCACTCGGGTATCTTTAGCGGGTGCAGTAGTCCAGCTGGCCTCTGGTGTTCACCCTTAACTCTTTGGCATACATCACACATAGCCACATGTGCAGCTACATCTCTTTTCAATCCATACCACCAATACTTCCGCTTCAAATCCTAATACATATTAGTACTACCAGGATGAATAGAATAATCCGAGTCATGGACCTCCTTCTATATAGTCTCACGAAGGCTTTCAATATCAGGAACACACATCCTGTCCTTGAACCATACGGTGCCTTGCTCATCTTCCATGAATTCCGGACCTCGACCTTCAGTAATCAAATCCTTAATCTCTTGTATTTTAGCATCACCAATTTGGCCTTTGCGAATTTCTTGCTCCAAGGTAGGTTCCACATCAATAGTAACTCCTTCAGTATGAGCAACTATCCCCAGGATAAGTCTCCTGAAATCCTCAACAATCTCATCGGGTAGCTGGGCAACAATAGCTGAATGAACATGCTCCTTTCGACTCAAGGCATCTGCAACCAAATTTGCCTTGCCCGGGTGATAGTGAATCTCCAAATCATAATCCTTAATAAGCTCCAACCAACGGCGTTGCCTAAGGTTGAGATCCTTCCGAGTGAATATATACTTCAGACTCTTATGATCCGTGTACACTTGGCACTTGGTCCCCATGATATAATGTCTCCAAATCTTAAGCGCATGCACAACGGCTGTCAGCTCTAAGTCATGAGTGGGGTAGTTCAATTCATGTTTCCGTAACTGACGAGACGCATAGGTGATCACATGTCCTTCTTGCATGAGCACACATCCCAATCCTTAGCCACATGCATCACAATAAATATCAAATCCCTTCTGTAGGTCTGGCATAACCAATACTGGTGGCGACATCAATCTCTTCTTCAATTGATCAAAGCTGTCTTGGCACTTCTCGTCCCACTTAAATTCTCTTTCTTTCTCCAAAAGCAAAATCATAGGTTTAGCAATCTTAGAAAATCCTTCAATAAATCTTCGATAATAGCCTGCTAATCCCAAGAAACTTCGAATCTCCATAACTGTAGTGGGTACTCTCCACTCCATTATCTCCTTAACCTTAGCAGGATCCACTGATATTCCACCATTAGAAATGATATGACCAAGAAATGGCACCTCGCCAATCCAAAACTCGCACTTGCTAAACTTGGCATAGAGTTGATTATCCCGTAGCTTCTGTAGCACCAACCTTAGATGTTCTTCATGATCACCATCACTCTTAGAATAGATAAGAATATCGTCGATGAACACCACGACGAATCTATCCAAATACTCCATAAACACCTTATTCATCAAATTCATAAAATAAGTTGGTGCATTGGTTAATCCAAACGACATAATAATGAACTCATATAATCCATATCGAGTCGAGAATGCTGTCTTGGGAAAATCCGATGGTCTAATCCTCATCTGATGGTAACCCAATCGGAGATCAATCTTCGAGAATACCCTGGCACCTCTCATCTGATCAAATAAATCCTCAATACGGGGTAACGGATACTTGTTCTTCACCGTAACATCATTGAGAGATCTATAATCCACACACATTCTTTGTGATCCATCCTTCTTCTGTACAAACAGAACTGACGCTCCCCATGGTGAGGAACTCGGACGAATGTACCCAGCCTCTTGTAACTCTGTTAACTGCTTCTTCAGTTCCTTTAACTCTTCTACAGACATCCTGTATGGCCGTTTAGAAATAGGGGCAGTTCCAGGTAAGAGATCAATAACAAACTCAACTTCTCTATCAGGTGGCATCCCTGGTAACTCCTCTAGAAAGACATCCGGAAAATCTCTAACCACATGGATGTTGTCACCAACAAACTCATCAGGTATGAAGAACATCGCACGTTTGGATGAGGTGGTTACTGCAATATTAACTTGAAATCTTTCTCCTTTAGGGGTAGTGAGTTGTACGGTACCTCTACCACATGCTATGATGGCCTTTGCCTTTCTTAACCATGACATACCAAGGATCAGATCTATACTGCTTGACTCTAATATTATAGCAGTAGCTCCAAATTCTCTCCCCATAATTGTTAATGTCAATCTACGTGTCATTTGATTCGCCTCAACAGGCCCTTTAGGTGTAATTACTATCATGGGTTTTCTCATTTTTAGCAGTGGTATTTCATTTGTGTTGGCATTTCTAGCAGACATAAATGAATGTGTAGCACCAGAATCAAATAAGATGGTTGTAGGAATTGCATTAACATAAAACATACCAAGTACGATGTCAGCACCATCTGGAGTAGCATCAATGCTGACTTGATTAACCTTGGCAATAGAATATCCCTTGCCAAATCCTGGAGTTTGCTGCCTATTCTGAACTGGAGTAGTAACCATCCTCTGTGGGCAGACATTTGCATAATGACCAGTCTTCCCACACTTGAAACACGTAGTGCCTGGACTCTGTCCTGAAAACTTCGTCGGGGTGCCAGTAGGAGTAGCCTGTCGAGGAGGTGGGGTCCTCAGTGGTGATTGCTGAACTGGGCGCTGGCCTCCGCCAGTGCGAACTAGTGTACCCTGGGGTGAACTGTAGCGAGGACGAACACTGCTGCTTCCTTGTCCCTGAGATATAGCCTTTCTCTTCAAATCTCCCAGCTGAACACGCTTATGTTCAATAGCCAGGGCCTTATCAAGCAGCCTCTGAAATGATGGAAATGTGTGTGCCACTAGAGCATACTGCAGGGGTCCATTAAGTCCTTCAATAAAATGCTCCTGCTTCCTCTCATCTTCAGCAACTTCATCAGGGGCATATCTGGATAACTGAATAAACTTGTCGCAATACTCACTAACTGACATACTTCCCTGCTTCAGCGATAGAAATTCCTTCTTCTTAATCTTCATCAATCCAGCTGGTATATGATAATTCCTGAACTGTGTACTGAACTCTGCCCAAGTAGTAGTATCCGCAGCATCATGGGTAGCGGTATATGAATCCCACCAGTCAGCAGCAGGACCTGTCAGACGTCCAGAAGCATATAAAACCTTCTCCCGGTCAGTGCATTGTGCAATATTCAACATCTTCTCAACGGACTTCAGCCAATCATCCATGTCCAGTGGATCAGGAGAGCTTGCAAATGTAGGTGGCTTATGACTCATGAATTCCCTATGCTTATCTCAGGGTGGAACTGGTGGTGGTGGTGGAGGCAGTGATACTTGTTGCTGTTGCTGATGTTGTTGTTGCATTTGCTGTTGCAGCTACTGTTGTTGCGCCCTCCTTTCCTGGCGTATCTCCTCTCGCTCCTGGCGCAACTCCTGTCGTATCTCTTCTCTTTCTTGACGCATCTCCTGGCGTTCTTGCTGCATCTATGCACGCATATCTGCCATGGTGTCCGCCATTTTCTGCATCATATTCATCTGAGCAGCAACCAGTGGGTCAACTCCGCCTGGTGGAGGATTAGGAGGATTCATCTCTGCTGGTTGTGGCTGGGGTTGTCTATATATCCACCGAGTGTGTTGATTAGGAGGCAAATCAATTCCACCACCCCGCCTGGTATTGACCATCTGAGTTAGATACATATGGTAAGAGAATAGTAGACAAGACAGTTATTTACAAATCATTTTACTTTGGGGGAATTTATTAGCTAAGCAGATTAATATTTTACCTACCATAGCTAATTCATTACCTCATGGTGGTACATGCTAAGATGTCCATATATAATATTTCAATCAATCAAAGAAGCAAATCAAGCATTTAGCATCAACACAATCAACCAATCCAAATAAAGAAAATAGTTTTAAATTTTGTCTTAGGTTCCCTATCTCTTAAAAAGGTCATAGTGATAGGATTCCAAGGTGTGAAATCCATCTTGTCTTAGAGTAGAAAAGATAAGAATGATCAGAGTAGAATAGCAAAAGGTGAGACAAGATCAAGATGAGATGAGTGTAGAATGAATCAGAATAAGGTAAGTAGGTAAGGGTTTGTCCATTTCTATCTAGGTTTCGTCCTACAGTCAACATTTCCTCTGATACCACTTCTGTCACACCTAGTTTTGTTCCTTAAAGCCGGGTGTGACATTGCCATTGTCGACTGTGAGTTCGGACAGGACTCCGAAGCGGTAGACAATGTTTTGTCAGAAGAACTTTTGGGCGGTCTTCGACGTTATTGTGGATGCTGCTCTAGCCTCGATCCACTTGGTGAAGTATTCAACGGCAACGAAGGTGAACTTGAGGTTCCCTTAAGCCGACAATATCCAGCCCCTAGTGTTGAAGTGGCCAGGTATGGGCGATTAGCTTGGTGAATTGTGAAGGGTTGCTCGAGCGAGGGGAAAACTTTTGGCATGCTTCGCAAGACCTCGTGACTCGATTCGTAGTGCAGATTATTGCGGGACAGTAAAATCCTTGACAGATCACCTTGGCAGCGAGGGCCCTGGGTCCTGAGTGAGAGCTGCAAGTTCCGCTGTGGACTTCGCAAAGGATTTGAATGCCTTCGCTTTCAGTCACGCACTTTAGCAAGGGCTAGTTGATGCCCTTCTTGTACAGCTGGCCCCCGAGTAATGTGAAGTCCTGGCTTCGGTGCTTCAGGCGTTTGGCCTCATTGATATCACTTGGATGGTAATGACCTTGCAGATACAAAGTTATTAGGGCCCGCCAATCTTCACCCATGATGAGGTTGACAATGTGATATCCTTCGGCATCATTGGTTATTTGTTAGCCTTCTGGGTTGCGAACAGCTGGTGTGCCCATGACGTGGTAGAACACGTCGGAGGGCAAGGCCTCACCTTTGGTCGCTGCCTTAGCCAACGCGTCAGCCTCTTCATTCCTGGCGCGGTCCACATGCTGTAGGGTGAAGCCCTTGAACTGTTTCTCGAAACTGCGGATAGCTGTGAGATATTGTATGAGCACGGGGTCTTTTGCTGAGTATTCTTTTCGACCTGGCCGGCAACTACTTTGGAATCTGTCCTGACTATGCATGTGGTGACACCTAGTGCTCGCAGTTTGCGAAGGCCCAGGATGACGGCTTCATATTCTGCTATATTGTTCATGCATCGGTCAGACTCCAAGGCGAAGCTAAGGCGTGCCGCGTATCTGTACTTGACGCCTGTGGGTGATGTGATAATTGCCGCTGCGCCTGCCCCCGCATGGCACCACGCGCCGTCACAGTGGATGGTCCACACCTTCTCTGGAGACTCTTCTTGGTGCCATGTTGGCCCTGTCCAGTCAACGATGAAGTCTGCCAGGACCTGCAACTTGATTGTCGTCCTGGGCTCAAAGGTGATGTGGTACCCGGAGAGTTCGACTGCCCACTTAGTGATTCGGACGGACGCCTCCGGTTTTCTGAACAGTTCTCCCAGACCCCTGTCCGAGGTGACCCATACTTTGAATGCCTCGAAGTAGTGGCGCAGCTTGCGCGATGCCATGACAACTGCGTATGAATTTTTTTCTAGTTCGGTCATGTTGCACTTGGAGGCCATGAGGACTTTGGAGACGTAGTAGACTGGGCACTGCCGGGTTGTGCCCTCTCTGTCTTGCTCCTGGACTAGCGCTGCGCTGACTGCACATGGCGAGGCTGCAATGTAGAGTAACAGAGGCAGCGAGGGGTCGGGGCTGGCAAGAGTTGCCAAGTCTGACAGGTGTTGCTTGAGTGATTCGAAGGCTGTCGCCTGCTCTAGTCCCCACTCGAAGTCTTTTGCGCCGCTCGGTGTCTTGAGAAAAGGTAGACTTCACTCTGCGGACTTGGAAATGAATCTGTTCAAGGTGGCCAATCTGCCTGTCAGACGCTGGACATCCCTGGCTGACTGCGGGGGTGTCATGTTGATGATTGCTTGAATCTTGGTTGGGTTGGCCTCGATCCCGCAGTGTGACACCAGGTAGCCGAGTATTTTTCCCTAGCAAACTCTGAAGACGCACTTCTCGGGGTTGAGACGAAGTCGTGCGTCCCGCATATTGGCGAACGTCTCTGTGAGGTCGGCCAGATGATCTTCTTTATTTTTGCTCGCGATGACGATGTCGTCCACGTATGTGAAAATGTTGTGGCCCACTTAGCTTTCGAGCACTGTCTTAGTGAGGCGAGAGAAGGTTGACCAGACGTTCTTGAGTCCCTCTGCCATCCTGATGAAGCAGTACGTGCCGAAGGGCGTGATGAAGCTGGTGCTGGCCTTATCTTCCTCTTTCATGTATATCTGGTGGTAGCCGGAGAAGCAGTCGAGAAGGGACATGACTTCGCATCTGGCTATGCTATCGACTATTTTGTCGATCCGTAGCAGCGGGAAATTGTCCTTGGGACAGGCCTTATTGAGGCTCGTGAAGTCGATGCACATGCGCCACTTGCCGCTTTTCTTTTGCACCATGACCACGTTGGCGAGCCATGTAGGATAGGCGATTGGTTCGATAAAGTTGGCTTCCAGCAGGCGGTGCACCTCGACTTTGGCGGCTTCTGTCTTTTCGTCGGACATTTTGCGCAGTCGCTGCTTTTTTGGGCGCACTGAAGGGTCGATGCCCAGACCGTGCTCAATGATGGTGCGGCTAACTCCGACCAGGTCGAGGGCGGACCAAGCGAAGACGTCCTTATTTCGGGAGAGGCAGGAAATGAGTTTCTCCTCATCTCGCGAGGTCAGGTCTTCGCTTATCACGACTGTTTGCTTGGGCGTCGCCGGATCGAGGGGTACCGCCTTTGTTTCTTCGTTGCTCTATAGCTGCACCTTTACTTTTTCGGTGGCGGCTGGGCGGGTCCCTTCGGAGACTTTGCGTTGTGTTGTGAGGCAGTGTATGTTCCGTTGGCCTAGAACGAAGTCTCTCTCAATATTGCATGCAGTCTGCTGGTTACCATAAACTGTTATCACGCCTTGCGGACCCAGAATTTTCATGCAGAGGTAAAGTCCGTGAATGGTCGCTTCAAATTTATTGATGGAGCATCGACCCATTATAGCGTTGTACAGGTAAACCATGTCAACGATGTCGAAGGTGACCTACTCATTCCGCGCATTGGGTGCTACGCCGAATGACAGGGGTAATTCAATCTTGCCGACGAGGAAGGTGCCCTTGCTGCCGAAGCCATATAGGGGGTTGTCCGAAGGCTTGAGTAAGCTGTGGCTGATACCCATGCGGTCGAAGGCGTGCAGGAAAATGATGTCTGCTTGGCTACCGTTGTCAACCAGGACTTTATGTAGGTCCCAGCCTGTTACGCTGTAGTTGATCACCATGGCGTCGATGTGAGGTGCGCTGCGCAGATCAACATCTCTAGCGTCGAAGGTTAGTGGCACATGTGACCACCTTGTTTGTACCACTGGGCCGGTGAGAGCGACATGGTTAACACTCCTATAATGATCCCTCTTCTGCCGCTTTGTTTCAAAGTCGACGCTGGACCCTCCGGTGATCATGTGGATGACTCCGCGATATGGCTGCTCGGCGAAGTCTTCCTGCTTTGGTGCTTGGGGTGATTTTGGTGGTGTGGGTTCGGGTGATGCGGAGGCGGAGGTGGGGGTGGAACAACTTGCACTTCCTAATGGTGGTGGTATGCGTGGTTGGGTGGATGCTGGACGTGACCGTTGTTGTATGGTTGTTGTTGTTGGTGGTGGTATGTGTGTGCGACGACTCTCTAGTTGTCGGCTGGTTCTGATCGAGACATCCTGTCCCTGGTGGCCTTCGTTTCCAGGCAATCTCTTGTTAGGTGCGCGCAATCCTCGCCATGAAACAGGCAGTAGAATCTGCGCGGTTGTTGCGTCCGTCCCCAGCCTCTCCCTCTGGTGCCATTGCCGCGGCCTTGGGGGGAATTCCTGACGGCGGACGGTTTCTCCGGTTGGGTGCTGGTTGGCTATGTTATGCACCTGTTGCTGGCTTCTGCTGTCCCGACCGGAGTCTGTCTGCGAAGGCCTGGTCCAGGTTCTGCTGGACTACGGAGGGTCCTTGGGCTTCCTCTAAGATTCAACCTTTCATTGATGTAACTCTTCGGACCTAGCATACTTCTCGAATAGCTGGTATAGTTCTTGGAGATTTCTAGGTGGTTCCCTGATGTAGTGACTGTACAGGACGTCGGCCCGAAGGCCGCTGATGGCGTAATGGATTGCGATGTGGTCGTTGACTGATGGCAGCTGAGACTTGAGAGTCAGGAACTTTCTATAATACTCGCGAAGAGTTTCCTTCTCCTGCTGCTTGTAGAGAGAGAGCTCAGCCAGGGCGTCAGTATCGGGTCTGTACCCTTGAAAGTTGAGTAGGAATTTGTCCCGGAGTCCTTTCATGAGTCAATGGACAGTGGCGGTAATCTGGTGTACCAGGTCAGGGCCGGGCCTTCGAGCGCGATGATGAAAGACCATGGCCATCGTGGCGTCGTCCCCTCCAGACGATGCGACGGCGACTTGGTAGCTCATGATATATTGTGCTAGGTCCGTGCTGCCGTTGTACTTGGGGTAGGTGCCTGCTCTGAAGTTGGCAGGCCAAGGGGATGCTTGGAGTTGCGGAGCCAGGGGCTTCGCTCATCAAGGTAGTTGATCCCATGGGAAGCTGTGACATGTGGAACGAAGACTTCGCGGTGGGGTAAGAAAGGATCTGCTGGGACGCGCTGTTGGAGGGGCGGACCGTGCTGCAGATCGTGCTGGCCTTCGCTCTGCATGAGCGAGATTTCTTGCTCGAGCTCCCGAGCTCTCTGCTCCTCCTCTCGTATCATCTAGCGAACCTTGGCTTGCGCGGTGACGCGTTGACGCTTGGCCTCGAGGATATCTTTCTGCTTTTGGAGGTTGTGATTCCTGAGGCGCAGGGCCCGCAGCTGTAGCTGTTCCTCGGCCGAGATGCCGATGACTTCACCATCCTCTATTGTGTCTTCGCCTTCTGGTGGGGCGAAGCCTAGTGGTCCTGGCGGTAGTCCTCCAGAGCTGCAGGTGCGTGCAGTGCCCTCGGGGGTGGGGTGCGCTTGGCGCTGTCTTTTGCTGACAGCTTCGTCTTCGGAGACTTCTTGAGGGATGTTGTCCGCGAGGGCCTTGCCTTTTTTTCTCGGCCAGCAGCGCTGCCTTCGCTGCCTCGTCGATGGATGGTGCTGCCTTCGAACTAGCTGGCTTAGGGGCCATCGCGGGTTGTTTGTTCGTAGCACGAACGGTGGGCGCCAAATGTTGGAACTTGCCCTCTCGAGCAAGTTGGACCAACGGGGAAGAGGAAAGAGTAAAAACAAGGTGTAATACGGGATGGCCAAAGCTCTGTTAATCTGGCCTCTCAAGGCCACTATACGGGGGTATTTATAGGTACCCGAGTGTTCACCGTCCCAAGACAAGGACGTTTATGCCCTCGGGTACCCGGACTATCATCAGAATATTCCCACAAAGGGGGGTTACAGACCGTCATTACAGAAAAGTTATTACAAATGAGGCCCGTAACATGCTGGTCCCCGCGGGGCCCGTTACGGTGGGCCGAATCCTACGTGGGCCTCCGGGCGAGATGAGGATGTGGGACTAGCAGACTCCGTCGAAGTCTTGCCCTTCGTCTTGCAATGGAGAGGACGAAGGGCAACCGCGCCGGTCATCTTGCCTTCGTTGGTGTAGCGAGGCGACGAAGGCTTCGAGCGAAGGGTAGTGTCTTCACCTTCACCCCAACACAGGGCATGATCAATGTCTTTGATATTATTTAGCAAGAAATAATTCATGCTTCATGGTTCGCATACAAGGGTTGTGTTCATGTGCCTTTCATTATGAATATGATTGAGGTTCTCTCAAACCTAGTTTGAGAAAGACACCAAGCATGTGTGGTACACTCCCTACTAAATAGATCCCAATAATAATGTTGAAACATCAAAGAGGGCTCCCACTGGAGGGATCAAAGTGGTAATTCGAACTATTAGGACACATTTAATATTTTAAAATAGATATGTATAAAATTTAATGTTGATCTTTTCTTATGTTATAAAGCACATTATTATAAATAAGAATAAAATATTGCATAAATTTTTTTATGTATTATCTGCTTTCTACAACAAAAAAGTTGAAAAATTATCGAATTTGTTTTATGTATTAATACAAATAAAGAAATTTGTTCATAATATAGAGAAGCGCTACACCACAAGCAAACAAATTTTAGTACCTCATGCCGTGAATAGGTGCATTGAGGGCACTTAAATCATCAAACAACAAGAGCCACAAATTTAACCATGAAAAATTCAAAAAAGACTTGAAATCTGTCCCCACCACCACCATCCACTTCTCAAACCTATTTGAGATTGTCGATTTTCAAACATTTTCTAGATAGCTCAGCCTAAACTACTCCAAATGATCAAATATTTTATCAAACTTGGGACAATTTCTCCTTGAGGTGTCTGTAATAGACGCCCTTTTCGTGGCAGTAACTGACACCATCAACCAACTGCTGAAAGAGCCTCCTACTTGCTTCGCTTCGGGAGTTTTGCTAGCAGCGATCTTAATCAAGAAGTAGCAAACACACGATCAGGAACACCACGGTCCACGAATCATATACGAACCAAGAACCGTAGAAGATAGTACCAAGAACCCAGTTCTTGGCCAGCCTATGGAAAGGAATAAGACGAGGCATGATTACCATAGAGAATGTCTCTAGGAGAGGATGGGCGTAGAATGCTCGGAGCCACTGTCTCTATCCCCATTGGAACTATCCCTCGCAGATATCGCGTCGTGAAGAAGGGTATGTTGCGATTGCGAAGGGGGCTCCTCCATGTCGCGCCCCATTCGCAGCCGCAGCCGCAGCCGCCGTCGTGTGTAGCGATGGGGTGCATTGCGCGAGGAGTCGAGGGAAGGTTCCACGCCTCAAACTCGAGGATTTGTTTCTAGAATAAGGGGTTGTTCGGTTTTAACCTAATCCATATGAATTAAGTGAGATTGAGGGAGTTTCAATCCCTACTAAGTTAATATATTTTTCAATCCATATCAATCCCCTCTAATTCATATGGATTGGAAGCAAACAAGCTCTAAGGTGTGAGGAGTTCACCGGGATGGTTTGGGGTTGAAGCGTTTTAACCGAACACATGTTTTTGCCGAGTTATTTTCCTAGTCAGGCTAATCCAGATGGTTTTGTCCAGGATCCTGTCCGTTCACGACCAAAGCGAACAAGGCTTAATGGAGAAGTAGAGTACCTTGGTGCTATGACGGAACCTTATAAAATCACGTGTTCTTGGGTTCTTTGCTCCGTGTGTTGTTCATATTCACCTTATTGCGAGCAAAGATTTAGACATGATTGGTTTCGCAGGATTAGCAAATATCTGCTAATCTGCATACCTAATTTTGGATCATTAACAGGAATGTAACTACGAGTTACAACCACCACGCTTGGTTTCGTTTACTTGACCACGCAAGAGTGCGGTTGCATTTTGCATGAGCTCTGCTAGACCTTGGCGTCAGAGAGTGTGACCCAGATATGCTCGAACACCTCGACGATGAGGTCGTGGTACTCGGCGGCGTTGAGGGCCAGGTAGCACGCGAGGAGGTCCTCGAGGTCGGTGGCGGTGCGGATGCCGTTCTCGGCGATCATCTCCTCCATGGACTCCCGGAAGTCCCGCCTCGGGTCCCGCGACGACTTCACCACCGCGAAACTCTCAGCCAGAGGCGGCAGCGGCGGCTTGGTCGTCCGCGCGGCCGTCGTGGGCGACTTGCACTTCATGGACGATGCTAAGCGCGGAGTGTTCGCGCGCGTTTTCAGGCGGCGCGCCGACGACACGGACCGCCTCGGCCTGAGCTTGCCCTGTTCGGGGACAGGTGAGGCTCGTCGGGCCGCGTGTGCGAGGACGTCGACGTGCTTGTCCTCGAGCCGGCATACGTCGGGCTTCGCCGGCTTGGTCTTGGTCATGATCGGCGGGAGCGTCTTTTCGGGCCTCCTTTTGGTCCGCAAGTCGATGACGATGTCCGTGGCGGAGGTGATCACTTGGGCGTAGAGCTTGTCGTGGGCGCGGACGGCAGCCGTCGGTTTCTTCACGTATTCGTCGTCGTCGCTGCTGTAACCGACAAAGACGTCACGGCGGCACGGCGGGGTATCGGGCGCCTCGGCCACCACGAGCTCGGGCCGGCGGCCGCAGCGGCAGGCGGTGGAGGCCGGCGAGGACGCCACGCCGCCGCCGCTGGTGGTGGCCGAGGGTGGTGGCGGCAGCTTGACGGCGGACCGCCTCCGGTGGCGGCGCCTGGACCGGCGCGGCGGCGACAGCTGCAGCGGCGGGAAGCGCGTGTCGGAGGCCTTGGAGGCGCGCAGCGGCGAGCCCAGGACGAGGTCCCCCGCCCGCGGCGTGTAGTAGTGGGACGCCCTGTGCGGGAGCCACGGAGCGGCGGCGGCGGCGGGCGCTCCGTGGCCGTGCCTCGGCGTGGTCGGGGGCGGGCGCGACGCGGCGTGCGCGGACACGCGGGGGCTGGCCGCGGCGCCGCCCCCGCCCCGCGCGCGCATGTCCCGGAGCTTGAAGAACCACGCGTTCGGGATCATGTCTGACAGCCGGAACTTGTGCCGCGGCCCCATGGCTCCTGCGGGAGGTGCGCTGCTGTGCTTTCTCTTTGGTGGCTTGAGCTTTAGTTAAGCTTGCTCTGTACGAGGAGCAGAGAAGAGGCGCGGCGCGGCGCGGGGGTGAGATGAGGACGAGGCGAGGAGGCAGCGCAGGAGCGCGGAAAATGGCGCGCACTGCACTAGTGTGGTGGGGGGAGCGTGAGGAGAGGAGGGGACGCGAGGCGGCTTTTGTCCTCGCGCTCGCGCGTCGCCTCTCTCCCGTTCCTCCCCATCCCTCTATGCGGCGTGGGCCCCCACACCGGAAACGGACGACGCGGTAAAGCCACCCGCAGGGCTCAGACGGACCTCGTCCCGGAGACAAGGGGGGTCATCGCTCATCTCTTCATCAGAACTCAGAAGGGGGGGGGGGGGCTCCGGCTCGCGCTCACGTCCGAAACCGCGACGCAGGCACATCATCTCCTTCGCCTGGACGTCGCTCGTGCTACGGAGATGAAATCGCATTGTACTGTGTATCTGTATGTACTATTCTTTATATGAAAAACGATCGATCTGCCGACGTGAAAGGCTTTGCAGGGATAGGGGGATGGCGGGTGCAGAGATTGTTGGTCGGAGCGAACGTCGTAGGATATATTATAGATCGTAGGAATGGCAGCCTTGTTCCTGTGCCTTGACCTCCCCATCCGGCTTTCATTCAGTCAGGATGCTCTTGTCCGGGAGTCGTCGCTTCCCATCGCCTGCGACTGCGATGCCACCGGCAGTGCAACAGTAGGCAGTTAGCCCACGCAGCTGTGCTCGTGCAGTATAGGTTGTGTTTTGTTGGTTTCTCTCTGCAACCTGGCTGTGTGAACTAGGATCGTTGAAGCCTGACTCTGTAGATACGATCAATCTACTTATATCTAGTGAGCCTGGCCAACGATGTTTTCATGATCGTACAAGCTTAGATCTAAATCTGCATGTATGTAACCAAACAGAGAGCTCGCACGTGCATATATAGTCTAGCTCACCGCAACCAAATAATAGCTACTTGCATTCGCACGCGCAGATTGAGGCAACCAAACGCACCATGATCGATCGGTAGTGCTTGTGTACTAGTACGTTTTGTATGAGGTACACCCTGGAGAAGGTTCACGTTGATAATCGAAATCTATAAGCCTTGCTGTCTGTCGGGCGCTTGGTCAAAACTTGCTGTGCAAGTGCAATCTCTGTTCCTTGGCTTGTCATGTAAGCACGGGCGCCTGACGTGATCCACAGCCTTTCCGTCCCCGCGTGTGCTGGGTAACGTTTCGGCAGGAAGGACCACACGCTGTGAAAGGTGAACCGAGTCCGAGACCGAGAGTGTGTTTTGCCGTGGCTGAGGCTTACCCTCGGACTCGGAAGACACATCGTGTAAGTCCACTGTCAGCGAGACGAAGCGATCGATTCGCGACTGCATGCTTATAGTGCTTTGATCTGGGAGAGAGAGAGAGAGAGAGAAAGCGTCGGCTAGGAAAACCACAAGCATCAGCCCGCCGTCGCCGGCCGGGGGCAGCACGTACGCGGCCGCGCGAGATTATTTTATTTTTGCCCGGGACTGTCTGTCGGGCGTTACGGTGAGCGGCCGCGGCAGCATCGCGCACCCGGCACCTTCCCGCACGTGCCAACATGTCCCCACGGCCGATGGATGGGCTTTTGTTTAATCGCATTACGCGACGGCAAAGACGCCATTAGTTTAAGCTCCCCCGTGCCATCTTTCCCGGGGGGCTTCTAACTAAGCGCACGGTGCCGCGCGCTCACTGGTCGGCAGGCGCCCTCAAGATTCGGCATGCCCGTTGACGATGAGGGCAGGCAGGGACATCACGACGGTACAGTATGTATACCCACCACTTGTTGGCGTCGAAGAGTGCGTAACCAAATGGCCGCAGACGAGCCGGGCGTCGCTGTGATCAAGGCCCTGTTTTCGTCACGAGATTAGCGTGTCCTGACCGAGCAATTAGGAACGTACATGCGATCATGCATGTCCGGGGGGACAGGACAGCGCCGGCTGGAGCATGTGGCGTACGTCCGCCGGAGCCGTTGTCCTTTAATTAGTCCCGACTGATGATGTGATGTATAAGAGGTCATAATTACAAAAATAAATAAAGGGACACACTCATACGTATTGTTTCAAGGTTGTATTTTTGTCATCCAATCTTAATCAGGTGTCACTTAATAGTTGGAAAACCGATCCAATAATCCAGGTTTGTACATGTCCTAAAACGCGTGTTCCAATCGTTTTCTAGGTGGTGCGTTTGTAACGAGACCCAGAGCCTCGAACCTGGGTCTTTGAAATGTGCCGCCGGGACCAACGGTACGGTAGAGATCGAGATTTTATCCATCCAAGTACCGTTACAAGATCTACTACGAACCATGCATGCTACGTCTCGCCCTGGCACCAGAAATTAACAAACCGATGGAAAAGTTAAGCTAGCCAGCGCCAGCAAAAACACGACTGACTAGTCCTTGTCGAAGTGAATGAAGGAACACCTGATGGCACGCGTACTACGTGCTACTAGTGCTAGCACCCGTACTCGTGTATACCAATATGTACTGGTACTAGTAGTAGACTCGTAGACGGCGAGAGGACAATTCCTGGCCGAGTAAGTAGGCATTGACCTCACACGTGCGAGGCCTACAAAGCCGAGCGGGAAACTTTGGGGAGCGCCGCGCCGCGCCGCGCCGACGCGGTAGAGCCGGGGACGACGACGTCAAACGAGCGGAACGTGCAGGCGCAGACTCCGGGACAGCTATTCAATGACAATTGACAACGGCGCCACAGTAGCCAGGCCTCGGCCTCCGATTCATCTCCCGTTCATCTTTTGCCTCCCTTTGCCGTCCAGCTCACCATATGTGAGTGCCGGTGCTCCGGTTCTATATGTTATTTCGCCCTCATATATTACTCTAATTTTCTATTTTAAATGGATATTCTGTCCAAGATCCTCACCGTATCTACAATTCTTCGCAGTCATACTTACCTTATATCTTAACTCTATACCAACTACCACGTATTATATTATTTTTTCTACCGCCACAAACATCACATACATGCATAGCATCGGCCTCCGGACCACGCTGAGCCAATCATAGGCCAAAATGCCACATCTAAGAGAGATTTAGAGTAGAAATGTATGGACTCTGGTCAGCGACGTCCTCCGCCGATGACCTACACGAATGCTTTGTTTTATGTATGTGGTTGCTGGCTAAGGACATACTAGGATCTTTTTTATTAATTGTGATGTACGGTGTACGTATTTATGCAACTTTCTATAACGATTTATACTTTGCGTATATCATCATCCAACTTTTGTGTGTTTGCTGTGGAAACGAAAATATTATTTCAAATTTATGTGTATGCAATAAAAACTCACAAAATCTATCATAATTTTCGGGTCTGCATAAAAATAGAAACCATATACATGTGACTTATGGTTACCATATTGTTCAGCGCATGATAGGACAGAAATTCAGTCTCTCCTCAGCCCCCACTCCCCCCACACAGCAATTCAGCACTTAAACCTCCGCGACGATGATATGACAGAAAAAAAAAAGGACCGGCAACTGTTCGCCGGGGTCGTTGTGCGACGTTGGTTCGATCACAAGGACCCTGCAGGAGACCAACGAAAGGCCATGATTGTTTCAGCATCGATGCAGCTGAATGCTGAATGCTACGACGATCTGATGGGTGAGTCAATCAAGCGGAGACAATGCTATGAGGCAGGCCATCATGTGGAGATTGCGGCACCTGAGGCCCACATGCCTGTTGCCTCCGCGGCGGCCTGCCCAAATGTTTTCCAAGGGACCGCTCGCTCACTCACCTTCGACTACCAAACTATCCAGTCTGAAATACTCTTGTCGAGTCACACTCATCAGCGAGCTTTTTAGCATATATGCACAACTGTTCATTGATTAATAAATTGAAAAAAGGCTGCACGCAGCAGTGTTCTTTTGATCCGGAAGGTCAGAGGTATTAGCAATCAGTGTCCGGCATCCAGACACTACGTACGCACGAGTAATTGGAGGCCCTAGATTAGAATAAACCACCTAGAGCTTGATATAGAAGCTGCTTTCTAGAGCTGAACTCATCCGGGTTAAAAGCAAAGCCAGGCCTTCTCGGGGCTCTATGTCAGATTGTCAGTGTTGCACCGTGTACTTATCGGGAGACAGCCAGACCAAGCAAAGTAGATAAACAAACCATGTCTACGATTGAGGTATTGATGGTACCGCGCACGGTGCACATGGTTACTTTCAAGCTAGCTAATGCAAGGCGCTATGCACTAATGTCCCCTTTCAGAGAATCAGGTGAAGACTACGCCCTGTTAATTGGCTTGGCTCGATGCTCTCTGGGGCAACAATCGATGTTTATATATTGTTGATATATGCAGTTATAGAGAAGAGAGAAAATATGGATATACATGGATAAGATCGTAATCCACAACTAACCCACCATAAATCACAGTAGAAAGACACAGCTCCCTCTAATCTAGAAATAGACGTAACAAACTGTATTTTCATCTAATACCCTCTCAATCACAATAGAGAAACCCTAAACCCAACACAGCTCAAGTACCCCTCGTTTATGCGTCATCGTGCAGAGTGTTTCTGTGATCCACAAATATCCCTTTCTGTACAGTTTAGGTAGACCAGCCACGCAGCGCCCAGTCGTGAGTCACCAGATCGGGCATGCAACCCGCTTCCTTCTACTTCCTGGGCCACACGTCACGTCTGAACTCTGAAGCCTGAGCACGCCCACGTCGCACTGGGCCAGAATCCCCCTCTCGTTTCAGCAGGCCTGCCTTGCACCACGTAGCCTTGTTGCCACCACACAACAGCTGCCGCTGCTTGCTGGTCCTCCATATAGAAAGGCCGGATCGCTGGGCGAACCTGTAGAAACCACTTTCACCTGAACTCCTGAAGCAAAAGCAATGGCCATGAGAGCGCTCCCGCTGACCCCTTCCAGGAGCTCCTCGTTTGGAGCTCACCAAACCAGGCCGAGCGGCGGCTGCCCCAGATCAGTGAGAGCTTATGCGAAGGGAGACGAGGAGGGCGACAAGCAGTCCCTGTTCGGAAGCATCACCGAGGCGCTGGACTTCTCGCAGGTCCGGTCGGAGAAGGACGCCGAGCTGCTGTACGAGGCCAGGGAGTCCACCAGAGGTGGAGGGAGGATGACGAGGGAGCAGGTGTGTATGATGCAAAGCAACTGCGGATCGATAATGTTATGTTATCATAATCGCCTCAAAAAAAAGTGTTATGTTATCATCAGTAATCTGATTTATTTGTTGTTTGATTTGCAATGAAGTACGGAGCACTTAGGCGGAAGATTGGTGGCACCTACCAGGATTTCTTCAAGTCATATGTTGAAGGTATCTTATCTACACCTTTCCCGTGAGAATATTTAAACGCCAAGTGAACAGTCCCGTATATTGCCTACTGATATTCAGATTAACACTGCACCACTGAATAATCCGTGTAGTTTTTTTTGGAAACAAGTGCAGTATGATGAAAGTAGTGTCCACTGAAAATATATTATCGCACACATCCTTTTTTTTCCCTCCTAACAAGAGAGAATACCAAGTTATCGACGATTGACGACCAACCAAATTGGTTTCGAATTTCAGTCGACGGGCAATACGTGGAGGAGGGTTGGGTCGACAAGACCTGCAAGATCTGCAAGAAGGACACAAGGGGGGAGCCGAGGCAGGTTGACAAGCTAGGAAGATACGCTCACGTTGCGTGCTTGGAGAACCCCAAACCGGCGAACTTTTTCGCCAAAATCTTCGCCAGATGAACTATGCTGCATCCGTCGAAAGTGTTGTCTCGCTCGCTCGTGGTTAGATAGTACTACAATATATAGGTAGCGTTGTTGTGGCTTCAAAGGGGACAAGATTGTGCGCAATTTTCCAAATGGATTGGTATGTACTGAGCATCAGCGCGTTCCATAGTTCCGACTCCCTCTTCAGTGTATTCAAGTCGACCATGAACCCACGACCCACAAAGATCAAGAACAAACTACTGAAAATATTTAGATAGTTCGACTCCTTCACGACAAGCAAGTTAGTAGTACTCTGGAGGTCATCTATTATTAGCTCGTGTTCCTTGTTATAATACAGGAGGAGGTTCCAACTGTAGGCTTATTTATAGAACTGTGGAGCACTTACAAAGCTATTGCGTTTTGCTTACCTAATTCTGTAGTTATTTATATAATAATGTGCCTAGATGCCTCTTGCGTTGAGCATGACAGGTAGACCCTGCACCTGACGACAGTGCATCCGATCTTAAAGCCCGGCATCACTGTAAACCCAACACCGATCTTTGCTTCCTCCGCGGTCAGCCTAGCTGGTACGCTTTCCATGTGCTTCCTTTGGAACCGAACGCCACTCTTGACGAAGAACATCTCGGCCCTTGGTTTCAAGAGGCGAGCAACCGTGAGCAATGCCCAGACAGATCTAGCCATCCTCGCAAATGTCTGGTAAAATTGCGTCCTTGGATGGCCGCCCGCCTCGACAAATGCTCTGTGGTCCAGAGTTCCCAGGAAGGATACCTCCATAGTACTTGGCACGGCAACGAGATACTTCTCCCGGCAGAATCTCCCAAAGGCCGAATTTGGGGACTCCACAAGAGCGTCGAATGGGTCCTTTGAACTCATAACACGGTAGAAGGAATCCATGGAGAAATAATCCTCTTTGGTCGCCGCCAGCATCGCCCGAGCAAAGTAGGCCTCAACGTAATACTTCCTGTGAGCCCTTTTCTCAAACACAACGGATCTATCGGCTGGAAACTTTGAGCAGTCGAGGTCCCATCCAGCTGAAACCTTCATCCAGCTGTCGACGAGCTTTGTGAAATCATGTATACACTTCGACGAGTTCTCAAACAACTCGATGAACATATCAACCGACCCCACTTTGCCAATGCCGAAACTTATTTCTTTATTCATCTGCGACGCTCTCTGGTCAGCCTCCTCCTTCAGCTCCAGATTTCTCCTTTCCAGTTCTTCGAGCTCTGCTCGCAGCAGAACAAGCTCAGAGTCTTTCTTGCATATGTCGGCCTGCAGCTCCAGGGCGACCCTTTGACGCTCATGGATCCGTGAGCTGACACGAGACTGGTGCATTGGATTGCTCCACTTGTCGGCACCGAAGTAGAGATCTTTAAGCCCAGCCGTCTCTTCAAGCTCCGACGCAAAACGCTCACCGGCGACCGCAACCCTTTCAGGATCATACGGAACATGTGCCTGCTGAACCTTGACATAGGCCAGCTTCAGACCAGAGACCGCGCCAAGAAGCCTCTCGACAACCGCTTCCTCGTAGCGGGCGGTGGACGTTCCCGAACAGCTCTCGTGGTCAGAGACTTGGTGCGGATATACTTTCAGGTGCGCGCCGTCTTCGCTGCTGCCCCCGCCGGTGCTGCCGCCGTTGGGCTTCTCGCCGACGTTCTCCGCCACAGCGACGGAATGCACCTTGCAGATGTCCGTGATTCGCAGAAGCAGGCTGGATGACGCCCTCCTCGGCTTCCCCTTCGCCGGCTCCATCTCTTAAGATTCCGTACTCAGCCGCGGCGTCTGTGATCTTCAGTCTGCGTGCGTGAGACAGCAAGTCAAACGAGCATAGGTTCCAAGAAAGGAAGATCGCGGCTTTTGAAGATGTCTATTTCGATCCAATCAACGCCATGAACACGGAATGTGGATTTAAGATTGCGTCTAGCCGACTGGTTGGCGTCCAGGAGAAGGAAACAAAATAGTACAAAAACAATCCCAGAATAGAAGAACAGGCCAATCTGCCTTGCAGACTCTGAGTAATATACCTTTTAGCCGGCGGGTCCTGAAACTTCAGGAACTGCTGGTCTTGCGCATCTGGACGGACCCAGGAAGTGAAAAAGCCTGCCAAGAATAGGACCCAGCGAGAGAGATGATGATGAGATGGCGCAGAATCTTCAAGGATCCAAGACTCGAAGTGATGGGGCTCTCGCTTATTTAGTGGTGGCAGAGGACAGAGGTAGAGGGTTTTGTGGGGGGTGGGGGAGGGAGGGAGGCAACGACCTCGTGGGGGCCAGTGGATTCGAACAGAGAAATAGTACTGTGGAGTACGTAGAAATGGGGAGTGGTAGCCAAACAGACAGGTGGTGGAGTTCAGTTCCTTCTTTTATTGTCATCAGTGCCTCTCGGGAGAGACGTGGGGAGTTTCTTTTGTAATCCCAAGGGCCGAGGGATGCTGCCGACCGAAGGAAGCAGACCTTGGAAACCCTAGCAGCCGCGCTGCCGCCTTGTTCGTCGCCTCTGACCGGGTTCTCTGCTGCCTGGAGGCGTAAATTAAAGGCGCTAACCGCTCATCTTTTTATTTCAGGCTCTGTAACTGCAGATCTGACTTCTCAGCTTCTATTCCAGATCATGCAATGGGATAGAAGGGGAATATCCAGGCCTTCAAAGAAAGGGCCAGTGAAAGGTGAAAACTGATCTTGACCCAGCTCTGGCGGTTGAATAAGTTCGGTCTTCACTCTTCACGCCATCATGGTAGCTTATAAAGAATTCCATTCCTATGGTAGGTATTCAGTGCCATTCAGAGCGCCCTCACCTCAGTATTATTGTAATTAAATCTCGAATCATGAATGCCTGAATTTGCCCTGCTCACCCGGACAACGCTGGCCATGGCTCATGGCCCTGCACCCTGCAGTAGTAGTAGTATGGGAATAAACAAGCTCACACGAATCACGATCTGAACTGGGCGAAGGCACACACCTACACTAGGTTCAGGTGTAGTACATTTCAGAAATGGACAGCCCAGAGTCGCCCTACCAAAGCAACCCGGACAAAGCTGTTTCCCTCTTTCCTCGCGAATTTAAAAACTCAAAGCAAAAAAAATCTATATATGATTTCGCGCTTTAAAGCGCAAAAGCCCCTGCTAATTTGCGGATCGTAAGGCATTTGAGATGGCAAGTAGTAATGGCATCCACGCAACGTCCAACTGTAAATCTCGCAAAGCTCGTGGTGTCTCGTTTTCTTAATGAGAGTAGTAACCATTAACAAACGCTCTCGTGCTTAAGACGGCACCATTAGTTAGGTTAGGTCGCCACTAATATCATCCATTTAGCCCATGCTTTGCCTGTCACGGCGCCTCCGTATTGAATACTATAGCAGTGCTGATTAATACGGGTCTCGCGTCGGTTGCCAAAATACACGGGATCACAAATTTCGCTTTAGAGATTCGGAGCTTCTTCTTCGGTATAGAAAAGAAAAAACAACAGCCATCCATCCATGACGTGTGTAATAACAATGAGGCCGAGGTATTCAGAATCCTCCCTTGTGATACGAAGCGAGTGAATTGTCATCTCGGATTGAATCTAGCTAGCAGACGCTAGACATCCCTAGTCTTGTCGTCGAATACTCGTCTCGACTGCATCATCGCACTAGCTAACTATGATTTGTGCATGTTTTTATCCGCACTTGCTTGTGTATGTCCCTGCGCTGTGTGTTCAGGTATATCCACCAGTCTTTCTTCTGAATGAATCAGCAATGTTTTTCTCATCGACATTACAGCTAATGCCATACATTTCAGGTTGCAATACATTTGTTTGCAGTCATGTTACTTTCACCAAAAGTAACGTGTGCGATGTTTGTTGTAGCTAGGTTCATCAGATCATGGGCACAAGGTCGAATATGCAATTGCGCCATTAGCATAAAGCCTAGTCCGGATGCGAATAGGATTGGCCCCAATTGGAGTTAGTAGTCCTCTCTCTGTTGCCTTGTACACTACTGTCTGCTGTAGGGGATCCATTGCCATTGCCAATATGAATAGCATGCATGAGCGACAAAGGATCACCTTGACATAGACCTCAATCGGTGTTGTGTTGGTTTCCTAGGTTGTCCATTTAACAGCACCAGACCAGATAGGTTGTTTTTGCCCAGGTGATCGAAACCAAATCATGCCATCTTTGTCTGAAGCCTATAGCTCATGTAGAACTCCTAACATGTATCAAAAGCTTTGGCAATAATGTCCAATATGATGAACAACATTGGTGTTTTGCTCTTGCGAAAGTGGTTCACACTACTCCCTGTATGGACTGAAAATTATCTAGGATGCTACGCCCTTTGATGAAGGCACTCTAGCTCTAAGACACTGGCCATGGTAAATGTGGTGCCAAATGATTAGGTAGCAGCTTGGACGCGATGTTGGTAGTACGTAATTACCCGGTGTGTTTGCTGCAGTACCAGGTCTTGCAACGCGCGCATCTTTCACTTGATCTTGTCCCTTCTTGTTTACAGTACCAGAGCGATGAACAATTCTGTAAGGACAATTTACGAACAAGGCATCTTTCTCAAAACAGGCTTGGCTACTAGAGTCTGATCACAAGCCCTTGAGTTTGGACCGATATCGTCTCCACGATATGTTCTACTCAGTTGTCTCACAACCGGCGTCCTGCAATTTCCCTCATCCATTTTATTGCACTCAAGCATTCCATGACACTCGATGCATGAATAATTATGCGAAGGTGGTAGTCTCCATGGTTTGCTAGGGCCAACAACCGTATTCTTGCTTTTATTTGTGAGGCAAACGCACCTTAAATCTTTATTTAGGCTTTATCTATGGATGACGTAGCAATGAGATGAGATAGCCCGGGACTTACTGATCTCTAGCTTCCTAGATTGTCCACCTCAACCTCTAGATTGTCCACCTCAACCCCTTTTCTGACAACGCCTTGGTGCCACCAGTCACGAAGCCAAGCAACTTTGCGCCGCAGATAGCAGCCCTAATCTACGCATGATTGGATTTCATCGGCTTCTCGGAGACATTTAAACAGGTAGGCTGATGAGAGGATTTGTAGAGCCAGATGACGATAAACTCGCCATGGCTCTAATTGCCATGTAAAAGTATAGTCCGACAACCTAAACTCGGGTCTACATATTTGTTGAATAAAGAACATCCTCTTACGGTGGCGTACACACACACACACACACATATATATATATATATATATATATATATATATATATATATATATATATATATATATATATATATATATATATAGGAGGTGATTCTGAGAGTTCTAAATAAATATAATAAATATTTAAATTAGATTTTAGTCTACCATATAACTAGAACATCTATCTTATTATAACTTCCCAGACTATATAATGTCTTCTAACATTAAATACAATGTATTTTAAAAAATAAAATGTCTTATAATTTAGAAAGAGTAGAGTAGAACTATCACTTATAATAACATTAATTTAGAAAAAACTAAACCATTTTATAATTTAGAAATGATAGAATACAAGACAAGACGGATGGCTCGAGATAAACCTTAAAATGATTGCCATTACAAAGGCTGTCCCAGCTTACGTAATCTATAATCATTTGGTCTTACCCTATCCCCTGCTCCAGTGCTCCAGCTGTCATTTTTTTTCGACAATTCTTATGCCGTCTAGTATTTTATCTCAATTCTCCTTGCTTTGTTGTCAAATGTCAATCAAGTGATGGGTGTCGATGGTCGACAGGTTAGTTTTTTTCTCTCTTGAAGGTGATATATTACTTCAGCAATAGTACGACACAAAATAGATCAAACATAGATGTCGGAGAGAAAATCTCCGGCTGGGTGGCGAAGTGCACCCGCTCTAAATCCTAAGATGATGAGGGGCCTAAGCGTTTTGCTTGTTAGTTGGAAAATAGGAAGAAACACAAGAACACACAAGGATTTAGAGTGGTTTGGACCGCCGGAGCGTAACACCCTACTCCACTGTGTGATGTATTGCTTGAGAGCTTGTATGAACTTGTGAGCGTCTGAGTGAGTCTAAGATTGGATGCCCTCGGTAACGCCGCATGCCTCCCCTTTTGTAGCTGAAGGGGCATGCACAAAGGTACTGGGCCCCAACATGTGGGCTCAGGGACATAATGAATATAGCACTTGGAGCTATAAATGTTCGCTGCTGGGGCAATCTTCTTGTGTCCTGACATCCGAGATCTGCATATCCTCGACGTGCAGGGGAGGCTTCTTGTAGAAGGGATGACGAGCACAGTGCGCCATATAGCACAGGCGCACTGTTTTGTCAACAGACTGGACAGGCGCGCCGTCTGCTGGATGACCCTGACGCCGTCAGTGGAGTGGACTGGACGCTTTAAATGCTGAGAGGGCACGTCACCCGTCAGTGTGGTGGCAGGCGGCGCGTCCTCTCCGCAATAAATGCAGAGGCTGCGCGGTTTTAGGGGCCTTACGTCAGACCCATCCCGTATGCTTACGTCATGTATAGTAGGCCACTCGACTGTACCAGGTCTCCGCTTGACCGGGGAATGGGGACGTTGCGTGGACAGGTTCGCACCAAGCTAGGTCTGGACACATGTCATCCCCGAACCCCTTCCAGGGCAGGGTCCGGGCATTCCCTGCCCCAGAATCCCTAGACTTGGTGCTGATCTGTCCGGACCCCACTCGGAAGGGTCCGGGATCCGTCTCTGTCGGCGTTTCGACCTCGGGGGGTCTCTGGACCGACGAGTAAATTGTCGCCGCGTGTCCCAACCCAGATGGGTCGGCGCGAGACGGAACACAAGGGGGAAAACAATAAGGGGAACCGCGGCTCGTGTTGTCCTGCGCCCAGGGCGGATGCGCTTGCAGTAGGGGGTTACAAGCGTTCGCGAGGGAGAGAGAGAGAGAGAGTGAGCCTGCTCGTCAGCCCGTCCTCCCGCGCGGCCACCCTCTCGTGCGAGGGCCCTGGACCTTCCTTTTATAGACGTAAGGAGAGGGCCCAGGTGTATAATGGGGGGTGTAGCAGTGTGCTAACGTGTCCAGCAAAGAGGAGCCAGAGTCCTATGTACATGCCGATGTGGCTGTCGGAGAGGTGTTGGTGCCCTGTTCATGTGATGTCGTGGCCATCGGAGGAGCGCTTAAACCCTATAGAAGCACAGCTGTCGGGACCTTGCTGACGTCTCATTGCTTCCGTAGGGGGCTGAGAACCGCCGTCGTCATGGAGCACGCGGGGTGTCATCATTACTTGTTTTACCGGGGCGAGCCAGATGGGACGTCGGTCTTGTTCCCCGTAGCCTGAGCTAGCTAGGGGTAGGGTAATGATGTACCACTCTACGACGTGGTCGGCCCTAGCCCAAGGTCGGGCGAGGCGGAGGCTTCTCCGAGGTCGAGGCTGAGTCCGAGCCCTAGGGTCGGGCGAGGCGGAGACCGTCTTCTGGGGTCGAGGTTGAGTCCGAGCCCTAGGGTCGGGCGAGGCGGAGACCGTCGTCCGGGGTCGAGGTTGAGTCCGAGCCCTGGGGTCGGGCGAGGCGGAGACCGTCTTCCGGGGTCGAGGTTGAGTCCAAGCCCTGGGGTCGGGCGAGGCGGAGACCGTCTTCCGGGGTCGAGGTTGAGTCCGAGCCCTGGGGTCGGGCGAGGCGGAGACCGTCTTCTGGGGTCGAGGTTGAGTCCGAGCCCTGGGGTCGGGCAAGACGGAGACCGTCTTCCGGGGTCGAGGTTGAGTCAGAGCCCTGGGGTCGGGCGAGGCGGAGACCGTCTTCTGGGGTCGAGGTTGAGTCTGAGCCCTGGGGTCAGGCGAGGCAGAGCTTCCTATGGCGCCCAAGGCTGGGCTTGGCTGCTGTCAGCCTCACCCTGGCGGGTGGAACAGCAGTCGGAGCAGTGCAGGCGGCGCTGTTTTCCTGTCAGGTCAGTCAGTGGAGGGGCAAAGTGACTGCGGTCACTTTGGCCTTGTCGACTGAGGCGCGCGTGTCAGGATAAGGTGTCAGGCGATCCTTGCATCGAATGCTCCTGTGATGCGGTCGGTTGGCGTGGCGATCTGGCCAAGGTTGCTTCACTGCGAAGCCTGCCCGAGCTGGGCCTCAGGCGAGTCGAAGGTGCGCCCGTTACTTGAGGATGCCCTCGGGCGAGGCGTGAATCTGCCTTGGTCTACTGTTCCTGCCCGAGGCTGGGCTCGGGCGAGGCGAGATCATGTCCCTTGAGTGGACGGAGCCTTGACCTAAATTGCGCCCATCAGGCCTTTGCATCTTTGTGCTGATGGTGGTTATCAGCCGAGTTTAGGAGTCTTGGGGGTACCCCTAATTATGATCCCCGACAGTAGCCCCCCGAGCCTCAAAGGGAGTGTTGGTACTCGCTTGGAGGCTTTGTCGCACTTTTTTGCAAGGGGACCGGCCTTTCTCGGTCACACTTCATTCCGGTGGGTGCGCGCGAGCGCACCCACCGGGTGTAGCCCCCGAGGCCTCGGAGGAGTGGTTTGACTCCTTCGAGGTCTTAGTGCCTTTCGTGATGCCTCGGGCGGTCTAGTTGTTCCCTGATGCAATCTAATCATAGTCCGGGTGCATGGTCAGGTTCCGAGTTCTTGGGCTGGTATGTTGACGCTGTCAACGGTTTGGCCGGAGCCGGGTTCGCGAGAGCAGCCCCCGAGCCTCTGCACAGGGCGAGAGGACGGTCAGGGACTGACTCAGCTTTTTTCATACGCCCCTTCGTCGCCTTTCCGCAAGGAGGAGGGGGGGAGCGCCATGTTGCCCTTGGAGGGCGCCGAACATGGTGTCTCCGGTGAGTTGCTAACGGGTGATCCGAGTGGACGCCCGTGCCCCGTTCGATAAGGGTCGGCTAGTGGCCCAGAGGCACGCTCCAAAAGTACCTGCAGGTGATTTGCCGGACCCGGTCCCGTTTGATAGGGTCCGAGGGCTCGATGCCTCCCTCCGATGGGATTCTGTTACAGAATCGCTCCTGTTGGTCTCAGGAAATGTCCTAGGGTACCTTGGGAGCAGTAGCCCGAGCCTTGGTTATGTATCGAACGTACCCAGAGCCATCCCTCACTCTGCATGCTCTAGGGCGATTGTCGAACCCTTTAGGGGGCCAGCCTACGAACCCCTGATCAGTAGTGGGCGTGGAGCCCGAGTGGCCTGAGGCGGCTGTTGAACCCTTCCGAGGGGCCAGCCTTCGAACCTCTGACCAGTAGTGGGCGTGGAGCCCGAATGCTCTGAGGCAGCTGTCGAACCCTTCCGAGGGGCCAGCCTTCGAACCTCTAATCAGTAGGAGGGCTCGGGGCCCGCTTCCTTCATGGAGAAGGATCCCTTTCGGAGTATCCCCTTTCCCAGTCCCTGTAGCAAGAGAGAGAAAGGGGAAGAGGAAAAGGATACGAAATTGAACGACGTGGCGCACCTTTTTTGACGCGGTCATTATGGCAGAGGTGAAGCGTCGCCTGCTTCGCCTGCCAAAGGTATCGCCTGCCCTGCCGCGGAGTTAATGCGACAGGACGAGTGGTTCGCGGGGCAGCCGTTGTGCATGTGCGAGCCGTTCGAGGAACGGAACATGGGCGCGTCGTCTTCACGCCGTGTGGGAGAGGGCTCTCCTGCTGCTCCAGGAGGGGACGTGAGCCTGCAGACGATTTGACCGCCGCTTCCGCTCGCCTGCTGCCGCCATTACTGTTGGCCCACTTCTGGCCATATCGACCGTCGCGTCTTCTCTCGCGGCTGACTAACCCGTGACCGGCGCGTTTGGCTGGCACTGCTGGTCCACGTGCAGGGTTGCCTTGAATTGCGACACTGGTTCCGCAGTCGAGAAGGCGCGGCGCTGGCGCAAGTGGCGCTGCAGTTTTTCGCACGTAGTAACCGGCGCGCCGGTTACATGACGTGTGGGCCTGGGACTCCATACTGGGCGCGTTGAAGTTGAAAGGGTGCATCCCCATGGCGCGACTGCATGCTGCCTGCATGGCGGTCCGCCCTTTCACCCACTGGTTTAGGCAAAGACTGGAGGAATGCTTGTAACCGCTGGGCGGTTACACGCTCCGCGCGCGGCGGTTTGGCTTCTTCTATCCTGGGCCAGCTTGCATGTCATGTGGGACCCAGCCCCCGTGTCGTAGGGGGAGGATCTTTGAGCGCGTTGGTGAAGACTTAGCCCGCGACGCCTGAGGACGCGAGTGGGGTGAGTTGCCTTTAAAAAGGGAAAGGCTCCCTGGGTGGCAGTCACGCCTCCGCATTCTCTTCATGCATTGCGCCCTTCCACCTTCTGAGCCCCAAGATGGGGTGCCCCAGCGTCGTCTTGATCTTGCTGCCGTTGGAGGAGCGCGATCTCGTGGAGATCGGTACCTTTCAGCCATCGTTCGGCTTCAAGGATTTTCTCGTGCAGCCCGGCTGCATTCCCCCACCAATGGGCAGTTTGGTGGAGGGAAGTGAGCCGGGCTGCGGCCTCTGCTCTGCCCTTAGCTTCAAGGATTTTCGTCATCCGGGCTGAGGCGGAGGAGCGAGGCGAGCCGGGGCCTGCCTTCGCGTGGGCTGGCGTCCCGCTTCTTCCTTCCGCATCTGGGGGTGGAAACCATCCTCCAGCTCTGCGGAGGAGGCGTCCTCCAGCCATGCCGGGGAAGACGAACTGCTGCTGCCCAGCCAGGGTGCAGCATTCCGTCCTCTGTCCGGGCGACGGCGGCCAGTCGCACCAGGGGGTCTCATAACACGTCGTAAGCCGCGAGGGCGGTACTCGTGTTCTGGGACGGTCCCGTTCTCGTTTTTGTGGCGAGGACGGGAGTGGGGACCTGCAGGTGTGCTTTGGGCGGCCGACGCTCGCTGGTGCGGTGTTGGTGGGCAGGTGGAGGTCCTTTTGCTCGGGTCATCGTCCGAGGCCGGGCCCGGTTCCATCGAGGGTGGAATCAACGACGAGGGTGCTGCTGCTCCCCCTGCCGATGCCAGAACCTGCAGGAACAGTTTATCTGTAGCATGCGCATGTTTTTTGCGGCCGCCGAGGCCCAAACATGTCATTGTCGTGTTATAAAGCTGCGTTTCTTTTCCTCTTGTTTCGAGTACCAGGACTTGCTTGTCGGTAGCAGAATCGTTTATCCGAGCGTGAGTTACTTATCGCAGAAGGTGATGAGTGAGGTATCCGTATCCCAGAGGTGTAGGAGTCCCTCGGCTCAGTCGGCCTTGCCGCTTACGTGTACTCCGTCGTTTTCAGGATCCCACTATCGACGTAGTCGAAAATCGCGAAAGATGTTCTCGCCGAAAAGACTTTTTTCGAGGAAAATTTTGACGCAGAGGGGGTCCCCCCTTCTAGCCCCCGAGGGAGGGTCGGGCTTTGCCGAGGCAAGGCTGACCCTTCCTTGATGGTTAGACTTTACTTGTGTATGTAAACGAGGTATATGAACGACTTGAAAACATCTTAAGGGTAGAAGCGACGTAGCTGTCAGATGTTCCAAGCATTGCTGTAGACCTCGCCTTGATAGTTGGCCAGCTTGTATGTTCCGGGCTTCAAAGTCTTGGCGATGATGAATGGCCCTTCCCAGGGAGGCATGAGCTTGAGGCGCCCTTGGGCGTCTTGTCGTAGCCGAAGCACCAAGTCGCCCACTTGGAGGTCTCGGGACCGAACCCCTCGGGCGTGGTAGCGTCGCAGGGACTGCTGATACCGCGCCGAGTGTAGTAAGGCCATGTCCCGAGCCTCTTCCAGTTGGTCCAGTGAGTCTTCTCGGTTGGTCTGGTTGCTTCGGGCATCGTATGCCCTCGTCCTCGGGGAGCCGTATTCTAAGTATGTGGGCAAGATAGCCTCGGCCCCATAGACTAGAAAAAACGGCGTGAAGCCCGTGGCTCGGCTTGGCGTCGTCTTTAGACTCTAGACCACCGAGGGGAGTTCCTTCATCCATCGCCTGCCGAACTTGTTGAGGTCGTTGTAGATCCTCGGCTTGAGTCCCTGTAGAATCATGCCGTTGGCACACTCTACCTGCCCATTCGTCATGGGGTGAGCTACTGGCGACCCAGTCCACCCAGATGTGGTGGTCCTCGCAGAAGTCCAGGAACTTCCTGCCAGTGAACTGGGTGCCGTTGTCGGTGATGATGGAGTTCGGGACTCCAAAGCGATGGATGATGTTGGTGAAGAACGCCACCGCCTGTTCGGACCTGATGCTGTTTAGGGGTCAGACCTCAATCCACTTGGAGAATTTGTCGATTGCGACCAGCAGGTGCGTGAAGCCCCCGGGTGCCTTCTGCAAGGGTCCGACGAGGTCTAGACCCCACACAGCAAACGGCCAGGTGATGGGTGTTGTTTGCAGAGCCTGAGCGGGCAGGTGGGTCTGCCTTGCATAGAATTGACACCCTTGGTAGGTGCGTACAATCCTAGTGGCGTCGGCCACCGCGGTTGGCCAGTAGAAACCTTGTCGGAAGGCGTTTCCAACGAGGGCTCGAGGCACTGCGTGGTGACCGCAAGCCCCCGAGTGTATTTCTTGCAATAACTCCTGACCTTCGGCGATGGATATGTATCACTGGAGGATGCCTGAGGGGCTGCGGTGGTAGAGCTCCTTTCCGTCACCCAGCAAGACGAACGACTTGGCGCGTCGCGCCAATCGCCGAGCCTCGGTTCCGTCGAGGGGTAGCTCTCCTCGATGGAGATATTGTAGGTACGAGGTCTGCCAGTTTCGATTAGGCGGGACCCCATTCCGCTCCTCCTCGACGGGCAGTGCCTCACCCTCGGCGGCCGAGGGTGTCCTCGGGTTGAGCCGAGGGTGCCTCGGGCTCGGGCGTGTCGTCGGTCTTGACGGAGGGTTGATGTAGGTCTCGGGAGAAGACGTCCGGGGGGACCGTTGTCTGCCCCGAGGCTATTTTAGCCAGCTCGTCCGCAGTCTCGTTGTACCGTCGGGCGACGTGGTTGAGCTCGAGCCCGTAGAACTTGTCTTCCAGGCGCCGAACCTCATCGCAGTAGGCTTCCATCTTCGGGTCGCGGCAGTGGGAGTTCTTCATGACTTGGTCGATGACAAGCTACGAGTCGCCACGAGCGTCGAGGCGCCGAACCCCTAGCTCGATGGCGATGCGCAACCCGTTAACTAGAGCCTCATACTCGGCCACGTTGTTGGACGCCGGGAAATGGAGGCGCAGCACGTAGCGGAGGTGCTTCCCGAGGGGTGAGATGAAGAGCAGGCCCGCGCCCGCTCCTGTTTTCATCAGCGACCCGTCGAAAAACATGGTCCAGAGTTCTGGTTGGATCGGAGCTGCTGGAAGCTGGGTGTCGACCCATTCTGCCATGAAATCCACCAAGACTTGGGATTTGATGGCCTTCCGAGGGGTGAACGAGATTGTCTCGCCCATGATCTCCACCGCCCACTTTGCAATCCTACCCGAGGCCTCTCAGCACTGGATGATCTCCCCCAGGGGGAAGGATGACACCACAGTCACCGGATGAGACTCGAAGTAGTGTCGCAACTTTCTTCGCGTCAGAATTACCGCGTACATTAGCTTCTGAATTTGTGGGTAGCGGATTTTGGTCTCAGACAGTACCTCACTGATGAAGTAGACTGGCCTCTGGACGAGCAATGCATGCCCTTCTTCTCGTCTCTCGACTACGATCGCGGCGCTGACCACCTGAGTGGTTGCGGCTACGTAGATCAGGAGAGCTTCTCCGGCAGCGGGGGGCACCAGGATGGGCGCGCTTGTAAGGAGCGCCTTCAAGTTCCCGAGGGATTCTTCGGCCTCAGGGGTCCAAGTGAAGCGCTCGGTCTTCCTTAAGAGGCGGTACATGGGCAGGCCTCTTTCGCCGAGGCGCGAGATGAAGCGGCTCAGAGCCGCAAGGCATCCCATGACCCTCTGTACTCCTTTCAAGTCCTTGATAGGCCCCATGTTGGTGATGGCCGCGATTTTCTCCGGGTTGGCCTCAATGCCCCGCTCGGAGACGATGAACCCCAGGAGCATGCCTCGGGGGACTCCGAAGACACACTTCTCGGGATTGAGTTTTACACCTTTCGCTTTGAGACACTTGAATGTCGTTTCAAGGTCGGAGAGGAGGTCGGAGACTTTCCTCGTCTTGACTACGATGTCATCGACGTAAGCCTCGATCGTTCGGCCATTGGTCCGAACACGTGGTTCATGCACCTTTGGTATGTCGCGCCTGCATTCCTTAAACCGAATGGCATAGTAATATAGCAGTACATGCCAAAGGGTGTGATGAAAGAAGTCGCGAGCTGGTCGGACTCTTTCATCCTGATTTGGTGATACCCTGAGTAGGCATCAAGGAATGACAGGGTTTCGCACCCAGCAGTGGAAACCACGAGTTGATCGATGCGAGGCAGAGGGTAGGGAACCTTCAGACATGCTTTGTTTAGACCAGTGTAGTCCACACACGTCCGCCATTTCCCACCTTTCTTTTTCACAAGCACAAGGTTGGCTAGCCATTCGGGATGGAATACCTCTTTGATGAACCCTGCAGCCATCAGCTTGTGGATCTCCTCAGCCTATGGCTCTACGCTTTTCTTCGTCGAATCGGCGCAGAGGCTGCTTCACGGGTCGGGCTCCAGCTCGGATATCCAGCGAGTGCTCGGCGACATCCCTCGGTATGCCAGGCATGTCCAAGGGACTCCATGCAAAAACCTCAGCGTTTGCACGGAGAAAGTCGACGAGCACTGCTTCCAATTTGGGGTCGAGCTCGGAGCCGATTCGTACTTGCTTGGAGGCGTCGTTGCTGGGGTCGAGAGGGACGGACTTAACCGCCTCTGCTGGCTCGAAGTTTCTAGCGTGGCATTTCGCATCTGGTACCTCCTTGGAGAGGCTCTCCAGGTCGGCGATGAGGGCCTCGGACTCGGCGAGGGCCTCAGCATACTCCACGCACTCCACGTCGCATTCGTACGCGTGTCGGTACGTGGAGCCGACGCTGATGACCTCGTTGGGGCCCGGCATCTTGAGTTTGAGGTAGGTGTAGTTGGGGACGGCCATGAACTTGGCGTAGCATGGTCTCCCCAGCACTGCGTGGTAGGTTCCTCGGAACCCGACCACCTCGAATGTGAGGGTTTCCTTTCGGAAGTTGGAGGGAGTCCCGAAGCAGACGGGCAGATCGAGTTGCCCAAGGGGTTGGACGCACTTCCCGGGGATGATCCCGTGAAAGGGCGCCACACCGGCCCGGATCATGGACAAATCGATCTGCAAGAGCCCGAGGGTTTCGGCGTAGATGATGTTGAGGCTGCTGCCTCCGTCCATGAGGACCTTGGTAAGCCTGACGTTGCCGATGACGGGATCAACAACGAGCGGGTACTTCCCCGAGCTCGGCACGCGGTCGGGGTGGTCGCCTTGGTCGAAGGTGATGGGCTTGTCGGACCAGTCTAGGTAGACTGGCGCCGCCACCTTCACCGAGCAGACCTCCCGGCGCTCCTGCTTGCGGTGCCGAGCCGAGGCGTTCACCACCCGCCCACCGTAGATCATGAAGCAGTCATAGACCTCGGGGAACTCCTCTGCCTTGTGTCCTTCCATCTTGTCGTTGTCGTGGGTTTTGCCACCTTCCGCCGGTGGTCCAGCCTTGTGGAAGTAGCGCCGAAGCATGACGCACTCCTCGAGGGTGTGCTTGACGGGGCCCTGATGATAGGGGCACGACTCCTTGAGCATCTTGTCGAACAGGTTGGCCCCTCCGGGAGGCTTCCGGGGGTTCCTGTGCTCGGTAGCGGTGACAAGATCTGTGTCGGCGGCGTCGTGTTTCGTTTGCGACTTCTTCTTGCCTTCTTCTTCGTGCTGCGCTGAGCGGACACCTCGGGGACATCTTCCTGCTGGTTGTCCTTCCAGAAGATGGCCTCGACCGCCTCCTGGCTAGAGGCGAACTTGGCGGCGATGTCCATCAGCTCGCTCGCCCTGGTGGGAGTCTTGCAACCCAGCTTGCTCACCAGGTCACGGCAAGTGGTGCCGGCGAGGAACGCGCCGATGACATCTGAGTCGGTGATGTTGGGCAGCTCGGTGCGCTGCTTCGAAAATCGTAGGTTGTAGTCCCGCAGGGATTCTCCCGGCTGCTGGCGGCAGCTTCGGAGATCGCAGGAGTTCCCAGGGCGCATGTATGTGCCCTGGAAGTTGCCGGCGAAAGCTTTGACCAGGTCGTCCTAGTTGGAGATCTGCGCGGGAGGCAGATGCTCCAGCCAGGCTCGGGCGGCATCAGAGAGGAACAGGGGGAGGTTGCGGATGATGAGGTTGACATCGTCCATTCCACCCAGCTGGCAGGCCAGCCGGTAGTCCGCGAGCCACAGTTCTGGCCTCGTCTCCCCCGAGTACTTGGTGATGGTAGTCGGGGTTCGGAACTGGGTCGGGAACGGCGCCGGTCGTATGGCCCGGCTGAAAGCTTGCGGACCGGGTGGTTCGGGCGAGGGACTTCGATCCTCCCCGTTATCGTAGCGTCCCCCACGCCTAGGGTGGTAGCCTCGGCGCACCTTCTCGTCGAGGTGGGCTCGACGGTCGCGGCGATGGTGCTCGTTGCCGAGGCGACCCGGGGCAGCAGGCGCTGTGTCCCATGTGCGCCTGGTGTGGACCAAGGCTTCCCGCATGAATCGGGAAGTCGCGGCGCGATGCTCCGGGGGTACCCCTGCCTTCGGGAGGCAGAGCTTTCGGCCCGTCGGACCTGCGGCATCCTCTAGGAGATTCTTGAGTTCTCCCTGGATACGCCGCCCCTCGGTGGTGGATGGTTCCGGCATTGCTCAGAGTAGTATTGCTGCTGCAGCCAGGTTCTGGCCGACCCCACTGGAAGCCAGGGGCAGCCTTGCCCTGGCATCGTCAGCGACGCGGTGTTGGACGTCCTGGGGCAGATGACGCGCTTCTCCGGCTGGTGCTCGGCCTACCCACTCCTGCCCGATGTTCTGCTAGAGCTGCACAAGTTGCCCTGCTTCCTCGTCGAGCCTGGCCTGCACCTCGCGGATTTGCTCGAGCTGTGTGTCCTGACCCCCCGCAGGGACTGGGACCACAGCTAGCTCCCGAAGGATGTCAACGCGAGGCGCAAGCCTAGGGGGATCGCCGTCCTCCGGCATACCAAGGTGGTTGCCTTCGTCGAGACCCCCTAGATCGACGTGGAAACATTCGCGACTTGGGCCACAGTCCTCGTCGCCGAGGCTGTGGCTATCATCGGAGCAATCGGAGAGGCAGTAGTCACATGCGGTCATGAAGTCCTGCATGGCACTGGGGTTCCCGAGCTCGGAGAAATCCCAACCATAGTCGGGCTTGTCATCTTCCTCGGAACCCGGGGGCCCGTAGGTCGAGACGGCCGTCAATCAGTCCCAGGTTGACCACATATGATACCTCGGAAGGTTCGGATATGCCTTCATGAAAGCGTCCACCGAAGCGGGGTCGCTTGGTGGGTCAAAGCTGAATCTAAAAGGCAAAGGGTGGAAAACGGACAGTACCTCTTGATCGACGGATGGTGATGGAGTCGCGTCGGGGACGGACTGACACCGTTATCTCAGGTACGAGGCTAACGCCTAGCAGGTCCTTCAGTGAGCGTGCTGGCGTCATCCGTCCGCTTGGGGTTGGCGTGTTGCGGGGAAACGACGCCCGTCTTCATCTCAGACACGAGGTCGACGCCCGACGTGTCCCCCGCTGGGGCGCCGGCATCGTCGACTCGCTCGACAGCCGACGAGGTGCCGCCTCCTGCTTGGCCATGGTTGCCCCGCCTCCTCCTCCATCGGTGGGGAAGGTGACGGGACAGACTCGGATGCTGTTCTTCCGCCATGCGGGGAAGACGTCGTCGATTCCGCCGCCAGCGGGCGGGCTGACGGCCGCCATTGTCGTTGTCGCGCGGCGGAGGAAGGAGTACCATGTCGTAGCTGCTGTCGAGGGACATGAACTCGAGACTCCTGAAATGGAGCAGTGTCCCGGGCTGGAGAGGTTGCTGGAGACTACCCATCTGGAGCTTGATGGGAAGCTGTTCGTCAACACGCAGCAGGCCCCTACCTGGCGCGCCAACTGTCGGCGTTTCGACCCCGGGGGGTCCCTGGATCGACGAGTAAATTATCGCTGCGTGTCCCAGCCCAGATGGGTCGGCGCGAGACGGAACACAAGGGGGAAAACAATAAGGGGAACCGCGGCTCGTGTTGTCCTGCGCCCAGGGCGGATGCGCTTGCAGTAGGGGGTTACAAGCATTCACGAGGGAGAGAGAGAGAGAGAGTGAGCCTGCTCGTCAGCCCGTCCTCCCGCGCGGCCACCCTCTCATGCGAGGGCCATGGACCTTCCTTTTATAGACGTAAGGAGAGGGCCCAGGTGTACAATGGGGGTGTAGCAGTGTGCTAACGTGTCCGGCAAGGAGGAGCCAGAGTCCTATGTACATGCCGATGTGGCTGTCGGAGAGGTGTTGGTGCCCTGTTCATGTGATGCCGTGTCCATCGGAGGAGCGCTTAAACCCTGTAGAAGCACAGCTATCTGGGTTGTTGGGACCTTGCTGACGTCTCATTGCTTCCGTAGGGGGCTAAGAACCGCCGTCGTCATGGAGCACGCGGGGTGTGTCACACCCGGATTTTAGGGGTCCAAAGCCCAGACGCGAACATAATCACCAGGTGTGCTAGGACCAAGTCTCACACATATGATGAATCATGGCACAGGATCGAATGTCACATCTTTACTACATAACAGGAATTCTATACAAAATAAATAATTACATTATAAGGAGACAACGGTCCAGCAACCCAAAGTTGACTGGGAGACGATGGCCTAGACCTCTCACGAACTCATCACAGCATCCTCCATGCGCCTCATCCTGCGGTACCTTTTCTTGACCTGTGGGGGGTGTGAGACAGCAAGAGTGAGCTCACATACGTTCATAGCTCAACAAGTTGTGGGGAATAATATGCATGAACTCGCCAAAGGTGGGGGCTCATGTGAAGTGTAAGGCTTACCAAAGAGGATGGTTAGAGCTGAGCATTGCTTTTAAAGTTGGTCAAAATTTTATTAGCAATTATTAAGTATAAGTAAATACCAACCCAATTAAGTAGTAGAACAAAAGTAACAACATCACCTGCGATGCAATGCATATGACAAATTGAATTTAGTTCCATAAATTAATCATGTGAGGGTCCGAGCTGCTCATGACCGTGAGCATGGCTAGTATACCAGTTTTACACTCTGCAGATGTTGCGCATCTTTACCCACAAGTCATGTTACCCATCTGCCAAGGGATCGCGACTTCCCATACACCTCTACCGAGGAGGCGAGGCAGGGTAACACTACGAGGCCTTTACAAAGTTCCACTAGCTTCAGAAAACCCGCTACAGTTTATAGGAAGCTCCAATGCAGGGATCCCTCGCATTATCGCCATCGCAGCAAAATCATCCCAAGGACCTCCCTACACTGACCACTCCCCTACTGCCCTTGCCCCTTTCGGGTAAGGTAGTCTTCCACTAGCTTTCCTAATTAATCAGCCAAGGGCGTCCCATTAAACCCTTGTGGTAGCACTGTTTTCCCGGGTGGTCGCTCCATGTTCCAATTAACATAATGATCTTATCATGAACAGTAATAATAAATAGATAATAAAAGTGTGATCATGAATAATGTATATTCATACCCAAAACCACATAAAGCACTAGCAAGTACTACCCAAAAAGTTCAATGGTAAACAAGGTATAAAGATAGACAAACTAGGGTAACCTATTGGGTCCCATCAAAATTAACCTATGCAGATCATTATGATTAATCAGAACATGGCTGGGTAAAAAGAAGTGATCAAGGGCACAACTTGCCTGAGACTTGAGATTCCAGGTACCAGGATGATCTTCAGGTGACTCGTAACCTCGCGCTAGTCGTAGCATTACAAACAAGCATGGTATAGGCAAAATTAACATCACACCAAACATAAGAATAAACTGTATAGTAATAATCTACGGGTTGCTATGAGATCGTAGAAACAAGAACCACTAAATTCGGAGTTACGGTTATCAAATTATGAATTTCTAAAATTATTTAGTGCTTAGAATAGATTAATCCAAATGAACAATTTTAATTCAAGTTTCATGGCTAAATAGTGTTACTAGTTGATAGAAAATATGAATACAAAATTATAGAAACTGGAATGGATCAATTTAGACTTAAATTGAAGTTTCTAGAAATTATACAAGTTTCTAGTATTGTTTTTGTATTAAAAATCATTTTCTACAATTTATTATCTAATTTCTCTGGTCTCTCGACTATGCGCATAAAACAGATAAGTATAGGGTTTAATCTGTAAATAGTTCTAAGACTCATCACTCTTCTGCGATGGGCCGCAGGTTGTTTATAGAGTTATACGGGGTCTCTTTTGCATAATGGCATGGCCGAAGGGGTAAGAAGCAACCAGAGCCGTCAGATTAAAAGGATACGGTCCAGATTAGATTGTTTTATATATCTAACCGATACGCATCCCCAGCCGTGGGATTAGAGATTTACGCTTAGGATTTCAATACGTGACACGGCTCGTTTTTATTCGTCAAGATTCGATCATACGGCGCACATCTCATCACGCGAGCGGGCACGCCAGATTGAATCCCAACCACTAATCCCAGGACGGACGGTGCAGGGGCTTCTTCTTCATCCGCCCAGACGCAAGAGATGAGAGCGCCCAGGGCGGCGGTGCCATTGCTGGTGTAAACCTTCCCATTGATCCGGCGTGCTAAATTTCAAGGAAAAACGTTCTACCCCACATGGATACCCTAGCGAGTCACTTCGAGCCGTCGCACTGGGGATTGGGATGATATCCCGGCCAGTCATCGACAAGAAGGAGCTCCCCGCTCATATCCCGCCGGCCAACAGACCACGGCCGATACCCTACCCAAAATCCACAACCGACCAACACTATACAATGCTGGGACCCAGGCGAACAAGGTTACAGCGCCATACCAGAATTCAAAGTGTGAGATCCAGCCATGGCGGCGCGCTGCACAGCGGCGTTCCCCCGGTCGCTCCACCCTTTGCCCACACCGATGGCGCTCCATCTCTCTTACTCGGCCAGCGAGTTTACGACCGGGATGGCGGCTCAGGTTTCTCTGCGCTTGATTTCCTTATGATTCGTGGCTTGGTGGCTGGAAGGTCGCAGGGGCCTTGGTATTTATGCGCCAAGACCAGAGGTTAGCTTGATCGGTAATCAAAGGATTTCATCCCGCCAACATCGCGTTCTATTTTGGGATTCATTTCAATTCGAGAAGCAGCAGCTGGCAGTTGGTGGCCCACACGTCATTGAAAAGCTAGATAACGTCATGAATAAATAAATTAAAATTCACGTTTCCAATTGTGGGCCGACGTAGAGGAATTGGGTCTAAAGCAAGGTACGACATATCCTTTTCTTTTCTATTTTTTTCTTCAGATTTTGGCTCAAATCAAATTCAAACAAATTCAAATTTGAGTTCCTACAAACAAAAGAAATGTTGCAGCATGAACTAAATATATATTTATATATAAATCTTGTTCTTTTTTTATTTGCTAGGTAAATGCTTCTAATATGAAATGCATACACGGAAGCAAAAATATATTCTAAATTATAATCTAATTAAATGGATAACAATATTTATTACTGATTTTAAAACATAAATTCCAGATGTTTTAGTTCAATTATTTTCATTCTACAAAGGATAATTTGACTAAGGGTCTCTTTCTTACTTAATCCCTATTATAGAACACATTTGCTTAGATTTTGAAAAGAATTTGCCTAATCTTCAAAACTCAAGTCTAATCTGAGATATTTGAATTTTACTATTTTATTTCTTTATTTATTTATTTTATTTATATTTTTTCTATACAAATTTTAGGCTTTACAAATCCTACCCCCTTAACAGAAATCTCGTCCTCGAGATTTGTAAGAAAAAGGGATACAATAAGTTTGGTCTAGAATTTTAGTTTCTCATTTGGTTCTGGGAATCAAAGTTTTGTTTAAAGTTTTTTTTATATGGATATGTATGTCTAGCCATTTATTATGTCAGATGAGGTACGGTTATGGCAAGTATAGGTTGTGGCAAGGAAGAGTATAATAAGGAAAGACTTCATCCAGAACTGTGAATCTTGATTCCGCTGGCGATTCAACTTGATCTTTGAAGACTTGAGTTGATGCTTATCCTTCTTTGGCGTGGTTGGTCTTCTTTGTCCTTTCTTCTTGGAGTTGCCATTCGAGTTAAGGATATATAGTTAGGATAGCCGGGGTACACGAGGTAGGTAGGTTTGAGCAGAGTTTTGCTTTTTGAACAAATGGGTTAGGCAACCTATGATGTAGGTTAGGTTGTTGTTTACGGACGAGTTAGTCCAAGGTATTAATTTAGGGTAAGATATGTTTATAGAATTAAGGCCTAATTTTTGTCGCCAACATTATCTAACTTATTTAAGTAACTCAAATTTGGATTAGATCATGGTTGTTATTCTAGAGTGGGATCAATATGCTAATTAGGGCAAGATGAATCCATAAGGATAAGGTAGAATCTTTTGAGGTCAGTTAGATCTATTAAGATGGGATAAGTAAAGTGGTTATGATAAGATGAATCCTTCAAGATAAGATGAATCTATTAAGATAAGAGAATATTTTAAAGATAAGATGGATCTATTAGTGTAGGGTAGAATCTTTTAAGATGAGATGGATATTGTTAGGCTAGATACTCTAGTTTGTCTAGTTAGCTTTATAAGAATTATGTATATGCAGATGTAATTGTGGACATTACTCCACAACCCACCACACTCAATCAAAGATCCAAATCAGACATGTATCACAAGAACAAACATTCAAGCATACAAATACCTATAAAAATAGTTTTTTTTTGTTCCTAAGAGTAGGTCTCCTATTCCTAAAGGTCACTTTTAGGCACAGGACTTCAAAGTGTGAAATCCACATTTGTCTTTAGAATGAAAAGGTCAGAATAATCAGAGTGAAGCGGAAATAGATGAGAAAAGATTAAGAAAAGTTTAGAAAAGAATCAGAGTAGCAAAGGTAAGTAGATAATGGTTGTCTAGTTCTATCTAGGTTTCGTCCTATAGTCAACATTCCTCTGATACCACTTCAATCCAAACGCACAACCAAAATTCCCAAAATAAAATTTAAGGTTTCATTTTATTTTATTTATTGTTTCATTCATGTATATAAATACTTCTAATTATATATATATATATATAAATAATCCACTTCAATAAATGAAAATCTTTCTATTTACTTAAATTCAAACTCTAAAGCCAATATTCAAATCTAAACTTGAACAATCAAAATTTTAATATTACCATCCATTTATCTGAAATGAATGAATTCAAAATTAGGAAAATCCTTCTTAGATTGACATTATAATTCACATATTTTGAAGAATTCTTCTAAATCCCAAAATAGAATTTTAGGGTGTCGGGCGCGAACATAATCACCAGGTGTGCTAGAACCAAGTCTCACACATATGATGAATCATGGCACAGGATCGAATGTCACATCTTTACTACATAACAGGAATTCTATACAAAATAAATAATTACATTATAAGGAGACAACGGTCCAACAACCCAAAGTTGACTGGGAGACGACGGCCTAGACCTCTCACGAACTCATCACAGCATCCTCCATGCGCTTCATCCTGTGGTATGTAGGAAACGGGTGACGCCTAAGAGGGGGGGGGGTGAATTAGGACTTCTAAAACTTTTACTAAACTAGGCCACAATTAAAACCCTAGAGCAAAACCTATGCAAATAATCAAAACTAGAATGTGCAACCTAGGTTTTGACTAAGTGTTGCTATCTCTACCGCAAAGGCTAAGTTTCAATCTACACTAAATAAGTATGACTACAAGATTGAAACTTAAATGCTTAATATAAATGCGGAATGTAAAGAGCTAAGTAGAGAAGCAAACTCTCGTGGATGACGCCGGTATTTTTACCGAGGTATCCGGAACCACGCAAGGTCCCGACTAATCCTCGTTGGTGCCCCTACGCAAAGGGAAGCCCACGCGAGGGCCAAGCACCACGGTCGAGTAACTCCGTAGAGAGCCGCGGGCCTTCTCCACGCGCAAGTGGTGCTCCGCTTCCGGCTCCTCTCGGACGCTCCCCGCCGTCTCCACTATCGAGCTTCCGGCCGAAATGCCGCGGGCCTCGTTCCCTCCGGTACACGGTGGCGGCCGTGACACAAACGTGGTTGTCACGGTCTCGCAAGACTCTCGCCCCACTCGGTACAATTACAACGACTCACGCAAGAGCAGAGGGGTTGTGTGGTTTTACAAAACTCACTCAACTAACTAGGGTTCACCTAGAGCAAGCGCTAAAGCGGTCTAACTAACCTAAGCACTTCGCAAAGCACCTACGCTAATCACCGAGTGATTCTATTAAGCACTTGGGTGTTTGAGCTCTTAGAAATGTGCACTATATGCCTTGGTATGTTGCTTGGGCTCTCACACTTGAGAATGGCCGGTTGGGGTGGTATTTATAGCCTCCACACCCCAAACTAGCCGTTGGACAGAAAGCAGCAGCTTTCTGTCGTCGGGTGCACCGGACAGTCCGGTGCACCACCGGACACTGCACAGTAGATGTCCGGTGCATGCCACGTCAGCCGACCGTTGGCGCCTGTAGCAGTCGACCGTTGGATCCGACCGTTGCCGTCTGCCCGTTGGCACACCGGACAGTCCGGTGCACACCAGGACAGTCCGGTGCTACAGCCAGAGAGCGCCTGTCTGTGGCCTCTCTGCGCAGACTGTCCGGTGCCTCACCGGACAGTCCGGTGCACACCGGACACCGATGTCCGGTGCGCCACCAGGCGCTGGCTGACAGCCCTTATCTTTGGATTTCTTCGCTAATTTCTTCGGGCTTCTTTGTTCTTGAGTATTGGACTCCTATGCATCTTTTTATGTCTTCTTTTGAGGTGTTGCATCCTCATTGCCTTGGTCCAATTCTCTTCGCATCCTGTGAACTACAAACACAAACACTAGAAAACTTTATTAGTTCACGGATTGTGTTGTTCATCAAACACCAAAACTCAATTAGCCAAATGGCCCGGGGTCCATTTTCCTTACAATCTCCCCCTTTTTGGTGATTGATGACAACACAACCAAAGCAAGCAAATAATACAAGTATTTGAGTGAAAATATGCAATCTACTTGCTAAGATGCATGATTGTCCCCACAATGTGATATTATGGACTTAAGCCTCCCCCTAACTCCATAATTCACTTACTTCCTATTTTTGGACCAAATAACCAAAACCACTTGAAAAGCCATTTGTAGATATAAAAATTTAAATTGGTGGTGTTTGGTGTTTGATATAGTTTTCATTGCTTTGGTCCCTAAACTTCTCCCCCTTTGGCATCAAACACCGAAAAGGAAGACATTAAAAGCATGTAGGAAGAAAATAAAAGCTTGCCCTCAACAAGAATTGTATCAAATGATATCACTAGAAGGATATTAAATTAAGCCATGAATGATACCACTTGTAGGAGTTTCTCAAAAGATTACTCCCCCTAACTGAGTATTCTCCTTTAGAAGGAGTTTTTATCCCCCTTTAGAGATGAAGAAATACTCCCCCTGACAGAGATCCTCTACTTAGGAAAAAGCATGTGAAAATTAGAGGTGCAAGACATGATTTGAAAAGACTAACTTCCCTTATGCATAGGTAACAGAATATGAGTTAACTACTTATGCATTTTTAGCAACATGGAAGCATATGATATGAAATATAGTCTAATCAAATATTGGAGAAGACATGTAAATGATACTGAATGTAGTCTCAAAAGATACCAATTGAAAGTCAATGGTGAGCTTGAGAGACATAAGAGTTCTTGGAGATTTTGCAGTGGAAGATTGTTGTCTTTCTCCGGGGACCTTATTTTCCTTACAATGAGACTATCACATGAAATAGACTTGAAAAGATGTTAGTCTCAAAGTGTTAGATTATAGAGTAATCTCCCCCTGAAGGTGTGCATACAAGTTTTGAATACTTGTAGGAGACATGCACTTTGATTTGATATCAAGAGGGGCAAATTATCTACAATCCTAACTTTGGCACATATAAGTTAAATGATACAACTTGTAAAAATCAAAATTTTCAATTGCTGCATCATTTACTATGGAGTGATATAAAAGCTATGTGTCGTGCTTAAATAAACATTTTAAGCCATGTAGGTTTGCTTAAGTATATGAATTAAGAACAAGCACTCCTACCATATGATTTACCTAGTATGCATGATTTTAAACAAAAGTACATACCAAATGTAATACTAGGCCAGAAAGGTAAACTAGATACAAGGTAAGTAGATACGCATATCTAAAAACAGGAAATACAATAAATCTAGTTACCTTAGTCATGGGTGGGAAAATTTGGGTCCAAAATATTCACTAACCCACTTGGCAATAAACTTGATCCAACATGATGTATCCCATGATATACATCCCAATTTTGCCAAGTCTCCAAATTTCCCGAAGACCTTCGGTCCACTCACTTCCCTTTCGGGATCCAAACCTTCTTGGTGCTTTTCATGGTTGAAATTATCTCTTTTGGCACCCAGATGCGTTTGGCCCCCTTTCCTTTGTTGGCTTGCTTGTTGGCCTTGATTGCTATCACCTTTCCGTTCTTTTTCTTCTTGATCAAATATGGTGTAGCATCCTTTTTGTTCACCTTTTTGATGTAGGTGTTAGAGATTTTGCTTGATGACTTTTGCTTGAGCTTTTGTCTTTGTTTATCCCCGGTCATCGCCTTGCATTGCAAAGACTTGTGGCCTTCCTTGTGGCATAGCCTACAAATCACAGTTTCTCCCTCCATAGGCTTGTTCACTCCCGCAGCGGTGTTATCCTGTGGAGGTCGGATTTGTTTGGCTTTGCCTTTCTTGTCATGCAAATCCTTGCCAAGGCGAGCCACTTCTTGCTTTAATTGTTCATTTTCCTTTGCAACCTCATCCGAACATGTCTCTATAACAATATTCTCAACAACGACTTGGTTGCAGGGGTTAGAATCATCAATTAAATCAAAGCAGGAAGTAGAAGCATCTTTCTTAATTATTTCAGGTATTTCATCTAAAGATGCTGCCGGGGTGCTACCAATGTTTTCTAGCTTAGTAGTTAGCTCATTATTGTGTATGCTAAGAATTTCCATTTTCTCTAGCAAATTTTCAATAGCTTCTTGGGAGCTAGCTAACTTAGCCTTAAGTTTTTCATTCTTTTTAATAAGGCTATCATCGGTAGCAGTGGATGGAGCACTAGATTCTAATAGCTCAATTTTAGTTGATAGCTCACTATTTAAGTTTGCAAAAGTTTCAAATTTTTCTAGCAAACCTTTGTAATCATTTTGAGAGCTAACCAACTTATTTTTCAAAGTTTTAAGTTGAGCTTTTTGCTTAGTGCAAACATCCTGGAAAAATTTTACGGCTTCCGCAAGCTCTTCTAGAGAGGCCTTTCCCTCACCTTCATCATCACTACTACTTTCATCACTAGAGGATGGAATGCTTTTGTTACCTCTTGCCATAAGGCATTTGTGTGATGACTGTGATGATCGTGACGAGGACCGGTGGCTGCGCGTCCTTGGAGGTTCATCTTCACTTGAAGAATCATCCCAAGTTCTGACACTTGTGAGCGCCTTGCCTTTGCTCCTCTCCTTTTTGGGTTTGGCCATATTTGGACAGTTGTCCCTGAAGTGGCCCTTTTCCCCACATGCGAAGCATCCTCTCTTCCTTTGCTTTTTCCTGTCAATGTTAAAGAGAAGATCCTCGACCTGCAGGGGCACACCCATTAGATTAATCTTGCGGATCATCCTCATTACCTTTCCGACGCGTCGGATTGTTTCTTCGTCCTCGGAGGATGATGTGCATGGTTGATTATCTTCATCATCATCACTTTCTTCTTCTTCCTCTTCTTCACTTGAGGAACTTGGAGTGGGAGCCTTCTTTTTCCCCTTCCTTTCATCACATGCAAAAGCATATGGTCTTGAGGAAGTTGGCTCCTCTCCCCGACTCATTTTTCGCGACATCTCAAAAGCCGCGATTTTCCCAATCACAATGGTCGGGGTCATGTTGCTCAAATCCTCCATGTTGTGAAGGATGGTGATGATGCTCCCATATCTTTGTTGTGGTAGCAGGGAGATAATCTTCCTCACAATGTCCGCATCACCTAGCTTATTAATGCCAATAGAGTTGAGCTCATTGATTATTAGATTCAAACGAGAATACATGTCTCTAACAAGCTCATCATCTTTCATGGCAAAAGAATTATACTCATTTAAGACTAGGCAATGTTTTTGCTCACAGACATTGGATGTGCCGTCATGGAGCTCATGCAATTTTAGCCAAATCTCATTAGCAGTTTTCAAGGTAAATACTTGATTAAAAATATCCATGCTAAGAGATTCATACAAGCAATTTTTGGCTCTAGCATTTAAATGAATTTCTTTTTCCTCACTCGTGGTGGGTTTCTCGGGATTCTTGATGGGTTTCATCCCGTCACGAGTGACTCTCCAAACACCTAGATCAACGGCCTCTAGGTAACAAGCCATTCTAGCACTATAATAAGGGAAGTTAGTGCCGTCGAAGTGTGGTGGCCTATGGGTATCCATCCCTTCCTCTAAAAAGCGTCGGCTCTTTTAGCGGTGAAGCTAAAGCGTTTCAAATGAGCCAAACTTGGCTCCGATACCACTTGTAGGAAACGGGTGACGCCTAAGAGGGGGGGTGAATTAGGACTTCTAAAACTTTTACTAAACTAGGCCACAATTAAAACCCTAGAGCAAAACCTATGCAAATAATCAAAACTAGAATGTGCAACCTAGGTTTTGACTAAGTGTTGCTATCTCTACCGCAAAGGCTAAGTTTCAATCTACACTAAATAAGTATGACTACAAGATTGAAACTTAAATGCTTAATATAAATGCGGAATGTAAAGAGCTAAGTAGAGAAGCAAACTCTCGTGGATGACGCCGGTATTTTTACCGAGGTATCCGGAACCACGCAAGGTCCCGACTAATCCTCGTTGGTGCCCCTACGCAAAGGGAAGCCCACGCGAGGGCCAAGCACCATGGTCGAGTAACTCCGTAGAGAGCCGCGGGCCTTCTCCACGCGCAAGTGGTGCTCCGCTTCCGGCTCCTCTCGGACGCTCCCCGCCGTCTCCACTATCGAGCTTCTGGCCGAAACGCCGCGGGCCTCGTTCCCTCCGGTACACGGTGGCGGCCGTGACACAAACGTGGTTGTCACGGTCTCGCAAGACTCTCGCCCCACTCGGTACAATTACAACGACTCACGCAAGAGCCGAGGGGTTGTGTGGTTTTACAAAACTCACTCAACTAACTAGGGTTCACCTAGAGCAAGCGCTAAAGCGGTCTAACTAACCTAAGCACTTCGCAAAGCACCTACGCTAATCACCGAGTGATTCTATTAAGCACTTGGGTGTTTGAGCTCTTAGAAATGTGCACTATATGCCTTGGTATGTTGCTTGGGCTCTCACACTTGAGAATGGCCGGTTGGGGTGGTATTTATAGCCTCCACACCCCAAACTAGCCGTTGGACAGAAAGCAGCAGCTTTCTGTCGTCGGGTGCACCGGACAGTCCGGTGCACCACCGGACACTGCACAGTAGATGTCCGGTGCACGCCACGTCAGCCGACCGTTGGCGCCTGTAGCAGTCGACCGTTGGATCCGACCGTTGCCGTCTGCCCGTTGGCACACCGGACAGTCCGGTGCACACCGGACAGTCCGGTGCTACAGCCAGAGAGCGCCTGTCTGTGGCCTCTCTGCGCAGACTGTCCGGTGCCTCACCGGACAGTCCGGTGCACACCGGACACCGATGTCCGGTGCGCCACCAGGCGCTGGCTGACAGCCCTTATCTTTGGATTTCTTCGCTGATTTCTTCGGGCTTCTTTGTTCTTGAGTATTGGACTCCTATGCATCTTTTTATGTCTTCTTTTGAGGTGTTGCATCCTCATTGCCTTGGTCCAATTCTCTTCGCATCCTGTGAACTACAAACACAAACACTAGAAAACTTTATTAGTTCACGGATTGTGTTGTTCATCAAACACCAAAACTCAATTAGCCAAATGGCCCGGGGTCCATTTTCCTTACACGGTACCTTTTCTTGACCTGTGGGGGTGTGAGACAGCAAGAGTGAGCTCACATACGTTCATAGCTCAACAAGTTGTGGGGAATAATGTGCATGAATTCGCCAAAGGTGGGGGCTCACGTGAAGTGTAAGGCTTACCAAAGAGGATGGTTAGAGCTGAGCATTGCTTTTAAAGTTGGTCAAAATTTTATTAGCAATTACTAAGTATAAGTAAATACCAACCAAATTAAGTAGTAGAACAAAAGTAACAACATCACCTGCGATGCAATGCATATGACAAATTGAATTTAGTTCCATAAATTAATCATGTGAGGGTCCGAGCTGCTCATGACCGTGAGCACGACTAGTATACCAGTTTTACACTCTGCAGAGGTTGCGCATCTTTACCCACAAGTCATGTTACCCATCTACCAAGGGATCGCGACTTCCCATACACCTCTACCGAGGAGGCGAGGCAGGGTAACACTACGAGGCCTTTACAAAGTTCCACTAGCTTCAGAAAACCCGCTACAGTTTATAGGAAGCTCCAATGCAGGGATCCCTCGCATTATTGCCATCGCAGCAAAATCATCCCAAGGACCTCCCTACACTGACCACTCCCCTACTGCTCTTGCCCCTTTCGGGTAAGGTAGTCTTCCACTAGCTTTCCTAATTAATTAGCCAAGGGCGTCCCATTAAACCCTTGTGGTAGCACTGTTTTCCCGGGTGGTCGCTCCATGTTCCAATTAACATAATGATCTTATCATGAACAGTAATAATAAACAAATAATAAAAGTGTGATCATGAATAATGTATCTTCATACCCAAAACCACATAAAGCACTAGCAAGTACTACCCAAAAAGTTCAATGGTAAACAAGGTATAAAGATAGACAAACTAGGGTAACCTATTGGGTCCCATCAAAATTAACCTATGCAGATCATTATGATTAATCAGAACATGGCTAGGTAAAAAGAAGTGATCAAGGGCACAACTTGCCTGGGACTTGAGATTCCAGGTACCAGGATGATCTTCAGGTGACTCGTAACCTCGCGCTAGTCGTAGCATTATAAACAAGCATGGTATAGGCAAAATTAACATCACACCAAACATAAGAATAAACTGTGTAGTAATAATCTACGGGTTGCTACGAGATCGTAGAAACAAGAACCACTAAATTCGGAGTTACGGTTATCAAATTATGAATTTCTAAAATTATTTAGTGCTTAGAATAGATTAATCCAAATGAACAATTTTAATTCAAGTTTCATGGCTAAATAGTGTTACTAGTTGATAGAAAAATTTAATACAAAATTATAGAAACTGGAATGGATCAATTTAGACTTAAATTGAAGTTTCTAGGAATTATACAAGTTTCTAGTATTGTTTTTGTATTAAAAATCATTTTCTACAATTTATTATCTAATTTCTCTGGTCTCTGGACTATGCGCATAAAACAGATAAGTATAGGGTTTAATTTGTAAATAGTTCTAAGACTCATCACTCTTCTGCGATGGGCCGCGGGTTGTTTATAGAGTTATACGGGGTCTCTTTTGCATAATGGCATGGCCGAAGGGGTAAGAAGCAACCAGAGCCGTCGGATTAAAAGGATACGGTCCAGATTAGATTGTTTTATATATCTAACCGATACGCATCCCCAGCCGTGGGATTAGAGATCTACGCTTAGGATTTCAATACGTGACACGGTTCGTTTTTATTCGTCAAGATTCGATCATACGGCGCACATCTCATCACGCGAGCGGGCACGCTAGATTGAATCCCAACCACTAATCCCAGGACGGACGGTGCAGGGCTTCTTCTTCATCCGCCCAGACGCAAGAGATGAGAGCGCCCAGGGCGGCGGTGCCATTGCTGGTGTAAACCTTCCCATTGATCCGGTGTGCTAAATTTCAAGGAAAAACGTTCTACCCCACACGGATACCCTAGCGAGTCACTTCGAGCCGTCGCACTGGGGATTGGGATGATATCCCGGCCAGTCGTCAACAAGAAGGAGCTCCCCGCTCATATCCCGCCGGCCAACAGACCACGGCCGATACCCTGCCCAAAATCCACAACCGACCAACACTATACGATGCTAGGACCCAGACGAACAAGGTTACAGCGCCATACCAGAATTCAAAGTGTGAGATCCAGCCATGGCGGCGCGCTGCACAGCGGCGTTCCCCCGGTCGCTCCACCCTTTGCCCACACCGATGGCGCTCCATCTCTCTTACTCGGCCAGCGAGTTTACGACCGAGATGGCGGCTCAGGTTTCTCTGCGCTTGATTTCCTTATGATTCGCGGCTTGGTGGCTGGGAGGTCGCAGGGGCCTTGGTATTTATGCGCCAAGACCAGAGGTTAGCTTGATCGGTAATCAAAGGATTTCATCCCGCCAACATCGCGTTCTGTTTTGGGATTCATTTCAATTCGAGAAGCAGCAGCTGGCAGTTGGTGGCCCACACGTCATTGAAAAGCTAGATAACGTCATGAATAAATAAATTAAAATTCAGGTTTCGAATTGTGGGCCGACGTAGAGGAATTGGGTCTAAAGCAAGGTACGACATATCCTTTTCTTTTCTATTTTTTTTCTTCAGATTTTGGCTCAAATCAAATTCAAACAAATTCAAATTTGAGTTCCTACAAACAAAAGAAATGTTGCAGCATGAACTAAATATATATTTATATATAAATCTTGTTCTTTTTTTATTTGCTAGGTAAATGCTTGTAATACGAAATGCATACACGGAAGCAAAAATATATTCTAAATTATAATCTAATTAAATGGATAACAATATTTATTACTGATTTTAAAACATAAATTCCAGATGTTTTAGTTCAATTATTTTCATTCTACAAAGGATAATTTGACTAAGGGTCTCTTTCTTAATTAATCCCTATTATAGAACACATTTGCTTAGATTTTGAAAAGAATTTGCCTAATCTTCAAAACTCAAGTCTAATCTGAGATATTTGAATTTTACTATTTTATTTCTTTATTTATTTATTTTATTTATATTTTTTCTATACAAATTTTAGGCTTTACATGGTGTCATCATTACTTGTTTTACCGGGGCGAGCCAGATGGGACGCCGGTCTTGTTCCCTGTAGCCTGAGCTAGCTAGGGGTAGGGTAATGATGTACCCCTCTGCGACGTGGTCGGCCCGAGCCCAAGGTTGGGCAAGGCGGAGGCTTCTCCGAGGTCGAGGCTGAGTCCGAGCCCTAGGGGTCGGGCGAGGCGCAGACCGTCGTCTGGGGTCGAGGTTGAGTCCGAGCCCTGGGGTCGGGCGAGGCGGAGACCGTCTTCTGGGGTCGAGGTTGAGTCCAAGCCCTGGGGTCGGGCGAGGCGGAGACCGTCTTCCGGGGTCGAGGTTGAGTCCGAGCCCTGGGGTCGGGCGAGGCGGAGACCGTTGTCCGGGGTCGAGGTTGAGTCCGAGCCCTGGGGTCGGGCGAGGCAGAGACCGTCTTCCGGGGTTGAGGTTGAGTCCGAGCCCTAGGGTCGGGCGAGGCGGAGACCGTCCTTCCGGGGTCGAGATTGAGTCCGAGCTCTGGGGTCGGGCGAGGCGGAGCTTCCTATGGCGCCCGAGGCTAGGCTTGGCTGCTGTCAGCCTCACCCTAGCGAGTGGCACAGCAATCGGAGCAGTGCAGGCGGCGCTGTTTTCCTGTCAGGTCAGTCAGTGGAGGGGCGAAGTGACTGCGGTCACTTCGGCCTTGTCGACTGAGGAGCGCGCGTCAGGATAAGGTGTCAGGCGATCCTTGCATTGAATGCTCCTATGATGCGGTCGGTTGGCGTGGCGATCTGGCCAAGGTTGCTTCACTGCGAAGCCTACCCGAGCTGGGCCTCGGGCGAGTCGAAGGTGCGCCCGTTACTTGAGGATGCCCTTGGGCGAGGCGTGAATCTGCCTTGGTCTACTGTTCCTGACCGAGGCTGGGCTCGGGCGAGGCGAGATCGTGTCCCTTGAGTGGACGGAGCCTTGACCTGAATTGCGCCCATCAGGCCTTTGCAGCTTTGTGCTGATGGTGGTTATCAGCCGAGTTTAGGAGTCTTGGGAGTACCCCTAATTATGGTCCCCGACAGTCTCGGAGGTCCGCCCGTCATGTACGGGGTCCGGTGCTTTCCACGCAGTAGGTCCGGACCCACTGCATGTATCTGGAGCACGCCCTTTCCCTTGGCCACGTGGTGACCCCAAGGCGGCTGATGTTGCTAGGCGGAGAGCTGTTCGCCGTGCAACCAAAGACTTCTCCGCTGGCACAGCGCCTTTACCTTGTAACAAGGGGTACCCCTGTTTCAAGGTACCGACAGTGGCCCCCGGGCCCACCTCAGGGGAGGGTGCGAGCCTGCAGGTGGGGCCAAAACCTGTATCCTGCGTAAGCACAGCATGACTGGGGATCGGGGCATCTTCTTAGCGCGCGCCGTATTAACCCTGCGCGCGCATGCTGTCAGTCTGCTACTGGTTACACCAACCGTCGTGCCCGTCTTCGCGGCTGACTAGCAGCGTGGCCCCCACGCATGGCGATTTGGTCGTGCCCCGCGTGCGTGGGGCGCCCTGTTGGCCCTACCTGTGTTAAAATATCTTCTGGCAGCGGATCCGAGGCGACGTGGGAGCGTGCGCGGCGGTTTGCTCCTCCTATGCATGGAAACCAGCGTCTCAGCTACGTGACTTGTGGGTCCGGGCCCCTCCGTCAGTGACTGAGTTGTTCGGGCGCTAGGTGTGCATCAGGCGGATTTTTTCAGGGTGCGCAGGGAGCCTTTTCTTGAAAAAGGGTTTTTCCGCGCGCAGTGGTTTCGCTTTCGCATTTTCCCTAACTGCTCCGCCCTTTCGCCTTCGAGCCTTCCATGCCTTTCCACGTTCGTGCTCCCTAGTTTTTCGCCGCCGTAGTTGTCATGGCCATGCTGGTTCGCCCCGATCATTACCAGACCGAGGAGGCGCTCGACATGGTGTGTCGCCTGCTCGGATGGGGCACGCCTGCGTTCGCCGGGAGGATCCGGGCCGACACTACTCTCCTCGGCGATCTTGCTGCCGGGGAGTTTGTGCTCTTCGTCTCCTATCTCTTCTGCGAGTTGGCACTGCCGATTTCGCCGTTCTTCCTGCTGCTGCTGGAGGAGTTCGGACTTCAACTCCAGCACCTCATGCCCCACTCCATCCTCCAGGTGGCCATCTTTGTCCATTTCTGTGAGATGTTCGTGCGAGTGGCAGCTTGCACTTCCCTTTTTCGCCAATTTTTTGTGCTGGTGAGGTCTGGGAAGGGCAAGGATCACCTTGGGGCCTACTACTTCCAGTCAAGGCCAGATCCAACAATGACCTACATTGCCTCCCTTGGTGGCGCAAGGTGGGAGAACTGGCAAAACTACTGGGTGATTGTCAGTGCTGAGGTCAACGACCGCCTTGCCCTTCTGAGTGACGGGCCTAGACTCGACCAGAAGCAATGGAGGGTAAAACCATGCCTCGTGCTGGAGTTCAGGCCCATCCTGGATAGGATTAAGGAACTGGCGGTTGGTGGCCTGACCTCGATGCACGTACTCGGCGATTTCCTGAAGCGCCGAGTCATGCCACTGCAGAGGAGGCCGCATCTGTGTTGTTGGTTTACCGGCCCTAGCGACATTGGTAGGATCTAGCGTGGGCCTAGGACTGACCTGTCCTGGGAGCAGTTAGAAATTTTGGTGAGGGGGATCACTGGTGAGGCTTTTATCCTCGAATCTTTGATACCTCCCCAGGGCATTTCGCCGCTCTGCGACAATCCAGCGTTGCGGTCAGCGATGCTGGCCCGACTGCTGACCCTTGATGAGAGTGGTGTGGCGATCCACCAGACCGGCGGCCGGGACCCCCACCGGGGTATCCATATTCCCGGTGCACCGGTCGGAGGCTCCCAGCCTGCTGATGTGGCCCCCAGAGCTCCTCCTATGGCCCCAGCTCCTCGGACAAGGGCAAGGGGCCTGCAAGTAGTTCCTCCACTCCAGACGCCGCCGGGAGGTCGGAGGAAGTAAGGCGACACTGACTGCGTCGCGCCGATGGGTCCTTTGTTTCGGATCTACCCCTTGATTCGGACTCCCCTCAGAAGCGTCAGAAGACAGCTGGTGGGACTAAGGAGGCCAAACCTCGGGTTCAGGACGGGCAGAGGGGCGTGAGCCCTCCACCACCACCACCTTCGGATCCGACACCACCACCACCGCCTATGTCAGACCGATCGCCGCCACTGCGGGCGCAGCGGCAACAACAGCAACAGGAACGACAGTAGCAGCAACAACGACAACGGGCGCCCCGCTTCCAAGGCCACTGAAAGGTTCATGGTCCCAAGTAAGCTTAGACTCTTCCAATATTTTTTCGAGCGTAGCTTTTATGTTGACAGGTCTTGGCCCGTCCTTTGCCTGTCAGGGCCTCCTCTTCTTCGGCTTCCGTGGATGCTCCTCCCCGCCGGCCGCCATGCCCGCCGGTGGGTCTGGTTCCAAGCGGCATACATCTGCTGGGAATGTCACCAGCGATCCATCTGCGGCTACCGCAGCCTCATCAGCGTCGGCGCCAAGCCCACCATCGGCAGCGACCGAAGAGGTTCCTATTGCGTTTGCCCCCACCATGCAAGGTGACGCTGGTGCTGAGGTGGTGCCGTCGAGCCCCCAGGATCCGCCTGTCACCATCGAGGGAACGCCATCGGGTTCCCAAGTTCCAGCTAGGGGTCCAGAGGTGGCAATGCCGCCAACAGCTGTTGCAGACCCAACGGCGGCGATACCGTCGGATGCACCGTCGGTGGTAGGCGTGGGGGGCGCGTCCAACTCTGTCCCGCCGCCAACTCCGGAGGATCCGGAGGTTATTCTTGGGCGACCGCTCTGGTCTAGCATCGAACCTGAAGCAACACTGACTCCTCTCCCTCAGGTGCTGTCCCGCGCTCACCAGGCCCTCCAGGAAACCGAGGTGGCTATCCGGCGGGAGTGGGAGGCGCTCGAGACCGAGCACCAGTGCCTTGGCGACTGGTGCACCCAACTGGAGAAGCGCACTAAGGTGGCGTCCTGCCAATTCGCCTCGGAGCGGGCCGAGCTTGAGCAGGAGCGCGAGGACTTCAAAGAGGACATCTGGAAGGTGTCTGACTAAGAGGAGGAGGTGACCCGAAAGGAGAAAAGCTTGGTCAAGAAGAAGGAACACTTAGACCAAAAGGAGGAGGCCATCACAACGCTCCATGATAAGCTAAAAGCTTATTATACGATGCTGGAGAAACAATGGGACAAGCAGGCTACGGCTGAGGCGAAGCTGCAGAAGCTGCAGCAGGAACTTGCCGACAAGGCCAGCAACATTGCTCGCGCCGAGGAAAGCCTCAAGGCGAGGGAAGCTTCCCTGGCAAAATGGGCGACTGATCTCCCCTGGGAGGAGGAGGACCTCGCCTTCAGGGAGGAGATGTGGGCAAGGCGGAACAAGTTGTTGGATGAGCTTGAGCTCAAGGCAGAGGAGAAAGGGAAGCGTTTGGAGGGGAAAGTGTGGGCACTGGAGGAGCAGGTCCGCCAGTTCTAGGCAGCGCAAGCTGCTTAGGCGACGCAGACGGCCTCGGGTCCCCAGGCGGTGGAGGTGATGAGGAAGACACTCGACGACCTCCGAGCTGAGCAACGCGTCGGGGCCCAGCGCATCGCCGCCTGGGCTGGCAAGGCAAGCACGGCGTTAGTGCCGCTGGGGGTGAGTCCCATCCCGGCGTTGGTGCGGCCGGCGTCCATCTCCGACGTGCTCCCGGTACTGGATTCCGCTGCTGACCGCCTTCGACGTCTGGATCAGATTCTTGGCGCCCGCTTGGAGGCCGAGGGCAGCAGACTCTGCCGGTCGGCAGTAGAGTACGTCTTGACATGCTTCCGGAGCCACGATCCGACTGTCTCCTTAGGGCCAGTTATTGCGGGTCCGGTGGCCGATACTAAAGATGCTGCCTAGGAGGGCGTGCAGGACGTTGTGGACGTGGTGGTCGGGCGCTTCCAGCGGGATCCTACTAACAATGAGTAGCCAGGCCTGCGTGGAGAAAAACGAGGGTTCCGCTGGGGAGCGGGTTGTAATATGTGTTTGATTTTGTAAGATACTCTTTAGGTACTACTTATCGGGTGATATTACAACTTATCTGCATGCCACTTTTCCTTTGCTGTGTGCATTGTTACCAACTTCTTCCCTGGTACCTAGCCCCCCTAGGATATGGCCTCAACGTGTCGGGGCTGGATGCCAGGATTCTTAAGGAGGAACTGGTGTCATGGCCCCCAAGGGGCAATCCCAACTGGGACCTGACCTGCACACAGTCTTGGCTAGGTATTTTTAGTAGCGCACCGATAGGGTCCGCTAGCTGGTATTTCTTATCCTTTGATTCACGCAACAGGACCGGCCACAGGGCGGTGGTGAAAGGGAAATGTGCCCTTGGGCCATTTCTAAGTATTTTGGTGATTGAGTGCCAACACAAGTGCTTTTGTGTTAATCTATGCAAAGTGGTGGACAAAGTGCAAATCATGTCAAAAGGTATGTTTCTAGACTTAGTACATTGTTTTATGGACTAATGTATTGTGTCTAAGTGCTAGAAACAGGAAAAATCAAGTTAGAGAAGAGATGGCTTTGTTCAGCCAAAGTCTGCTCAGTCTGGGTGCACCGGACTGTCCGGTGGTGCATCAGACAGTGTCCGGTGCGCCAGGCTGGCTCTGGTGAACTTGCTGCTCTCGGGAGTTCGACGGCGTTGTACGGCTATAAATCACCGGACTGTCCGGTGTGCACCGGACTGTCCGGTGAGCCGTTCACAGGCAAAGTCGTCGCTCTCAGGAAGGAATTAACGGCGTACGGCTATAATTCACGGTGAGCCAACGGTCAGCCGGGCCAACGGTCGGCTGAGGATTCCGCGCGTGACGCGTGGCCGAGCCAACGGTCACATTGGGGCACCGGACTGTCCGGTGTGCACCGGACAGTGTTCGGTGTGCCAACGGCTCTGGATCTTCAACGGTCGACTGCGCCATAGAAGGAAAGAAATCCGCACCGGACAGTGTCCGGTGCGCCAGGCGACAGAAGGCAAGATCTGCCTTCCTGGAATGCTCTCAAAGGCTCCTAGCTGCCTTGGGGCTATAAAAGGGACCCCTAGGCGCATGGAGGAGCACACCAAGCATACTCAAAGCATTCCTAAGCACCAAGACTTCGATTCCACGCATTTGTTTCTTCGTGATAGCATCTAGAGCTCTAGTTGAGTTGTGAACTCGTTGGGTTGTGTTGCGAGCTCTTGTTGCGACTTGTGTGCGTGTTGACATTCTGATTTTGTGTCTTGTGTGCGTTGCTCATCCCTCCCTTACTCCGTGCTTCTTTGTGAACTTCAAGTGTAAGGGCGAGAGGCTCCAAGTTGTGGAGATTCCTCGCAAACGGGATAAAGAAAAGCAAAGCAAAACACCGTGGTATTCAAGTGGGTCTTTGGACCGTTTGAGAGGGGTTGATTGCAACCCTCGTCCGTTGGGACGCCACAACGTGGAGTAGGCAAGCGTTGGTCTTGGCCGAACCACGAGATAAACAACGGTGCCATCTCTGTGTTGATATCTTTGTGGTTATTGTGTTTTGTTGAGACTCCTCTCTAAGCCACTTGGCATTATTGTGCTAACGCCTAATCAAGTTTTGTGGCATTAAGTCTCAAGTTTTACAGGATCACCTATTCACCCCCCTCTAGGTGCTCTCAATTGGTATCAGAGCCGTTCTCTTCACGAAGGGACTAATCGCCCGAAGAGATGGATCCTAAGGGGAAGGGAATTGTGATCAACGATAAGGAGGAGTCCTTCGTCAACGAGCCGAAGGATGACAAGCCTACCGACTCGGGCTCAGGCTACAAACGCAAAGATGGGAAGAAGACGGACGCATCAAGGAGATCGTCTACTACGACGACAGCGACGAGTCCACTTCTTCCCACAAGGACGACGACAACGACTACGAGAAAAGAAAGATGGTTAATTCGAATTTTTCTTTCGATTACTCTTGTATTCCTCAGAGTTCAAATGCTCATTTGCTTTCCATCCCTCTTGGCAAACCTCCACACTTTGATGGGGAGGACTACGGATTTTGGAGTCACAAAATGCGTAGTCACTTGTTTTCTCTCCATCCAAGCATATGGGAGATTGTTGAGAACGGAATGAAATTTGATAGCTCGGATAGTCCTATATTTATTAATGAACAGATTCATAAAAATGCACAAGCTACTACTGTGTTGTTAGCCTCTTTGTGCAGGGACGAGTACCATAAGGTGAGCGGCTTGGACAATGCCAAGCAGATCTGGGACACCCTCAAGATCTCTCATGAGGGGAACGAAGTCACCCTGCTCACCAAGATGGAGTTGGTGGAGGGCGAGCTTGGAAGATTCGCGATGATAAGGGGCGAGGAGCCAACCCAAACATACAACCGGCTCAAGACCCTCATCAATAAAATAAGGAGCTACGGAAGCACGCGATGGACGGACCACGACATCGTTCGTCTAATGCTAAGGTCCTTTACTGTACTTGATCCACATCTGGTGAACAATATTCGTGAAAATCCTAGGTACACCAAGATGTCGCCCGAAGAAGTTCTTGGGAAGTTCGTAAGCGGGCGAATGATGATCAAGGAGGCGAGATACGTCGACGATGCACTAAATGGACCAATCCAAGAGCCTCAAACTATTGCTCTCAAGGCAACGAGGAGCAAGGAGGCGCTACCTAGCAATGTGGCGCAAGTAGAGGCGGTCGGGCTTAATGATGAAGAGATGGCCCTCATCATCAAGCGCTTCAAGACGGAGCTAAAGGGTCGCAAGGGACAGCCAAGCAAGACCAAGACAAAGGGGAAGCGCTCATGCTTCAAATGTGGTAAGATTGGTCATTTTATTGCTAACTGTCCTGATAATGATAGTGACCAGGAAAAAGGGAACAAAAGAGAAAAGAAGAAGAGTTACAAGAAGGCCAAGGGCGAGGCACACCTTGGAAAGGAGTGGGACTCAGATTGTTCATCATCTAACTCCGACAATGAAGGACTCGCCGCCACCACCTTCAACAAGTCATCCCTCTTCCCCAACGAGAGTCACACATGCCTCATGGCGAAGGAGAAGAAGGTATGTACTCGAAACAATGCCACTTATGATTCTTCTAGTGATGATGAGTCTAGTGATGAAGAAATAGATTACTCTAGTTTGTTCAAGGGATTGGATAGAACTAAAATAGATAAGATTAATGAATTGATTGATGCCTTGAATGAAAAGGATAGAGTTTTAGAGAAACAAGAGGACCTTTTATATGAAGAGCATGATAAATTTGTTAGTGCACAAAATTGACTTGCTCTAGAAGTTAAAAGGAATGAAATGCTTTCTTGTGAACTATCTACTTGTCATGAAACCATTTCTACTTTAAAAGGTGTTAATGATAATTTAAATGCTAAACTAGAAGTAGCAAGTAAATCTAACTCTTGTGTAGAATATGTTATGATTTGCAATAGGTGTAAAGATTTTGACATTGATGCTTGTAGTGAACACCTAGTTTCAATTTCCAAATTAAAGGATGAATTGGCTAGTCTTAATGCCCAACTTAAGACTAGCAAAAGTGAATTCGATAAGCTAAAGTTTGCAAGGGATGCCTACACGATTGGTAGACACCCCTCAATTAAGGATGGACTTGGCTTCAAGAGGGAAGCCAAGAACTTGACAAGCCATAAAGCTCCCATCTCCGCCAAGGAGAAAGGGAAGGCCCCTATGGCTAGTAGTGCTAAAAAGAAGCATGCTTTTATATACCATGATAGGAGACAGTCTAGAAATGCTTATAGGAGTTGTAATGCTTATGATGCTTTTGATTCTCATGCCATGTTTGCTTCTAGTTCTTCCTATGTGCATGGTAGAGATATGTCTAGGAGAAATGTTGTTCATCATATGCCTAGGAGAAATGTTGTTGATGTTCCTAGGAAAGTTAATGAACCTTCTACAATATATCATGCTTGCAATGCTTCATTTGCCATTTGTAGAAAGAATAAGAAGGTGATTGCTAGGAAGTTAGGGGCAAGATGCAAGGGAGATAAAACTTGCATTTGGGTCCCTAAGACAATTGTGACTAACCTTGTAGGACCCAACAAGAGTTGGGTACCTAAGACCCAAGCCTAAATTTGCCTTGCAGGTTTATGCATCCGGGGGTTCAAGCTGGATTACCGACAGTGGATGCACAAACCATATGACGGGGGAGAATAAGATGTTCACCTCCTACGTCAAAAACAAGGATTCCCAAGATTCAATAATATTCGGTGATGGGAACCAAGGCAAGGTAAAAGGGTTAGGTAAAATTGCTATTTCATCCGAGCACTCTATATCTAATGTGTTTTTAGTTGAGTCTCTTGGATATAATTTGTTATCTGTTAGTCAATTATGCAATATGGGATATAATTGTCTATTCACAAATGTAGATGTGTCTGTCTTTAGAAGGTGTGATGGTTCACTAGCTTTTAAGGGTGTACTAGACGACAAACTTTATTTGGTTGATTTTGCAAAAGAAGAGGCCGGTCTAGATGCATGATTAATCGCTAAGACTTGCATGGGCTGGCTGTGGCATCGCCGCTTAGCACATGTGGGGATGAAGAACCTCCACAAGCTTCTAAAGGGAGAACACATGATAGGTCTAACTAATGTGCATTTCGAAAAAGATAGACCTTGTGCAGCTTGTCAAGCAGGGAAACAGGTGGGAAGCTCTCATCACACCAAAAATGTGATGACCACATCAAGACCCTTGGAGATGCTTCATATGGACCTCTTCGGACCCGTCGCCTATCTAAGCATAGGAGGAAGTAAGTATGGTCTTGTTATAGTTGATGATTTTTCCCGCTTCACTTGGGTATTCTTTTTGCAGGATAAATCTGAAACCCAAGGGACCCTCAAGCGCTTCCTCAGGAGAGCTCAAAATGAGTTTGAGCTCAAGGTGAAGAAGATAAGAAGCGACAACGGGTCCGAATTCAAGAACCTTCAAGTGGAGGAGTATCTTGAGGAGGAAGGAATCAAGCACGAGTTCTCCGCTCCCTACACACCACAACAAAATGGTGTGGTAGAGAGGAAGAACAGGACGCTCATCGATATGGCAAGGACTATGCTTGGAGAGTTCAAGACCCCCGAGCGCTTTTGGTCAGAAGCCATGAACACGGCTTGCCACGCCATCAACCGGGTCTACCTTCACCGCCTCCTCAAGAAGACTTCGTATGAGCTTCTAACCGGTAACAAACCCAATGTGTCTTACTTTCGTGTATTTGGGAGCAAGTGTTATATTCTTGTGAAGAAAGGTAGAACTTCAAAATTTGCTCCCAAAGCTGTAGAAGGGTTTTTATTAGGTTATGACTCAAATACAAAGGCGTATAGAGTCTTCAACAAATCATCGGGTTTGGTTGAAGTCTCTAGCGATGTTGTATTTGATGAGACTAATGGCTCTCCAAGAGAGCAAGTTGTTGATCTTGATGATGTAGATGAAGAAGACGTTCCAACGGCCGCTATGCGCACCATGGAGATTGGCGATGTGCGACCACAGGAACAATTGGAGCAAGATCAACCTTCTTCCTCAACGATGGTGCATCCCCCAACTCAAGATGATGAACAGGTTCATCAAAAGGAGACGTGTGATCAAGGGGGAGTACAAGACGATCATGTGATGGAGGAAGAAGCACAACCGGCACCTCCAACCCAAGTTTGAGCGACGATTCAAAGGAATCATCCCGTCGACCAAATTTTGGGTGATATTAGCAAGGGAGTAACTACTCGCTCTAGATTGGTGAATTTTTGTGAGCATTACTCTTTTGTCTCTTCTATTGAGCCTTTCAGGGTAGAAGAGGCCTTGCTAGATCCGGACTGGGTGTTGGCCATGCAGGAAGAGCTCAACAACTTCAAGCGTAATGAAGTTTGGACACTGGTGCCTCGTCCCAAGCAAAACGTTGTGGGAACCAAGTGGGTGTTCTGCAACAAACAGGACGAGCACGGGGTGGTGACGAGGAACAAGGCTCGACTTGTGGCAAAAGGTTATGCCCAAGTCGCAGGTTTGGACTTTGAGGAGACTTTCGCTCCTGTGGCTAGGCTAGAATCAATTTGTATTTTGCTAGCATATGCCGCTCACCATTCTTTCAGGTTGTTCCAAATGGATGTGAAGAGCGCTTTCCTCAACGGGCCGATCAAGGAGGAGGTGTACGTGGAGCAACCCCCTGGCTTCGAGGATGATCGGTACCCCGACCACGTGTGTAAGCTCTCTAAGGCGCTCTATGGACTTAAGCAAGCCCCAAGAGCATGGTATGAATGCCTTAGAGACTTTTTAATTGCTAATGCTTTCAAGGTTGGGAAAACCGATCCAACTCTTTTCACTAAGACTTGCGATGGTGATCTTTTTGTGTGCCAAATTTATGTCGATGACATAATATTTGGTTCTACTAACCAAAAGTCTTGTGAAGAGTTTAGCAGGGTGATGACGTAGAAATTCGAGATGTCAATGATGGGCGAGTTGAACTACTTCCTTGGGTTCCAAGTGAAGCAACTCAAGGACGACACCTTCATCTCCCAAACAAAGTACACGCAAGACTTGCTAAAGCGGTTTGGGATGAAGGACGCCAAGCCCGCAAAGACGCCGATGGGAACTGACGGACACACCGACCTCAACAAAGGAGGTAAGTCCGTTGATCAAAAAGCATACCGGTCCATGATAGGTTCTTTGCTTTATTTATGTGCTAGTAGACCGGATATTATGCTTAGCGTATGCATGTGTGCTAGATTTCAATCTGATCCAAGTGAGTGTCACTTAGTGGCCGTGAAGAGAATTCTTAGATATTTAGTCGCTACGCCTTGCTTCGGGATCTGGTATCCAAAGGGGTCTAACTTTGACTTGATTGGATATTCAGATTCCGACTATGCTGGATGTAAGGTCAATAGGAAGAGTACATCGGGGACGTGCCAATTCTTAGGAAGGTCCCTGGTGTCATGGAATTCTAAGAAACAAACCTCCGTTGCCCTATCCACCGCTGAGGCCGAGTATGTTGCCGCAGGACAGTGTTGCGCGCAACTACTTTGGATGAGGCAAACCCTCCGGGACTTTGGCTACAATCTGAGCAAAGTCCCACTCCTATGTGACAATGAGAGTGCTATCCGCATAGCGGACAATCCTGTTGAGCACAGCCGCACAAAGCACATTGACATCCGGCATCACTTTTTGAGAGACCACCAGCAAAAGGGGGATATCGAAGTGTTTTATGTTAGCACCGAGAACCAGCTAGCCGATATCTTTACCAAGCCTTTAGATGAGAAGGCCTTTTGCAGGCTGCGTAGTGAGCTAAATGTCTTAGATTCGCGGAACTTGGATTGATTTATAGCATACATGTATTTATGCCTTTGATCATGTTCCTTATGCATTTTGTTGCTTACTGTGGTGCTCAAGTTGTACAATCACTCCCCAGACCTCACAAGTCCTTTTGCATGTGATGCACATATTTAGGGGGAGTTGTGCTACAACTTGACCCTTTGAGACTAACCGTGTGCTTGAGTTTGCTTAATTTAGTCTCAAAGGAGGTTTGAAAGGAAAAGGTGGACTTGGACCATGAAAGACTTCTACTGCACTCCAATGAGCGGGTAACTTATTCCAAGTTCATCTCATGTACTCTTATTGCCTTTGTATTCTTATTTGAAGACTTTGGTGAGGCAATGGGGTTTTAGGGCCAAGATTGATCTCGTTTTGGTGCTTGATGCCAAAGGGGGAGAAAATAAGGCCAAAGCAATAAATGGATCAGCTACCACTTGAGAAATTTTGAAAATAGTAGAATAGAGCTTTTGGTTTGTCAAAACTCTTTTATTGTCTCTTTTGTCAAAAGTTGGCCTCTTGTGGGGAGAAGTGTTGATTTTGGGAAAAGGGGGAGTTTTTGAAATCCTTGATCAATTTCTTTTGGAATACCTCTCTTTATGTCTCTATAAGTGGATTTGACTTAGAGATAGGAAATTGAGTTTGATTTGCAAAAACAAACCAAGTGGTGGCAAAGAGTGATCCATATATGCCAAATATGAATCAAAACTATATTGAGTTTTCATTTGCATTGATATTGCACTTGTTCTAGTTGCTTTATGTTGTGTTGGCATAAATCACCAAAAAGGGGGAGATTGAAAGGGAAATGTGCCCTTGGGCCATTTCTAAGTATTTTGGTGATTGAGTGCCAACACAAGTGCTTTTGTGTTAATCTATGCAAAGTGGTGGACAAAGTGCAAATCATGTCAAAAGGTATGTTTCTAGACTTAGTACATTGTTTTATGGACTAATGTATTGTGTCTAAGTGCTGGAAACAGGAAAAATCAAGTTAGAGAAGAGATGGCTTTGTTCAGCCAAAGTCTGCTCAGTCTGGGTGCACCGGACTGTCCGGTGGTGCACCGGACAGTGTCCGGTGCGCCAGGCTAGCTCTGGTGAACTTGCTGCTCTCGGGAGTTCGACGGCGTTGTACGGCTATAAATCACCGGACTGTCCGGTGTGCACCGGACTGTCCGGTGAGCCATTCACAGGCGAAGTTGTCGCTCTCGGGAAGGAATTAACGGCGTATGACTATAATTCACCGGACTGTCCGGTGTGCACCGGACTGTCCGATGAGCCAACGGTCAGCCGGGCCAACGGTCGGCCGAGGATTCCGCGCGTGACGCGTGGCCGAGCCAACGGTCACATTGGGGCACCGGACTGTCCGGTGTGCACCGGACAGTGTCCGGTGCGCCAACGGCTCTGGATCTTCAACGGTCGACTGCGCCATAGAAGGAAAGAAATCCGCACCAGACAGTGTCCGGTGGTGCATCGGACTGTCCGGTGCGCCAGGCAACAGAAGGCAAGATCTGCCTTCCTGGAATGCTCTCAACGGCTCCTAGCTGCCTTGGGGCTATAAAAGGGACCCCTAGGCGCATGGAGGAGCACACCAAGCATACTCAAAGCATTCCTAAGCACCAAGACTTCGATTCCACGCATTTGTTTCTTCGTGATAGCATCTAGAGCTCTAGTTGAGTTGTGAACTCGTCGGGTTGTGTTGCGAGCTCTTGTTGCGACTTGTGTGCATGTTGACATTCTGATTTTGTGTCTTGTGTGCGTTGCTCATCCCTCCCTTACTCCGTGCTTCTTTGTGAACTTCAAGTGTAAGGGCGAGAGGCTCCAAGTTGTAGAGATTCCTCGCAAATGGGATAAAGAAAAGCAAAGCAAAACACCGTGGTATTCAAGTGGGTCTTTGGACCGCTTGAGAGGGGTTGATTGCAACCCTCGTCCGTTGGGACGCCACAACGTGGAGTAGGCAAGCGTTGGTCTTGGCCGAACCACGGGATAAACCACTGTGCCATCTCTGTGTTGATATCTTTGTGGTTATTGTGTTTTGTTGAGACTCCTCTCTAAGCCACTTGGCATTATTGTGCTAACGCCTAATCAAGTTTTGTGGCATTAAGTCTCAAGTTTTACAGGATCACCTATTCAACCCCCCCCCCCTCTAGGTGCTCTCAGGTGGGGCGTGTAGGCTTATGGTACTTGACCATACCAAGCGACTTCACAGCCCCAAACCACCCCATCGTCTGGTTGCCGGGTCTGGCTACTCAATTCGGATGTCGCTATACCAGCCAGGGAGGGAGACTGCATGGGTGAGTGAGACAGTAATAATGGGTGTAAACTTTGGAATAAAACCATCATAAAAACAGTTCTGTGGGTCGAACCCCTTCCTTATAACCGGATATACACGAGTGTAGGCCAACAGACCGGGTTTATTGAGGGCGGACCTGTCTGGGCTGGCGCATATAAATGCGTGAAAGTCGCCTAGAGGGGGGGTGAATAGGCGGAATCTGAAAATTACAAACTTAAGCACAACTACAAGCCGGGGTTAGCGTTAGAAATATAAACGAGTCCGAAAGAGAGGGCAAAAACAAATCACAAGCAAATAAGAATGGATGGCACAGTGATTTGTTTTACCGAGGTTCGGTTCTTGCGAACCTACTCCCCGTTGAGGTGGTCACAAAGACCGGGTCTCTTTCAACCCTTTCCCTCTCTTAAACGGTCACTTAGACCGAGTGAGCTTCTCTTCTCAATCAAATGGGACACTAAGTCCATTACAAGGACCACCACACAATTGGTGTCTCTTGTTTTGATTACAAGTGTTATGGAAACAATAATGAGGAAGAAGAAAAGCAATCCAAGCGCAAGAGCTCAAAAGAATACAAAAGTCTCTCTCTCTAGTCACTAATTTGTTTGGAGTGATTCCGGACTTGGGAGAGGATTTGATCTCTTTGTTTGTGTCTTGTATTGAATGTTATAGCTCTTGTATGAGGTTTGAAGGCTGAAAACTTGGATGCATTGAAGTGTGGTGGTTGGGGGGTATTTATAGCCTCAACCACCAAAAGAACCGTTGGTGAGGGCTACTGTCGAATGGCGCACCGGACAGTCCGGTGCGCCACCGGACACTGTCCGGTGCGCCAGCCACGTCACCAAACGTTGGGTTCCGACCATTGGAGCTCTGACAATTGGGGCCACCGGACAGTCCGGTGGTGCACCGGATAGGTCCTGTAGACTGTCTGGTGCGCCTTCTGGCGCCTGCTCTGACTTCTGCGCGCGCAGGCGCGCACTGTAGCGCATTTAATGTCTTCTGCAGATGACCGTTGGCGCGAAGTAGCGGTTGCTCCGCTGGCACACCGGACAGTCCGGTGTTACACCAGACAGTCCAATGAATTATAGCGGAACAGCCTCCCAAATTCCCGAAGCTGGCAAGTTCAGCGTCGATCTCCCTGGTGCACTGGACACTGTCCGGTGGCACACCGGACAGTCCGGTGCGCCAGACCAGGGCTGCCTTCGGTTTAACTTTGCTTCTTTTATTTGAACCCTTTCTTTTGACTTGTATTGGTTTGTTGTGAACCTTTGGCACCTGTAGAACTCATAATCTAGAGCAAACTAGTTAGTCCAATAATTTGTGTTGGGCAATTCAACCACCAAAATTCATATAGGAAAAGGTTTGACCCTATTTCCTTTTCAATCTCCCCCTTTTTGGTGATTGATGCCAACACAAACCAAAGCAAGTATAAAAGTGCTGAATTGAACTAGTTTGCATAAGGTAAGTGCAAAGGTTGCTTGGAATTGAAACCAACAAACTTATTTTAATAGATGTGCATGGATGGTTTTCTTCTTATTTAAAATTTTGGACCTCATTTGCACCATGGGTTTTGTTTTGCAAATTCTTTGTAAAATTCTTTTCAAAAACCTTTTGCAAATAGTCAAAGGTACATGAATAAGATTGAAAGAAGCATTTTCAAGATTTGAAATTTTCTCCTCCTGTTTCAAATGCTTTTCCTTTGACTTAAACAAAACTCCCCCTAAATAAAATTCTCCTCTTAGTGTTCAAGAGGGTTTTGCAGTTTTGAAGATACTACTTTCTCTCCCTTTTGAACACAATAAGATATTAATTTGAAAAACTTCATTTTTAAAATTCGGTGGTGGTGCGATCTTTTTGCTTTGGGCTCATACTTTCTCCCCCTTTGGCATGAATCGCCAAAAACGGATACTTGTGAGTGAAATATAAGCCCTTATACTTTCTCCCAAATGGCAAACAAATAGACATGAGTGAAGATTATACCAAATTGGAGAGTGATGCGGAGTTCCGGCAAATATCGATGGAGTTGAATGGAAACGCCTTCTTTGCCGAATACTCCATTTCCCTTTCAATTGCTATGACTAAGCATAATAGTACACTTGAAAACACATTAGTCATAGACATAAAAGAGATATGATCAAAGGTATATAAATGAGCTATGTGTGCAAAGAATCAATCAAAATTCCTAGAATCAAGAATATTTAGCTCATTCCTAAGTTCGGTAAAGGTTTTCTCATCTAAAGGCTTGGTAAAGATATCGGCCAATTGATCTTTGGTGTTTATATAGGCTATCTCGATATCCCCCTTTTGTTGGTGATCTCTCATAAAGTGATACCGAATGGCTATGTGCTTAGTGTGGCTGTGTTCAACGGGATTATCCGCCATGCGGATGGCACTCTCATTATCACATAGGAGAGGAACTTTGCTAAACTTGTAGCCATAGTCCCTAAGGGTTTGCCTCATCCAAAGCAATTGCGCGCAACAATGGCCTGCGGCAATATACTCGGCTTCGGCGGTAGAAAGAGCTACTGAGTTTTGTTTCTTTGAAGCCCAAGACACCAAGGATCTCCCCATAAACTGACAAGTCCCTGATATGCTCTTCCTATCAATCTTACACCCTGCCCAATTGGCATCGGAATATCCTAATAAATCAAACGAGGATCCCTTGGGGTACCAAAGACCAAACTTAGGAGTTTGAACTAAATATCTTAAGATTCACTTCATGGTCCTAAGGTGAACTTCCTTAGGGTCGGCTTGGAACCTTGCACACATGCATACAGAAAGCATAATGTCCGGTCCAGATGCACATAAATAGAGTAAAGAGCCTATCATCGACCGGTATACCTTTTGATCTACGGATTTACCTCCCGTGTCGAGGTCGAGATGCCCATTGGTTCCCATGGGTGTCTTGATGGGCTTGGCATCCTTCATTCCAAACTTGGTGAGTATATCTTGAATGTACTTCGTTTGACAGATGAAGGTGCCCTCTTGGAGTTGCTTCACTTGAAAGCCTAGAAAATACTTCAACTCCCCCATCATAGACATCTCGAATTTTTGAATCATGATCCTACTAAACTCTTCACAAATAGATTTGTTAGTATACCCAAATATGATATCATCAACATAAATTTGGCATACAAACAAATCATTTTCAATGGTTTTAGTGAATAAAGTAGGATCGGCCTTTTCGACTTTGAAGCCATTAGTGATAAGAAAATCTCTTAGGCATTCATACCATGCTCTTGGGGCTTGCTTGAGCCCATAAAGCGCCTTAGAGAGTTCGTAAACATGGTTAGGATACTCACTATCTTCAAAGCTGGGAGGTTGCTTAACATAGACCTCTTCCTTGATTGGTCCATTGAAGAAGGCACTCTTCACGTCCATTTGATAGAGCTTAAAGCCGGGAGGCAAGTAATATACGAATTGACTCGAGCCTAGCTACGGGTGCATAGGTTTCACCAAAATCCAAACCTTCGACTTGTGAATACCCTTTGGCCACAAGTCGTGCCTTGTTCCTTGTCACCACACCATGCTCATCTTGTTTGTTGCGGAAGACCCACTTGGTTCCTACAACATTTTGGTTAGGACGTGGAACTAAATGCCATACCTCATTCCTCGTGAAGTTGTTGAGCTCCTCTTGCATCGCCAGCACCCAATCCGAATCTTGAAGTGCTTCCTCTACCCTGTGTAGCTCAATAGAGGAAACAAAAGAGTAGTGTTCACAAAAATGAGCAACACGAGATCGAGTGGTTACCCCTTTGTGAATATCTCCTAGGATGGTGTTCACGGGGTGATCTCGTTGGATTGCTTGGTGGACTCTTGGGTGTGGCGGTCTTTGATTTTGCTCATCCTCCTTGTCTTGATCATGGGCATCTCCCCCTTGATCATTGTCGTCCTCTTGAGGTGGCTCATCTTCTTGATCTTCTTCCTCATCATCTTGAGCCTCATCCTCATCTTGGGTTGGTGGAGATGATTACATGGAGGAAGAAGGTTGATCTTGTGCTTGTGGAGGCTCTTCAAATTCCTTAGGACACACATCCCCAATGGACATGTTCCTTAGCGCGACGCATAGAGCCTCTTCATCATCTAGCTCATCAAGATCAACTTGCTCTACTTGAGAGCCGTTAGTCTCATCAAACACAATGTCACAAGAAACTTCAACTAGTCTAGTGGACTTGTTAAAGACTCTATATGCCCTTGTGTTTGAATCATATCCTAGTAAAAACCCTTCTACAGCCTTAGGAGCAAATTTAGATTTTCTACCTCTTTTAACAAGAATAAAGCATTTGCTACCAAAGACTCTAAAATATGGAACATTTGGCTTTTTACCGATGAGGAATTCATATGATGTCTTCTTGAGGATTCGATGTAGATATAATCGGTTAATGGCATAGCAGGCGGTGTTGACCGCCTCAGCCCAAAACCGATCCAAAGTCTTGTACTCATCAAGCATGGTCCTTGCCATGTCCAGTAGAGTTCTATTCTTCCTCTCCACTACACCATTTTGTTGTGGCGTGTAGGGAGAAGAGAACTCATGCTTGATGCCCTCCTCCTCAAGGAAGCCTTCAATTTGTGAGTTCTTGAACTCCGTTTCGTTGTCGCTTCTTATTTTCTTGATCCTCAAGCCGAACTCATTTTGAGCCCGTCTCAAGAATCCCTTCAAAGTTTCTTGGGTTTGAGATTTATCCTACAAAAAGAATACCCAAGTGAAGCGAGAATAATCATCCACAATAACTAGACAGTACTTGCTCTCGCCGACGCTTATGTAGGCTATCGGGCCGAATAGGTCCATGTGGAGGAGCTCGAGTGGCCTGTCAGTTGTCATGATGTTCTTGTGTGGATGATGACCACCAACTTGCTTCCCTGCTTGACATGCGCTACAAATCCTGTCTTTCTCAAAATGAACATTTGTTAGTCCTAAAATGTGTTCTCCCTTTAGAAGCTTGTGAAGATTCTTCATCCCAACATGGGCTAGTTGGCGATGCCAGAGCCAACCCATGTTAGTCTTAGCAATTAAGCAAATATCGAGTTCAGCTCTATTGAAATCAACTAAGTATAGCTGACTCTATAACACTCCCTTAAAAGCTACTGAATCATCACTTCTTCTAAAGATAGTAACACCTGTATCTGTAAAAAGACAGTTGTAACCCATTTTGCATAATTGAGAAACAGAAAGCAAGTTGTAATCTAAAGAATCTACAAGAAAAACATTGGAAATAGAATGATCAGGTGATATAGCAATTTTACCCAATCCTTTGATCAAACCTTGATTTCCATCCCCAAATGTGATAGCTCGTTGGGGATCTTGGTTTTTCTCGTAGGAGGAGAACATCTTTTTCTCCCCAGTCATATGGTTTGTGCACCCTCTATTGATGATCCAACTTGAGCCCCTGGATGCATAAACCTATAAAACAAATTTAGTTCTTGATTTTAGGTACCCAAACAGTTTTGGGTCCTTTGACATTAGATACAAGAACTTTGGGTACCCAAAAACAAGTCTTTGACCCCTTGTGTTTGCCCCCAACATATTTGGCAACTACCTTGCCTGATTTGTTAGTAAGCACATAGGAAGCATCAAAAGTCTTAAATGAAATATTAGGTTCATTTGATGTGATAGGAGTTTTCTTCTTAGGCAATTTAGCATGAGTAGATTGCCTAGAACTAGATGTCTCACTCTTATACATAAAAGCATGATGAGATCCAGAGTGAGACTTCCTAAAATGAATTCTCCTAATTTTGTGTTCGGGATAGCCGGCAGGATACAAAATGTAACCCTCGTTATCCTGAACCATGGGAGCTTTGCCCTTAACAAAGTTAGACAATCTTTTAGGAGGGGCATTAAGCTTGACATTGTCTCCCTTTTGGAAGCCAATGCCATCCTTAATGCTAGGGCGTCTCCCACTATAAAGCATACTACGAGCAAATTTAAAATTTTCATTTTCTAACTCATGCTCGGCAATTTTAGCATCTAATTTTGCTATATGATCATTTTGTTGTTTAATCATAGCAATGTGATCATGAATAGCATCAGCATTAATATCTCTACATCTAGTGCAAATGGTAACATGCTCAATGGTAGATGTAGAGGTTTTGCAAGTATTTAACTCAACAATCTTAGCATGCAAAATATCATTCTCATCTCTAAGATTGGAAATAGAAATATTGCAAACATCTAGTTCCTTAGCCTTAGCAATCAATTTTTCATTCTCATTCCTAAGGCTAGCAAGAGAGGCATTCAATTGATCGATCTTAGCATTTAAACTAGCATTATCATTTCTAAGATTGACAATTGAATCATCACAAATATTTGACTTCTCAACCTTAGCAATCAAATTTGCATTCTCAATTCTAAGGTTGGAGATAGTGTCATGGCAACTACTTAGCTCACTAGTTAATTTTTCATTTTTCTCTACCTCCTGAGCATAAGCATTTTTAGTCTTAACATGCTTTTTGTTTTCTTTGATAAGGAAGTCCTCTTGGCTATCCAAGAGATCATCCTTCTCATGAATGGCACTAATCAATTCATTTAATTTCTCTTTTTGTTGCATGTTAAGATTGGCAAAAAGAGTAAGCAAGTTATCCTCCTCATCACTAGAATTATCCTCATCACTAGAGGTTGCATATTTAGTGGAGGATTTTGATTTTACCTTCTTCTTGTCGTCCTTTGCCATAAGACACTTGTGGCCGATGTTGGGGAAGAGGAGGCCCTTGTTGACGGCGATGTTGGCGGCGTCCTCGTCGGTGGAGCTCTCGTCGGAGTCCCACTCCCGGCAAACATGGGCATCGCCGCCCTTCTTCTTGTAATACTTCTTCTTTTCCTTCCTCCTTCCCCTTTTGTCGTTTTCCTTGTCACTATCACTAGACAATGGACATTTAGCGATAAAATGACCGGGCTTACCACATTTGTAGCAAACCTTCTTGGAACGGGGCTTGTAATCTTTCCCTTTCCTTTGCTTGAGGATTTGGCGGAAGCTCTTGATGATGAGCACCATTTCCTCATTGTCGAGCTTGGAGGCGTCGATGGGGACCCTACTCGGTGTAGAGTCTTCTTTCTTCTCCTCCGTTGCCTTGAATGCAACGGGTTGTGCTTCGGGTACGGAGGAGGAGGCGCCTTGCTCGATGATCTTCTTGGAGCCTTTGATCATTAATTCAAAGCTCACAAATTTACCTATCACTTCCTCGGGAGACATTAGTTTATATCTTGGATCACCACGAATTAATTGAACTTGAGTGGGGTTTAGAAATATGAGTGATCTAAGAATAACCTTGACCATTTCATGGTCATCCCACTTGGTGCTCCCGAGGTTGCGCACTTGGTTCACCAAGGTTTTTAGCCGGTTGTACATGGCTTGCGGGTCTTCTCCTTGGTTAAGCATGAAACGACCGAGCTCCCCCTCGATCGTCTCCCTCTTGGTGATCTTGGTCACCTCGTCTCCTTCGTGCGCCGTTTTGAGCACATCCCAAATCTCCTTGGTGCTCTTCAATTCTTGCACCTTGTTATACTCCTCTCGACTTAGAGAGACGAGGAGTATTGTGGTGGCTTGTGAGTTGAAGTGCCGGATTTGGGCAACTTCATCCGAATCATAGTTCTCATCCCCTACGGATGGTACCTGTACACCAAACTCAACAATGTCCCAAATACTAGTGTGGAGTGAGGTTAGGTGATGTCTCATTTTATCACTCCACATGTTATAATCTTCACCGTCAAAAACCGGTGGTTTGCCTAATGGAACGGAAAGTAATGGAGTACGTTTAGAAATGCGAGGGTAGCGTAGGGGAATCTTACTAAACTTCTTGCGCTCATGGCGCTTAGAAGTTACGGACGGCGCGTCGGAGCCGGAGGTGGATGGCGACGAAGAATCGGTCTCGTAGTAGACCACCTTCTTCATTTTCTTATTTTTGTCGCCACTCAGATGCGACTTGTGGGAGTGTGATTCTCCATTTGCTTTGGAGCCGGACTCCCTTGACGGAGCCTTCTCGAGGCTTGTAGCGGGCTTCTCGCCGGTCACCATCTCCTTCTTGGCGTGATCTCCTGACATCACTTCGAGTGGTTAGGCTCTAATGAAGCACCGGGCTTTGATACCAATTGAAAGTCGCCTAGGGGGGTGAATAGGCAGAATCTAAAATTACAAACTTAAGCACAACTAAAAGCCGGGGTTTGCGTTAGAAATATAAACGAGTCCGAAAGAGAGGGCGAAAACAAATCACAAGCAAATAAGAATGGATGGCACAGTGATTTGTTTTACCGAGGTTCGGTTCTTGCGAACCTACTCCCCGTTGAGGTGGTCACAAAGACCGGGTCTCTTTCAACCCTTTCCCTCTCTCAAACGGTCACTTAGTCCGAGTGAGCTTCTCTTCTCAATCAAATGGGACACTAAGTCCACTACAAGGACCACCACACAATTGGTGTCTCTTGTTTTGATTACAAGTGTTATGGAAACAAGAATGAGGAAGAAGAAAAGCAATCCAAGCGCAAGAGCTCAAAAGAACACAAAAGTCTCTCTCTCTTGTCACTAATTTGTTTGGAGTGATTCCGGACTTGGGAGAGGATTTGATCTCTTTGTTTGTGTCTTGTATTGAATGTTATAGCTCTTGTATGAGGTTTGAAGGCTGAAAACTTGGATGCATTGAAGTGTGGTGGTTGGGGGGTATTTATAGCCCCAACCACCAAAAGAACCGTTGGTGAGGGCTACTGTCGAATGGCGCACCGGACAGTCCGGTGCGCCACTGGACACTGTCCGGTGCGCCAGCCATGTCACCAAACGTTGGGTTCCGACTGTTGGAGCTCTGACAATTGGGGCCATCGGATAGTCTGGTGGTGCACCGGACAGGTCCTGTAGACTGTCCGGTGCGCCTTCTGGCGCCTGCTCTGACTTCTGCGCGCGCAGGCGCGCACTGTAGCGCATTTAATGTCTTCTGCAGACGACCGTTGGTGCGAAGTAGTCGTTGCTCCGCTGGCACACCGGACAGTCTGGTGTTACACCGGACAGTCCGGTGAATTATAGCGGAGCGGCCTCCCAAATTCCCGAAGCTGGCAAGTTCAGTGTCGATCTCCCTGGTGCACCGGACATTGTCCGGTGCGCCAGACCAGGGCTGCCTTCGGTTTAACTTTCCTCCTTTTATTTGAACCCTTTCTTTTGACTTATATTGGTTTGTTGTGAACCTTTGACACCTGTAGAACTCATAATCTAGAGCAAACTACTTAGTCCAATAATTTGTGTTGGGCAATTCAACCACCAAAATTCATATAGGAAAAGGTTTTACCCTATTTCCCTTTCAATGCGCTTCTTAGTTACAGGGAAGGAGACCGAACCCCCAATTCTGTTTTTACGGGAAAAACTTACGGAGATGCTCCATATTCCAGGGGTTGGGAAGAGGTACTTCGTTATCTATGGCGAGGCGGATGCACCCGGGGCGGCATATTTCTGTCACCTTGAAGGGCCCTTCCCAGCTGGGAGAGAGCTTGTGGAGCCCTTCTCGGTTCAAAACTCGCCTTAGAACCAGGTCCCCGACTTCAAACTTCCTACTATGCACGAACCGTTGGTGGTAGCGCCTGAGCGCCTGGTTATACCGTGCATTTCAGACTGCTGCTCGCCACCTGTGCTCGTCGATGAAGTCCACATCCTCGTGTCGTAGCTGTTCCTACGCAGACTCATCAAATGGCTGGGCCCGTGGGGAGCCCATAATGATTTCCGGGGGAGGCAAACTTTGGCCCCATAGACCAGGAAGAGAATGGGGTCTCCCCGGTAGCTCGGCTGGGTGTGGTCTGGTTCCCCCATAGCACGGAGGGCAGCTCACTGACCCAATTTGCGCCATGCTTCTTTAAGCAGTCATAGGTACGCGTCTTGAGTCCCCTGAGAATCTCTGCATTTGCTCTCTCCACCTGTCCGTTGCTCCTAGGGTGGGCCACAGATGCGAAGTAGAGCTGGGTGCCGATGCCTTCACAGTACTCCTGAAAGATCCGACTTGTAAATTGGGTCCCATTGTCTATAATGATACGACTTGGGACCCCGAATCTGCAGACGATCGATTTGAGAAAAGCGACAACAGCGCTCTGGGTGATGCTGACCATAGGGGTGGCTTCCGGCCACTTGGTGAACTTGTCAATGGCGACAAAGAGGTACTGGTACCCGCCGACAGCCCTGGGAAACGGTCCCAGGATATCCACCCCCCATACGGCGAATGGCTAGGAGGGCGGAATCATTTGTAGAGCCTAAGCTAGTGTGCGTATCTACGTTGCATGGTACAGGCACGCTTCGCAGGACTTTACTAGCTCGGCCGCATCCTAGAGGGCGGTTGGCCAATAAAAACCATGTCGGAAGGCCTTACCGACCAGTGTGCGGGATGAAGAATGACTTCCACACTCCCCTCCATGGATCTTCGTGAGTAACTCACGGCCCTCTTCCTGGGTGATGCACCGCATGAGAATGTCGTTGGCGCCACGGTGGTAGAGACCCCCTTCTACCATCGTGTATCGCTTAGCCAACCGCACTATGCGCTCGGCAGAGACATGGTCTTCAGGAAGGATATTTTCCTTCAGGTAGTCTCGGATCTCGGAGATCCATGCATCGGGACCGCTCTGAGTTGTCGATTGTGGTGCTAAAGGGCCAGCGGAGTCCCCCAGAGCACACATAGCCTTTGGTGGGTTCTGGGACGCCACCGGGACCGCCGGCTTCGAGGTGCTGGTCTCGCCCCCTTCCCCCAGTTCGGCCGACTGGGCGGCGGGTCTCAACAGCCATCTTTCGAAGACGCCCTCGGGCACGGGTGCCCGAGTTGATGCCCTCTGGCAGAGGTCATCTGCCGCTGAGTTGTCAGCTCGGGGAACATGTTATAGTTCCAGGGCCGTGAAGTCCTTCTCCAGCTTCCTCACATGGAGGAGGTAAGCTACGAGTCTAGGCTCGTTGCAGCTACATTCCCTGCGGACCTGCTTGATGATTAGCTGAGAGTCCCCCTTCACGAGGAGCTGGCGGACCCCCAGAGTTAGGGTCGCGGATAGGCCGAAGATCAGCGCCTCATACTCCGCCATGTTGTTGGTGGCCTTGAACTCAAGACGCACCATATACTGCAGCTGGTCTCCGCCTGGGCCAGTGAGGATCACTCCCGCGCCAGCACTCTGTTGGCGGGCGGATCCATCGAAGAAAAGCGTCCAGTGGGGCTCGGTGAAGATCGGACCCCTGCGCTCCGCAGGTGTGGGGTCCGGAGCAGGGTCCGGGCCCCCAGGGGCGCATGGGGGTGGAGTCCACTCTACGATGAAGTCAGCCAGGACCTGACTTTTGATGGCGTGGCGGGGTTGGAAGTCCAGCTAGAACTCGGCGAGCTCCGCCGCCCACTTGGTGATGTTGCCAGTGGCGTTTGGGTTGTAGAGGATGGCCCTTAACGGAAAGGAGGTCACCACCACAACCTTGTGTGCTTGGAAATAGTGACGCGACTTCCTGGATGCGACCAACACTGCATAGAGAAGCTTGTGCGTCTCGAGGTACCTGGCCTTTGCTTCATGGAGGACCTCGCTGACGTAGTAGACTGGCTTCTAGACAGTCTGGGTCCCTGTAGCTGGTCCTAAGTTTCTAGGTTCCTGTCCTTCTTGTGCCACCCTTTCGGTGACTAACACCATGCTTATTGCTTCTGCAGGTGTGTAAGTGCAATCAACCCCAAGTGAGGGTTTTGGTGATTTAATGACAAAACAAATAAGGGTACTAACAGTTTTTGTTCTCAGTGTTTGATTAGAAGGAAACAGGAACTTAAGGAAGCACCAAGGACTTCATGCAACGGACGTATAAAAATTTATGTAAAATCTTGTGTTGCATGATGTAATTCTTCCTTGTTCTTTTCCGCACAGGTATAGGTGTTTGCTATAGCTCAAGTCCCCAAATTCAAAAGCTATTTTTGAAAACCAAAAATCACTTTAACATTATTTGGTTGACCATGGTTATGGTTGAGAAACCTAGAGTGTTCTTGCTGAAAAGCAGCTAAACTTCTTCAACTGCAGCTGAGCTTTCCAGCTGAACTTAACTTCAGCTGTGATGAGCTTCTTCAGCTGCAGCTGAGCTTTTCAGCTGAGCTGGACTTCAACTGAGTTGAACTTTTTCAACTCCAGCTGAACTTCAACTTCAGCTGTGGACCTCTTTGACCATACCCAGCTGAACTTGCCCCCGGGCAGCTGAGCTGGGGTTTTCTCTCCAAAACTCTCTGGTCTAGACCAGCTGAACTGGTCTTGGGGGGCAGCTCAACTGGTCTCTGACCCTCTGACTTCTGATCTGCAGTCTGCCAGTCAGACTGGCAGTCAGGTCACCAGGGGTGTCAGGGGGCGGTTCAACCGCCCAAGGGGGGCGGTTCAACCGGTCCTGGCCTGTCTGACCCGCCTGCAGGTCAGTCTGCCAGTCAGTCTGGCAGTCAGACTGGCAAACAGTCTGCTGACCTATCAGGGGGCGGTTCAACCGGTTTTCGGCGTGGTTTTTGGTCAAACGGCTAGTTTTTGTGCAGTGGCTATAAATAGACCCCCTCTCTCTCTCTTCTTTAATACGGCTGAACACTCACTCATTTATTGCTCACCTAATTTGAGACAAAGCACTCATCTCTCCATCTCTCTCACTTAAATCTTCCTCAAGATTCAACCTTGTTGGAGGAGCTCTTGGGTGTGAGGTTTGTGCTTGTGCTCACGATTTGGTTTTCCTCTCCCATCTCTTTTTTTCAAAGACTTGAGCTTGTGCAAACCCCTCTTGTGCGTTCTTGGTGTTCTTGAAACCCTAGGTTTCAAGATCTTTTGAGGTAGCTTGGGAGTCTCCAAATTTGTGGACGACCCTAAGCAGTTTGTATCACCCGCTCTTTGAGCTAAGATAAGAAGAGATTGCCTTGACCTTTGTGGTCGGCTTTTGGAGGATTAGGGTTGAAAAAGACCTGGCCCTTTGTGGGCTCCTCAACGGGGAGTAGGACACCTTTGTGGTGTGGTCGAACCTCGGATTAAATCTTGTGTCTTGTGTTCTTGCTTGTTTTAACTTGAGATATTTTTACTTGCAAGATTGACATAAAGTTTTTTTCCGTAGAGTTTATCTAGAAGTAAAATAGCCTTTACATATCCATCTTTTCATCCTCTCTTAGCTATATCTTACTTCTCTCAAGAACTTGCGAAATACTTTTTCGAGTGATTTTAGTCTAAAGTTTATAAAACAGTTGGATTGGTTCAGAGTGGTTCAACTTGCGCACGTAGCTGTTGAACCGGCCTGCACCAGTCGAACTGTGTATCTAACAATCTTTCAAAGTTTGTTGTGAAAATTTTCAGATTAGCCTATTCACCCCCCCTCTAGGCTACTTTCAATTGGTATCAGAGCTTCGTACCTCGTTTTACGCTTAACCGCGTGAGGAAACGATCATGTCTACTCAACGGGACCATGTGGATCCTATCCTCGAGGATATTCCCGTCACATCCTCCGGTGAGGAAGTGGACCCCAAGGTCCTCGACCTCGCCATGAAGATTGCCGAGAGGATGTTCCTCAAGATGAAAGAGGAAGATGCTAAGAAAAAGGCCGAAGAAGAAGAATCAAGAAGAAAGGCCGAAGAAGACAAAGGTAAAGGAAAATTTGATTACAATGATGACCTAGTGGATCTTTTGGTGTCAAAGGTGTTGAGCAAGGTAAGTCTCAACACCGAAGAATCATCTACCAAAAGCAAAGGTAACGAGTTTAGTAAAGTTCAATTCGATTACTCTAGAAATTTTATTCCCAACTTCTCTTCCGCCCCACTTGGAAAGTTACCAACTCTTAGTGAGTTGAACTATGACGAGTGGGCTGATAAGATGAAGTCGCATTTAATCGGTGTACATCCTAGTCTTTGGGAGATTGTTAATGTAGGTATGTATAAGCCCACCCAAGGAGAAGAGATGACTCCGGAAATGATGCAAGAGGTTCATCGCAATGCTCAAGCAGTGAGCATAATTAAAGGAAGTCTTTGTCCGGAAGAATACCGGAAAGTTCAAGGAAGAGATGATGCCCGTGACATTTGGAACATTCTTAAAATGTCACATGAAGGAGATCCAAAAGCTAAGAGACATAGAGTTGAAGCTTTGGAGAGTGAGCTTGCTAGATATGATTGGATCAAGGGTGAGTCGCTTCAATCACTCTTTGATCGATTGATGGTGTTAGTAAACAAGATAAGAGTACTTGGAAGTGAAGATTGGAGTGACTCCAAGGTCACAAGACTATTCATGAGAGCATACAAAGAAAAGGATAAGAGTCTAGCAAGGATGATAAGGGATCGTGATGATTACGAGGATATGACGCCTCATCAATTATTTGCAAAGATTCAACAACACGAGTCCGAAGAAGCCCCCATGAAGACAAGAGACTCTCATGCCTTGATCACAAATGAACAAGACAACCCCAAGAAGAACAAAGACCACAAGGCAAAGAAAGTGGTCGAGACGTCAAGTGATGAAGATAGCTCAAGTGATGAAGACACAGCTATGTTCATCAAAACATTCAAGAAATTTGTAAGGAAAAATGACAAGTTTCAAAGGAAAGGAAAGAAGAGGGCATGCTATGAATGTGGCCAAACCGGTCATTTCATAGCGGATTGTCCTAACAAAAAGGAACAAGAAGCCAAGAAGGAACACAAGAAGGACAAGTTCAAAAAGGGAGGCAAGACCAAGGGACATTTCAAGAAGAAGAAATATGGTCAAGCCCATATTGGTGAAGAATGGAACTCCGATGAAGAGAGTTCTAGCTCCGAAGAAGAAGTGGTGGCAAATGTTGCCATCCAATCCACTTCAAGCTCGCAACTCTTCACCAACCTACAAGATGACTCCTACACTCCAACTTGCCTCATGGCAAAAGGAGATAAGGTAACTTTATTTAGTAATGATTTTCAAAATGATGATGATGATGAACAAATTGCTATGAAAAATAAAATGATTAAGGAATTTGGCTTGAATGGATATAATGTTATCATAAAATTGATGGAAAAGCTAGATAAAAGAAAAGCAACTCTTGATGCTCAAGAAGACTTGCTTATCCTTGAAAAGGAAAGAAACCTAGAGCTTCAAGGATTGCTACTCAATAAAGATGAAATGCTAGATGCCTTGACTAAGGAAGTATCTTTAGTCAAGATAACTATAGAGGATAAAGAAAAGGAAGTAATCAATATGAAAACCTCTATAGCTAGTCTTGCAAATGAAAAGGATGCACTTGAATCAAGCATATTAAGCTTGAATGTCCACAATCAAGAACTTCAAGTGCAACTTGAAAATTGCAAGAACATCAAAGCTTCATCTTTATTGATTGAATCTAAGTCTAGCTCCTCAAATAATACCTTTTGCAAACATTGTGCCAAATATCATGCTTCTTGTTGTCTAACTAACCATGCAAGGAAAAAGAGCCCACAGGTGAAGGTCAAAGGAATATTGAAAAGATGCTCTAGCAATGATGGGTTAAAGAAAATTGAACCCAAGTACAAGTCCCTAAAGCCCAACAATGGAAGAAGGGGGCTTGGGTTCAACTCATCCAAGGAAAACCCTAGCATAGTGCATAAGGGGTGGAGATCCCCCAAGTTCATAGAGGGAACCACCCTATATGATGCCTTGGGGAGGATTCACTCCTCAAATGACAAGTCAACTCAAGTAAAGGTAAACTTGAGTTCCACAAAGAGTAAGATGAAGGAAGCAGCATCAACAAGTGGAGAAAAATTTAATGCTCCCATTTCTCACTCTTATCTTTGTGATTACATGTTGACTTGGGATTTAGGGAAATTGGTTGTTAAATATGTGGGTGCCTACACTAAAAGAAGAGTCATGAAAAGAAGTGTGTGGGTACCCAAGGCTATAACTAACACTGCAGGACCCAATTCAATTTGGGTACCTAAAAGCATAGCCTAAACTTGTTTTGCAGGTCTACTCCTCTGGTGGGTCAAGTTGGGTGCTTGACAGTGGATGTACAAATCACATGACCGGGGAGAAAGACATGTTTCATTCATTGCAACTAACTCAAGAAGCACAAGAAATTGTGTTTGGAGATAGTGGCAAGAGTAAGGTGATTGGTATTGGTAAAATTCCTATCTCTGACCAACAATCACTTTCAAATGTTTTATTGGTAGATTCTTTAAGCTACAATTTGATGTCCGTTTCACAACTTTGTGGAATGGGTTATAATTGCTTATTTTCTGATGTGGATGTGAAGATCCTTAGAAGGGAGGATTCCTCTGTTGCCTTTACAGGTCGCTTGAAGGGCAAACTCTATCTTGTTGATTTCACAACAAGTAGAGTGACGCTTGAGACCTGTTTAGTGGCAAAATCTGACAGGGGTTGGCTTTGGCATCGCCGGCTAGCTCATGTTGGCATGAGGAACTTGGCCAAACTTCAAAAGGATGGTCACATTATTGGACTAACAAATGTTGTGTTTGAGAAAGATAGGGTTTGTGGCGCATGCCAAGCAGGAAAGCAACATGGAGTCCCACATCAATCAAAGAATGTGGTTACAACAAAAAGGCCACTGGAGCTTCTTCACATGGACCTCTTCGGACCTGTGGCCTACATTAGCATTGGTGGTAGTAAGTATGGTTTAGTCATTGTTGATGATTTTTCTCGATTCACCTGGGTTTTCTTTTTGAGTGATAAAGGTGAAACTCAAGAAATATTGAAGAAATTCATGAGGAGAGCTCAAAATGAATTTGAGCTCAAAATCAAGAAAGTGAGAAGTGATAATGGGACGGAATTCAAAAACACAGGTGTCGAAGAATTCTTAGGCGAAGAAGAAATCAAACATGAGTTCTCGGTTCCTTACACTCCATAACAAAATGGTGTTGTGGAAAGAAAGAACCAAACTCTAATTGAAGCTGCAAGAACCATGTTGGATGAGTACAAGACACCTGACAACTTTTGGGCAGAGGCGGTCAACACCGCCTGTCATGCAATCAACCGTCTCTATCTTCATAAGATCTATAAAAAGACTGCTTATGAGCTTCTCACCGGTAACAAACCTAAAGTTGATTATTTTAGAGTATTTGGTTGTAAGTGTTTTATTCTTAACAAGAAAGTCAAGAGCTCAAAGTTTGCTCCTAGAGTGGACGAGGGCTTCTTGCTTGGTTATGCATCAAATGCGCATGGATATCGTGTTTTCAACAATACCACCGGTCTTGTTGAAATAGCGATAGACGTGACATTTGATGAGTCTAATGGCTCGCAAGGGCATGTTTCTAATGTCACTACAGGAAATGAAGAACTACCTTGTGAAGCCATAAAGAAACTTGCAATAGGTGAAGTGAGACCTCAAGAAAAGGATGATGAGGAAGGAACTTTCTGGATGACCAATGAGGTTGTTGATGTGGGTGCAAAGGTGGTGAGTGACAAAGTCTCCACCCAAGCAAACCCATCAACCTCAAGTCATCCAAGCCATGAAGAAAATCATCAAAGGATGCCAACAGTGGTAGAAGATGAACACGAAAGCATTGATGGTGAAGTGCCTCTTGATCAAGTGAATGATGAGGAGGAGCAAATACAAAGACAACCATCAGTGCCTCATCCAAGAGTCCATCATACAATTCAAAGGGATCATCTGGTGGACAACATCCTAGGTAGCATCAGGAGAGGGGTAACGACTCGATCTTGTTTAGCTAATTTTTGTGAATTTTACTCGTTTGTTTCCTCTCTTGAGCCACTTAAGGTTGAAGAAGCATTGGGTGATCCGGATTGGATAATTGCAATGCAAGAGGAGTTGAACAACTTCACCCGGAATGAAGTCTGGTCCTTAGTCCAAAGACCCAAACAAAATGTGATTGGGACTAAATGGGTCTTTAGGAACAAACAAGATGAACATGGCGTGGTTACAAGAAACAAAGCACGGTTGGTTGCCCAAGGCTACACTCAAGTGGAAGGACTTGATTTTGGCGAAACATATGCGCCGGTAGCAAGGTTAGAATCAATTAGAATATTAATTGCATATGCTACTAACCATGATTTTAAGCTATATCAAATGGATGTCAAGAGCGCATTTCTAAATGGACCACTACAAGAGAGAGTATATGTGGAGCAACCACCGGGTTTTGAAGATCCAAAGAAGCCAAATCATGTCTATCTACTTCACAAGGCACTCTACGGGCTTAAACAAGCCCCTAGAGCTTGGTATGACTGTCTTAAAGATTTTTTAATTAAGAATGGGTTTACAATAGGAAAAGCTGACTCTACCTTATTTACTAGAAAAGTTGACAATGAATTATTTGTGTGCCAAGTATATGTTGATGACATTATATTTGGTAGTACTAATGAAAAATTTTGTGAAGAGTTTAGCAAAGTAATGACGAACAGGTTTGAGATGTCTATGATGGGCGAGCTTAAATACTTCCTGGGATTTCAAGTCAAACAGCTCAAGGAAGGTACTTTTCTATGTCAAACCAAATATACACAAGATATGCTCAAGAAGTTTGGCATGGAAAAAGCAAAACACGTCAAGACTCCAATGTCATCAAATGGACATCTCGACCTAAATGAGGAAGGTAAACTTGTAGATCAAAAATTATATAGATCAATGATAGGATCACTGCTTTACTTATGTGCATCTAGACCTGATATAATGTTGAGTGTTTGCATGTGTGCACGTTTTCAAGCAAACCCTAAAGATTGCCATCTTGTAGCAGTTAAGAGAATTCTAAGATACTTAGTTCACACCCAAAACCTAGGATTATGGTATCCCAAAGGCTCCCTTTTCGATTTACTTGGCTATTCTGATTCAGATTATGCCGGTTGCAAAGTAGATCGAAAAAGCACTACTGGGACTTGCCAATTCCTTGGGCGATCCTTAGTATCATGGAGTTCCAAGAAACAAAATTGTGTTGCACTTTCCACTGCAGAAGCTGAGTACATAGCAGCTGGGGCATGTTGTGCACAGTTGTTATGGATGAAGCAAACCCTTAGAGATTTTGGTTGTGAGTTCAACAAAATTCCACTTTTGTGTGACAATGAGAGTGCCATAAAACTTGCAAACAATCCTGTGCAACACTCTAGAACTAAATATATTGACATCAGACACCATTTCTTGAGAGACCACGAAGCCAAAAGAGATATCGAATTGTTTCATGTGAGCACCGAAAATCAACTAGCCGATATCTTCACAAAACCCCTCGATAAGACTAGGTTTTGCTTTCTTAGGAGTGAATTAAATATCTTGGATTCTCGTAACTTAACTTGAAAACGGTCACAAAAATTGTTTGATTCACTATTTTTGATTGATAGTTTTAAAGCTTTGTGTTGATCTTTCAAAAACTTGGTGAAAATGTTAAAATTCGAATGCATTTTAGTGCTAAGATTTTCTTTTGGGGCTCAACTGGCTTGACCAGCTGAACTTTCTAGTTCAGCTGGAGGAGGCCAGCTGAACTTCGGAGCTGAACTTCAGCTCAGCTGCTTTTAACCAGTTTTTACCAGGACCATCCTGGTTAAAACTGGTTGAACCGGCATAGTGGACCGGTTGAACCGGTCTCTGACCGGTCTGTCCGCGCAGGCCTGTCCACGCAGGTCTGTCAGCAGCACCTTTTTTCAGTCGCGCAGCATCTCTTTCTTTTGTCCAGTCCAATCCACTCTGCAGGGCGCGCAGCATTTTTTTTTCTTTTTCTTATTGAACGGTCACTTCCTCTGCTGGGCGCTCAGATTTTTTTCTTTCTGCTTGCTGCCGCTCAGCAGGGTCTGTGCGCGCCATTTTTTCTGTCCGGTCGCTTCTCCACCGCCTTGTCAGCGCGCCAGAATTTTTTTTGGGTTGTCCGGTCGCATCCTGCTGCGCGCACAGAACCTTTTTTCTGTGATGTCCGGTCAGCAGCTGTTGTGCATGCAAAAATTTTCTTTCTCTCTGTTCGGTCATTTCTCCTCACAGCCATGCATGCGTGTCAGGGGCGCCAGCTATTTTTTCTGTCCAGTCGCTTCCGGTCAACAGCAGCTGCGCGCACATTTTTTTTAGCCACACTCTACTGCCGTGTGCGCAGCCTTTTGTTCTTGTGACCAGTCGCTGTGTCACCCGCGCAGCAAGGAAACTATTTTTTTGTCACTTCCGTGCTGCAGTGTGAGGGATACAGGGCGCGCATAACTTTTCTTTTGCGCGGTTCTTTTTCTTTTGCCGTCCGGTCTCATCTGCGCAGACACTTGGTTTTGATTTTTTTTTGGCGCATAGAATCTCTGCAGTACACTTTTTCAGAATCCTGCGTCAGAAATTTAAATTTTTGGCGTCTTCCCTCTGCTGTTTCTGGCTCTCTAACCACACTGGTCAGAACCAGCTGAACTGGCCCATGGGGGCGGTTGAACCGGTCCTGAGGACCAGCTCAACTGCCTATATATATTTGACACTCCCCTTCTCTTCTCCCACTTCATCCACTCTCGCCTTAGTCGCTTCACAACATTTAGAGCCTCTCTTTCCCACACCTCAACCAGTTCACCGTTTCACCACTTTTTCAATCATGGTGCGTCGTCGCAACCCTTCAGTGATTGAGTTTAGCAGCGACTCGGACGAGATTCAGGAGGAATCTCCCGTCCCCTCTCCTCCGCCTCGTCGCTCCCTCTCTAAGAGAGGACGTGGCTCTGGTCGGATGGATGGTGAGGGCTCTTCCATGCCCTCGCAGCCGACTCGCGGGAGACGTCAAAAGGTTGGCGCCTCTCGTCCTCGTCGTAGCACGTCTTCCTCTGGGTATGCTCCCTGCCAGGAGGAGGATGGAGCTTTCGACGACTTCGTCGACCTTCCGACGCCTGATGCTCTCTACGTCACCGGACTGCACATGCATCCGGCGAACGTCAGCCGCGGTCCGCATGAACCTCCCGTCGACTTCACTCTGAAGGGAATAGACACCCTTCAGCGCCTGAGGTTCACCAACCCTACTCTCACTCCTCGTCATCCTGGTGTCCAGGACCCTCGGTTCTGGAATCTTTTCCAGGCTGACTTCTACAATTCTGTCATTCTTTCCAAGAAACACCCACTCGTCAGACATAGGTTTATTGACTGGGAGGGTTGTGAGAATATGGGAGATGCTGACATGATGTCAGCTCTCGAAAACTTAGAGAGAAAGGGGTTACGAAACATTATGACCATGGAATACCCCTGGAACGATGAGGTGGTAGCTCAGTTCTATGCCACCCTCTGGATAAAGAAAGTAGATGAGGAAGCCGATGGGTATGATTACCCAGTCATGTATTTCTTCATCCAGGGTAACTGGCACAAAGTCAGTTATCGTCGTTTTGCCCATATTCTGGGCTTCTCTGATGCAGATATTCAGGGCAGCAACATGCGAGTGCATGACATTCGGCTGCCCATGCGGGAAGAGACGGAATTCATTCATGTCTCTACTGAGCGGGAGTTCTGGACAACCGCTAACATGCATAGGTACTACAGGTACCTTAATTCTTTGTCCCGGATGACCGTTCTCCCGAAGGGCGGAAATCAAATGAACGTCCTTGGGGAGAGTCGCGTCTTCCTCCTCCTCCTTGCTCCAAACAGCCTCGCCCGCATCAATGTGTTTGACATAATCTGGGAAGAGATCGTCCGTGCTTCCTGGTCTCCTCTCAAAGGGTGTGTTCATGCACCCTTTATCATGAAGATGATCGAAGTGGTCACACAGACCCACTTCGAAAAACCCGTCAAACACTCCCGCTACGTACCCTACTGGGTTGATTCCTCCAACCCAGCTGCTCGTACGAAACGGGCTCCCTCACGGTCTGGAGGCCCTGCCTCCTCCACTGAGCCACCTCGCCAGCCTCCCCATCATCCATCTTCCTCTCCCCCCGCTGCTGCCTCGCGTCCCTCTCCTGGCCGCGGATCTCCCATGCCACGTGCTCGTGGTAGTGGTCGAGGTCGTGGCCGCGGGATGGGTGCTCGCTTGGTCCATGGGTTTGCGGCATTTTCTCCATGTGCCGCAACATTTCTGCTGATGTCCATGAGGTGGCACGGCGTCAGCGGGAGACTGACGACAATCTTCATCGTCAAGCTTCCTCCATGGGCATGCCTTTTGTCCCTCGTTCGCCTGATGTGCCTCTCCATCCTCCTCCCCCGGAGATCAATGAGTGGCACCAGCAGGCCTACGGGGTGCCTTTTATGTCTGCAGACGATGATGAAGAAGAAGCCTATGTTGATGATCGCGAGGAGTTTGCCCCGCCTCCCTACCATGGGGATCCGGGTCAATCATCCTCCCACCCTCCGCCTCCTTACCCGGGTCCGGGACCCATTCCTGGTGACCCTAGGCCATCCGGCTCTGGTTACCACCACCACCCTCCACCTCCTCCTCATCATCGTACATCTTCGGCATCTGTTTTCTCTGCGGCTGATGAGCCACCTCGGGACTCCACTTTTGAGGAGGACGCGATGAGGACTTTTTTCCCTGACTACACTTCATATCCTCCATCATATCCTCCGTCATATCCTCCTCCTGGAGGATATTGATTCTTGTGTCCTTGTCTCTCTCTCCGTTTTTGGTACTTGTTGCCAAAAAGGGGGAGAAAATCCAACCTCTAGTTTGTGGTTCTTTCTAGTTTGTGGTTCTTTCGGTTTTCTTTTGGATTATTTTTGTTTTTGGCCATTGTTGTGGCTTGTACCCTTTTTACCATTGTATGAAATAAAACTGTTAGATTGTTATTCAAAGTAATATGATGGTCTTCTGGCCATCATCTTTTGTCCTATCAGTTTGTAATGACTGCTCTGCTATGAAGTAAAAATAATGTGTTTTTAGAGATAGTCATGTGCATCACAACTCCTGCTATGACACTCTTGCACCCCTCCGATGATTGTATTTAGTATGTTTTTTTGTCACTATCTCTAAATGTGTTGCTCACATGACATATTATGTCAAAACGTTGGATTCACAATCGTGCACACATTTAGGGGGAGTCATCTGCATACAATCATTCAAAAGAAATTTTCTATTGCAAATATATATCTTTTTGACCTTAATTGTTTTGGCATCAATCACCAAAAAGGGGGAGATTGTAAGTGCAATCAACCCCAAGTGAGGGTTTTGGTGATTTAATGACAAAACAAATAAGGGTACTAACAGTTTTTGTTCTCAGTGTTTGATTAGAAGGAAACAGGAACTTAAGGAAGCACCAAGGACTTCATGCAACGGACGTATAAAAATTTATGTAAAATATTGTGTTGCATGATGTAATTCTTCCTTGTTCTTTTCCGCACAGGTATAGGTGTTTGCTATAGCTCAAGTCCCCAAATTCAAAAGCTATTTTTGAAAACCAAAAATCACTTTAACATTATTTGGTTGACCATGGTTATGGTTGAGAAACCTAGAGTGTTCTTGCTGAAAAGCAGCTGAACTTCTTCAACTGCAGCTGAGCTTTCCAGCTGAACTTAACTTCAGCTGTGATGAGCTTCTTCAGCTGCAGCTGAGCTTTTCAGCTGAGCTGGACTTCAGCTGAGTTGAACTTTTTCAACTCCAGCTGAACTTCAACTTCAGCTGTGGACCTCTTTGACCATACCCAGCTGAACTTGCCCCCGGGCAGCTGAGTTGGGGTTTTCTCTCCAAAACTCTCTGGTCTAGACCAGCTGAACTGGTCCTGGGGGGCAGCTCAACTGGTCTCTGACCCTCTGACTTCTGATCTGCAGTCTGCCAGTCAGACTGGCAGTCAGGTCGCCAGGGGTGTCAGGGGGCGGTTCAACCGCCCAAGGGGGGCGGTTCAACCGGTCCTGCCTGCAGGTCAGTCTGCCAGTCAGTCTGGCAGTCAGACTGGCAGACAGTCTGCTGACCTGTCAGGGGGCGGTTCAACCGCCCTAGGGGGCGGTTCAATCGGTTTTCGGCGTGGTTTTTGGTCAAACGGCTAGTTTTTGTGCAGTGGCTATAAATAGACCCCCTCTCTCTCTCTTCTTTAATACGGCTGAACACTCACTCATTTATTGCTCACCTAACTTGAGACAAAGCACTCATCTCTCCATCTCTCTCACACTTAAATCTTCCTCAAGATTCAACCTTGTTGGAGGAGCTCTTGGGTGTGAGGTTTGTGCTTGTGCTCACGATTTGGTTTTCCTCTCCCATCTCTTTTTTTCAAAGACTTGAGCTTGTGCAAACCCCTCTTGTGCGTTCTTGGTGTTCTTGAAACCCTAGGTTTCAAGATCTTTTGAGGTAGCTTGGGAGTCTCCAAATTTGTGGACGACCCTAAGAAGTTTGTATCACCCGCTCTTTGAGCTAAGATAAGAAGAGATTGCCTTGACCTTTGTGGTCGGCTTTTGGAGGATTAGGGTTGAAAAAGACCCGGCCCTTTGTGGGCTCCTCAACGGGGAGTAGGACACCTTTGTGGTGTGGCCGAACCTCGGATTAAATCTTGTGTCTTGTGTTCTTGCTTGTTTTAACTTGAGATATTTTTACTTGCAAGATTGACATAAAGTTTTTTTCCGTAGAGTTCATCTAGAAGTAAAATAGCCTTTACATATCCATCTTTTCATCCTCTCTTAGCTATATCTTACTTCTCTCAAGAACTTGCGAAATACTTTTTCGAGTAGATTTTAGTCTAAAGTTTATAAAACAGTTGGATTGGTTCAGAGTGGTTCAACTTGCGCACGTAGCTGTTGAACTGGCCTGCACCAGTCGAACTGTGTATCTAACAATCTTTCGAAGTTTGTTGTGAAAATTTTCAGATTAGCCTATTCACCCCCCTCTAGGCTACTTTCAAGGTGCCACAATGTACAAGTATAGTGGTTCCCCTGGTTCCGGAGCAACCAGGATCGGCAGGGAAGCTAGGTTCTGCTTCAATTCTTTGAAGGCTTGTTCCGCCTCTTCGGTCCAGGCAAATGGGCCTGATTTCCACAGGAGCTTGAAGAAGGGCAGTGCCCTCTCAGCCAACCTCAAAATGAAGCGGCTAAGGGCTGCCAGTGACCCCGTAAGCTTCTGGATGTCTTTAATACGGGCAGGAGGCCTCATCACCTCAATAGCCTTGATTTTCTCTGGGTTAGATTCAATGCCCCGGTATGAAACCAGGAACCCCATCAACTTCCCTGCGGAGACACCGAAGATGCATTTCTCCGGGTTTAGCTTGGTGCGGGTTGCCCATAGCTTGCCGAAAACTAGGGTCAGGTCTTCCACTATAGTCGACCCCTCCCTAGTCTTGACCACGATGTCATCGACGTAGATCTCCACCTTGTCCCGGATCAGGTCCCCGAAGGTCTTACTCATTGCCCGAACAAATGTTGGTAAGGCATTTCTCAGACCGTAGGGCATTACAACATAACAGTACAGCCCATCTACTGTCATAAAAGTGGTATGCCTCCTATCCTCCTTAGCCATCCGAATTTGATGAAAACCAGAGTAGGCATCCAAGAAGGACAAGAGGCCGCACCCTGAGGTAGAGTCCACGATCTGATCTATACGCGGCAGTGGATACGGGTCCTTGGGACATGTCTTATTCAGGCTGGTGTAGTCGATGCACATCCGAAGCTTCCCGTTTGCCTTTGGCACGATGACTAGGTTGGCCAGCCACATGGGGTGATGAACCTCTTCGATGAAGCCAGCATGCAACAGCTTCCGGACCTCCTCATGGATGAAGTCCTGTCGCTCCATGGACTGTCTTCGTGGCTTCTGGCTTACCGGCTTGGCGTCCGGGTAGACCTTTAGATGGTGCTCAATCACCTCCCTGGGGATCCCAGGCATCTGCGACAGCTCCCAAGCGAAGACGTCGGCATTTGCTTGGAGGAAGGCGACGAGCGCGAGTTCTTATTTTTCCCCCAGGTTCCCCGTGATGCGGGTGGTCTGGGAGGGGTCTGCGTCGACCTGGATGGTCTTCGCGGGTCCACCGTCTGCCCCGGACGGCTGCACTTTCGGCGCCTTGGAGGGCGCCCTAGCACTGGGGACCGGGGGGCCTCTCCCTCCGTTGTCCGGCCGAGCGATCTCGGTCGCCAGAGTGTGTAGCTTCTCGACGACTGCTAGTGCGGCGGTGCGGTCGCCCCGCACGGTAAGGATCCCAGCGGGGGACGGCATCTTGAGGACCAAGTACCCGTAATGGGCAATGGCCATGAACCGGTACAGGGCCGGCCTCCCAATGATGGCGTTAAAAGGGAGGTTGACCTCCGCGACGTCGAACTGGACGTTTTCCGTGCAGAAGTTTTCTTCTGTCCCAAATGTAACCGGGAGCATTATGCTCCCGAGGGGATATACGGGTTGAGGGCCCACCCCAGAGAATGGGCGAGAGGGCCCCAGCCGCGACCCCAGAACCTGCAGCTGTCTGAATGCTGCATGGCTGATGACATTGAGGCCGGCCCCTCTGTCGATCAACACATGATGTAGCCGCATGTTGGCGACAACAGGGGCGGTGATGAGCGGCAGCACGCTGGCCCCCGCCATGTTGTTGGGGCAGTCGGATGCCCCGAAGGAGATGGTGGTGCCCCTCAACCGTTGGTGTGGAGCGGTTTTGGGGACCCCTGGGACCGCCGAAAGAACCTCCCGTCGCAGGGACTTGACACTCCTGCGGGAGATGAGCTCCCAGCTTCCACCGTACATTACATATAGCTTCTTGCGACGGTCGTCATCATCGCTGGAGTCAGAATCTCCGGTGAAAACGTCCTTTAGGTCCCCCTCAGGCGACTGGTAGTCGAGGTCTCGTCCCTCCGCAGCCGCGGCCTTTCCGTCAGCTCCCTTCTGGCCTGGCCGGCGGTGGAGCGGCGAGGCGTCCTTGGAGGACTGCTCGTGCCGCTCGCTGACGCGCCTTACGAGTTTGATAATCTCACGGCAGTCGGCGGCACGGTGGCGGCTGTTGGGGTGCACTGGGCATGTGTCACCGCTGCTTCCCTGGGCCGCGGGCGCTTGCTGCGCTCGCCTTGGCTCCCGGCAGCGGCAGCAACAACTGAAACAGCAAACTGCGGCTTTTCGTGGCCGCGGTTCTTGTTTCTCTTTTTCTTCCTGCCTCTGCCCTGGGTGTCGACATCCGAGCTGCCCATCTTAGTAACCTCGGCCTGTGGTACCGAGTGCCAAGCATGGCCCTCGGCGGCTCTGGCGCATTTGTCAGCTAGGGCAAAGAGTGTGGTGACGTTATCCACATCATGCGTGGCCAACTTCTCCAGCATCTTTTCATCACGTACCCCCTGGTGGAAAGCAGTGATGATGAAAGCATCCGAGATACGGGGGATTGTCCCACGTACCTTGGTGAAGCGGGAAATGAACACTTGGAGGGTCTCCCCGGGTTCCTATCTTACTGCGTGGAGGTGTGCCTCCACACCGTGCCGCTGGTAAGCGCTAGCGAAGTTTGCCATGAACCGCGCACAAAGCTCTTCCCAGGAGTAGATGGATCCTGGGCTTGGTTTATGAGCCAAGTCTGGGCTGGCCCAGACAAGGCTACATGGAAGTAGGTTGCCATTACGGCGGTGCCTCCACCTGCTGTCGTAATGGTGGTGACATAAACCTGCAGGAATTCTGACGGGTTTGTCATACCGTCGTATTTTTCCGGCAGGTGTGGCCAAAACTTGGGCGGCCACGTTGCCGCGCGGAGGTGGTCTACTAGGGTGGCGCAGCCCACTCTAGCCAACGAGATGCTGGTCTAGAATCGAGCATCCCCTGGGGTCTGCGGCGCGATCGCAGCGAAATCTTGCCCGAGGTTGCCGCAGCGCTCAAGCGCCTTCTCTAAAGAGATACAGACATCTTTGCCGCACGCCTACGATTGAGTTCGTCCCGCAGGTCTTCTGGTTCCTCTGGAGGAACTCGCGCGTCTCCTTCTGCGCGTCTGCGGTTGAGCTCCGTTCACAGATCTTCGGTCGGGGCAGCCCTCACCGAGGGCGAGCGCTCCGAGGCTGATGTCTCATACCGGCGCCGGGACGATCGAGGTTTGGGCCTGATCGAGCCAGCGTGCGCCATGCTAAGGAGGCGATCCACGTCATCGCGCCACTGCCTCATAGCCCCTGGCGAGGCCGTGGGGCTTGGTAGGTGGCGCAACAACTCTTTGGCCACAGAGAGCGCTCTGGTGGGAACATCCCCTGATGGAGTTCGGGATGCCTGCGCTGGCGTGTGCTGCCGTGTGGGGCGCACGGCTGTGGCACCAAGTGTCGACTGGCCAGAGCTCTGTGGCGTAGAGGATGCAGCCTCTTTGATAGTCGCCTAGAGGGGGGTGAATAGGGCGAAACTGAAATTTACAAATATAAACACAACTACAAGCCGGGTTAGCGTTAGAAATATAAACGAGTCCACGAGAGAGGGCACAAAACAAATCGCAAGCAAATGAAGAGTGTGACACGCGGATTTGTTTTACCGAGGTTCGGTTCTCGCAAACCTACTCCCCGTTGAGGAGGCCACAAAGGCCGGGTCTCTTTCAACCCTTCCCTCTCTCAAACGGTCCCTCGGACCGAGTGAGCTTCTCTTCTCAAATCAAAGCCTGGGAACAAAACTTCCCCGCAAGGGCCACCACACAATTGGTGCCTCTTGCCTTGATTACAATGGAGTTTTGATCACAAGAATAAGTGAGAAAGAAAAGAAGCAATCCAAGCGCAAGAGCTCAAAAGAACACGGCAAATCTCTCTCTCTAATCACTAAAGCCTTGAGTGGAATTGGAGAGGATTTGATCTCTTTGTATGTGTCTAGAATTGAATGCCTAGCTCTTGTAAGTGGTTGAGAAGTGAGAAACTTGGATGCAATGAATGTGGGGGCGGTTGGGGTATTTATAGCCCCAACCACCAAAAGTGGCCGTTGGGAGGCTGTCTGTTCGATGGCGCACCGGACATGTCCGGTGCCCCCGCCATGTCATCAATGCCGTTGGATTCTGACCGTTGGAGCTTCTGACTTCTGGGCCCGCCTGGATGTCCGGTGCACACCGGACATCTCCTGTTCATTGTCCGGTGCGCCAGTATGGGCGCGCCTGACTTCTGCGCGCGCAGAGCGCGCATTAAATGCGCCGCAGGTAGCCGTTGGCGCCGAAATAGCCGTTGCTCCGTGGTTACACCGGACAGTCCGGTGCACACCGGACATGTCCGGTGAATTATAGCGGAGCGGCTGCTGCGCGATCCCGAGGCTGGCGAGTTGCGGAGGCCGCGCTTCCTTGGAACACCGGACACTGTCCGATGTACACCGGACAGTCCGGTGAATTATAGCGGAGCGGCTTGAGAAATTCCCGAAGGTGGCGAGTTCAAGTTGGAGTCCTCTGGTGCACCGGACACTGTCCGGTGGCGCACCGGACACTGTCCGGTGTACACCGGACAGTCCGGTGCCTCCAGACCAGAGGTGCCTTCGGTTGCCTCTTTGCTCCTTTGTTGAATCCAAAACTTGATCTTTTTATTGGCTGAGTGTGAACCTCTTACACCTGTATAATCTATACACTTGGGCAAACTAGTTAGTCCAATTATTTGTGTTGGGCAATTCAACCACCAAAATTAATTAGGGACTAGGTGTAAGCCTAATTCCCTTTCAATCTCCCCCTTTTTGGTGATTGATGCCAACACAAACCAAAGCAAGAATAGAAGTGCATAATTGAACTAGTTTGCATAATGTAAGTGCAAAGGTTGCTTGGAATTGAGCCAATATAAATACTTACAAGATATGCATGGATCGTTTTATTATTATTATTATTTAGCATTTTGGACCACGCTTGCACCACATGTTTTGTTTTTGCAAACTCTTTTGTAAATCCTTTTCAAAGACTTTTTGCAAATAGTCAAAGGTAAATGAATACGATTTTGCAAAGCATTCTCAAGATTTGAAATTTTCTCCCCCTGTTTCAAATGCTTTTCCTTTGACTTAACAAAAACTCCCCCTAAATGAGATCCTCCTCTTAGTGTTCAAGAGGGTTTTGATATATCATTTTTGAAATACTACTTTCTCCCCCCCCCCTTTTGAACACAATAGGATACCAATTGAAAATCTCCAATTTTAAAATTAGGTGGTGGTGCGGTCCTTTTGCTTTGGGCTCATACTTTCTCCCCCTTTGGCATGAATCGCCAAAAACGGAATCATTAGAGCCCTCGAGTTACATTCTCCCTCTTTGGTCAAAACAAATGAGTGAAGATTATACCAAAGATGGAGTCCTTTTGCTTGGTGCTTATGCTTTCTCCCCCAAGAATGGAGAGTTGCTTGAAGTGACGGCGAAGGATGAGTTACGTAGTGGAAGCCTTTGTCTTCGCCGAAGACTCCAATTCCCTTTCAATACACCTCCCGTGTCGAGGTCGAGATGCCCATTTGTTCCCATGGGAGTCTTGATGGGCTTGGCATCCTTCATTCCAAACTTGCTTAGAATGTCTTGAGTATACTTTGTTTGGCAAATGAATGTGCCCTCTTGGAGTTGTTTGACTTGAAATCCTAGAAAATACTTCAACTCCCCCATCATAGACATCTCGAATTTCTGTGTCATGATCCTACTAAATTCTTCACATGTAGATTTGTTAGTAGACCCAAATATAATATCATCAACATAAATTTGGCATACAAACAAATCATTATCAAGTGTTTTGGTGAATAAAGTAGGATCGGCTTTGCCGACTTTGAAGCCATTTGCAATAAGGAAATCTCTAAGGCATTCATACCATGCTCTTGGGGCTTGCTTGAGCCCATAAAGCGCCTTAGAGAGCCTATAAACATGGTTAGGGTACTTATTGTCTTCAAAGCCGGGAGGTTGCTCAACATAGACCTCCTCCTTGATTGGTCCATTGAGGAAGGCACTCTTCACGTCCATTTGATAAAGCTTGAAGCCATGGTAAGTAGCATAGGCCAATAATATGTGAATTGACTCAAGCCTAGCTACGGGTGCATAGGTTTCACCAAAATCCAAACCTTCGACTTGTGAATACCCCTTGGCCACGAGTCGAGCTTTGTTTCTTGTCACCACACCATGCTCGTCTTGCTTGTTGCGGAAGACCCACTTGGTTCCTACAACATTTTGATTAGGACGTGGAACTAAATGCCATACCTCATTCCTTGTGAAATTGTTGAGCTCCTCTTGCATCGCCATCACCCAATCTGAATCTTGAAGTGCTTCCTCTACCCTGTGTGGCTCAATAGAGGAAACAAAAGAGTAATGTTCACAAAAATGTGCAACACGAGATCGAGTAGTTACCCCCTTATGAATGTCGCCGAGGATGGTGTCGACGGGGTGATCTCGTTGTATTGCTTGGTGGACTCTTGGGTGTGGCAGCCTTGGTTGTTCATCCTCCTTGTCTTCATCATTTGCATCTCCCCCTTGATTGTTGCCGTCATTTTGAGGTGCCTCAACTTCTTGATCTTCTTGTTCAACATCTTGAGCCTCATCCTCAATTTGAGTTGGTGGAGATGCTTGTATGGAGGAGGATGGTTGATCTTGTGCATGTGGAGGCTCTTCGGATTCCTTAGGACACACATCCCCAATGGACATGTTCCTTAGCGCTATGCATGGAGCCTGTTCTTCACCTATCTCATCAAGATCAACTTGCTCTACTTGAGAGCCGTTAGTCTCATCAAACACAACGTCACAAGAAACTTCAACAAGTCCTGAGGACTTGTTAAAGACTCTATATGCCCTTGTGTTTGAGTCATATCCTAGCAAAAAGCCTTCTACAGTTTTAGGAGCAAATTTAGATTTTCTACCTCTTTTAACAAGTATAAAACATTTGCTACCAAAAACTCTAAAATATGAAATATTTGGCTTTTTACCGGTTAGGAGTTCATAGGATGTCTTCTTGAGGATTCGGTGAAGATATAACCGGTTGATGGCGTAGCAAGCGGTGTTGACCGCTTCGGCCCAAAACCGATCCGGTGTCTTGTACTCATCAAGCATGGTTCTTGCCATGTCCAATAGAGTTCGATTCTTCCTCTCCACTACACCATTTTGTTGTGGAGTGTAGGGAGAAGAGAACTCATGCTTGATGCCCTCCTCCTCAAGGAAGCCTTCAATTTGAGAGTTCTTGAACTCCGTCCCATTGTCGCTTCTAATTTTCTTGATCCTTAAGCCGAACTCATTTTGAGCCCGTCTCAAGAATCCCTTTAAGGTCTCTTGGGTATGAGATTTGTCCTGCAAAAAGAACACCCAAGTGAAGCGAGAATAATCATCCACAATAACTAGACAGTACTTACTCCCGCCGATGCTTATGTAAGCGATCGGGCCGAATAGGTCCATGTGTAGGAGCTCCAGTGGCCTGTCACTAGTCATGATGTTCTTGTGTGGATGATGAGTGCCAACTTGCTTCCCGGCTTGGCATGCGCTACAAATCCTGTCTTTCTCAAAATGAACATTGGTTAGTCCTAAAATGTGTTCTCCCTTTAGAAGCTTGTGAAGATTCTTCATTCCAACATGGGCTAGTCGGCGGTGCCAGAGCCAACCCAAGTTAGTCTTAGCAACCAAGCAAGTGTCGAGTTCAGCTCTATCAAAATCTACCAAGTATAGCTGACCCTCTAACACTCCCTTAAATGCTATTGAATCATCACTTCTTCTAAAGACAGTAACACCTACATCAGTAAATAGACAGTTGTAGCCCATTTGACATAATTGGGATATGGAAAGCAAATTGTAATCTAAAGAATCCACAAGAAAAACATTGGAAATAGTGTGGTCAGGTGATATAGCAATTTTACCCAATCCTTTGACCAAACCTTGATTTCCATCTCCGAATGTGATAGCTCGTTGGGGATCTTGGTTTTTCTCATATGAGGAGAACATCTTTTTCTCCCCTGTCATGTGGTTTGTGCACCCGCTGTCGAGTATCCAACTTGAGCCCCCGGATGCATAAACCTACAAAACAATTTTAGTTCTTGACTTTAGGTACCCAAACGGTTTTGGGTCCTTTAGCATTAGAAACAAGAACTTTGGGTACCCAAACACAAGTCTTTGATCCCTTGTGTTTGCCCCCAACAAATTTGGCAACTACCTTGCCGGATTTGCTAGTAAGCACATAAGAAGCATCAAAAGTTTTAAATGAAATAGCATGATCATTTGATGCATTAGGAGTTTTCTTTCTAGGCAACTTGGCACGGGTTGGTTGCCTAGAACTAGATGTCTCACCCTTATACATAAAAGCATGATTAGGGCCAGAGTGAGACTTCCTAGAATGAATTTTCCTAATTTTGCTCTCAGGATAACCGGCAGGGTATAAAATGTAACCCTCGTTATCTTGAGGCATGGGAGCCTTGCCCTTAACAAAGTTAGACAAGTTCTTAGGAGGGGCATTAAGTTTGACATTGTCTCCCCTTTGGTAGCCAATGCCATCCTTGATGCCAGGGCGTCTCCCATTATAGAGCATACTTCTAGCAAATTTAAACTTTTCATTTTCTAAGTTATGCTCGGCAATTTTTGCATCTAATAATGCTATATGATCATTTTGTTGTTTAATTAAAGCCATGTGATCATGAATAGCATTGATATCAACATCTCTACATCTAGTACAAATAGAAACATGCTCAACATTAGATGTAGAGGGTTTGCAAGATTTTAGTTCTACAACCTTAGCATGTAACATATCATTCTTAGTTCTAAGGTCGGAAATAATAGTATTGCAAACATCAAAATTTTCAGCCTTAGCAATCAAATTTTCATTTTCTACTCTAAGGCTAGCAAGAGACTCATTCAATTCCTTAATCTTAGCAAGCAAATCATCATTATCATTTCTAAGATTGGGAATTGAATCAATACAAACATGAGAATCAACCTTAGCAATTAATCTAGCATTTTCATTTCTAAGGTTGTTTATGGTCTCATGGCAAGTGCTTAGCTCACTAGACATTTTTTCACATTTTTCTACCTCTAGAGCATAAGCGTTTTTAACCTTAACATGTTTCTTGTTTTCCTTGATTAGGAAATCCTCTTGGGAGTCCAAGAGATCATCCTTTTCATGGATAGCACTAATTAGCTCATTTAATTTTTCTTTTTGTTCCATGCTAAGGTTGGCAAAAAGGTTATGCAAATTGTCTTCCTCACCACTAGCATTATCATCACTAGAAGATTCATATTTAGTGGAGGATTTAGATTTAACCTTTTTCCTTTTGCCGTCCTTTGCCATGAGGCACTTGTGGCCGACGTTGGGGAAGAGGAGTCCCTTGGTGACGGCGATGTTGGCGGCGTCCTCGTCGGAGGAGGACTCGGTGGAGCTCTCGTCGGAGTCCCATTCCCGGCAAACATGGGCATCGCCGCTCTTCTTCTTGTAGTACTTCTTCTTTTCTCTCCTCTTTCCCTTCTTGTCGTCGCCCCTGTCACTGTCACTAGACATAGGACATTTTGCAATAAAATGACCGGGCTTACCACATTTGTAGCACACTTTCTTGGAGCGGGGTTTGTAGTCCTTCCCCCTCCGTTGCTTGAGGATTTGGCGAAAGCTTTTGATGATTAAAGCCATCTCCTCATTGTCGAGCTTGGAGGCGTCAATTGGTTGTCTACTTGGTGTAGACTCCTCCTTCTTCTCTTCCGTTGCTTTGAAGGCCACTGGTTGCGCCTCGGACGTGGAGGGATCATCAAGCTCGTTGATCTTCTTTGAGCCCTTGATCATACATTCAAAGCTCACAAAATTCCCGATAACTTCCTCGGGGGTCATTAGTGGATATCTAGGATTACCACGAATTAATTGAACTTGAGTGGGGTTAAGGAAAATAAGAGCTCTTAAAATAACCTTAACCACCTCATGGTCATCCCACTTTTTGCTCCCGAGGTTGCGCACTTGGTTCACCAAGGTTTTGAGCCGGTTGTACATATCTTGTGGCTCCTCTCCTTGGCGAAGACGGAAGCGACCGAGCTCCCCCTCGATCGTTTCCCGCTTGGTGATCTTGGTGAGTTCATCACCCTCGTGCGCGGTCTTGAGTAGGTCCCAAATCTCTTTTGCATTCTTCAACCCTTGTACTTTGTTGTATTCCTCCTTGCTTAGAGAGGCGAGGAGAATGGTTGTGGCTTGGGAGTTGAAGTGCTCAATTTGGGCCACTTCGTCCGTATCATAATCCTCATCCCCTACGGAGGGTACCTGTGCTCCATACTCAACAACATTCCATATACTTTTGTGGAGTGAGGTTAGATGAAATTTCATTAAATCACTCCACCTAGCATAATCTTCGCCATCAAAAGTTGGCGGTTTGCCTAATGGAACGGAAAGTAATGGAGTATGTCTAGATGTGCGGGGATAGTGTAAGGGGATCTTACTAAACTTCTTGCGCTCTTGGCGCTTAGAAGTTACGGACGCCGCGTCGGAGCCGGAGGTGGATGTCGATGAAGAATCAGTCTCGTAGTAGACCACCTTCCTCATCCTCTTCTTCTTGTCCCCACTCCGATGCGGCTTGTGGGAAGAGGACTTTTCCTTCTTCTCTTTGTGGTGTGAAGAAGATCTTTTCTCCTTCCCTTTGGAGGAGACCTTCCTCTTCTCCTTCCTCTTGGTGTGGGACTCTTCTGATGAAGTGCTCCCTTGGCTTGTAGTGGGCTTGTCGCCGGTCTCCATCTCCCTCTTGGTGTGATCTCCCGTCATCACTTCGAGCGGTTAGGCTCTAATGAAGCACCGGGCTCTGATACCAATTGATAGTCGCCTAGAGGGGGGGTGAATAGGGCAAAACTGAAATTTACAAATATAAACACAACTACAAGCCGGGTTAGCGTTAGAAATATAAACAAGTCCGCGAGAGAGGGCACAAAACAAATCGCAAGCAAATGAAGAGTGTGACACGCGGATTTGTTTTACCGAGGTTCGGTTCTCGCAAACCTACTCCCCGTTGAGGAGGCCACAAAGGCCGGGTCTCTTTCAACCCTTCCCTCTCTCAAACGGTCCCTCGGACCGAGTGAGCTTCTCTTCTCAAATCAAAGCCTGGGAACAAAACTTCCCCGCAAGGGCCACCACACAATTGGTGCCTCTTGCCTTGATTACAATGGAGTTTTGATCACAAGAATAAGTGAGAAAGAAAAGAAGCAATCCAAGCGCAAGAGCTCAAAAGAACACGGCAAATCTCTCTCTCTAATCACTAAAGCCTTGAGTGGAATTGGAGAGGATTTGATCTCTTTGTATGTGTCTAGAATTGAATGCCTAGCTCTTGTAAGTGGTTGAGAAGTGAGAAACTTGGATGCAATGAAAGTGGGGGTGGTTGGGATATTTATAGCCCCAACCACCAAAAGTGGCCGTTGGGAGGCTGTCTGTTCGATGGCGCACCGGACAGTCCGGTGCACACCGGACATGTCCGGTGCCCCCGCCACGTCATCAATGTCGTTGGATTCTGACCGTTGGAGCTTCTGACTTCTGGGCTCGCCTGGATGTCCGGTGCACACCGGACATCTCCTGTTCATTGTCCGGTGCGCCAGTATGGGCGCGCCTGACTTCTGCGCGCGCAGAGCGCGCATTAAATGCGCCGCAGGTAGCCGTTGGCGCCGAAATAGCCGTTGCTCCGTGGTTACACCGGACAGTCCGGTGCACACCGGACATGTCCGGTGAATTATAGCGGAGCGGCTGCTGCGCGATCCCGAGGCTGGCGAGTTGCGGAGGCCGCGCTTCCTTGGAACACCGGACACTGTCCGGTGTACACCGGACAGTCCGGTGAATTATAGCGGAGCGGCTTGAGAAATTCCCAAAGGTGGCGAGTTCAAGTTGGAGTCCTCTGGTGCACCGGACACTGTCCGGTGGCGCACCGGACAGTCCGGTGCCTCCAGACCAGAGGTGCCTTCGGTTGCCTCTTTGCTCCTTTGTTGAATCCAAAACTTGATCTTTTTATTGGCTGAGTGTGAACCTCTTACACCTGTATAATCTATACACTTGGGCAAACTAGTTAGTCCAATTATTTGTGTTGGGCAATTCAACCACCAAAATTAATTAGGGACTAGGTGTAAGCCTAATTCCCTTTCACTCTTCCTCCATGGGGAAGTCTTCAGAGGTCTCGTCACGATGCTCGGTGATATGGACCATAGTGTCGAACAGAAAAACAAGCAAAAACCTAATGCATAGCCCCCTACCTGGCGCGCCAAATGTCGGAGAGGAAATCTCCGGCCGGGTGACGGAGTGCACCCGCCCTAAATCCTAAGATGAGGAGGGGCCTAAGCGTTTTGCTTGTTAGATGGAAAACGGGAAGAAACATAAGAACACACAAGGATTTAGAGTGGTTCAGGCCGCCGGAGCGTAACACCCTACTCCACTGTGTAATGTATTGCTTGAGAGCTTGTATGAACTTGTGAGCGTCTGAGTGAGCCTAAGATTGGATGCCCTCGGTAACACCGCATGCCTCCCCTTTTGTAGCTGAAGGGGGGCATGCATAAAGATACTGAGCCCGGACATGTGGGCCCAGGGACATAATGAATACAGCACTTCGAGCTACAAATGTTCGCTGCTGGGGCAATCTTCTTGTGTCCTGACATCCGAGATCTGCATATCCTCGGCGTGCAGGGGAGGCTTCTTGTAGAAGGGATGACGAGCACAGTGCGCCATATGGCACGGGCGCACTGTTTGTCAACAGACTGGACAGGCGTGCCGTCTGCTGGATGACCCTGACGCCGTCAGTGGAGTGGACTGGACGCTTTAAATGCTGAGAGGGCACGTCGTCCGTGAGCGTGGTGGCAGGCGGCGCGTCCTCTCCGCAATAAATGCAGAGGCTGCGCGGTTTTAGGGGCCTTACGTCAGACCCATCCCGCATGCTTACGTCATGCATAGTAGGCCGCTCGACTGTACCAGGTCTCCGCTTGACCGGGGAATGGGGACGTTGCGTGGACAGGTTCGCACCAAGCTAGGTCTGGACACATGTCGTCCCCGGACCCCTTCCAGGGCAGGGTCCGGGCATTCCCTGCCCCAGAATCCTCGGACCCGGTGGTGATCTGTCCAGACCCCACTCGGAAGGGTCTAGGATCCGTCTCGGAGGTCTGTCCGTCATGTACGGGGTCCGGTGCTTTCCACGCAGTAGGTCCGGACCCACTGCGTGTATTTGGAGCACGCCCTTTCCCTTGGCCACGTGGCGACCCCAAGGCGGCTGATGTTGCGCGGTGGAGAGCTGTTCGCCGCGCAACCAGAGACTTCTCCGCTGGCGCAGCGCCTTTACCTTGTAACAAGGGGTACACCTGTTTCAAGGTACCGACAATAGAGAAGACACAGATTTAACGTGAAAAACCCCTCTAAGATCAGGGGAAAAAATTACGGACACTAGCCAGCAACAATCTCACTATTTTCATATGAACCTTCGCTTCACTTGGTAACTTAGTGCCTTATTTAGAATTTGGATCACAAATTCAACACTGTATTGGACATGAAGCCTACATGATATAAGCAACTTCAGAAACGATGATGCGCTATCCTGAATAAGCAGAATGTACTTAAAGTCAAACATTATTTTAATGCTCAAGCGTCTTGGAATTATAATTGCAGCAGCATTCTACGGACTGATAATACCGCAGCAGCAGCAGCAGCAGCAGATGCACTTTTCTGAATGGCGACAGAAGCTCGTATTTATCCCTCGGAAGATAAGACGATGACGTTCACCTTGAGTTTGCAGAGAAAGGGACGCAAGTTGACAAATCCGAGATTATTAGCAATAAATAATCAACATGTAGACCACTCTGAGCACTGGAAGCTGCTTAGAATACCATTTGGATATGGAATATTTGGGGGGTTTTTTTGCCCGTTGAAATGTTGCCTATTCGTTATAATTGTCACTGTGTTTATAAACCGTGGACCTATCTAAGTCTGGAATATAGGTCTAATAGCAATTTTACGGACCTCATTGTAATAGCACTGTCGTTTGGATGTATAATCACAAAATCGAAACAAGTCGATAAAACGATAAGGCTTGGGCTGAGCGGGCGGGGGGGGGGGGGCAAGGAGCATCGTAAAAGAGTATTTGTCTCGGCACGCCAAAATGGCATTCGACCTCTGGGCCCCTTCCATCTATCTTCAGTTCTTCACAGTTCACGCTTGTTCTTCCGTTATGTCTGACGTGAGTTTTACTGTAGATGTGATGTCCTGAACATAGTCTTCGTTCCTGAAATCTCTGCTCCTTCAGTCTCAAAATAGTTGATGTTATAGGATTTGAATTGTATCCTAAATTAGTTGTCATTCTTACTTACAATTCTACTTTTTTTTCTTCTTCATATACACTTTTTTATTTTCTCTTTCCGTTGTTTTCTGTGAATCACCTGCTTTCATTTTTTTTTTCTAAATTCTCGTGTGCAAATCTAAAATACAACTATTCTATGACGGAGAGAATGGTTTAGATTATGTCAAGAGTGCCTCCAACTGCGTAATAACTGAGTTACAGGCACGTAGCCGAGTGACGTATCAGGAGGACAAGACAAGGTAGCTCACTGGAACTCGTCCCTGTGCAGCTGTGCTGCTCGTCGTCAACAGCGTACCAGCCTAAACCGGTCGACCGCAGGGAGTAACCAGCAAGCTCCTCTCTTGAAATCTGGGGCGCCTAATTGCCTAAACGAAGCAAAGCGTCACAAACTTCCCGTGGTCTACGTTGCAGCGTTGTCAGCAACAATGAACAGCAGCAGATCACATGCTTGCTCGATGTGCTGGGCGCGTATGGCTAGTCCAATCTCCCATGTCTTGCACGCACAGGAAGCTGCAGCAAATGGCGTGGCTCCAGATCAGCGGCTCGTTTCGATTCGACGAACGACGCCGGGATCACCATCGGGCGACAGGAAAACGACTGAAATGTGTGGGCAACGGATGAATCGAGCCGAATTTCAATGGGACTTAACTCCGGTTGTCATTTCTTTGGGCGCACCGGGCACACGGGTTTGAGTGGCCGCTGCCCGCTCCGCGCAGCATCCCGCTACGCCGCCTCCCGCTTTGCGGCTGAAAAATGGACATGTTTCTGATCAGATTTTTGGCGAGCCCGAGACCGAGAGGCTGCGACCAGTCTAAAAGAGAAGACCAAGATGCGAGTGTCATTACTCGACCTCGCAGTGATAGTGATACTGACCAAATAGCCATTCGTAAATCAGGTTTTCTTTATAAAATAAAAACAGATACTTAACAGCATTAAGATATTCTTCATCGCTCTCTTTCCTTTCTGACTAGATGAGATAGATATTCACACGCTACGAACGCTTGACAAGACAACCCGGCTTCCTAGCTTTCAGTTTTGTTGTGCTTCGTTCGTCTCACCTGCTTTCGAGTGTTTGGGCCCGTCCAACACTAACTCGAGCTGATGGAGAGATACACCATGCTGATGTTGTCATAGTAGACCAAGGTCGTATGAACAATAGAAGAGCGAAGTTCAAGCAACAGATGGCAGAAGAGATAAGAATGTCGTCAAGAAATACACCATGCTTCTACAATTCCATTAACAACAGCACGATATTCGATCTTAGCACTCGAGCGGGAGAGTCGGCCGAAGATATGAGATTATCATCAAGAAATACACCATAACTAGTTGTATACCTCTGAGTATCAAGGCATCATGCCCCGATCGACATCAGTGTAGTCCACCAAAGAAGCAGGAGATGTCTGGTGGAGAATGACACCATAGTCGAGAGTTCCATAAAGATAGTGAAGAATGTGCTTCATACTAGGGCAAGGTGAGAAACTCGAGGGGGAGGGGGGAGTCATATATGTACAAGCAGACCGGAACCACATGAGCGAAGTCGGGACGAGTAAATGTGAGGTCCTTAAGGGCTCTGATAGCCGGTAGCATTAGAAACAAGTTCACCTGTTGTCAAGAGCTTTGAATATGTGTCGACCAGAATGCTATAAGGTTTGCAATCGATCGTGACAGTATGTTCAAGAATCTCTAAAATATAATGCAACCCCTAAACACTACATAATATACTGAGTAACATAATACATCTAATACTAAACTATTCACCTCTATTTGATAAAAAAATAATCTAAAATTGTTGGTGTGTGTGTGTGTTATTAGAAGATTTTGTAAGGACCCAAATGCATAAAATGCCAATAAAAGAGAGAGGGGGAGGTGTGTTCAGGAAGTCTGAACCAACCTCAACCCATATTCTACAGACTTCCACGGACTTCAACATGGTATCGGAGCCGAGGTTCTCGGAGGCGATTGTGGTGGCGACGAGTCGGTGCACGTGGAGCTGCTGAGGTGGTGCTCCGGCTGGACTGAAGGGCGCACGAAGCGGCGGCGCAGCAGCAGGCGAAGGAACCCGGCGCGGAGAAGGCAGCCTCCGCCACCAAAGAGCTGCTTCTCCTGCTCGGCCTCCTTCTCCTCCACTTCCGTCGGCGCTGCACAGTGGTCGTCCGCGCGCGAGATCCGGCTGCCGGAGGACACCGGGACGGACGACATCAAGGTGCAGGTGGAGGACGAGCGGGTGCTGGTGATCAGCGACGAGCGGCGCCGCTGAAGACGACCAAGTCCGTGCAGGCGGCCAACGGAGAGAGGTCTGTGGTGAGTGCGGCAAGAAAAAAAGGGGCGGCTCTGTAGGTTTGGCTACTGTTTGGGCACAAGGCAAAGGAGGAGAAGAACAGGCAGCGGAGGAGCTGCAGGAAAGTGACTGGAGCTTCTGCTGATTGAGCAGAATGGGGGAACAACAAGGCATTGAACAAGTCCTTGGGAAGCTGGTGGAACTGCTTACAGCGAAGAAAGATGAGACTCCATCTTCAAGCAAGGAAATTGTATCGTATATGGAACCTGTCTAGAAAATTGAGCTAATGCCAAATGACATTAAATTGGAAGGCATTAGAAACTACTTGCCGTGGTCAAGAAGAGCAATGTTATTACTAAAGGCAAAGAGACTTGAAGGTTTTGTCACCGGAGAATCAATTGAGCCTGAAGACAAGTCAAGCAATGACTGGAAAACATGGGAGGCTATAAACTCTCTGGTGGCTGCATGGTTGTTGAGCTCTTTATCTCCTACCATAGCAGGCTCCGTGGATACTATCACGAGTGCAGCTGGAATATGGGAGGCCTTGTCGAAAATGTATTCAGGAGCTGGTAATGTGATGCTATTAGCTGAGACTGAGGACAGAATTAGTACTATGAAGCAGGGGGACCTCTCCTTAATGGATTATGTTGCAGCTTTGAAGCGGCTGTGGGCTGATGTGGATCATTTTGATCCTATTGAGCTACCACACACTGAATGTGTAGTGTGGATAAAGAAATGGATAGAAAAAAGAAGGGTTCTTCAATTCTTGAGAGGTTTGAATCCAGATTTTGAGGCAAGGCGTGCTAGTATGTTTCATCAATCCAGTCTTCCAAGTCTCGAAGAAGCCATAACTGCAATGGCACAAGAAGAGACTAGACTGAAGTTGATAAAAGGTGATACTTCATCTCCACCTCCTCCAGCTTTTGTGATGACAAGGATACAAGAAACTAGAACATGCTATAATTGTGGTGAGCAAGGTCATCTGAGTCGAGATTGCCCTCAACAACGAAGGCCTTATCGTGGGAGAGGAAGAAGCAGTGATAGACGTGCTATGAGGGGAAGTGGAAGCTGAGAGCACCTAGAGGGGGGGGGGTGAATAGGTGATCCTGTAAAAACTTCAAACTTAAGCCACAAACTTGTTAAGTGTTAGCACGATTATTGCCAAGTGGCTAAGGTGAAGTCTCAACAAAACACAATACCACAAGAGATCAAGACAGAGGTGACACGGTGGTTTATCCCGTGGTTCGGCCAAGCCAATGCTTGCCTACTTCCACGTTGTGGCGTCCCAACGGACGAGGGTTGCAATCAACCCCTCTCAAGCGGTTCAAAGACCCACTTGAATACCACGGTGTTTTGTTGTTCCTTTCACTATCCCGTTTGCAAGGAATCTCCACAAATTGGAGTCTCTTGCCCTTACAAGTATATGATCACAAAGAAGCACAGAGTAAGGGAGGGAAGCAACACACACAAATCCACAGCAAAAACGCACACACGCGGCCAAGAATCGAGCTCACAAGACTATCTCAGAGTTCTCACTTAGAACAGAGCTCGAATCACTTAGAAACACAAACGAATGCGCAGAGACTTAGTGTGGATGATCAGGAATGCTCAAGAGTTGCTTGTGTCTCTCCTCCATGCGCCTAGGGGCTCCTTTTATAGCCCCAAGGCAGCTAGGAGCCGTTGAGAGCAAATCCGGAAGGCCATCCTTGCCTTCTGTCGTCGGGTGCACCGGACAGTCCGGTGCACACCGGACATGTCCGGTGACCGATTTCTTTCCTTATCCAGCGCTTCCCGACCGTTGCAGACCGGCGGAGATCTGAGAGCCGTTGGCGCACCGGACAGTCCGGTGCACACCGGACAGTCCGGTGCCGTCTTCCGACCGTTGGCTCGGCCACGTGTCCCGCGCGGATTGCGCGGCCGACCGTTGGCCCTGGCCGACCATTGGCTCACCGGACAGTCCGGTGCACACCGGACAGTCCGGTGAATTTTAGCCGTACGCCGTCGGCGAATTCCCGAGAGCGGCCAGTTCGCGCCGAGTTGGCCTGGCGCACCGGACACTGTCCGGTGCACACCGGACAGTCCGGTGCTCCAGACCGAGCTGAGCCTTGGCTGCACACAGCCAAGTCTTTCTCTCCCCTTTTCTCTTTTTCTTCTTTCTGTTTCTAACACTTAGACAAATATGTTAGTCCACAAAACAAATGTACTAAGGCTTAGAAACATACCTTTATCTCATGATTTGCACCTTGTTCATCCATGTACATAAATTCACAATTAAGCACATGTGTTGGCACTCAATCACCAAAATACTTAGAAATGGCCCAAGGGCACATTTCCCTTTCAATCTCCCCCTTTTTGGTGATTTATGCCAACACAACATAAAGCCACTAGAACAAGTGCAAACTCAATTCAAATAACACTTAAATTTATTTTGAATCAATTTTGGCATATATGGATCATCCTTTGCCACCACTTGGTTTGTTTTTGCAAATCAAACACAAATCTCTATCTCTAAGTTAAACACACATGTTTAAGCATAAAGAGAGTCATTCAAAAAGAGATTGATCAAGGATTTCAAAAACTCCCCCTTTTCCCATAATCAATACTTCTCCCCACAAGAAGCCAACTTTTGACAAGAGAGACAACTTAAGAATTTTGACAAACCAAAAACTCTATTCTACTATTTTCAAAATCTCTCAAGTGGTAGCTGATCCATTTATTGCTTTGGCCTTTATTTTCTCCCCCTTTGGCATCAAGCACCAAAACGGGATCAATCTTGGCCCTTTAACCCCATTGCCTCACCAAAATCTTCACTTAAGAGCAAATGGCAATAAGAGTTAATGAGATGGACTTGGAGTAAGTTACCCCTCATCGGAGTGCAGTGGAAGTCTTGCATGGTCCAAGTCCACCTTTTCCCTTTCAATTCTCCTTTGAGACTAAATCAGACAAACTCAACATATGGTTAGTCTCAAAGGGTCAAGTTGTAACACATCTCCCCCTAAACATGTGCATCACTTTGCAACGGACTTGTGAGGTCCAGGGAGTGTTTGTACAACTTGAGCACCATAATAAGCAACAATATGCAGAAGGGAACATGATCAAAAGCATGAATACAGTATGCTACAATTCAATCCAAGTTCCGCGAATCTAAGACATTTAGCTCACTACGCAGCCTGCAAAAGGTCTTCTCATCTAAAGGCTTGGTGAAGATATCGGCTAGCTGGTTCTCGGTGCTAACATAAAACACTTCGATATCTCCCTTTTGCTGGTGGTCTCTCAAAAAGTGATGCCGGATGTCAATGTGCTTTGTGCGGCTGTGCTCAACAGGATTTTCCGCTATTCGGATAGCACTCTCATTATCACATAGGAGTGGGACTTTGCTCAGATTGTAGCCAAAGTCCCTGAGGGTTTGCCTCATCCAAAGTAGTTGCGCGCAACACTGACCTGCGGCAACGTACTCGGCTTCAGCGGTGGATAGGGCAACGGAGGTTTGTTTCTTAGAGTTCCATGACACCAGGGACCTTCCTAAGAATTGGCACGTCCCTGATGTACTTTTCCTATCGACCTTACATCCAGCATAGTCGAAATCTGAGTACCCAATCAAGTCAAAGTTAGACCCCTTTGGATACCAGATCCCGAAGCAAGGCGTAGCAACTAAATATCTAAGAATTCGCTTCACCGCCACCAAGTGACACTCCTTAGGATCGGATTGAAATCTAGCACACATGCATACGCTAAGCATAATATCCGGTCTACTAGCACATAAATAAAGTAAAGACCCTATCATTGACCGGTATGCTTTTTGATCAACGGACTTACCTCCTTTGTTGAGGTCGGTGTGTCCGTCGGTTCCCATCGGAGTCTTTGCGGGCTTGGCGTCCTTCATCCCAAACCGCTTTAGCAGATCTTGCGTGTACTTCGTTTGGGAGATGAAGGTGCCGTCCTTGAGTTGCTTCACTTGGAACCCAAGGAAGTAGTTCAACTCGCCCATCATCGACATCTCGAATTTCTGCGTCATCACCCTGCTAAACTCTTCACAAGACTTTTGATTAGTAGAACCAAATATTATGTCATCGACATAAATTTGGCATACAAACAAATCACAATCACATGTCTTTGTAAAGAGAGTTGGATCGGCTTTCCCAACCTTGAAAGCATTAGCAAGTAAGAAATCTCTAAGGCATTCATACCATGCTCTTGGGGCTTGTTTAAGTCCATAGAGCGCCTTAGAGAGCTTACACACGTGGTCGGGGTACCGCTCATCCTCGAAGCCAGGGGGTTGCTCCACGTACACCTCCTCCTTTATTGGCCCGTTGAGGAAAGCGCTCTTCACATCCATTTGGTACAACCTGAAAGAATGGTGAGCAGCATATGCTAGCAAGATACGAATGGACTCTAGCCTAGCCACAGGAGCAAAAGTCTCCTCAAAGTCCAAACCTGCGACTTGGGCATAACCTTTTGCCACAAGTCGAGCCTTGTTCCTCGTCACCACTCCGTGCTCGTCCTGTTTGTTGCGGAATACCCACTTGGTTCCCACAACATTTTGTTTGGGACGAGGCACCAGCGTCCAAACTTCATTGCGCTTGAAGTTGTTAAGTTCCTCCTGCATGGCCAACACCCAGTCCGGATCTAGCAAGGCCTCCTCTACCCTGAAAGGCTCAATAGAGGAGACAAAAGAGTAATGTTCACAAAAATTAACTAATCGAGATCGAGTAGTTACTCCCTTGCTAATGTCACCCAGAATTTGGTCGACGGGATGATCCCTTTGAATCATCGCTCGAACTTGGGTTGGAGGTGCCGGTTGCGCTTCTTCCTCCATCACATGATCATCTTGTGCTCCCCCTTGATTACACGCCTCCTTTTGATGAACCTGTTCACCGTCTTGAGTTGGGGGATGCACCATCGTTGAGGAAGAAGGTTGATCTCGTTCATCTTGTTCCTGTGGCCGAACGTCTCCAATCGCCATGGTTCGTATAGCAGCCGTCGGAACATCTTCTTCATCTACATCATCACAATCAACAACTTGCTCTCTTGGAGAGCCATTAGTCTCATCAAATACAACGTCGCTAGAGACTTCAACCAAACCCGATGATTTGTTGAAGACTCTATACGCCTTTGTATTTGAATCATAACCTAATAAAAACCCTTCTACAGCTTTGGGAGCAAACTTAGAATTTCTACCCTTCTTCACTAGAATGTAGCACTTGCTCCCAAAAACACGAAAGTAAGATACATTGGGTTTGTTACCGGTTAGTAGCTCATACGAAGTCTTCTTGAGGAGTCGATGAAGGTAGACCCTGTTGATGGCGTGGCAAGCCGTGTTCACGGCTTCCGACCAAAAGCACTCGGGGGTCTTGGACTCTCCAAGCATCGTCCTCGCCATATCGATTAGCGTCCTGTTCTTCCTCTCTACCACACCATTTTGCTGTGGTGTGTAGGGAGCGGAGAACTCGTGCTTGATCCCTTCCTCCTCAAGAAACTCCTCCACTTGAAGGTTCTTGAACTCGGACCCGTTGTCGCTCCTTATCTTCTTCACCTTGAGCTCAAACTCATTTTGAGCTCTCCTGAGGAAGTGCTTGAGGGTCCCTTGGGTTTCAGACTTATCCTGCAAAAAGAATACCCAAGTGAAGCGGGAAAAGTCATCAACAATAACTAAACCATACTTACTTCCTCCTATACTTAGATAGGCGACGGGTCCGAAGAGGTCCATATGCAGCAACTCCAGAGGTCTTGACGTGGTCATCACATTCTTGCTGTGATGTGCTCCTCCCACTTGTTTACCTGCTTGACAAGCTGCACAAGGTCTATCTTTTTCGAAATAAACATTTGTTAGACCTATCACGTGTTCTCCCTTTAGAAGCTTGTGGAGGTTCTTCATCCCCACATGTGCTAAGCGGCGATGCCACAGCCAGCCCATGCAAGTCTTAGCCATTAAGCATGCATCTAGACCGGCCTCTTCTTTTGCAAAATCAACTAAATAAAGCTTGCCGTCTAGTACACCCTTAAAAGCTAGTGAACCATCACATCTTCTAAAGACAGACACATCTACATTTGTAAATAAACAATTATATCCCATTTGACATAATTGACTGACAGATAGCAAATTATATCCAAGACTCTCCACTAAGAATACATTTGAGATAGAATGCTCATTAGATATTGCAATTTTACCTAACCCTCTTACCTTGCCTTGATTCCCATCACCGAATATAATTGAATCTTGGGAATCCTTATTCTTGACGTAGGAGGTGAACATCTTCTTCTCCCCCGTCATATGGTTTGTGCATCCGCTGTCGATAATCCAGCTTGAACCCCCGGATGCATAAACCTGCAAGGCAAATTTAGGCTTGGGTCTTAGGTACCCAACTCATGTTGGGTCCTGCAAGGTTAGTACAAATATCCTTAGGGACCCAAATGCAAGATTTATCTCCCTTGCATCTAGCCCCTAATTTCCTAGCAACTACCTTCTTACCCTTTCTACAAATAGCAAAAGGAGCATTACAAGCATAATAAATGGTAGAAGGTTCATTCACTACTTTCCTAGGAGCATGAATAACATTCCTTCTAGGTACATGAGCAATATCTCTCCTAGGCATATGTACAACATTTCTCCTACACATATCTCTATCATGCTTATAAGAAGAACTAGAAGCAAACATGGCATGAGAATCATAAACATGTGAATCAAAATGATTATAAGCATTTCTAGCATGTCTCCTATCATAATACATAAAAGCATGATTCTTTTTAGCATTACTAGCCATAGGGGCCTTCCCCTTCTCCTTGACGAAGATGGGAGCCTTATGGCTTGTTAAGTTCTTGGCTTCCCTCTTGAAGCCAAGCCCATCCTTAATTGAGGGATGTCTTCCAATTGTATAGGCATCCCTTGCAAATTTTATCTTTTCAACTTCACTCTTGCTAGTCTTAAGTTGGGCATTAAGACTAGCCACTTCATCTTTTAGTTTTGAAATTGAAACTAAATGTTTGCTACAAGTGTTAACATCAAAATCCTTACACCTAGTGCAAATTGTAACATTTTCAACACAAGACTTAGATTTATTTGTTACTTCTAATTTAGCATTTAAATCATGGTTAACACTTTGTAAAGTAGCAATGGTTTCATGACAAGAAGATATTTCACTAGAAAGTACTTCATTTCTTTTCACTTCTAAAGCATATGATTTTTGTGCCTCTACAAACTTATCATGTTCATCATACAATAAATCCTCTTGCTTTTCTAAAAGCCTATCCTTTTCATTCAAAGCATCAATCAATTCATTGATTTTATCTATTTTAGATCTATCTAAGCCCTTGAACAAACATGAATAATCTATGTCATCATCACTAGACTCACTATCACTCGAAGAAGCATAAGTGGAGTCTTGAGTACTTACCTTCTTCTCCCTTGCCATAAGACAAGTAAGACGCTCGTTGGGGAAGAGAGCCGATTTGTTGAAGGCAGTGGCGGCGAGTCCTTCGTTGTCGGAGTCGGAGGAGGAGCAATCCGAGTCCCACTCCTTTCCTAGATGCGCCTCGCCCTTTGCCTTCTTGTATTGCTTCTTCTTCTCTCTTTTGTTCCCCTTTTCCTGGTCACTTTCATTATCGGGACAGTTAGCGATAAAATGACCAAGCTTACCGCATTTGAAGCATGAGCGCTTCCCCTTGGTCTTGGTCTTGCTTGGCTGCCCCTTGCGACCATTTAGCGCCGTCTTGAATCTCTTGATGATGAGAGCCATCTCTTCATCATTGAGCCCGGCCGCCTCGACTTGCGCCACCTTGCTAGGTAGCGACTCCTTGCTCCTCGTTGCTTTTAGAGCAATGGGTTGAGGCTCGTGGAGTGGTCCGTTCAACGCGTCGTCGACGTATCTTGCCTCCTTGATCATCATCCGCCCGCTCACGAATTTTCCAAGTACTTCCTCGGGCGTCATCATCGTGTACCTGGGATTCTCACGAATATTGTTCACGAGATGAGGATCAAGTACGGTAAAGGACCTGAGCATTAGGCGGACGACGTCGTGGTCCGTCCATCGCGTGCTCCCGTAGCTCCTTATCTTGTTGATGAGGGTCTTGAGCCGGTTGTATGTTTGCGTCGACTCCTCGCCCCTTATCATGGCGAACCGTCCAAGCTCTCCCTCCACCAACTCCATCTTGGTGAGCAAGGTGACGTCGTTCCCCTCATGAGAAATCTTGAGGGTGTCCCAGATCTGCTTGGCATTGTCCAAGCCGCTCACCTTGTGATACTCGTCCCTGCACAAAGAGGCTAGCAACACAGTAGTAGCTTGTGCATTTTTATGAATCTGTTCATTAATAAACATAGGGCTATCCGAGCTATCAAATTTCATTCCACTTTCCACAATCTCCCAAATGCTTGGATGGAGAGAAAACAGGTGAGTACGCATTTTGTGGCTCCAAAATCCGTAATCCTCTCCATCAAAGTGAGGAGGTTTGCCAAGTGGAATGGGAAGCAAATGAGTATTTGAGCTATGCGGAATACGCGAATAATCAAAAGAAAAGTTTGAGTTAACCGTCTTTTGTTTGTAGTCGTTGTGGTCCTCGTCCTTTTGGGAAGAAGTAGACTCGTCGCTGTCGTAGTAGACAATCTCCTTGATGCGCCTGGTCTTCTTCTTCTTCCCTTCCTTCCGTCTTTGGCCCGAGCCGGAGTCGGTAGGCCTGTCATCCTTCGGCTCGTTGACGAAGGTCTCCTTCTCTTTATCGTTGATCACTATACCCTTCCCCTTAGGATCCATCTCTTCGGGCGGTTAGTCCCTTTGAGAAGAGAACGGCTCCGATACCAATTGAGAGCACCTAGAGGGGGGGTGAATAGGTGATCCTGTAAAAACTTCAAACTTAAGCCACAAACTTGTTAAGTGTTAGCACGATTATTGCCAAGTGGCTAAGGTGAAGTCTCAACAAAACACAATACCACAAGAGATCAAGACAGAGGTGACACGGTGGTTTATCCCGTGGTTCGGCCAAGCCAATGCTTGCCTACTTCCACGTTGTGGCGTCCCAACGGACGAGGGTTGCAATCAACCCCTCTCAAGCGGTCCAAAGACCCACTTGAATACCACGGTGTTTTGTTGTTCCTTTCACTATCCCGTTTGCAAGGAATCTCCACAAATTGGAGTCTCTTGCCCTTACAAGTATATGATCACAAAGAAGCACAGAGTAAGGGAGGGAAGCAACACACACAAATCCACAGCAAAAACGCACACACGCGGCCAAGAATCGAGCTCACAAGACTATCTCAGAGTTCTCACTTAGAACAGAGCTCGAATCACTTAGAAACACAAACGAATGCGCAGAGACTTAGTGTGGATGATCAGGAATGCTCAAGAGTTGCTTGTGTCTCTCCTCCATGCGCCTAGGGGCTCCTTTTATAGCCCCAAGGCAGCTAGGAGCCGTTGAGAGCAAATCCGGAAGGCCATCCTTGCCTTCTGTCGTCGGGTGCACCGGACAGTCCGGTGCACACCGGACATGTCCGGTGACCGATTTCTTTCCTTATCCAGCGCTTCCCGACCGTTGCAGACCGGCGGAGATCTGAGAGCCGTTGGCGCACCGGACAGTCCGGTGCACACCGGACAGTCCGGTGCCGTCTTCCGACCGTTGGCTCGGCCACGTGTCCCGCGCGGATTGCGCGGCCGACCGTTGGCCCTGGCCGACCATTGGCTCACCGGACAGTCCGGTGCACACCGGACAGTCCGGTGAATTTTAGCCGTACGCCGTCGGCGAATTCCCGAGAGCGGCCAGTTCGCGCCGAGTTGGCCTGGCGCACCGGACACTGTCCGGTGCACACCGGACAGTCCGGTGCTCCAGACCGAGCTGAGCCTTGGCTGCACACAGCCAAGTCTTTCTCTCCCCTTTTCTCTTTTTCTTCTTTCTGTTTCTAACACTTAGACAAATATGTTAGTCCACAAAACAAATGTACTAAGGCTTAGAAACATACCTTTATCTCATGATTTGCACCTTGTTCATCCATGTACATAAATTCACAATTAAGCACATGTGTTGGCACTCAATCACCAAAATACTTAGAAATGGCCCAAGGGCACATTTCCCTTTCAGAAGCCGTGGAGGAAGGAGCGGAGGTTATAGAGCTAATGTTGCTATACCTGAGGGAGATGAAGACCTAATTACAATTCCAGCTTCAGAACTAAAAGAGTTGAGAAAGTTGAAGGAGAATAAGAATGACTCAACGTCTGATGATCAAGGTGCAGTGTCAACTTCAACTGATAATTTGGACCCAGGTATAAAAAACCATGCTTTAATTTCCATGAGAAAATCCAATTCAAGCTGGATATTAGATTCTGGGGCATCTAAACATGTCACTGGCAGGTCAAGTGAATTTGCATCATACAAGTTATATCCAAGTTCATATAAGAAAACGGTTCAAACTGCTGATGGAACATTCCAACCCATCAGAGGAGTTGGCACAGTAAAATGCACACCATCTATAACCTTATCATCAGTATTATATGTTCCTTCCTTTGGAGTCAATTTAGTTTCAATAAGTTCTTTGGTTGATCAATTGGACTGTCAAATATTTCTTGATCGTGAAAATTGTATAATTCAGGAAAGGAAGACTGGAAGAAGACTTGGAACTGGGGTTCGTCATAATGGACTCTGGTATCTTGATAAGAGAAGAACTGATGAAGTAGTATGCCGTGCACTATCTGCAGTGGCCAGTGAAGAAGAAGCAAAGGTAATGCTCTTACACTGCCGCCTGGGACATATATCTTTTGATGTTATGAGTAGAATGTTTCCTTATGAAATGAGTAAGGTGAACAAACAGAGATTAGTCTATGATGCGTGTGAATTTGGGAAACATACTAGAACCTCCTATGTGACTCGAGGACTACGAAGTGAAAGTCCCTTCATGCTTGTTCATTCAGATGTATGGACATCCCCTATTGTCTCAGTGAGCGGGGTGAAATACTTTGTTTCCTTTATTGATTGTTATTCTCGTATGACCTGGTTATACCTTATGAAGCATAAAAATGAAGTGTTAGACTGCTTTAAGGATTTCTGTGCATTAGTAAAGAACCAGTATAATACTCATGTGAAAATTATCAGAAGTGACAATGGAACAGAGTATGTAAACACGGAATTTAGATCTTTTCTCTCTAAGGAAGGGATATTACATCAGACGTCATGCCCCGATACACCCCCACAGAATGGAGTAGCTGAGAGGAAGAATCGACATCTATTAGAGGTGGCTCGCTCACTTATGTATACAATGAATGTGCCTAAGTTTCTATGGAGTGAGGCAGTTATGACTGCTACTCATTTAATTAATCGTATGCCATCAAGGATACTTGGCATGAAAACTCCATGTGAATTGCTCTATGGAAAGAATGAATTCATTGTCCCACCAAAGGTTTTTGGATGTACATGTTTTGTTAGAGATCACAGACCTTCAGTGGGAAAGTTAGACCCTCGAGCTGTTAAATGTATCTTTGTTGGGTACTCCTGTGGGCAGAAAGGATATAGGTGTTGGAATCCATCTGAACGACAGATGTTTGTGAGTTTAGATGTCACTTTTCGGGAAGCTATTCCTTTTTATGGAGAAAGATCAGACCTGAGTGATCTATTTGCTACTCTTGATACTCCTAGTGGAGATGGAGTTACATCTGAGGGGGAGAATGAGAATGAACAAGATGATGTAGACAAGGGACAAACAAAGCATGAAGGAGTAATAAGCAGTCCAGTTCCTCAGGAAAGAAGAGAGGTAAGTGATGAATCAATTTTACCTCAAGCCCAGAATTCTAGAGGAGAAAGTATACATGACAGAGTAATCTCAAAAGTGTATACAAGACGGAAGTACAGGACTCGAACAAACACAGAAGACATGGCTCAATCAACTCCTATACAAGAAAGTGGCCAGGAAGAAATTGAAGAAGCTCGAGCTCCAGAGATTGAGGTTGAGGACCTGCCATCAGATGATATGCCCATTGCGTTACGAAAGGAACCAAGAACTGGTGCAGGAGTCCCTCCTCAGAGGTATGGATTTGATCACGACATAAGCAATTATGTGTCTTATACCTCACTATCTTCTGAATATAATGTTTTTCTGGCATCCTTACAATCTGTGACTATTCCAAAAGATTGGAGGGAAGCAAAATTGGACCCAAAATGGAAAGAGGCCATGCTTGAAGAACTAACTGCTCTAGAAAAAAACAAAACTTGGGATCTTGTGCCTTATCTATTGGGTAAGAAAATAGTTGGTTGCAAATGGATATATACAGTGAAACAAAATCCTGATGGAAAAATAGAAAGATACAAAGCTAGATTAGTTGCAAAAGGATATAGTCAGACCTATGGAATTGACTATGATGAGACATTTTCCCCGGTTGCAAAAATGAGTACTGTAAGAACATTAATCTCTTGTGCAGCTAATTATGATTGGCCGCTATATCAGTTGGATGTTAAGAATGCTTTTTTACATGGGGATCTTCAAGAAGAAGTCTACTTGGAGGTCCCACCGGGATTTGCTACTGATCAGACCAAAGGAAAAGTATTGAAGCTGAAAAAATCGTTATATGGTTTAAAACAATCACCTAGAGCTTGGTTTGATTGACTACGACGGGCTATGTGTAATATGGGATATAAACAGTGCAATAGTGATCACACTGTGTTTTATTATCATTCTGGAGGCAGTGTCACTATTCTGGCAGTATATGTGGATGACATGATCATCACAGGGAATGATCCTTTGAATATCTCCCAACTAAAGAAAAATTTAAGCAAGGAATTTGAAGTTAAAGACCTAGGACAACTACGTTATTTTCTGGGCATTGAGATAGCAAGATCTCATAAGGGAATTATCCTCTCACAGCGCAAGTACGTATATTAGATCTTCTACATGAGACAGGTATGCTTGGATGTCGTCCGGCTTCTAGTCCTATTGAGCAAAATCATAAAATATGTGCACAAAATGGAGATCCTATTGACAAAGAAAGATATCAAAGGCTTGTGGGACGGTTAATTTATTTATGCCACACAAGGCCAGATATAACTTATGCAGTAAGTGTTGTGAGTAGGTATATGCATGATCCAAGGAGTGGACATTTAGATGCAGTCTATAGAATTTTGAGATATTTGAAGAGCTGTCCAGGGAAGGGACTGTGGTTCAAAAGAAATTGTCATTTAGATGTGGAAGGTTACTGTGATGCAGACTGGGCAAGTTGTCTGGATGACAGGAGATCTACTTCGGGTTACTGTGTTTTTGTTGGAGGAAATCTCGTATCATGGAGAAGCAAAAAACAATCAGTGGTATCCCGCTCAACTGCAGAAGCAGAATTCAGAGCTATGTCGGTATGCCTTAGTGAATTGTTGTGGGAAAAGAATTTATTATCAGAATTAAAGCTTATGAAAGGTACTCTGAAGCTTCGGTGTGATAATAAGTCAGCAATTAATATTGCTAACAATCCTGTTCAGCGTGATCGAACTAAGCATGTGGAGATCGATCGCTTCTTTATTAAAGAACGTCCGGATGATGAGACACTTAAGCTAATTTCTGTACCCTCTAATGAACAAGTAGCTGATTGTTTAACGAAAGGATTAGGTGTTAAAGAGTGTCTATTAGCATGTAGCAAGATGGGGATGATAGACATTCATCACCCATCTTGAGGGGGGGTGTTGGTGTGTGTGTGTGTTATTAGAAGATTTTGTAAGGACCCCAAATGCATAAAATGCCAATAAAAGAGAGAGGGGGAGGTGTGTTCAGGAAGTCTGAACCAACCTCAACCCATATTCTACAGACTTCCACGGACTTCAACAAAAATAGTAACCTTAGTCATTATTAAAAATAACATTAACTAATCTCACCTATTTTGCTCCTCTGCATGTTGGCACTACAAAAATAATTTAAAGTAATACAATACATTTAAGACTAAACTATCCACCTCTATTTTATTAACAAATAATCTAAGTTAGCCCACCAATCCTCACATATGTCACTAAAAACATCAAATTGCCCTCTAACCTTTATAAAGATTTGTATTAGAATATAAATAAACAAGGCAGACCAAATACATATTTTCATCGGTTTATCCATTTTGATCCCGTGAGACGTGTTAAAAAAATATAAAACCTAAAAACTGTTACGATAATAAATTACTTACATTTGATGTTATGATAGGTAATCTAAAAATAATCCCTTAAATTATGTCTAAATTACACATCTTCACATATTTCTTATTACGATAGATAATCTAAAATGGCATATTAAATTTAAATCCAAATTAACCACATTTACATAAACGATAGATGTAATTACAATGTACAAATAACAGAAAGTCCAATAGACCTATATATGTCTAAAAATTATCTACTTCAGCCATTTTTAAATTGGTTCATCAAATTTTAAAATGTCTCCTAAAACTTAAACCCATCACCCATGCGAGCGCACGGGTTGATAAACTAGTGGAGTCAAATACTAAAGCTCAGTTTCATTGTATATTTAGAGCCGCTGATGAAGAATAAGGAGCCAGATGAAACTACGATGGTACAGTTGATCAACCACTCACCATTATCACTCTCTGATCAAAGAATCGTGACAGCCTAAGCAAATTTGTACATGAGGAGAAGAGGGGGAAAATCGTTTAATCTGAGCTTTTATCCTATCTGGCACTGCCCATGGCTGGACTTGATTATGACGCCATCATGGCCGGAGGCACGACGCTGGCGGCCGGGCACACGCTGCCCCGCTCGCCGTCAGCGGCCGAGGCGGCGGCCCACCGGCGGCATATCCTTCCGAGCGACGCGGCCTTGCGACGCGCCCGCTCCGTTCCGGTGCCCATCAGCTCCCAGATGGCCCACTCCACGCCGGGCACGGCCATCACCTGCATTACCACCCGCGCGCCCAGCCGCCGGCACAGGAGCACCAGCGCCGCCGTCGCGTTCTCCCTGGCCCACTCCGTGCCGCGCCGCATCTCGGCCACCAGACGCGTAACGGCGCCGTCGATGCCCACGATCGCCTCCGCGCCGCCGCGCTTCGCCAACGCGGCGAGCACTGCCGCGGCGGTCTCCTCTTCGCTGATCGCGGACAGGGCTACCTGCGCGACGCCGGCGCTCACGAGCTTTCCGACGTTCTCCCTCTCGCCGGCCAGCGACAGCAGCGCGGCCAACGCGTCTTTCTTGGTGCTTGTCGGGCCGGTGCGGGCCAGATGCACCAGCTTCTCCACGATGGATAGGTTCCGGCCGAGACGGCGCCGGTAGGTATGGACGGACGCCAGGCTGAGCACGGCGGCCGCCGCATTCTCCTTTGCGCGCCACGTCGCGCCGGCGCTCATAATGTGGGCGACCGCCTCCACGGCGCCCTCGGCGTGCATGATGCGCTTCTTGTTGGCCTCGAGGATGGAGAGGTTGAGCAGCGCTGTGACGGCGTTCAGCTGGAGCCCGGCGTCCTCGGAGTAGAGCAGGGGCACCAGCAGCGGCACGGCTCCGGCCTCCCCGACGAACGCGCGGCTGTCGGCGCCGGACTTGGACAGCAGCCTGATGTCGTGCACGACGCGGTTGGCCGCGTCAGGGGAGAAAGAGATGGAGAGCTTCTTCACGAGGAACGACGCCGTCATGCGCGCCGCCTCCAACGCCGCCTTGTTCGCGGCCACCGCCTGGGCCGGCTCGCTCCTGCTCGCCGCGCTGCTTTCCATGGCGACGCCGTTCTCCCGGCACCACTTAACGATGAGGTTCTTGAGCGCCTTGTTGGGCACAAGCTCCAAAACGGTAAGGACTTGCCCTGTCTTGGGGCACGTTGACTTGCCGGAGTCGAACCACCGGGAGATGGAGTCCCGGTCGTATGTCTGGCCGCTGGCGACGACAACGGGGTCGCGCATGATATCGAGGGCGATGGGGCAGCGGAAGTCCGGCGGCGGCGCCGGGGGCTCCCCTTCGTCGTCGACCTCGGGGTCCGGCCTGGAATCCGAAGGCCGGGGCGTGGCGCTGAACAGGACGCACTTGGCGTACCGTAGCAGACCGACGAGCGCGATCATGGCGTCCGTCCACCTCTCCGAGGCGCGGTCACCGATCTCCCGCTCGAGGCTCTCGATCTCTTTGCTGCAGCTGGCCGGGTCGTTGATGCCCACCTCCTCCAGGATCTCCTGCAGCCTCTCCCGATCCGGCACGATCTCGCGCTCAATTTCCTGTATCAGCGAGAGCACTGTGGCCTTGAGGGCCTGCTCCGCCTGGGCAGACGGCGCGAACCGCCTGCACTGGCGCGACGCGAGGTCGAGCAGGTCCATGACGTCCTCGGCAAGGCCCAGCTCGACGACGGGGAGGAGGTCGAGCAGGGTTGCCAGGTCCTGGTGAAGCTCCCGCACCTCCTCCTCGATCTCGTCCGAGTGAAGCAGCAGCCGCATCCGGCTCCGCGCGGCGCAGTCGGTGGCCAGGGCCTTGAAGCGCTGCAGCACGAAGAGCACCTCGCGCAGGCACAGCGACGCGGACCGCGGCAGATCGCCGGTGGCGGCGCACAGGACCAGGTCGTCGAACGCGGCGGCCAGGAGCTTGGAACGCCTGGTGATGGACGCGAGCGCGCCGCGCAGGAACGGGGCCGGCGTCTCGGCGGCCGCGGACAGGTCCCGCGCGAGGCGGTGCAGCGAGCGCAGCAGCTCCCCGTCGGACGGCGACGGAAGCGCCGGTGCCATGGACTCCGCCGCCGACCACGAGGAGGAGGAGCAGCCTGGCGGTGACGGCGCGGAGGTCAACACCGATCTTGGATTGGGCATGGCCATTGGAACACCGCAGTATAGTAAACTAACACCTACAGAAACGGATGGTTTTAGTGGGGATGGCGTACGAAGGCGGAGCGGCGAAGAAGAGAGGGGGCTTAATAAGGGCGGTAGGCGTGTTATGTTAGTTGAGAGCCGGGTGGAATCCCGCATGAGGTTGCTTGCTTATCTACTGTGATGGTTGCGCTTCATGTGCTTAGTTTAATGGTGATGATCGGGGTTTAATATTTCCGGAAGATGATTGGAAGGGGGCAAGGGGCTTGATTCGTGTGTGTGATAAAGGCCACCGCCGTCGGATCGGATGGAGACGAGATGGATGAATGGGATTATGAGTGTTTCCCGGGTGGGTCGCGGATGACTCAGCCCCGGCTTGATTGGATTGGATCACGGCGGTGGCTGGGCAAGCGGCGAGCGGCGAGAGGGCAAGGATAAACATGCGAACGCGTTGACGGCCGACAGCAAGGGGTGTGAGTGCACGAGAATGAGATCCCCCTAGTAGTCGCAGCAGTAGAGTGGAGGACCATGGCCAGCATGGGCTCCCGAGAATCCAAGGATGCTTCACTTCTTAAACTACTGGGCTTGTTCGCTGCGGCTGGATTAAAGCCGTTTGGACTGCTGCAGCTGCAATCTATAGAGAGAAAAATACTGTAGAAGCCGCAGCCGCAGCCGGATTAAAGCCGCAGCGAACAAGCCGACTATCGTTTTCTCTCTTTCGTATTACTGGGATTTTAACCGTACCATCTAGTATTTTAGAACATCTTCCGCCGGGTCCATTCATTTGGCTGCTGTAAATCTTTGCGGTTGAGCGGCATGCGTGAAAAAAAAAATCCATGTTCCACGGAACTCAGCCGGGACATTAAAAAGAATAACATTTCCTCTTGTCAGTGCAGGCGACTGGTCGGTCCAATGTGATGTGCCTTCGTGAGTCGTGACAGACAACGGCCTTCCGCATTCAACAGCTGACAATTGCATGATTGGATCCATCGATACCGGAGATTTTACCTGCGTTTCTTTTTTTCTTTCTTCCAGAACTGAGCGACTAGTACTAGTGGTAGTAGAAATAGAGACTTGTGCGAAGCAAGGTTTTCCGGACAGGGAGTGGTAGTACAGAGCAGCAGCATTGGAATTTGGAAACGTCCAGCGGCGATGCCATGTGGAACAAGCAATCATCGTTTGACTCGACCGGGATTCCGAGCGCACGGGAGGCCATTTGAAACAGGCAGCGGCCACACGACACGCCTCGCCGCCGGCCGGCCGGCCGGCCGGCACGCACGACCCAGGGCCTGGCCACCTTTTCACCTGTCCGGCCCCGGCAGCCGCGGTTAGGCCACCCGCAACTAGCACGCCGATCGGATCACCACGCATTAAGCGCGCCGCCGACTGACGCGGCAGTGACTGATTAGATTAAGCTTCGCGCTTGGTGCAGGGAACGTGATCGATTTGGCAATTCACTTCACGTGCGCGTTCTTTTCCGTTAACAAGCTGCGTGGGATGGGAGCGAGGCTGACCGCTTTTCTCCGGTCTCCTGGATCGTAGTAAGCGCGCGCTGGGCTGGCTGCGCCACGAAAGTGACCCGTGCGCCGCGGTGCAGCCGGCAGGACGCCATGGCTTAATACTTTGCATTAACATAAGACATAGACACTTAGACAGTACCCTTTGTTTGACCTGGCATTCGTCGATGGTCAATTTAAAGAGCGCGGGCATGGAACGATAGCTGAAGGCGGCATTATATGAATGGCGATTAGCTTTGCACCTAATTCCATAACAGTGTTATTGGGCTCCAATAGTCTTTGTTAAACTCTCTTCCATCCTCCCACAACGTTTATCTTTTTTTAGCGAGGAATTAAGAATCGAGTGTGTTTATCTTCCATCCTACGGCTGTCCATCGTTTTTACTCTTTTTTAAAAAAACAACAAGGACCTGTTTGGAAGTGGAGTTTTTTCATGGTTTTTGAGAAATACCATAGTATTTACTAATACTACAGTATTCTAGATCAAAAGCTGTTTGGCAGATCACTAGAATACAGAGTTATCAATACCATGGTTTAGCTTAAATCGTGGTATTTTTGGAGTATTTGACACACAGGTCTAGACCTAAGTTTTCTGCTCCGTGCGCGCCGATAGAACGCTTAGGGCAAGCTACTGTAGATGAACTTAGCTAGGGCGACAAGATTAGTGATACATAGACTCGATTTTTTAGTAGAATTAGCACATGAAGTTCAATACGCAGATTTCCATTCAATACGCAGGTTTCCAACTGAGTAGATTTCTAAATAGATATCTGATTAGTGAATGCAACTAAGTAGATTTCTACGTACTCAGAGTTCCATACATAGAAGCATTTGAATGCTAATTGCTAATTCTTCAGCGAGTTTCATACATAGAAGCATGTGAATGCTAATTGCTAATTCTTCAGCTTTGTGAACTTTGATACTCAGATGGTTACAACAGACTGATTTGAATTTGAACTTGTCTTGCCGATGATGCAACCCGTCATAAGTTGTAGCTATTTGAATTTAAACTTGTCTTCCTTATTTATATAAGCCAAAAACTGTGCTACCAAACAGTGCTATGTATGAAGAAATACTTTGATTTTACTTTGGTTTTGCTAAAACTACAGTTTTGTGTCATAGCATACTGCATACTATAGTATTGAAATACTGTAGTATGAGGAAACTACATTTCCAAACAGGGCCCAAGTCTCTACTATACTTAAAGCACTAGTTTCAACGGTCGTCATAATTTTACAAATAACCCCTCACGTCTGTCTCAAATTAATCATGCACACAACTTCCACGTCCGATTAGCCAGCCAGTCAGGTGGTTAAATTAACGTAAAATATTAAAAATAAAGTGATGAGGTATGATTCGAACCTAAGACCTGTTGAAAGAAGAGCGGGAGACACTGAGTGAAACTATCTAACCAGTAGAACATTATAGTTAATTGTTTTTAATATTGAATATAAATTATATATATATACGAGTTTTGTAAAATATAAAAATAGAATTGTGTCGGGCCGGCTCAGCACTACGGTACGAGGCTACGGCCCGAGCACGACACGACGATCGTGTCGGCTGGTCCAGGCACTATTAAATGGGCCATGCCCCGGACCAGCCCGCCAGACACTGCCCATTTGACCATCTATACCTCCGTACGATAATGATGATCCTCGTCTGAGTTGTTGCCACCTCGTTCATCATCCTACTTCTTTTCTCTCTCGCCTCATGCCTCCTGATAGTCGCCTAGAGGGGGGTGAATAGGGCGAAACTGAAATTTACAAATATAAACACAACTACAAGCCGGGTTAGCGTTAGAAATATAAATGAGTCCGAGAGAGGGCGTGAAAACAAATAGCAAGCGAATAATGAAGTGAGACACGCGGATTTGTTTTACCGAGGTTCGGTTCTCTCAAACCTACTCCCCGTTGAGGAGGCCACAAAGGCCGGGTCTTTTTCAACCCCTTCCCTCTCTCAAACGGTCCCTCGGACCGAGTGAGCTTTCTCTTCTCAAATCAACCGGGAGCAAAACCTCCCCACAAGGACCACCACACAATTGGTGTCTCTTGCCTCGGTTACAAGTGAGTATTGATCACAAGAAAGAATGAAAGAGAGAAAGCAATCCAAGCACAAGAGCTCAAATGAACACGGCAAATCACTCTCACTAGTCACTAAGGCTTTGTGTGGAATTGGAGAGGATTTGATCACTTGGGTGTGTCTAGAATTGAATGCCTAGCTCTTGTAAGTGGTTGAGAAGTGGAAAACTTGGATGCTATGAATGGTGGGGTGGTTGGGGTATTTATAGCCCCAACCACCAAACTAGCCGTTTGGGGTGGCTGTCTGTCGAATGGTGCACCGAACAGTCCAGTGCACACCGGACATGTCCGGTGCCACAGCCACGTCACCAAAGCCGTTGGGTTCCGACCGTTGGAGCTCTGACTTCTGGGCCCGCCTGGATGTCCGGTGGCGCACCGGACATGAACTGTAGATTGTCCGGTGCACCAGCATGGGCGTGCCTGACTTCTGCGCGCGCTGCGCGCGCATTTAATGCGCTGCAGGTAGCCGTTGGCGCCGAAGTAGCCGTTGCCCCGCAGTTACACCGGACATGTCCGGTGAATTATAGCGGAGCAGCCGTTGCAATTTCCCGAGGCTGCCAAGTTCCGGAGCCGCGTCGTCTTGAAGCACCGGACACTGTCCGGTGTACACCGGACATTCCGGTGAATTATAGCGCGCCGGCTCTGAGAAATTCCCGAAGGCGACGAGTTCGAGTTGAAGTTCCTCTGGTGCACCGGACACTGTCCGGTGGTGCACCGGACAGTCCGGTGCGCCAGACCAGAGGAGCCTTCGGTTGCCCTTTTGCTCTTTTGTTGAACCCAACACTTGGTCTTTTATTGGCTAAGTGTGAACCTTTGGCACCTGTATAACTTATACACTAGAGCAAACTAGTTAGTTCAAATATTTGTGTTGGGCAATTCAACCACCAAAATTATATAGGAACTAGGTGTAAGCCTAATTCCCTTTCAATCTCCCCCTTTTTGGTGATTGATGCCAACACAAACCAAAGCAAATATAGAAGTGCATAATTGAACTAGTTTGCAAAATGTAAGTGCAAAGGTTGCTTGGAATTGAGCCAATACAAATACTTACAAGATATGCATGGATTGTTTCTTCATTTTTAACATTTTGGACCACGGTTGCACCACATGTTTTGTTTTTGCAAATTCTTTTGTAAATCCTTTTCAAAGTTCATTTGCAAATAGTCAAAGGTAAATGAATAGGATTTTGCGAAGCATTTTCAAGATTTGAAATTTTCTCCCCCTGTTTCAAATGCTTTTCCTTTGACTAAACAAAACTCCCCCTAAATGAAATTCTCCTCTTAGTGTTCAAGAGGGTTTTGATGTATCAATTTTGAAATACTACTTTCTCCCCCTTTTGAACACAATACGATACCAAATTGACATTTTGTTATTTGAAAATATTTTAAAATTAGGTGGTGGTGCATTCCTTTTGCTTTGGGCTCATACTTTCTCCCCCTTTGGCATGAATCGCCAAAAACGGAGTCATTAGAGCCCTTTGAATTACTTTCCCCCCCTTTGGTCATAAATAAATGAGTGAAGATTATACCAAAGATGGAGAGATGCTCGGAGTGATGGCGAAGGATGAGTTGTGGAGTGGAGTGGAAGCCTTTGTCTTCGCCGAAGACTCCAATTCCCTTTCAATACACCTATGACTTGGTTTGAAATAGACTTGAAAACACATTAGTCATAGCATATATAAAAGAGACATGATCAAGGGTATATTTATGAGCTATGTGTGCAAGTTAGCAAAAGAAATTTCTAGAATCAAGAATATTGAGCTCATGCCTAAGTTTGGTAAAAGTTTGTTCATCAAGAGGCTTGGTAAAGATATCGGCTAATTGATCTTTAGTATTAATGTATGCAATCTCGATATCCCCCTTTTGTTGGTGATCTCTAAGAAAATGATACCGAATGGCTATGTGTTTAGTGCGGCTATGCTCGACGGGATTGTCGGCCATTTTGATTGCACTCTCATTGTCACATAGCAAAGGGACTTTGGTTAATTTGTAACTATAGTCCCGCAGGGTTTGCCTCATCCAAAGCAATTGCGCGCAACAATGGCCTGCGGCAATGTACTCGGCTTCGGCGGTAGAGAGAGCGACCGAATTTTGCTTCTTTGAAGCCCAAGACACCAAGGACCTTCCCAAGAACTGGCAAGTCCCCGATGTGCTCTTTCTATTAATCTTACACCCCGCCCAATCGGCATCCGAATAACCAATCAAATCAAATGTGGATCCCCGAGGGTACCAAAGCCCAAACTTAGGAGTATAAGCCAAATATCTCAAGATTCGTTTTACGGCCGTAAGGTGGGATTCCTTAGGGTCGGATTGGAATCTTGCACATATGCAAACGAAAAGCATAATGTCCGGTCGAGATGCACATAAATAGAGTAATGAACCTATCATCGACCGGTATATCTTTTGATCGACGGATTTACCTCCCGTGTCGAGGTCGAGATGCCCATTGGTTCCCATGGGTGTCTTGATGGGCTTAGCATCCTTCATTCCAAACTTGGTAAGAATATCTTGAGTATACTTCGTTTGGCTAATGAAGGTGCCTTCTTGGAGTTGCTTGACTTGGAATCCTAGAAAATACTTCAACTCCCCCATCATTGACATCTCGAATTTTTGTGTCATGATCCTACTAAATTCTTCACATGTAGATTCGTTAGTAGACCCAAATATGATATCATCAACATAAATTTGGCATACAAACAAATCATTGTCAAGAGTTTTAGTGAATAAAGTAGGATCGGCCTTTCCGACTTTGAAGCCATTTGCAATGAGGAAATCTCTAAGGCATTCATACCATGCTCTTGGGGCTTGCTTGAGCCCATAAAGCGCCTTAGAGAGTCTATAGACATGATTAGGGTACTCACTGTCTTCAAAGCCGGGAGGTTGCTCAACATAGACCTCTTCCTTGATTGGTCCATTGAGGAAGGCACTCTTCACGTCCATTTGGTAAAGCTTAAAGCCATGGTAAGTAGCATAGGCCAATAATATGCGAATTGACTCAAGCCTAGCTACGGGTGCATAGGTTTCACCGAAATCCAAACCTTCGACTTGGGAGTATCCCTTGGCCACAAGTCGGGCTTTGTTCCTTGTCACCACACCATGCTCATCTTGCTTGTTGCGGAAGACCCATTTGGTTTCTACAACATTTTGGTTAGGACGTGGAACTAAATGCCATACCTCATTCCTAGTGAAGTTGTTGAGCTCCTCTTGCATCGCCACCACCCAATCCGAATCTTGAAGTGCTTCCTCTACCCTGTGTGGCTCAAATAGAGGAAACAAAAGAGTAATGCTCACAAAAATGTGCAACACGAGATCTAGTAGTTACCCCCCTTATGAATGTCGCCGAGGATGGTGTCGACGGGGTGATCTCGTTGTATTGCTTGGTGGACTCTTGGGTGTGGCGGCCTTTGTTCTTGCTCATCCTCCTTTTCTTGATCGTTTGCATCTCCCCCTTGATCATTGCCTTCATCTTGAGGTGGCTCATCTTCTTGATCTTCTTGTTCAACATCTTGAGCCTCATCCTCATTTTGAGTTGGTGGAGATGCTTGCATGGAGGAGGATGGTTGATCTTGTGCATTTGGAGGCTCTTCGGATTCCTTAGGACACACATCCCCAATGGACATGTTCCTTAGCGCAATGCACAGGGCCTCTTCATTACCTATCTCATCAAGATCAACTTGCTCTACTTGAGAGCCGTTAGTCTCATCAAACACAACGTCACAAGAAACTTCAACAAGTCCTGAGGACTTGTTAAAGACTCTATATGCCCTTGTGTTTGAGTCATATCCTAGTAAAAAGCCTTCTACAGTTTTAGGAGCAAATTTAGATTTTCTACCTCTTTTAACAAGAATAAAGCATTTGCTACCAAAAACTCTAAAATATGAAATATTGGGCTTTTTACCGGTTAGGAGTTCATATGATGTCTTCTTGACGATTCGGTGTAGATACAACCGGTTGATGGCGTAGCAAGCGGTGTTAACCGCCTCGGCCCAAAACCGATCCGAAGTCTTGTACTCATCAAGCATGGTTCTTGCCATGTCCAATAGAGTTCGATTCTTCCTCTCCACTACACCATTTTGTTGTGGGGTGTAGGGAGAAGAGAACTCATGCTTGATGCCCTCCTCAAGGAAGCCTTCAATTTGAGAGTTCTTGAACTCCGTCCTGTTGTCGCTTCTAATTTTCTTGATCCTTAAGCCGAACTCATTTTGAGCCCGTCTCAAGAATCCCTTTAAGGTCTCTTGGGTTTGAGATTTTTCCTGCAAAAAGAATACCCAAGTGAAGCGAGAATAATCATCCACTATTACAAGACAATACTTACTCCCTCCGATGCTTATGTAAGCAATCGGGCCGAATAGATCCATGTGGAGTAGCTCAAGCGGCCTGTCGGTCGTCATGATGTTCTTGTGTGGATGATGGACTCCAACTTGCTTCCCTGCCTGGCATGCGCTACAAATCCTGTCTTTCTCAAAATGAACATTTGTTAATCCTAAAATATGTTCTCCCTTTAGAAGCTTATGAAGATTCTTCATCCCAACATGGGCTAGTCGGCGGTGCCAGAGCCAACCCATGTTAGTCTTAGCAATTAAGCAAGTGTCGAGTTCAGCTCTATCAAAATCTACCAAGTATAGCTGACCCTCTAACACTCCCTTAAATGCTATTGAATCATCATTTCTTCTAAAGACAGTGACACCTACATCAGTGAATAGACAGTTGTAGCCCATTTGACACAATTGGGATACGGAAAGCAAATTGTAATCTAATGAGTCAACAAGAAAAACATTGGAAATGGAATGGTCAGGCGAAATAGCAATTTTACCCAAACCTTTGACCAAACCTTGATTTCCATCACCGAATGTGATCGCTCTTTGGGGATCTTGGTTTTTCTCATATGAGGAGAACATCTTCTTCTCCCCGGTCATGTGGTTTGTGCACCCGATATCGATGATCCAACTTGTGCCCCCGGATGCATAAACCTACAAAACAATTTTAGTTCTTGACTTTAGGTACCCAAACGGTTTTGGGTCCTTTGGCATTAGACACAAGAACTTTGGGTACCCAAACACAAGTCTTTGATCCCTTGTGTTTGCCCCCAACAAACTTGGCAACTACCTTGCCGGATTTGTTAGTCAAAACATAAGATGCATCAAAAGTTTTGAATGAAATGTCATGATCATTTGATGCACTAGGAGTTTTCTTCTTAGGCAACTTAGCACGGGTTGGTTGCCTAGAGCTAGATGTCTCACCCTTATACATAAAAGCATGATTAGGGCCAGAATGAGACTTCCTAGAGTGAATTCTCCTAATTTTGTCCTCGGGATAACCGGCAGGGTATAAAATGTAACCCTCGTTATCCTGAGGCATGGGAGCCTTGCCCTTAACAAAGTTGGACAACCTTTTAGGAGGGGCACTAAGTTTGATATTGTCTCCCCTTTGGAAGCCAATGCCATCCTTGATGCCCGGGCGTCTCCCATTATAGAGCATACTTCTAGCAAATTTAAACTTTTCATTTTCTAAGTTATGCTCGGCAATTTTAGCATCTAATTTTGCTATATGATCATTTTGTTGTTTAATTAAAGCCATGTGATCATGAATAGCATTAATATCTACATCTCTACATCTAGTACAAATAGATACATGCTCAACAATAGATGTAGGGGGTTTGTAAGATTTTAATTCCACAATCTTAGCATGTAGTATGTCATTCTCACTTCTAAGGTTAGAAATTGTAATATTGCAAGCATCAAAATCTTTAGCCTTAGCAATTAATTTTTCATTTTCAATCCTAAGGCTAGCAAGAGAATCATTCAATTATTTAATCTTAGCATGTAAATCAACACTATCATTTCTAAGATTGGGAATTGAAACATCACAAACATGTGAATCAACCTTAGCATTTAAACTAGCATTTTCATTCCTAAGGTTGTCAACAATCTCACGACAAGTGCTTAGCTCACTAGATAGTTTTTCACTTTTTTCTACTTATAGAGCGTAAGCATTTTTAACCTTAACATGCTTCTTGTTTTCTTTAATAAGGAAGTCCTCTTGGGAGTCCAAGAGATCATCCTTCTCATGGATGGCACTAATTAATTCATTTAATTTCTCCCTTTGTTGCATGTTTAAGTTGGCAAAAAGAGTGCGCAAGTTATCTTCCTCATCACTAGCATTATCATCACTAGAAGACTCATATTTAGTGGAGGATTTAGATTTAACCTTCTTCCTTTTGCCGTCCTTTGCCATGAGGCACTTGTGGCCGACGTTGGGGAAGAGGAGTCCCTTGGTGACGGCGATGTTGGCGGCGTCCTCGTCGGAGGAGGACTCGGTGGAGCTCTCGTCGGAGTCCCATTCGCGGCACACGTGGGCATCGCCGCCCCTCTTCTTGTGGTACCTCTTCTTTTCTCTCCTCTTGCCCTTCTTGTCATTATCCCCGTCACTGTCACTCGATAATGGACATTTAGCAATAAAGTGACCGGGCTTACCACACTTGTAGCAAACCTTCTTGGAACGGGATTTGTAGTCCTTCCCCTTCCGTTGCTTGAGGATTTGGCGAAAGCTTTTGATGATTAACGCCATCTCCTCATTGTCGAGCTTGGAGGCGTCAATTGGTTGTCTACTTAGTGTAGACTCCTCCTTCTTCTCCTCCGTCGCCTTAAATGCCACCGGTTGTGCTTCGGACGTGGAGGGATCATCAAGCTCGTTGATCTTCTTTGAGCCCTTGATCATACATTCAAAGCTCACAAAATTCCCGATAACTTCCTCGGGGGTCATTTGAGTATATCTTGGGTTGCCACGAATTAATTGAACTTGAGTGGGGTTAAGGAAAATGAGAGATCTTAGAATAACCTTAACCACCTCGTGGTCGTCCCACTTCTTGCTCCCGAGGTTGCGCACTTGGTTCACCAAGGTTTTGAGCCGGTTGTACATATCTTGTGGCTCCTCCCCTTGGCAAAGACGGAAGCGACCGAGCTCCCCCTCGATCGTTTCCTGCTTGGTGATCTTGGTGAGTTCATCACCCTCGTGTGCGGTCTTGAGTAGGTCCCAAATCTCCTTCGCATTCTTCAACCCTTGTACCTTGTTATATTCCTTTTTACTTAGAGAAGCGAGGAGTATGGTTGTAGCTTGAGAGTTGAAGTGCTCGATTTGGGCCACCTCGTCCTCATCATAATCCTCATCCCCGACGGATGGTACCTGTGCTCCAAACTCAACAACATTCCATATACTTTTATGGAGTGAGGTTAGATGAAATTTCATTAAATCACTCCACCTAACATAATCTTCACCGTCAAAGGTTGGTGGTTTGCCTAATGGAACGGAAAGTAATGGAGTATGTCTAGATGTACGAGGATAGTGTAAGGGGATCTTACTAAACTTCTTGCGCTCTTGGCGCTTAGAAGTTACGGAGGGCGCATCGGAGTCGGAGGTCGATGGTGATGAAGAGTCGGTCTCGTAGTAGACCACTTTCCTCATCCTCTTGTGCTTGTCGCCTTTCCGATGCGTCTTGTGAGAAGAGGATTTCTCCTTCTTCTCCTTGTGGTGTGAAGAAGATCTCTTCTCCTTCCCTTTGGAGGAGTTCTTCTTCTTTTCCTTCCTCTTGGTGCGGGACTCTTCCGATGAAGTGCTCCCGTGGCTTGTAGTGGGCTTTTCGCCGGTCTCCATCTCCTTCTTGGCGTGATCTCCCGACATCACTTCGAGCGGTTAGGCTCTAATGAAGCACCGGACTCCGATACCAATTGATAGTCGCCTAGAGGGGGGGTGAATAGGGCAAAACTGAAATTTACAAATATAAACACAACTACAAGCCGGGTTAGCGTTAGAAATATAAATGAGTCCGAGAGAGGGCGTGAAAATAAATCGCAAGCGAATAATGAAGTGAGACACGCGGATTTGTTTTACCGAGGTTCGGTTCTCTCAAACCTACTCCCCGTTGAGGAGGCCACAAAGGCCGGGTCTTTTTCAACCCCTTCCCTCTCTCAAACGGTCCCTCGGACCGAGTGAGCTTTCTCTTCTCAAATCAACCGGGAGCAAAACCTCCCCGCAAGGACCACCACACAATTGGTGTCTCTTGCCTCGGTTACAAGTGAGTATTGATCACAAGAAAGAATGAAAGAGAGAAAGCAATCCAAGCACAAGAGCTCAAATGAACACGGCAAATCACTCTCACTAGTCACTAAGGCTTTGTGTGGAATTGGAGAGGATTTGATCACTTGGGTGTGTCTAGAATTGAATGCCTAACTCTTGTAAGTGGTTGAGAAGTGGAAAACTTGGATGCTATGAATGGTGGGGTGGTTGGGGTATTTATAGCCCCAACCACCAAACTAGCCGTTTGGGGTGGCTGTCTGTCGAATGGTGCACCGGACAGTCCGGTGCACACCGGACATGTCCGGTGCCACAGCCACGTCACCAAAGCCGTTGGGTTTCGACCGTTGGAGCTCTGACTTCTGGGCCCGCCTGGATGTCCGGTGGCGCACCGGACATGAACTGTAGATTGTCCGGTGCACCAGCATGGGCGTGCCTGACTTCTGCGCGCGCTGCGCGCGCATTTAATGCGCTGCAGGTAGCCGTTGGCGCCGAAGTAGCCGTTGCCCCGCAGTTACACCGGACAGTCCGGTGTACACCGGACATGTCCGGTGAATTATAGCGGAGCAGCCGTTGCAATTTCCCGAGGCTGCCAAGTTCCGGAGCCGCGTCGTCTTGGAGCACCAGACAGTCCGGTGAATTATAGCGCGCCGGCTCTGAGAAATTCCCGAAGGCGACGAGTTCGAGTTGAAGTTCCTCTGGTGCACCAGACACTGTCCGGTGGTGCACCGGACAGTCCGGTGCGCCAGACCAGAGGAGCCTTCGGTTGCCCTTTTGCTCTTTTGTTGAACCCAACACTTGGTCTTTTTATTGGCTAAGTGTGAACCTTTGGCACCTGTATAACTTATACACTAGAGCAAACTAGTTAGTTCAAATATTTGTGTTGGGCAATTCAACCACCAAAATTATATAGGAACTAGGTGTAAGCCTAATTCCCTTTCACCTCCGCCTCCATGCCACCCATTCTCAGCAGAGGGCGTGGGAGTAGGCGCCTCCTCCCCGTATTCACCAGCCCCGACACCGACCCGCGCAATGACTATTGCACGTCCACGAGGTTGTTTCACAGCATGCATGCACCATCGTTTTTTCTATCGTCGGACGTTTCGTTCGTCTTCCCGGCATTCGCCCTGTTCTTCCTCCCCAACCTGCTGCCCCTGCCCACGGTCACAGTCGCGAGCCGACCGACGCTCGTCGACGCGGGTATGGGCGAGTCGGTCTTGCTCCTGTCTTTTCTTCGTGCGTGCCGCCGAGGAGCACACGATGGCGACTGCCACGCTTAGGTTATCTTGGTGATGACGAGTCTAGATCTGAGATATTGGACAACCAAGGCACGTAGCGCGGCAGCAGTCGGCATATGCTACGGAGTTGGTGGTGGTGTTATGTCGCCTCGACGGGTCCAGGGTTGGAAGGCACTCGCATTCTCTCGCCCTTTTCGGACTGACGCCTGGTGCGGGTGCCTCTCGGTTTGGAGCTGCTCTGGCTGGGCTTCTTTCTCCGCTTGTGTGCTCTCTCCTTGTATGTATCTTGCAGAATACTGCCTATGTCGCCTCCAGATGTCCATGTCTTCGTCGTGTCCTTCTCCGGCAATGAATATGTATGACTGTCTCTTCCCTTCCCTTCCCTTTCTGCTCTACGAAACTTGGAAGTGGGGGAGGCGAGGGTTGTGGGTCCCTGATTTGCTGCCTATGGTATCCATTCGATGGCTCGGCATCGCCTGTCTACATGGTCTTTCCTTTATCACGATGTTGACTCGGTTAGTAAAATAAAAAAAATATTATGCGAAGAGCAGAGACAATCAATAAAAAAAATTTGAGATTTTTTTATGGATAATTTATATAGATATTATTGTAAGCCGTCGCAACGCACGGACAACCGTCCAGTATGTTTTGGTGTTTGGGTTTCACGTTTGTGGATTGAAGAGAGGGTTCGGACTTCGTACTGCATTTTTTATACTAGTGCGTACGCTGAACAGGGACACAACAGTGAGCGTCGGTCGAGTTATTTAAGGCCATGTTTGGTTTCAATTAGTCCTAAGACTAAACTTTAATCCTAGAACTAAACTTTAGTCTCTACATGTTTAGTTTTAGGGACTAAATAGATTCTAAAGTCATTAAATACATTGTCAGACTCAAATACCCTTAGAATATACTCATAATATTAGTTATCTATAAAAAAGGTAAGGGCAACATGATAATTATGGGCTTTAGTCTCTTTTAGCACCTATGTGAAGGACTAAAGACTAAATCATTTTAGTCCTAGTGTTTGGCAAAAAAGGAACTAAATGAGACTTAAAAACTAGAGACTAATCTTTAGTCCCTCTAACCAAACACCCCCTAAATAGTGCTTGCCATATAATATTGTGCACATGTCTACCGATTTAATTATCAGACACTCCCTTGTTTCTTTTGCGCCTATATATTTTTCTTCTCTTTCTTTTGCGCGGTGGTTCCTACGTTACGGTAGGCGGATATTGTATCTTGTTAGTCGAACTGTACGTTTTATTCGCCAACGACTGATTGCACTATTTTATGGTGTATAAATGTGTAGTATAGTGAGAGTCCCTGATGTTTACACCGCCTAATCCATCATTGCTATTTTATTAGTGGAGCTAATCATGATAGCGGGAGCTTGCATGCATTTCTTGATCTTAATTTAAGATGCCATCAATACCTATACCAGTGTACGCTTTTCTCCTATCAATACTTATAACAGTACGTGCACACTGACACTACTGTCATCAATTAGACACACCACCGGATAAAGGTTGGTCTCTAGCATCCGTCCTCATCCTCCAAAAAAAAAAGAAGAAAAAAGGGGGGGGACAGTACGTAATAGGCATCCAGCGAGATTGCTAACCTAGAACCCTTGCTGAAAAGCCAAACACGCAACAACTATCTCTGCTGCTGAACATAGTTGCTAGTTAAATTTAAGATAGTAAAAATATAATTACATTCTTTGTGGAGTAAGGGCTGTAAGGCAGTACACAAAATCTCGCACGACGGCGACCCTTATGGTTGGTAGCCATGGATCCGCCGTGTCAATCTTCTCCAGGGTGATACACTTTTTATGTAGAGCAAATCAATCATACCGGAGGAGACGGCTTGACGTGCGTGCATGCATGTACCTCTAGTAGCTGTACCCTACTAACACAGAAAAAGAGCTGACCCGTTCTCTGGCAGTAGCAGTACGGCAGTACCTAGACCGGACTCTCGCTCGGAGTAGCAACCCGGCACGCGGTGGCCGTCGAGAACGGAGGATTGGAGAACTGGAGCCGCGAGAAGCGGAGCACAAAAGGGCTACTGGGCTAGGCGGCGCGACGAGCCAACGGTGGAGAGAGCAGCTGTTAAAGTTTTCTACTGGGGCTTGTTCGGTTTGAAGGGGTTTAAGGGAGATTGGAGGGGATTAAATCCCCTCCTATTTAAATTTGTATAGAAGGGGATTGAATTCCCTCTAATCCCTCTCAATCCACTTCTTGTTTGGGTAATCTTGGATTGGAGTGGATTGATGTGGTATAAGGTGTATTGAAGTGTAACATGAACTAATTTCCCTTTCAATCTCTAAAATATACTTTAATCCCTTTTAACCCAAACAAGGCCTTAAGTGTCTGGCCGCCATGGCAGGGAAGCGACGACACAACGCCTGACGAATCGGGGGCGACAAAAAATTGCGCGCCGCGGGCGGGCGGGCGGGCGCTGGGACCCCGTGGCTTTGGCTCAATCGCCTGCCTTCTGTGTTTTGTCGCCCGGGGCCCCGCCATTGAAGGCCGCGACCTGGACCGGACCGATAAGCTCCGCCTCTGGTTTCATTTGGCGGCTGTGCGACCCCGCCCACTGTATGTACGTATGGACAGAAGAAGTGAAGAACTGGATGGACCGAGCAGCCAGCTGGCGAGGCCCGCATCGACACCCCGCGCGCCGGATTATGATGCGCTCTGAAGGTTTGACGAGTTCGTTGTGGACGGGAAGACCATTTTTTTGTTTGAGCATCAAAGCCATGTGTGGTGTGGCCCATGTGAACGACGTCGAGACCGCAGGCAGGATAGCCCTAGGGATCGAGTAATGGTGCTGCTGCTGCTGTAGGGGTCTTTGTTTCTGCTTAAAATCCAATTCCGGTTGTCAGAAACGTCTTCGATTAGCTTCTCAGGTCGCTCGTGTTACAATTAATTTCGGTGAAAATTATTCAAATCAATATGAATATAGAATTTGTCGAGTCACCACGATAGAAAAGGAATCTATCACTTTCTATATCCTAAAACCTATGAACCCCCTTCATCTTTCTTCACACGTAAGATCCACGATATTGAGATTTTTTACCCTATACTCAGATTCTACGAGAATCCGAATCCATAGCATGCGAAAAAGATTGAAAGATCAGGTCCAGCTATGTATTCAGACTCCTAGGATCTAAATCTGATGCGTAACCCAAATAATCCACTTGATCTCAGAATTTAAACTAAAATTCTTAATGGAGGACCTATTCCAAACAGCCTGTTAGCGAGCACACACATAGCCTCGGTGGGAAAAAAAAATCATAGCACTAGCGGATGGAGCAGGAACAAAATTCGGTCGATGACATCAATGCGACCTAAGGAGTACATCGGCCATCTAGAAGGCCCTGTGTCATGTGTGCCAGTGTGTGTGTCCTTTCCAAATGGCACCGTACGGGTTAGCGTTGATAAGGACGTAGTACGCAAGAGAGAGTTAACGCCGATGCGAATCCGTTGAGCTGGAGCCTGGAGGGGGGGGGGGGGGATTAGGTCTGCTGTCCCTGGTAGGCCTCTAAAATAGGCATTCGGGTCCGGTCCAAAATAGCCGACCGCGAAAGGCCAACGACACAGTCCGCGGTACTCTGGTTGCCTTTGCAGCTAGAGCACTGTCCACGGTCTAGGAAGAAACTAGGGAGGGATAGGGCCGGGTCCGGCCGGCGCTGCTGGCTGAGGTCGATGGAGTTGGAGAGCATCCCTCCTCCGCGCGCCCACCAAACTCGCATATATGCACCACGCTGGAGGTCCGTGTAAAGTGCCCGTACAGTAAGTGCAGCTAGTAGTGGCGCAGTTTAGACTAAACTTTTTAGTGTGAGGCAGAGGGACGATAGATAGATAAGATGTCCAGATGATATATATGGTGGCAAACTAGTGTATGCATACTATTGCTCTGCCGACTTGATCTACTTTCGTTCAGTATGTACGCATGCATGCATCCCACGCGGCGCGGTGGAGAGAATTGCAGAAGCAAATAGATGTAGAGTTAATGTACCGTACGTCCGTATAGCACGATCGACGCCGACGGTGAAAAGCTCTCATAAACTGAGCAAGATGGCAGCCAAGAGAGCTGGCTTGCACGGCCGTGCACGCGTGCGAATGAGGCTGCTGACACCGGGTCGTACGTGCTGCGAGTAGTGCTGGGAATCTGGGCCGGGCTTTTCGGGCCACCACGAGCACGGCCCGAAAATAAGAGCCCAAAGCAAGGCCCGACACGAAATAATATGGGCCGGGCTAGCACGGTCCAAAGGCGGGCTTGAGCCAGGCCTCAAATTTCGACCCGTCGGGCCCCCGGCACAGCCCGCATAGATGGACCGGACTTGGGCCGGCACGACCCAATTAAGCCCAATCTGTTTAATTTCTTTAATTTAGTAAGATATTGACTTTATATTATTGTTATATTTGGAGTTTACGTGGTTAAATGTTGCTAGAATTGTTTATTATCTTTAATTTAGTAAGCTATGGACTTTATATGGTTATAATATTTTGATTTTATGTGGTCAAATATACGGGCCGGGCTTGGGCCGGCACGGCCCAACGAAGGCACGACGTGGTTTAGGGCCGGGCTAGGCCACTGTTTTTACACTTCGGGCTGGCATGGTACGGTCCAAAAATTATTTGGCCTTTTCTGGCTGGAACCCGTCTGACACGAAACGCGATGGGCTTGGGTCGGGCTGGCCCGGCCCGGCCCAATTCCTAGCACTAGCTGCGAGTCCGCAACTGCAATAACCTACCAGCAGCAGGGAACGTGGCGCACATGGCTCCGGCAGGCACAAGAAAGAGCTCAAAACAAGGTCTCGCTAGCAGTAGGCAGTAGCAGAGCCGCACGCACGACGGCACGAGAGGCGTTGCGGCTCGATTGCCAGCGACCGACCCAGCGTGCAAGGCAGCCATGTTCTCCTGCGTGGCAGCTTCTACGTAAAGTAGTTTACGGCAAAAGGAGGCAGACATATACATACTGAAAGCGAATGGTTCGTCGCGGACCGGCGTATCGACGAAAGCATGCCGCCGATCGATGCCTTGCCACGGCCACTGCCACCCGCTGTTCTGTTCAGCAGCTGGATGGATGGATTTCGCCAGCAGACAGAGGACACCCTGCTGACGTTGACCAACGCCCGAAACAGGATGGTGCCTTTTGCCTGCAACCGCTTCAACAAACCCTTGCATCCTCCTGTCACACACCACAGACGGACGGACGGACTGCATTGTATGCGTTTCGGCGTTCCGAGAAAGCACACACGCGGACGCGGTCCGCGCCCGTATCTTCTGCTTCTGGACGCAGCTGCGCGGGCTAGCTAGGCCAGGCTAGCTCTTCCTGCTCCATGCATGCCCTTCTCCGGGTCGTTGTGTAGCAGGCCGAGCAGCGTGCGTAGGGGACAAGCAGCCCGTGGCGTCCGGTAACCGATGAGATGAACAGCCACAGGTGCGCGGATATGATGCGGGATGAATTTAGGCGTGTTTTTTTATGCAACACTCTTCAGGTTCATAATCATGTCAGGTAACTATATCAGGTATAAACTTACAGTTAAAGATAACTATATCGAGTATAAACTTAAAGCTAAAGTTATCAAGTGCGACAAATATTTTTTTTTACATCAGTTCTATCCTTAGGTCCAATGTCAGATGCGTGACATAACTCTGACAAAATCTGACCTTAACTTAGTAGCTTCAAATCTTCTTATTATTGCTCTAACACTTTTGATTCGGCTGTCCCCATGGGTATTCGACAATGATTTAACGGTTAGACTAGTAACGTATTTGTCATAGCATTCCACGTTTTCGTTGAACTAGAAAACAATACGTATATGCGTTGAACAATTGCAAAAAATAAAAAATAAAAAAAACCAACAACTTTTGCGGCCAGACCGGCTGCCTTCGTTCCTTCCCTCCCTTTAGGGCTGGCCCTGTGCGCGTGATGTCCTCGCTCACTGCGATCCTTCGTCGTTTAGAATTCTGCTAAACATATCTGAACTCGTCCATTCAGGTGCTTAGATAAGGCTGCTGTCGTTTTAGAGGACCAAGAGATAGGCAGTCATCGCCGCCCATCTCTTGTGGCATGAAGCATGAGCTCAAGCCTGAATTCAAGGAAGTATACAAATGATGACACCCACTAACCTGAAGCTTGTGTAGAAGCCTCTTACGTGCTGACACTATGGCGACAGGGACAAGGACTATCTATATCATTACGCTTAGGTTGTTTGAATATACAGACAGTTCTCAAGTGCCTGCGCGATATGTGAGTGGGAGGCATTGGATCTCCTTGAGCGCTTGAATTGCCGAATCAGCGTCCGTTTCAATCTAAATCGCGCTCCTGGAACCGGCGAGCAGAGGCACAACCAAAGATTATGTGATCTAGTCTCTCCAGCGACGCTAAAGGGCCTCTAACCGAGTTGCTTAGATGAGCGATTTGAGGATATGGTGCCGCTGTGTATAAATAGGCATGGATTAGAGGGTTTTCTTGTAATCTTCGTCTTAATATAATTTCCAGGGGCATTTAGTCTCTCCGGCGGCGACGTATGGCGGACATCACAATCCGTGGTGTCACATGGTGCCCTTTCGCAGCAGGTTCGCCTTCAGCATTGTATCCGTTCCTATGACAGTAGCCAAGCGAAGAACTTGGCATGAGGCGCCCTTTCGCAGCAGGTTTGCCCTTGCATTCTCGTTTCGCGTGGTCTGGCGCAAGTTCTCAAGATCACCATTCCGCTGGCTGCCTGGCTCTGACGACGGTCCGGGCATGTTGCCCTACGATTTCCAGGGCCAGAGTGGCCGCGACCATAGAGCGACGTGTGACAAGGGAACGTCCAACACTACACAACGGTTGATCTTTAGCGACCCTTATTAGGGACCGACGGTTGGTTGCTAAAATTTATGGACCGACAGTTGGTCGCTAAATGTGTTTATAGCGACTGTCTGTGAGTCGCTAAAAGTTTAGAAATTTAACGACTTATGGTCGGTCGCTATAGAGGTAAGTGTGTGACTGATGGTGAGTCGCTACAGAGGTACGTGATTTTTGTGTTTCTTATTTAATCACCAAAGCCCAAGTAAAAAACCTCCTAAACAAACAAAACCCTATTCCACGCAACAAACCACAAGCGCAGCCGCCGTCACTTCTGCCCCATCGCGGCCCCATCCCGCCGCTCGTCGACGACGCCACCCCGCCCCTCGGCCGTGGAGAGGAGAGGTGTGACACCATAAAAATCATTAAATAAAAATAATATATTTGGCTATTAACGGTATTTATGGTGATAAATTTTCTTTTAAGTGTTTACTATTTATTTGCCTTTGAAATGATTTTTGATTTCTCATAATTAATTTTGGATATCGAATAACATTTCTTGTTAAGTAAAAATCCAAATAAATAATATAATAAGTACTAGTTCAAAAAAATAATAACTATTTTATTTATAAATAATTTTGGGTTAATTGTTCTGAATTTTAGAGTTATTTAAAATTATATTTTAAAATTAGAAAGGAATTGAAAAAAAACAAAACCTAACCTAACTAACCCTAACGGCCCAAGGCCCATTAAGCCGGCCGCCCCTGCTCCCTAACCTAGCGCACGCGCCCTCTTCCAGCTGAAGCCGCCGCCGCCCTCTGCTTCTCTCTCTCTCTCCCACCCGCCTCCTCTCTCCTCCCCCTCGCTCCTCTCTCCGACGCGCAGCCAAGCAGACCGTGCCGACCGTGCGACCCCGCGGCCGCGACACCGACGCGCCAGCGCCCTGCCATGCGCGCCTGCAGCCACCCGGAGACCGACCGAGCTCCCTGCGCCCATCGAGCCGCCCGCGCGCCTGAAGCCCTGCTCCACACGCACCCCGGACACCCGCCCCTGCTCATCCGGCCGAGCGCCCAGGCATCGCTGCCAGCCCGCGCGCAGCGCCCGAACCGAGCCCGCTCGACGTCCGCGCCCGGAAGCCGGGCCAGGAGATCGACGCCCTGCCCCTGCAGCGCCCCGCGCCGCTGCATCCTGCGGCCGAGCAGCGCCCCAGCCCCGTGCCGCGACCAGCCGCGACTCCAAGACTGTGCCTCTGTAGATTTCTGGAACAGTTCAATCCAGTGGTTTCGCAAACAGCCTGAAGGAAGCAAGAAAGAAATTATTTGAGGTTGAACAATTCTCATCCTACAAAGTACTAATATTTTCTGGAGATGAAGATATATTTATGACATTTTCTGCTACTAAAACTTTTAGGCACCACAAAACCAGCATATGCTCCAGAACCACATGATGTGGGCCGGTACACCCAAGCTGAAGTCAAATCTGGTGGCCAAACATCAATCATAAAAACTGCTGGTTCAGTAGATCCTGGTATGGTTTCCTGATGGATGGATTGTCCAACACATACAGCTGTTGTTTAATTGTTTTGGATTTGTGACATGGCTGACAGTTCTTCAGTTTCGTAGCTGCAGGATTGGTTCATTATGTAGAGGCTCTTGTAAGGCGAAGAGAAACTGGTTATAATGTATGATCACGTGGCAAAAAAAATTTACCATGTTTTTGTTTTAAAGAAGGCACACCTTTCATCTCTTTCGTTATCATTTCCCCCTTGCTACTGTAGGTAGTCAATCTTCAAGTGAATGGAGTTGCTCAGGCTGCAGACTCTGTTCACATTCTTTGCATCGGGAGATTGCAGATGAGACTTGCTAAAGAAAAGACGATCGTCGTGAAGGAGTTCTATTCCACGTAGATGCAGGTATCGTGTAGAAAACATTTTGAGCATTGTAAGACGACATCATAGTAAGCTTATAGGGGAGCTTGGTTCCGCATCACTGGCTACGGTAAGAAAAAATGTGACTAATACCACCCATTCTGGAGCAGCGAAGTCGTCTAGCGAGAGGGGAAGTAGGGAGAAGGACGACATACCAGGTGGAGCGAAAGTGAGCAGCGACGGCGAGATGCTAAGATCCAGTAGGCTGCCCACTTTCACGGCTGGAGTGCCATGGCAGCGAGTGGGGCGGCAGGGTAGCGATAGGACCACAGAAGAGAGAGAGAGTGTGTGGATTCTGGAGCAGCGGAGTCATCTAGCGAGAGGGGAAGCAGGGAGAAGGGCATACCAGGTGGAGCGGAAGTGAGGAGCGGCGGCGAGATGCCAATATCTGTAAATGATCTAGTTGTGAATGATATTATAATTGTGATGCTTTTGTGAATATATAATTGTGGTGCTTTTGTGTTTATGTGATGGATCTATGATTGTGGTATAATGATTAACTGTGTATGTCTTTATGATTTGTGTATAAAAATCTGTGATTTGTGGTGCTTAATTAAATGTATATTATTATTAATAACAACTGTAAAAAGGGTGACTTTCTGTTGGTTGCTAAATGTATAGTATGACGACTTACGGTTGGTTGCTAAATCTATAGTACAGCAACCCACATTTGGTCGCTAAATATATAATATTAGCAACGGACGGTCGGTCGCTAAAAAGATGTCGGTCGGTAAAGTCTTTAGCGACGGTACTTACAACGACCATCCTTATGGGTCACCAAAAGTTTTTAGCGACCAACCGTAGGTCGCTGAAGACCGTTTTAGCAACCAACCGTAAATTGTTGTAAGTGAACCGTCGTATAGTGCAAGTTGACCCCAATTCCAATATCACGGTACATGACGACGGTCTGCCGCTCGATTTTTTATTTATTTATTTTTTTGCCATTGAGGTCTGAGAAGTGAGAGCACAGCTGAAAAAAGGCTGACGGCGATACTATGATATCACGAGAGACGGTATCGAGTACCGACTGATGCAGTCAATTAACGTGCACACAGGGTACGTGTACACATCTCCACGTCGTTACATGTGCGGTGCACATTGCTCTGATGTTCTTCCGCGTCAAACCCAATACAACTACAGTTTGTTAGTACAACTCAAGCCGTGGCGTGACGCCAATCGTTTTTTTTTTGCCGAGGGACGTTGTGTGGCATACTTTCTGGCGTGACCGCATGAGAACGGAGCAGCCGCGTCGTCCGTACGTTGCCCGTCCGGACGACTGTTGCGCCACATGCCTCCTGGCCCTTGTAAAAATTTGGCGCTAGGCCAGCACAGATCGTCGAAACCAGACGCGACGCAAGCAGCCAAATGCCTTCACATCTGCGGCTCAGTCCCTCCCAGTTGCAGCTTGGTGGGTGGTAACCTCTCCCGCATTTGGCGCGAGAGGACGGGTCAATGCTACACAGTGCACACACGGGATTGTCGCCGGGCCGATCCAGATCTCGCTGGCGAGCAGAAATTTGGAATTAGTTTCGCCGGTTTGCCATTATTTTTTTTGAGGCTTCGTTCGAATGTCATTATCAAATATTTCACACATACATGTTGTAATGTCATTTTGTCATTTAATAAATCAAAAAATGATATATAATTTCCAGCGAGCACTGCACCGCCGACAGTCGGCGGCGACGAACCAATCGAGCGCGCGTGGTGTCTGGCGTCATCTGTTAGGATTTATGGGCCAGACCTAGTTGAGAATTTCAAATAAATCCCAGGAAAATCTTAAAAGCTCATATAAGTGTATGGCTAGGGAACATGTGGAACCAATAGCACCATATTGCTAGTTCTAGTGAAGTAGAGCTAGCTTAAATATGGAAGCCACACTCACTCACCAAGTCATGGATGGGAGGAGAGAGTGTGGAGAGCCACACGCGCTCGCTCGCCTCTCCTAGCCGGGCCGGGGTGGGGCAAAGGGCGCGGGCGCACGATATGCGCGTGAATGGTCCGCCGAAATTCGGCCCCTCGCCTTGCGGGGGCGCGACTTCCTTTTGCCGTTTGATTTTTTGGTTACTTGGCTGTTACGTTTAGAATCCTAACCGATCGCTATAACATCTAAACTGAACGCGAGATTCTCGTGGACGGATAAGATCGGAGGTCGCGGACTCGGCCCTATATAAGATCGGAGGTCGCGGACTCGGCCCTATAAAAGGAGCCTGACAGCCAGCATCCAGATCATCCCAGTTTCGCTTTCGCCTCTCTTCACAGCTGAGCCGCCTTCTAGTTCTCTTCATCCCGACCGTAGACGTTTGACACGACTCTAATGTCTGCAGGCTTTGCCATTAATGAGGCAGACATGTGTGTATATTATCGCTGTGGTGGGGGCGAAGGAGTTATATTGTGCTTATATGTTGATGATATATTGATATTTGGCACAAACATTGATGTGATCAATGAAGTCAAGTCTTTTCTATCAAAGAGTTTTGATATGAAAGATCTGGGAGAAGCTGATGTGATTCTAAACATTAAGCTGATTAAGGCAGATGGTGGGATTACTCTCTCGCAATCTCACTATGTTGAAAAGGTTTTGAAGCGATTTGGCTTCTCTGAGTGCAAACCTTCTCCAACACCTTATGATCCCAGTGTGACACTGTGAAAGAACAAGAGAATTGGTTTAGACCAATTGAGATACTCTCAGATTGTCGGTTCACTCATGTATCTTGCTGGTGAAACAAGGCCCGATATCTCGTTTGCTGTGAGCAAATTGAGTAGGTTCATGTCAAACCCCGGGACTGATCATTGGCATGCACTTATGCGGGTTATGCGCTATCTGCAAGGTACAATGAGTTATGGAATTCACTATTCTGGTCAGCATGCGGTACTTGAAGGATATAGTGATTCGAACTGGATATCTGATGCAGACGAGCTTTATGCCACCAGTGGTTATGTCTTTACTATTGGTGGAGGTGCGGTATCATGGAGGTCATGCAAGCAGACCATTTTGACGAGGTCAACCATGGAAGCCGAGCTAGCTGCACTTGACACAGCAACCGTTGAGGCAGAATGGTTGCGTGAACTCTTGATGGACTTGCCGGTGGTTGAGAAACCAATACCAGCTATCCTTATGAACTGTGACAATCAGACAATGATTGCTAAAGTGACGAGTTCTAAGGATAATGGAAAGTCATCAAGACATGTCAAAAGACGATTGAAGTCTGTCAGAAAGTTGAGAAACTCCGGAGTTATAAGTGTGACTTATATTTCAACAGATAAAAATCTGGCAGATCCTTTTACCAAGGGACTACCACGTAATGTGATAGAAATCGCATCGAGAGAGATGGGTATGAGACCCGAATAAAGTTGTCATGGTGGAAACCCAGTCTATGTGATCGGAGATCCTGTGAATTAGGTCCTGGGAAAAACAAGCCATTGGTGAACTAAGGAGAGTAACTTTTGACCCTCTCTAAGAAAAGATGCAATACTCTCAAATGCTGTAAGGCAGGTTGGCTTTGTGCCTTAATGTGTTCTGTTGGCTTGTAATAGCAAAGATGTTGTCCTGCAGAACATTCTTGAAAGAACACACCTATATGAGTTAGACTGTCTAACGTCGCAGTTTATGAGATCTGGGTGATCTCTAGTAAACTCATGAAGAGACCTTGGAGTACGACGTATATGCTCCACCCGAGAAAGGGACTACTGGTAGCCAAGTACTGGTCATGACTTCATGTGAAACTCATTCACGCAAAACTTGTAATTCAAGGCATAGTCCATTGTCCAAGTTGTGGGTTGGTGTAGCTTGGAGTTCTAGGCGGAAGTTCAACTTAACAGTCTGTGCTGAAAAACTAGTATATTAAACAGTAGTGAACAGTGGCAAAAACTGCAGATGGGTATTTGAGATCTGGTGGGGGATTGTTAGGATTTATGGGCTAGGCCCAGTTGAGAAATTCAAATAAATCCCAGGAAAATCTCAAAAGCCTATATAAGTATATGGCTAGGGAATAAGTGGAACCAATAGCATCATATTGCTAGTTCTAGTGGAGTAGAGCTAGCTTAAATATGGAAGCCACACTCACTCACCAAGTCATGGATGAGAGGAGAGAGTGTGGAGAGCCACACGCGCTCGCTCGCCTCGCCTCGCCGGGGCGGGGTAGGGCAGGGCGAAGGGCGCGGGCGCACGACATGCGCGTGAATGGTCCGCCGAAATCCGGCCACTCGCCTTGCGGGGGCGCGGCTTCCTTTTGCCGTTTGATTTTTTGGTTAATTGGCTGTTACATTTAGAATTCTCGTGGGCGGATAAGATCAGAGGTCGTGGACTCGGCCCTATAAAAGGAGCCCGACAGCCAGCATCCAGATCATCCCAGTTTCGCTTTCGCCTATCTTTACAGCTGAGCCGCCTTCCAGTTCTCTTCATCCCGACCGCAGACGTGCATCTGCGATCAGGAGAGCAGGTCTCCGGAACCCTTTGGCTTCTAGATCCTGCACTGGGAGAGGATGAATAAGGTTTTTGGGAAGCGCCTTCACGCGACTGCTCGTGATCTTCTGACCTCGTCGACCCTGCTGATTTCGCTACTTCGACATCGTCAACCCTGCTGATTCCGGCGCGCGCCATCTATCAGTATGTCTAATCAGTACGCATCATCTGATTTAACTTTTTAACTTTTTATTTCAGTTCTTTTGATTTGGTCATGATTTATATTCGAAATTTAATCTGAAATTTGTCTAATTATTGAACATCATCAGCAATGGCTCCGTCCTCGGCGTTGGACGACTTTGGTGCTGACCGTGGCGCAGGTCGGCATGAGGCCAGCGTCGGTATTGGCCGACGACCTCGAGCAGCCAGGCCGGGTTGAGGGCACAGTCCATCTCCGGGCTCCGCGAGGCGGCACTCCTTCAAGTGCGTCTGGTCAGCGGCGGAGGCACTCCGCCGGTGGATGGATGGCAACGTCATGCACGGCGACGAGCGTGACGAGCATGGCCTCGTTGGTGCTGCCAAGGATGACGCCGCCACCGGTGCCGCGCCCACGGGCCACGACCCACCCAGCTGCGGCGGTGCAGTTTATGAAGCTGGGCGACAGATGCTGGAGCTGTGAGCCAGTCGAGTGCGAGGACCTCATCTCCGTGGCGGGCTGGCGGCTGGCGCAGCCTGCCATGTGAAGCCGCCGTTGTTCAAGGCGGCGCTGTTGGTGGGTGGGAAGAAGTTGGGGCTAGCGGCTAGCCCAATGGGTCGTGTCGAAGACGACGGAGGCTGTCAGCTCCTTCATGCTGATGAAGACGACGAAGAAAGGTGCCACAGACAGGTACTCCTCAGAAAAGAAAGCTGAGAATTCTATTCAATCGTTTTATAAAATAATAAAATGGCATTATAGCGTATGCGACGTGTTTGATAATGGCACTCGAACGAAGCCTCATGGCAAAATAGCGAAACATAGACCTCGTAATAGCATAATTCTTAATTTCTCGCCGACGAGTGGTGACGTCTGCTCGGGCCGACCAGAGGCGTTGCTGGGTCGCTGCCCTCCCTGTTCCTCGACGCGACCGAACTGCGTCGTCGCGCGCCGCGAGGGACCGTGACTCGACGACGACGGACGGTTGAGCGAACAGGGGTGCAGCGCTCGAACGACAACGATCGAATCGGGACACCGGACGAGTAACGACGTGTGCCGCGACAAGGCCTCCGCCTAATTTTAATTAACTCTGGAGCCTTGGCTGCCAGATGCCTCGCCAATTGGCAAGTTGTACCGACGAGACGATGAGGATTGCCGCAAGCTTCATCCAAGACTGCTATGAATCTGTTCAGCTGAGAAACGCAATGTCTCAAACTCTTCAGACGCACTAGTGGGCCGTCTGTTCAGTTGCAAAGTCAAAAGTCTCAAAGTCATACGGACGTACTAGTGCGCTATTTACGAGAGATAGTTTTAGAGCATCTCTAGAAGTATTTCTAAATCTCACTATCCAAATTAGAGTCATTTGCATAAAAACCTATTTTCTATATCTTCTCAATATCCAACAGTCTTTCTATATTTTGTTTATACTTAGAGAGCCATTCACGTTTTCTATATTTAACTAGCAAGAAATCTGTAATAAAAGATGGATATATTTAAATAGTCATTTAGATAAGATGTTGTAAGATATTTTTTTTACAAAAATATCTATTTATATACATTAGAAAGAATATAGAGAGCCTCTTGTAGTTGCTCTTAGATCCTATTTGGAATGGATTCACTTTAAAATTTTCAGGTCTGTTCCAGCTTCTTCTATCCAAACAAGTTCAGCTTCACGAGCTTTAATTAGAGGCTAGTTTCATGAAATTGTCGAAGCTACTCAACCGCCGCTTTAAAAACATTGTTTTCACACCTTATAAAGTTGCATGAAAATTACCCACCATGCCATTGGTTACACAACCTATTGATTCATCACTCTCCCCTCCTAATTAATAAGGATAATTAAAGAAACTCATACTAATTAATTGTATTACAAAAGCTAGAGTCTATGTGTAAGACAAGCACTACTGAAACACGCCTTAACAATATATTGAAGTTGTTTTATGGTGAAGCTGAAAAAATAAAGTTGTAACTGAAATGAAGCCCTTCCAAACATAGCCTTAGTCTGAACTTCTATGGAGAGAATCACTGTCAACCAACCATGACAATTAATTGAGATACAAATTAGGAGTAAATCATCCCTTTATTTACACTAGGAGCTATGAGGTAAAAGAATCTGCTTCGTCCTAAACATCGTCATATTTTGGTACAATTCAGCAGAGAATCACATCACATCACCTCTCCTCTGCTCCCTCTTAGGATCTAATGTCACTCATTCAAAAAAATCAAGGAGCACGTCTAAAGGATTAGAATTAAGGAGCAGAGTTGTTTTAACTGGTGCCTAGGATATGCTTCTGGAGTGAAACTACTTTGCCAAGTCATAGTCCATTCGATAGTTGTGAGATAGTGTAACTCTTAAGTCTCCACCATAAAGCTAGCATACAAATAACATTTGAGAACATTTAGAGAGTCGGTTATGTTGTGTCTTTGAGATCTAGCGGGGATATTTCGCGTTTATTGGACTTGTCTTATTTACATAACAATAAAGTTCCACACAAATTCTCAAAGGCCTATTCATGAATCTGACTTTGCCTTGTGCAACAAGTTTATAATTGAATCCACTAGAACATGAAAATCATAACCAAGTCAATTTCCGATTTTGCTTTGTGCGACAAGTTCGGAACTGGACCATCTAGTCGTGGTTTCCTATCTTTTTGTGCGTGCTTACCTTGAGCTTAATTCCACTATATAACAGAGAGGATGTTCTTCTCGAAAGGTACGAGAAATAGCCAATTTACTATGGATTAGGGTTTTAGATAAGGGAGTCCTCGGTGTTACATGACGCGATCTTAGGCTCCACGAGGCTTGTCCGGCTAGCTGGCAGCCGCAGCAGCTGTTTGGACTGCTGCAGCTGCAATCTATAGAGATAAAATACTGTAGAAGTCGTAGTCGCAGCCGAATTAAACCCGCAGTAAGCCGCATCGAACGATGACATAGAAAAGTAGGGCCTCTAAAACCTCGCTCTGCTAAATAACATGCATAGATATGTGTGTTGGGGACTTGTTCTCAAGTGCTATGAATTAAGAACAAGGCAACACAAAATGTTAAATGTTAATGTCCTTCGTCCTTCGAAGCATTATTTCCCTTAGGATATAATGATCTTCAGACGAAGGTCATGAAGGACATACCTTCATCATTGTAGTGTATATTAATGAAAGAAGAAGCATGTGAAATATGTAAGACGACATGAATAATCATATGACATCATCAATATATCTTTTTTTATTGACATAGATAAACAGAAACAATATTGAATTACATTTGTACATTCGGCTTGACAGAAGGTAAAAGTCCAAGCGTGATGCACGAGTGAATACAAGTCAGCGTGAACAGTACGGGTAACTGTTCATTTATTTATAGGCACAGAACGCAGCCTGTGAGAAATTACATTCATGCCCTTTACATTCATTGTTAACTAATAGTCAACTCTATGAGGACTAGATAGCCTTTTCCCCTTTAAGTTGGTGAAAGTTGCCTAGAGGGGGGGTGAATAGGCAAGTTAAGACTTTTTCAACAAAAACTAGAAACAAACTAGGTAAAACCGTCCAGTGTCAAAACCGGTGCAACTGGTTTGAACGAGCTCAACTAAAGAATGAGATATAAAACTGAATTGATCTCGAAATTCACCCAGTTAACTTTGGAAATGAGATGTTCTAAATGATCCACAGGGTTCAAAGTAGTAGATCTAAGAAGGGCACTTCTCAAAATCCACACACCAAAAAGATATGAACAAATCTTCCACGCAATGGTGAGAGAACGAAGAACACAAACAAACACAATGAGCAAGAACACAAGAGACACAAGATTTATCCCGAGGTTCGGTCACACCACCAAGGTGCCCTACTTCCTCGTTGAGGCGCCCACAAAGAGCCAGGTCTCTTTCAACACTAATCCTCCCTTTGCCGACCACAAAGGTCAAGCCTACACAATAATCTTTGCTCAAACGAGCGGGTAATACAAACTTTCTTATGGTCTTCCACAAGATTTGGAGACTCACAAGAGACACCTAGTCGTCTAGGAGCTAGAAGCTCCAAGAGTAATGAATCCACAAAGAACTCGATGTAGTACCAAATCTCGAATGAAGAAGATCAAGAGAGATTTAGAGATGGAGCACAAAAACCGCAGCTCTCAAGCTCACTCAAAGATTTCTCTCCAAAGATTTGAAATGGGAGAGGCAAGAGATGTGTGAGAGAGAGAGGGAGATGTTTCTTGGGTTAGAAATGGAGTTCAAATCGTGCTCACTGCTTTGGGGAGAGAGGTAGGAGTGAGTATATATAGGTGGAGCTCAAAACTAGCCGTTTGGGCAGATTTTTCTGCCTGAGACCGGTTGAACCACCCCCTAGGGCGGTTGAACCGCCCCTAGCAGGCCTGGCAGCCTGTCTGCCAGTCTGACTGGCAGACTGACGCACAGACTGACCAGCAGACTGGTCAAGTTGACCAACACCGGTTGAACCGCCCCTGACAGCTCCTAGCGACCTGTTTGTTAGTCTGACTGGCAGACTGCAGATCAGAGGTCAGAGGGGTCAGAGACCAGCTGAACTACCCCTCAGGACCAGTTCAACCGGTCTTGACCAGTGAGTTTAGGAGAGAAAACCCCAGCTCAACTGCCCGGAGGCAAGTTCAGCTGGTGTATGGTCAAAGAGGTTCACAGCTGGAGTTGAAAGCTCAACTCAGCTGAAGTCCAGCTCAGCTGAAAAGCTCAGCTGCAGCTGAAGAAGCTCAACTCAGCTGAAGTTAAGTTCAGCTGGAAAGCTCAGCTGCAATTGAAGAAGTTCAGCTGCTTTTCAGCAAGAACACTCTAGGTTTCTCAAACCTAACCATGGTCAACCAAATAATGTTAAAGTAATTTTTGGTTTTCAAAAATAGCTTTTGAATATAGAGGCTTGAGCTTTGGCAAACACCAACCTTCTTTTTGGATCCCCCTTTATAGTACGACGATTCCTATACTCAAGTTAAATAAAATTAATTAAGAAAACTCCTTGAGTCATTGGTGTCTCATGTGTGATTTCTCCATGGCATTGCTTCATAAGGATCACAAACATCTTTGTCTCACCTTTTGAAGCAAACTCAAATCAAACCCTGTGACTTGTACCATATCACCTTATATGAGTTCAAATCATGGCTTCAAGTCACCTTACTGATGCATCAACATGTTGTAACTCTTCATAGCTGATTAGTTCATCGACTTAGTGCAAGTACTCTCTTCTTCACCTTAGCCATGGTACCTCGGTCTACAAGTCGTCGCTTGGCCTTCACCTTTGCTTAGTTCCTCGAAGCCCTTTCCTTGCTATCTTCACCCTATCAAGCCATTCTTGAGTCACATCCTATTGAGCATCCATTGAGAGAATCATTTCTTCAATATTGTGAACCTTGCTTGAATGTCATCTAGATATAACTGCTAAGATCAATCAAGCTCTAGTTTGTTTCTCATATTTTCATATATGGACTAATAGTAATATGGTCAAGCCAATTCACGATTCCTCATATCTTATTTACTTTGGCTTGACCAATCCTCTTAATCACTTCAACCTCTATTATGATCATATTTATGCATAGTGATTTCTCAGGACTTGTCCATGTATTCAAACCAATATAGGGACCATATTATATCCATTTGCATTGTCTCACTGGTTATTTGACCTTGTGTTGAACCTTGTTCACTGATCATTATACACTATTCGAGTATGTTCATCATACTGAATTTCCTGTTCAACACTTAGCAAACTTGTTAGACCTTTAAATGTGTTGTTATCCAAATCACCAAAACTCACAAAAGGGATGAATGCACTTTCAATCTCCCCCTTTTTGGTGATTAATGACAACACATTTAAAGCTTACATAAGATTTGATAAATAAGATTTTAAATCCTATGATATAGTTTCCTCCCCCTAAATATGTGCATTTCAGAAAATACCAATTTTGTACTCAAATACCAAAAGCACATATTTGGGTCAAAGTATGGAGACAACTTATATCATACTATTCATGAGGTGTAGTGTGTCATAAAATAAACGTGATGCTCATGACATAGTATGCACTCATCAATTTTCTACATCTTATGTTTTTCTTATGATTCCCCCTTTTTGTTAATTATATCTCCCCTTCTTAAAAGTCTTCTAACACTTAGTTACATAAGACTAAAGGTAAGCTTTAATGCAAAATTTCTCCCCCTTTGTCATAAATCTCCAAAAAGGATACAAAGAATATAAAGGGTAGAAATTATGATTAAGCAAGATGGGAACGCACTATTATGAAAAGGGTCCTTAGATGGCACAAAGGTAATGGAGAAGTGACATGAAGTGATGTACCTTTGCATTTTACCTTTTCAAGGGGAGTTCCAAACTTGTGTTGGGTTTACAATTCATTTGCAAGCTCTTGTTGGTATAGTTGTGACATAGGTCCAAGATATTAAATGAAGATTGTCATACTAAATCGAAGGTGACGCTTGATACATGGAGTCTAGATGTCACCTAGCATTTTCTTATCATAACAAGAGGCAACATGAAAATTGCACAAGTGTGGATTATACAACTAGTGATCATGTATGAAAAATATCAATTTAAAAACATCAATTGATACAATTTGATAGATAAGCATATCACTAATTTCATATTACATTAAGTTCTCATCAAGTTTTATTGCACACATATATATGTATTCAATTGATACCTATTGAGAGTACTTATTTGCAATTTAAAGTACCATTGGCATAAAAAGAGTATCAATTGAATATAATTATACAACATAAGGAACATGTGCACTATTTAATCAATTAAGTTCTAGAAAAGAGAATTTATAAGCTATGCTACTTTAGACATTTGCAATCCAAAAGGATGTGATACATATTTACCAATTTTAGATGACATTGGAGTAGCATATACAAGAGAAACTCATTCTCTTATGAAATGTATAAAAGATACATTTATTGGAGCAAAGAATCTTTGATACCCATCAAAATTTGCAGTGGAAGCGATTGTCTTTGCCCGAAGATTCCTTTCTAATTCGAGACTACACACATAATAGACTTGGAAATGAAGTTAGTCTCAAAGATTCAAATTATAGACTATTCTCCCCCTAAATGTGTGCATACAAGTGATGAATACTTGTTTAGCTTATGCACTTGGACTTGTGAGGCCAGGGGATTAAGTCCTACAATTTGAACCTTGGTACAAATAAAGTATGAAAATGTGAAATTGCACCAATTGAAGGAATTATTCATACTCAAAAAGTATATTAATAGATATGATATGCAATATTTTAAGCTAAGATTCTTGAGAAGTTAGCATGTTTGACTCATACCCCACTAAGATGACTTAAGACTAACTTATGATATCACCACAAGAGGTATTAATCAAATATCTAGAGATTCTTTAATTGTCACCACAAGTGCAACCTTATGGTGTGACTTAAGATATTGCATATACATGCACACACTAGCATGTAAGAGCCTAGATACACAAATGTAATACAATAGTTCATGGAGTGACACACCTTTGTTCTACGCCACATGGTCTCCATTATAATCATGAATTTCCATCTTAGCTTTTGATAGGCTTGACATTTCAAAGAGAAACTCATCCTCTTCAAACGATCAAGAGAAACTCATTTTCTTGATAGGTTCAAGAGAAACTCATTTTCATTTTTATGGAACCATTCATCCTCATTTGATGTTCTCCAAGGTGTGAGACTACACAACATGAACTTGAAAGAAATCATTAGTCTCACAAGATATAGGCTAAACTCTCCCTCAATTTGTGCATGCAAGAGTACACAAAGTACACTTATGCACATTAACAATGTGAGGTTAAAGGAGATGTTTGTACTATATCTTGGCTTAACATAACATGCTTTATATAGATGATGAAAATTAAACCAATTGAAGATTTAAGAACTGAAAGTATATCAATTGAAATCCTGAAAGGTAAAGCATGCTAATATGAACCTCAAACCTCATAATGAAGGATATCATATAAATAAGTCACTACATCTTCATCATTTGGTTGACAGGATAGTTCAACTTCCTTCTTGATTCATTGTGATTTCTTTTCTCATTATGATTTCATCCAACCAAGTGATCTTAAACTTCATTCATCTTTTCTTGATTCGATCATACTTGGTATGAGGTTAATTGAAACTCAATGATTGAAAGAACCAAGACTCTTATATTTATAGATTCTAAATCCATCTTCAAAGAACTTGGAAGGACCTTATTGAAACACTTAGAAAAGAGAGCATTAAAAACACAAGAGAGAGTTTCACAAATGATGATCCTTATATGTGCATGGCAAATGAATCATCATTATTGAAACCCAAAAGGATAGACTAAATTCCTTTAAATTAGTGCACACATATGGTTGATGTCAAAGTTATATGCACTATTGAACATTTTATATTGCAAGGAATTTAACCTATACTATGGTACATCCCACTAAGGATAGAATACTAAAACAACTGAAGGAGAGGAAGTTTTCATACCTTGGCCTCTGATCAACTTCTTCTTACTTTAGTTGAATAGTATCCTTTAAGCTTGTGATTTATCCAATTTAAAACAAGCACCATCTTTTAACATAGATTTTCTATGGATAAACTTAACACAAGAGATGACATTAGTAGCACAAGCACTAGTTTCTTATTTAGCAACCCTTTATATGTGGAAGGCAAGCTAGTTGCTAAAATAGACAAACCTCATAATATGGACTAAATTTCCCTTGAGCCCTTATGCACAATATATTTTAAATGACATGGATAATATGCATGGTTGTTCAATGAAGTCTAAAGGGCTGACTTAATCCATATTATGGTGAGTGTGTAATAAAGAAGAATCAAATCCAAATTAACTAGAAAGAGTACATCACATAGTTTTGGATTGTTGACCATATGATAAGATTCATTTTTCTTCCAATTGGACTTTTACTTCATAATCAACAATTGATGTATACCCTCAAGTGCTCCCTCTTCCTTAGTGGCTGCACAAGTCACAAAAGAGATAGGATTTGAAAATAATATGCACTTGAGATTCAGTTGTTATCACCATTGCTACTATCTCCAAATATGATTTATACATTCATTATCGAGCACCCAACTTGATCCATTAAAGGAGTGATCCTGCAAAACAAGTTTAAGCTTCATATCTTGGTACCCAATTTGAATTGGGTCCTTTGAGATTAGTAGTAAGAGCCTTGAGTACCCACACAATCCTTATTGTGGCCTTTCTCTTTGTGTAGGCACCCACATATACTTGACAACCATCTTACATGGTTTCAAGTCAATATTTAATCACATAGATAAATGCTAGAGTTAAGAATAGGAGCCTTTTCTCCTTTTCATAATACATCGTTGTGTTGCCTTCTTGATGATGAACCTAGCTTGACATTGGGTGCACCTAGCTTATCAAGGTTTGTCGCACAAGCATTCATATCATGAAGACAAGTTATGCATGGAATTTACAACTTAGTGATCCAATTCAATGTGAAGCATATGGATATCGATTGAAGTAGATTTCTAAGATATCAAAATATGGGTTTCCAAAATTTAGAGTATGGATCACTAATTTCACTTTTTTTACAGTTTAAAAATCATATCCATGTTAGTGCATATGTATGTCATGAATATCAACAAAAAGATTCTTTTGCACTTTTAGATTTAACGATAAGGGAATTTTAAACTGCATCAAGAGTAGCTATTTAGAAAACAAAGGTTACAATCCATATGAATGAGATACAAATTTACCATTTTGGATTGTCTTAGTATAGCTTACTCTAGGGAAACTTATTCTCTACGACACAAGATATATAATGTTCTCCCACTAGATATGTGCATCAAGTATTTGAATGACTTGCTACATGCACTTTCAATTTAGTTAAGAGTCTCATGAGGGTACATTACATATCATGGTCAAGGCATGACAAATTTGCAATGAATTAACTTATGCCTAAGAGTACTTACCACCATATAGAATGTACCATTTGTTATACCAATTTGACAGATCTTACTATCTGTGGTGGTGTCACCTTAGTATTCTTCTTTTCATCATTTGTGGAGACTTCCTTCTTTGTTATCTCTTTTCCTTTTAAAACTAATCGATAAAACACTTTGAAAATAGGTATTAGTAGTACAAGGAAGTATTTAATGAATGATTATATCTATATATGAATGGCAAACAAATCATCATCTATGACGCATAAAGGTATAAATTAAATTCCTTGTAAGTTAATGCACATGAAGGAGTGAATTAACAATATGCACTAATTTACAAATTTAAGCCAAAAGGAATTTAACCTTCATAATGACATTTCTTTCCATGGAATAGATTATTACCAATTGAAAGAATGTCACTTGAAAGGAACTATTATTGATCACATACCAAATGAAACAATTAGTTCCATACCTTTGCCTTGAGCATTCCTAATCTTTCTTTTAGGTGAAGATTAACCTTTAATGCTTGTGATTTTACCAATTGAAAGAGCACAATCTCTACTTATGAATTTCATGAAATAACTTAAAAGAGATTGCATTAGAAACACAAGCAATAGTTTCATATTTAGCAACCTCTATTATATGAATGAGAAGAAGGTTACTAAATTAAGGAAACCTCATGATATGAACTAAATTACCCTTACAGGCATCATGCATAACATCAATTGAAACAAGATAAAAGTAGCATGATTGTTTAATTAAGTTTATAGGGCAAGTTTAATTCATAACATGGTGAGTGATTAATGTAGAAGACTGGAAACCAATTTAAACAAGAATGAATACATCACATAGTATTGGTTCAATCTTCTTTGAATGTTTAATGGCACACTCCATTTGGGAAACACATTCTCATGTTGTGAAACTACATAAATCACTTAGATAAAAACATTAGTCTCAACTCTAGTCATATAGAGAATTCCCCTTTTGATAAGTGCTTTAAGAATTTGAATTTCTTACTTAGCACTCTATTCATTTAAGAACATGGGATAATCCTCTTTATGTCTAGGTCATGACAATAATATGATAATTCATTTGAAATATGACATAAATTAATTATCATCAATTAAAGCATGTAGATTGCCACATATAAGAATAACAAATATGCAATCTACCATATGATTGGAACTTTTCAAAGACAAGGTAAAATATTTTAAGTTCATTCTCAAGTGCTTCATTTTTCCTTTATGTGGTTACGAAAGACACAAAGGAATATACTAATTAAAAGTAATGTGCACTTAAGATTTAATTGTTACCATCCTTTGGATATCCCTTAGTTGTAGGCCTTTTGCTTGATTCCCACAAAGGTTAATCCTTATTCCCTACAACACAAGTTCTTGCTAGAGATGAATATGAAGTTAGTGATATAACAACTCAATTCATTTTTGGGTCAATCATAAAGGATAGACAAAGTAAGATTGATAGCATGAGACAAGAATTAAGGTAAACTGCTCAAGCACCCCAAAGCTTCATATCATCTCTAGGTACCTGCAAAAACTTATTAAGTATATTTTGGTACCCATCTTTGGATGGGTCCACCAAGGTTAGCTAACAAGTACTTAGGCACCCAAATGGCCTTTGTGCTAGTTTTAGGTGAACTAATTACCTTTCTAGCACAAATGTCATTTTTGGGTCTCCTAAGCGAATATGAATGAATTGACATGGTAGGCTTAGGATACTTACTCATGGGACAATCCTTGCATAGGTGTCCCTTTCTTCGGCAAGTGTAGCAAATCTGATTTTTAATTTTGCAAGACTCCTTCTTGCCTTGCTTCTTGTTTGCTACATGGTTAGTGAGCCTCTTTCTTTCTAAAGTTAAGCCACTATCTTTTATGTAGGGACATGACTTAATCTCATGTCCCTTCTCATGACATTGATAACACTTTCTAGTGCATCTTCTCTTATTTGGAAGAGTGGCTTGTTTGTTACTTGTGTGGAGCATGTGGAGACGTGGTTGAAGCACTTGTCATGAGCTTTGGATTTCTTATCTTGATGTTTGCTCATGACTTTCTTGGAAAGCTTGGTATTCTTTTGAAGGGGTTTTGTGCATGCTACGGTTGTCCCCTTCTCAAGCTTTTTCACCATATTATCACGGTTATCTTGAGAAGGTTGAGCATGACACTTTCCCTTCAAAAGAGTTAAGCTCCTTCTTTGCCTTCCAACTTCTTCCTTGAGCTCTTTATTTTCTTGTGTGATAGAAATATCACTAGTTCCTGAAATTTCTAGCTCAATGGAAGATTGGCTTTCTTGAGAGCAACATTTGTTAGCACATGATAATATAGTTTCTACTTGAGTACATGTGCATATGTGAGGTTGGTATGATTTCAAATTAGTTAACACAACCTCATGAGCCATTTCTAACATGATATGTGAATCCATAAATTTATTATGAGAGCACACAAGCATATCATGTTTTTCTTGCAAAGCTAGATTTTCAATATTTAGCCTTTCTATCGTGTTCTTGAACATAGCATTTTTATTTTCTAATTGAGCAATATATGATGAATGATTAACAACTTTAATTTGCTCAATTGAAATGTCTTCATACCTTTGGACCAAATCATCATGAGAGCACTTTAGCTTCTCATGCTCTTTGGTCAACTTCTCTAAGTCTTCGATTTTTCTGATGAGGAAGTCTTCTTGCTTATGAAGCATTTCTTTTTGTTCTTCCACTCTTTTCATGAGTTTGAGCAAGCTCATCCGATGTTTCTTGTTTAGCTGAGCGAAGAATTGTTGAAGACCATCCCCTTCTTCACTATCACTTTCTTGATCCTCCTCATCCTCACTTTCGCTTTCACTGTCACTCCCATTAGCAATAAAGCACATATGAGAAGTGGATTTGAAAGACATACCTTGTGAAGAGGTGGATTCGTCGTTTGGTCTCCATCGATCATTTTCTTCTTCAATTTTGTTCTTCGCCTCATCTTCCTTCATTTTGAGGAACATCCTTTTGGCGATTCTCATTGCAAGATCTATTGCCCTAAGATCAACATCTGCAACAAAAGATGAAGTCGAGGCAACCTCAACTTTTTCAAGCTTAGAAGCACTTTCGTTTCTTAGTCCCCCCGACATGATCTTTTCCTCACGCGGTTAAGCGTTAGAATGAGGATTAGGCTCTGATACCAATTGAAAGTTGCCTAGAGGGGGGGGGGTGAATAGGCAAGTTAAGACTTTTTCAACAAAAACTAGAAACAAACTAGGTAAAACCGTCCAGTGTCAAAACCGCTGCAACTGGTTTGAACGAGCTCAACTAAAGAATGAGATATAAAACCGAATTGATCTCGAAATTCACCCAGTTAACTTTGGAAATGAGATGTTCTAAATGATCCACAGGGTTCAAAGTAGTAGATCTAAGAAGGGCACTTCTCAAAATCCACACACCAAAAAGATATGAACAAATCTTCCACGCAATGGTGAGAGAACGAAGAACACAAACAAACACAATGAGCAAGAACACAAGAGACACAAGATTTATCCCGAGGTTCGGTCACACCACCAAGGTGCCCTACTTCCTCGTTGAGGCGCCCATAAAGAGCCGGGTCTCTTTCAACCCTAATCCTCCCTTTACCGACCACAAAGGTCAAGCCTACACAATAATCTTTGCTCAAACGAGTGGGTAATACAAACTTTCTTATGGTCTTCCACAAGATTTGGAGACTCACAAGAGACACCTAGTAGTCTAGGAGCTAGAAGCTCCAAGAGTAATGAATCCACAAAGAACTCGATGTAGTACCAAAGCTCGAATGAAGAAGAGCAAGAGAGATTTAGAGATGGAGCACAAAAACCGCAGCTCTCAAGCTCACTCGAAGATTTCTCTCCAAAGATTTGAAATGGGAGAGGCAAGAGATGTGTGTGAGAGAGAGGGAGATGTTTCTTGGGTTAGAAATGGAGTTCAAATCATGCTCACTGCTGTGGGGAGAGAGGTAGGAGTGAGTATATATAGGTGGAGCTCAAAACTAGCCATTTGGGCAGATTTTTCTGCCTGAGACCAGTTGAACCGCCCCCTAGGGCGGTTGAACCGCCCCTGGCAGGCCTGGCAGCCTGTCTGCCAGTCTGACTGGCAGACTGACGCGCAGACTGACCTGCAGACTGGTCAAGTTGACCAACACCGGTTGAACCGCCTAGGGGGGGCGGTTGAACCGCCCCTGACAGCTCCTGGCGACCTGTTTGCCAGTCTGACTGGCAGACTGCAGATCAGAGGTCAGAGGGGTCAGAGACCAGCTGAACTGTCCCTCAGGACCAGTTCAACCGGTCTTGACCAGTGAGTTTAGGAGAGAAAACCCCAGCTCAACTGCCCGGAGGCAAGTTCAGTTGGTGTATGGTCAAAGAGGTTCACAACTAAAGTTGAAGTTCAGCTGGAGTTGAAAGCTCAACTCAGCTGAAGTCCAGCTTAGCTGAAAAGCTCAGCTGCAGCTGAAGAAGCTCAACACAGCTGAAGTTAAGTTCAGCTGGAAAGCTCAGCTGCAGTTGAAGAAGTTCTGCTGCTTTTCAGCAAGAACACTCTAGGCTTCTCAAACCTAACCATGGTCAACCAAATAATGTTAAAGTGATTTTTGGTTTTCAAAAATAGCTTTTGAATATAGAGGCTTGAGCTTTGGCAAACACCAACCTTCTTTTTGGATCCCCCTTTATAGTATGACGATTCCTATACTCAAGTTAAATAAAATTAATTAAGAAAACTCCTTGAGTCATTGGTGTCTCATGTGTGATTTCTCCATGGCATTGCTTCATAAGGATCACAAACATCTTTGTCTCACCTTTTCAGGCAAACTCAATGTGACGGAACCTCCCAAGTCATTAGGCCCACCTACAGTTGTCCTTGTCCAACAGACATCAGACAACCCTGTAGATGTTCCTGAATCACTTGACAAGTTCGGTATCTTTATCCTTACCTTTCTAGGAACGTTTTACCCGTCTGACAGACAATATGTTCATCGGAGATGCGGAAATGCGGAAGTGATTACATAAACTTACATTTATTGAAAAGTAAGAGTAAGTCATTTAATACAGACCAGAGTATAAGCGAGTGCAGAAAAGTATTATTACAATACCTGGGAGGTAAAAGCTCCTCCCATTAAGTTCTTTACATAAAAGTTTTTAAGGAGGACCCGGCCCTCCGGCAACTTCATTCTTGATTATCTTCACTTTTCACCACCTTGGTACAAAAACAACAAAAGTTTGTTGTCTCCTCACCTAAAAACAACGGGGGAATAAACCCTGAGTATGGAATTACTCAGCAAGTCTTACCCGACTAAGGAAAAGACTCTCAAGGGTATGCTGGTTGAAGGAAGTCAAGGTAAGGCTTCTCAATAATCAAAGACTCTGCTTTGCAGAAATGCTTACTAAAGTGGATCCTTAAAAATCCACTTTTATTGGTCAAGTTAAGTAAACTTACTTATCTCTAGAGTTCTCTCTAACCTAGTTCAAACACTTATCCTGAACTAGCCAAATTCTTAATTCATCCTTTATCTTCACTGGATTGCTACGTGTAGGGTAGTGACCAAGTCTTCATAACCGTGAAGGTACGGCGATCCGAATCGATTATACTCAGCTGAGGATCTCCAATCACACGACATATGTAGCACTTAACCCTTGCATATGTCAACCCGCCACCGAGTTTCTTAAGACCAGATCAGGTTCACGCAAACCGAGAGCACAGATACACCACTGTCCAGCCTCTTGCCACGGAGGGTACATGCTACTCTCGCCACCGCTCCACGCCCATTTCGTGTTATCTTATTCTGGCCTTAGTCTGCCCGAGGCAAGGCTTACCCATGACGAGGTTAAAGGGTCCTCGATCATCAAGCCTACATCGACAAGGTCCTTAATCGACTCAGACGGAGACACTACACCGAGACTCTCTTCTCGTGCAAGTCACCTGCCCGGTCTCAGCTTAATCATTTCACCCCAAAGGTTGGTACCTGGCAGATGTACATCTTTTCCGATGTTGAATCCATCAAGGCCTTTGACAGATTCGCCATCAAGTTTTATTTTGAAAACAACCCTCCCACTTTGCCAAACATCTTTTGTAAAACAAATCCTTTTGCTTTTCTAGAGCAATACTAAGCATAGTAAAACCTTTTTATAAAAACAAGGTTTCAAGGAAGGTAATCAAATCCAAGGAAAGTAATGCAGGAATTGTTTAAGCAATCAACACCTATCACCTAGTGCATCAAGCAAGTGAGAAAGATTTTAAACACAAGGTGGGGCGACAAATGCACCGGGGCTTGCCTTTGTTTATGGGTGAGTCAGGCTCAGATCCACAAATATCGAAGTAGAAACAGTTCTCAGCCTGTGTTTCCAAAGGTGGTGGTGCTTGCTCTTCAGTGGCTTCCACTTCTTCCTCGTGTTCTAATCATAACCATACATATGTATAAGGATGAATGCCATGTAATGCTCATGAGGGTGCAGAGATAATATAAATCTATTATCTAAGTCTTGAGTACAACTTTCCTTCACGGAACTCCGAGAACTTAGGGTTTCCGGAGTCAGTAAAGGAGTTCACAAGGCAGGGGGGTTTTGGGGTTTGATGATCAAACAGGGTCCAAATCAACCCAAATTCTACCCAAGGCTTCTAAATAATATGAGGAGCTCATATAAAAATTTTGAGCATTTTTGGGATTATTATCTATTTTCTAAAAATCCAGAACTACTTCTTTAAACTACTTAAAATGCCTTAAAATTCCTATTTTACCCTAAAAATCATGAAACTATTTTTATTAAATTCTAGGGAAAATAAGAAGGCTAGGAAAATTAGTTTCACAATTTTAGGATTTTTCTACAATTTTCTACACATTTCTAAAGCTTCACTGAAAAAGAAAAGGAAAAAGTATAACAGTGATGGGCTGGTTCTGGCCCAGGCAGCCCAATAGCACAATGAACAGGGGGGTGCCCATGCGCGCCCGTGCGCGCTCCGGCGATTTTGTGAACAAGCCCCTGCAATATTGAATAACCCGAAGAACTTCAAACACTATTTAAAATAGTCGCTGACACTTCACAGAAATGCCCCTGATTTTCTATTTCTTCCCCAAGAACACCCCTGGCCACGACGTGCCCGTCGTTCATCCCTGCCGTGGTTTGTACCGGCCATGGCCGGCGATGATTGTTCAAGCTAACTATCGGGGAGGCTTTACCGACCTAAGGCGACCTAAGAACGATCCTCAATTTCAAATGGCACCCCAAGAAAGTGTTCTACCCACGCTCAGGGCGGAAACCGGGGCGTCGAGCTCACGTTCCCAGTCGATCACATCCGAATAGGTCAATTGGCTACTACGATGAGCACCACGGGTACCCAGAGCTACTAAAACAATGATTCATAGGCGCAGAACCATACCAGGTTCGTCTGGCCACGGGAGGGCTATCTCGGCGGCGTGGAGTTTCAATTTGGGGGAAATCCCGAATTGCAGCGCTACGGTGAACGAATGGAGATGAGAGTGGGTGCTATAGCTTGCTAATTACATGGCGCAACCAGCCTGGCCCTCAATTTATAGAAGGGCAAAGCGGTGGTCAACGAATTTGGGGAGGACGCGCGGTGGCCGGAATGAAAGGGTGAGTCATCGGCGCGATTTACAGTGGCACTTACTGGTTGAGGAGCTGCGACGGTCATCGTCGAGTTGGTGCGGCTAGTGGCGACGTGTTTAACGGCTGGAAACGTGGCACCATCACGGCGCAGAACGGCAACTCCGGTGATGGCCAAGAAGCCACGTCGCCGGCGTAAAAGGTGAAGACAGCGAGGCCATAGTAGTTCATACCCATCTGCAATGAGATCTTTCCAAGACCAGCGAAATCCACTCGCCCGCGACACGAATCTCGTCGTCCAACCCAACTCTGGTCATGCGGATCACCGGCGATGAGCTGTCCGAGCTGGCATCCTAATCCATGTACTGTACCATAGGAAAGTTTAGTCGAATGCACCTGACAGCCACGGTTTAGGGCCAAATTGCTCCTAAATTTCAATGGCAACACACCTAAGTTTCTGCAGCAAAGTTGTTCTTGTATAGTAGCCCTACAACTTTGTTAGAGCAACCTTGGGTAAGTTCTCACTGGATCTTAGTCTAAATGGCTCTTAATGTTGGATCAAAGTCACTGTCCATCTGAAGTTCAGTCTATACCAGCCTGACAGTCCAACTTTGGGTAAGATTATCTTCCAATTTCTCACAAGAACATGGCTTGCACTCTCAAGCAAACTTGTTCTCCCATAATTGGGCTACAATTTTGATGTGGTGACCTAGGGCAAAAACCCTAGAATTTGAAAGATACAAGGCTCCAAAGTTGAGCCAATATCACTGAAAATCAGACTTAGACTATAAAGGACTTAAGAGGTGAGTTTTGCAAATAAGCCCAAAACTTAGGGTTTGACTTGCAAATTCACATATTTGTGACCCAAATGACTTAAGATACTTATTTAACTTGGTTTTTTGCACTTTAGTCCAAAAGTGGGCTAATTTTGCACATATGCCCCTAGGGTTTGGATTTAGGGTTTTCCAGGGTTCTAATTGAGATTTTTTGTATCCTAGGGGTATAAATGTGATTCAACTTTGTTTTTGGGGACATTTTATGACTCTTCCCTAAAGCCTTTAGGTTTTCTCATCTTGGGTTATGTTTTACCCCTTTGAGCCTTATTTAGGGTCAGGTTCCCTATCCAGGGTCCTATTTGCAAAACACCAAAAACAATACACTTGTTTGAAATTTTTACCTAGTGAATGCACTCTAGGTGTGTCAAACATATGCAATGCCAATGTTTATGATGTCATGCTCAAGTTTTAGTTACAGTAACACTAGGGGTGTTACATCCTTCCCCCCATAAAAGAATCTCGTCCCGAGATTTAAAGTCCTAGGGTGAGTAATGGAAAAGGAAATGTGTCACATCTTTATTCCCTTATTTCTGGTACAAGGCAGGGGTGATGTGGGGGTTCACTTCTTTATTCAGTAACCATATACACTTTACAAATTACATGAGGCTAGAAAGCCTGGGAAATTCTTATCTAAAAAGTCTTGAGTTTCCCATGTAGCCTCTTCCTCAGAATGTTGGTTCCATTGTATCTTATAGAACTTGAGAGTTTTTCTCCGGGTAACCCTGTCCTTTTGATCCAGGACTCGAATAGGATGCTCCGAGTATGTTAAATCTGGTTCTAGGACAACATCTGTTACTTCAACGGTTCGATCGGGAACCCGAAGACACTTCTTCAATTGCGACACATGGAACACATTATGGATAGCAGACAGAATTTCGGGGAGCTGCAGTCGATACGCCACTAGTCCACATTGCTCAAGTACCAGGAATGGACCAATGTATCTGGGTGCAAGTTTCCCTTTAACCCCGAAACGCGATACTCCCTTCATGGGTGAAACTTTCAGGTAGACATAGTCCCCTTCATGAAAATATAAAGGCATTCGCCGTTTGTCTGCATAACCCTTCTGACGGGCTTGTGCTTTCTTCATATTATGAATAATTTTCTGAACCTTTTCCTCGGCCTCCTTCACTATATTAGGCCTAAAGAAGTACCTTTCTCCAGGTTCAGACCAATTTAGCGGAGTTCGACACCGTCGCCCATATAAGGCTTCAAAAGGTGCCATCTTGATACTTTCTTGATAGCTGTTATTATATGAAAACTCCGCCAAAGGCAAACATTCATCCCATTTTGGTGAGAAGTCCAGAACACATGCTCGCAACATATCTTCGAGTACTTGATTAATCCTCTCAGTCTGCCCACTGGTTTGTGGATGATATGCCGAACTATGGAGCAACTTAGTACCCAAGGATTTGTGAAGTGCTTCCCAAAACTTGGCTACAAATTGAGGTCCACGATCCGACACAATGGTCTTCAGAACACCATGCAGACTAAGAATACGAGCAATGTATAACTCCGCATAGGTAATGACGGGATATTTTACTTTGACCGGGAGGAAGTGGGCGATCTTGGTAAGTCGATCAATGATAACCCAAATAGAGTCATTCCCTTTTGCGGTCCTGGGCAATCCCACGATGAAGTCCATACTTATATCTTCCCATTTCCATGTTGGGATCGACAAAGATTGTAATGGACCAGCAGTTTTCATGTGTATGGCTTTGACACGTCTGCAAGTGTCACACTTAGCCACATAGCGTGCGATTTCAATTTTCATCTTCGTCCACCAGTAGTGTTGCTTTAGATCATGATACATCTTAGTGCTTCTCGGATGAATAGAATAGCGACTAAGATGCGCTTCATCTAAGATTTGCTGGCGAAGTTCTTCATTCTTCGGCACTACTATGCGGTTATTGAACCATATCACACCTTGATCGTCTTCTTTGAAACATTTGGCTGTTCCAGCCCTTAACTTCTCCCGTATGTGCTTCATACCCAAATTATCCTTTTGAACATCAATTATCCTTTGCAAAATGATTGACTCAAGCTTTAGCTGATTCAGGGTCCCTTGCTGGACCATCCCCAGGTTTAGCTTCTCCATCTCTTGACATAAAGTGTTGTCAGAGGTCTTCGCCAAAAGACAGTGGCAGGAAACCTTACGGCTCAGTGCATCTGCCACAACATTGGCTCTGCCTGGGTGATAATGAATTTCTAGTTCATAGTCCTTAATAAGCTCAAGCCATCGCCTTTGCCTCATATTTATTTCTGACTGGGTGAAGATATACTTCAAGCTTTTATGATCTGTATAAATATGACAGATATTTCTCAGCAGATAGTGACGCCAAATTTTCAGGGCATGAACCACAGCAGCTAGCTCCAGATCATGAGTTGGGTAATGCTCCTCATGTCGGCGCAACTGCCTTGAAGCATATGCAATTACTCGGCCCTCTTGCATTAATACACAGCCGAGTCCACTGCCTGACGCATCACAATATACATCAAAAGGCTTGGTGATGTCCGGTTGAGCCAATACCAGAGCAGTGGTCAATAATGTCTTCAATTGCTCAAAGGCTTCATTACACTTAGAAGACCAATTGAATTTAATGTCATTCTTCAATAAACTTGTGATTGGCTTCACAAGCTTAGAAAAATCTAGTATGAATCTGCGATAATATCCAGCTAGTCCAAGAAAACTCCGAACTTGGTGAACAGTGGTTGGGGGTTTCCACTCCAGAATATCCTTGACTTTACTAGGATCTACCGCAATTCCTTTGGCAGATAACACGTGCCCCAAAAATTGAATTTCCTCCAGCCAGAACGCGCACTTGCTGAACTTGGCATACAATTGATGTTCCCTCAGGCGCGTCAATACAATCCGCAAATGTTGAGCATGCTCCTCTTCATTTTTAGAATATATCGAGATATCATCGATGAAGACCACCATGAACTTGTCCAACTCGGGCATGAACACCGAGTTCATCAAATAAGTGAAATGGGCAGGAGCATTTGTTAGTCCGAAGGACATTACCAAATATTCAAATAAACCATACCGCGTAGTAAACGCGGTCTTCGGTATATCCTCGGGCCGAATACGGATTTGGTGATAGCCCGACATGAGATCAATTTTAGAGAATACCCTCGCTCCAGTCAGTTGATCAAATAAAATGTCAATTCTCGGAAGAGGGTACTTGTTCTTGATGGTGACCTCATTCAGGGGTCGATAATCCACGCACATTCGTAAGGTTTGATCCTTCTTCTTAACAAAAATGGCGGGGCAACCCCAAGGAGACGAGCTTGGCCGGATGAATCCCTTATTCAGTAGATCTTGTAATTGAATCTTCAATTCCACCAACTCATTAGGGGGCATACGGTACGATCTTCGAGATATGGGAGCCGTACCCGGCTTTAGCTCAATTACAAATTCTACATCTCTCTCAGGGGGCAGTCCAGGCAAATCTTCCGGAAATACATCTGGAAATTCACATACTACCGGAATATCCTTGATCTCCTGTACAATGGCTTCATATATTCTACCAGAAGCTTTGGCTGGATTGGTTACGGGGATAGATAAAAGGATCTCTTCTTGATTATAGCTCAACTTGACGGTTCTCAGTTCAGTGTTGAGAATTGCCTTGTGTTGGGTTAACCAATTCATACCCAAAATCACATCTATATCCTAGCCTTTCAGAACAATCATGTTAGCAGGAAAGTTCCGTCCGACCATTGTTACTGGCACTTGATAGGCCACTTCTCTAGTAAAAATGTGTCCCCCAAGTGAATGAATTTTAAATCCTTCTTTTGATTCATGGCATGAAATGTGATGTTGCTCCACAAATGTCTTGCTAATAAATGTATGCGAAGCACCAGAATCAAAAAGAATAATTGCAGGGTGACTGGCCACGAGAAACGTATCCATCATCACTGGTTCACCTTCTGGTGTAGTGGCCACTTGAGTATAGTATACCCGCCCTGTCTTCTTTGTATTCTTCCCCACATTATTTCCCTTGGGCTGAGCTGATTTCCCAGATCCTTGCTGAGCATTTGATTGATTCTGCTTGGGATATGGGCAATCCTTGATGAAATGTCCCGACTTGCCACAATTAAAACACCCGGTTGAGGAGCTGGGCAAAGCAGGGAATCGAGTGCCCGGGGCACCCGGCTGATTTGGGGTAGTGGGGGCATTGTTGGCGCGAATAATGATTGGCTGCTTGAAAGGGAATGAGGGCGGTCGAGAAAAAGAGCGATTTTGGCTAGAAGGCTGGATCACAAACCGTTGCCTCTTTACCTGGCCCTGATTAGGCTTCTCACCACCAAATCCCTTGTTCTTCCCAGAACCTGCATATTTTGCTTCAACAGATAAGGCTGTGCTGACAGCCTTTCCATACGTGAGATCTATGCAGGTGGCCATTTTTCTCTGCAATCGATCATTTAGCCCTCTCATAAAGCAGTTCTTCTTCTTTAAATCAGTATTCACCTGATCAATTGCATATTGTGATAGGTGATTGAACTTGTTGAGATACTGATTGACAGTATCTCCCCCTTGTTTCAGCTTCATGAACTCTTCTTGCTTCATATGCAGAACACCTTCGGGTATGTAGTGCTCGCGGAAGGTCACTTTAAATTCTTCCCATGTGACTTGATGGTTGGCAGGTTGAATAGCCACAAAATTTCCCCACCAGGTACTGGCAGGCCACACAGTTGTTGCGCTGCGAACAACGGCTTCTGTGTCTCTGAACAGCGGAGAAGACCAAATTTTTGCTCAATAACCCGTATCCACTCATCAGCTTCTAACGGGTCCTCAGCCTTGACAAATAGTGGTGGACGGGTTTCAGAGAAATCCAGATATGTGGTTTCACGGGGGCCTTGCTGATAACCCCTTCCACCCTGCTGCTGGAATTGTTGGCCTGCCATTTCTCTCAAAAAGCGGGTATTGTCTGCTGTTGCGTTCACCAAGGCGGCAATCGCCTCGGCCAATGTGGGAGGAACCGGAGGTGGATTTGGGGTAACATCCCTTCCCCCAGAAGTTCCTGCTGCATCCTGTCCTCGAGTCCTGGTAGGCATCTGAGGCAAAGGACATTTGGAATAAATATAATATGCCAGAGAAACCTTCCATTTTACATTACTATAAAAAGTAATGATACAGACTCGATGTTATACAACAGGATACATTACCCATTATACAATAGTTCAACCTATTATACAACACACTACTTCTATTTCTACAAGCTATACTACTTCTCCTGCTTCTGGTTGCTCTTGGCAGCTTCGTCGTCAGGTGTGGGAGACCATACATCGACCAGCCTCATAGAAGGAGGGGGCCTAAAAAGGTCTAACTCACCACCAAGCGCTTCTCCCGCATTATGCGAGGGTCCGGCTTCTGACCTGACAGGATTCACAGGGACATGTGGGTGTAATTGCGAATACAGTACATGAACTTCCTCATGTAAAGTATTGCAATATGCCTGCAAGTTGTCAATAGCAGTGCTAAGCTCTTCGACTTGTGCTCGAGCCTTCGCTTCCTTAGCCCAAGCTACAGAACAAGACTGTACCGCCCAATCAAGCGCCAAATCTCGATCAGCGAGTTGATCTTGCAGGGTGCGGATGTAACTTCTTAATTCATTTATTCGGTCACCATCCGCAACCCATAAATTGGTCCTGCATTGTAACTCTGTTTGAAGTTGATTCACGCGGGCTTCGAGATCACCAATTGGATCGTTGCTCCCGCTACTGCTATCTTGTTCCCGTGGGGCAAGTTGGTGTCGAGGTACACCGATAGGTCCAGTATGCTTTCGCGCCGTTTTCCTTGTACGTGGCGGCATTTTCTAAGGGGGAAATTTATTAGTACAATTCTTAGCATGATGCATGAATAATTACAGAATCAACCTTAGTTGATTCAACCTTCTATACATTGCACTCTTCCTATCTGGTCTTTGAAATAAACTCTTCAGAGATGCTTAGGTAAGAAGAGAAGAAATTTTCTAGATAAGTCTTAGAAAATCCCTTTGAAGATGCTACATAATATCTGTCAAGAAGGGCTACGCTCCGATACCAGCTGTGACGGAACCTCCCAAGTCATTAGGCCCACCTACAGTTGTCCTTGTCCAACAGACATCAGACAACCCTGTAGATGTTCCTGAATCACTTGACAAGTTCGATATCTTTATCCTTACCTTTCCAGGAACGTTTTACCCGTCTGACAGACAATATGTTCATCGGAGATGCGGAAATGCGGAAGTGATTACATAAACTTACATTTATTGAAAAGTAAGAGTAAGTCATTTAATACAGACCAGAGTATAAGCGAGTGCAGAAAAGTATTATTACAATACCTGGGAGGTAAAAGCTCCTCCCATTAAGTTCTTTACATAAAAGTTTTTAAGGAGGACCCGGCCCTCCGGCAACTTCATTCTTGATTATCTTCACTTTTCACCACCTTGGTACAAAAACAACAAAAGTTTGTTGTCTCCTCACCTAAAAACAACGGGGGAATAAACCCTGAGTATGGAATTACTCAGCAAGTCTTACCCGACTAAGGAAAAGACTCTCAAGGGTATGCTGGTTGAAGGAAGTCAAGGTAAGGCTTCTCAATAATCAAAGACTCTGCTTTGCAGAAATGCTTACTAAAGTGGATCCTTAAAAATCTACTTTTATTGGTCAAGTTAAGTAAACTTACTTATCTCTAGAGTTCTCTCTAACCTAGTTCAAACACTTATCCTGAACTAGCCAAATTCTTAATTCATCCTTTATCTTCACTGGATTGCTACGTGTAGGGCAGTGACCAAGTCTTCATAACCGCGAAGGTACGGCGATCCGAATCGATTATACTCAGCTGAGGATCTCCAATCACACGACATATGTAGCACTTAACCCTTGCATATGTCAACCCGCCACCGAGTTTCTTAAGACCAGATCAGGTTCACGCAAACCGAGAGCACAGATACACCACGATCCAGCCTCTTGCCACGGAGGATACACGCTACTCTCGCCACCGCTCCACGCCCATTTCGTGTTATCTTATTCTGGCCTTAGTCTGCCCGAGGCAAGGCTTACCCATGACGAGGCATGTGACCAGTTAAAGGGTCCTCGATCATCAAGCCTACATCGACAAGGTCCTTAATCGACTCAGACGGAGACACTACACCGAGACTCTCTTCTCGTGCAAGTCACCCGCCCGGTCTCAGCTTAATCATTTCACCCCAAAGGTTGGTACCTGGCAGAGGTACATCTTTTCCGATGTTGAATCCATCAAGGCCTTTGACAGATTCACCATCAAGTTTTATTTTGAAAACAACCCTCCCACTTTGCCAAACATCTTTTGTAAAACAAATCCTTTTGCTTTTCTAGAGCAATACTAAGCATAGTAAAACCTTTTTATAAAAACAGGGTTTCAAGGAAGGTAATCAAATCCAAGGAAAGTAATGCAGGAATTGTTTAAGCAATCAACACCTATCACCTAGTGCATCAAGCAAGTGAGAAAGATTTTAAACACAAGGGGGGTGGCAAATGCACCGGGGCTTGCCTTTGTTTATGGGTGAGTCAGGCTCAGATCCACAAATATCGAAGTAGAAACAGTTCTCAGCCTGTGTTTCCAAAGGTGGTGGTGCTTGCTCTTCAGTGGCTTCCACTTCTTCCTCGTGTTCTAATCATAACCATACATATGTATAAGTATGAATGCCATGTAATGCTCATGAGGGTGCAGAGATAATATAAATCTATTATCTAAGTCTTGAGTACAACTTTCCTTCACGGAACTCCGAGAACTTAGGGTTTCCGGAGTCAGTAAAGGAGTTCACAGGGCGGGGGGGGGGGGGGGGGGTTTGGGGTTTGGTGATCAAACAGGGTCCAAATCAACCCAAATTCTACCCAAGGCTTCTAAATAATATTAGGAGCTCATATAAAATTTTTGAGCATTTTTGGGATTATTATCTATTTTTTAAAAATCCAGAACTACTTCTTTAAACTACTTAAAATGCCTTAAAATTCCTATTTTACCCTAAAAATCATGAAACTATTTTTATTAAATTCTAGGGAAAATAAGAAGGCTAGGAAAATTAGTTTCACAATTTTAGGATTTTTCTACAATTTTCTACACATTTCTAAAGCTTCACTGAAAAAGAAAAGGAAAAAGTATAACAGTGATGGGCCGGTTCTGGCCCAGGCAGCCCAATAGCATAGTGAACAAGGGGGGTGCCCATGCGCGCCCGTGCGCGCTCCGACGATTTTGTGAACAAGCCCCTGCAATATTGAATAACCCGAAGAACTTCAAACACTATTTAAAATAGTCGCTGACACTTCACAGAAATGCCCCTGATTTTCTATTTCTTCCCCAAGAACACCCCTGGCCACGGCGTGCCCGTCGTTCATCCCTGCCGTGGTTTGTACCGGACATGGCCGGCGATGATTGTTCAAGCTAACTATCGGGGAGGCTTTACCGACCTAAGGCGACCTAAGAACGATCCTCAATTTCAAATGGCACCCCAAGAAAGTGTTCTACCCACGCTCAGGGCGGAAACCGGGGCGTCGAGCTCACGTTCCAGTCGATCACATCCGAATAGGTCAATTGGCTGCTACGATGAGCACCACGGGTACCCAGAGCTACTAAAACAATGATTCATAGGCGCAGAACCATACCAGGTTCGTCTGGCCACGGGAGGGCTATCTCGGCGGCGTGGAGTTTCAATTTGGGGGAAATCCCGAATTGCAGCGCTACGGTGAACGAATGGAGATGAGAGTGGGTGCTATAGCTTGCTAATTACATGGCGCAACCGGCCTGGCCCTCAATTTATAGAAGGGCAAAGCGGTGGTCAATGAATTTGGGGAGGACGCACGGTGGCCAGAATGAAAGGGTGAGTCATCGGCGTGATTTTACAGTGGCACTTACTGGTTGAGGAGCTACGGCGGTCATCGTCGAGCTGGTGCGGCTAGTGGCGACGTGTTTAACGGCTAGAAACGTGGCACCATCGCGGCGCAGAACGGCAACTCCGGTGATGGCCAAGAAGCCACGTCGCCGGCGTAAAAGGTGAAGACAGCGAGGCCATAGTAGTTCATACCCATCTGCAATGAGATCTTTCCAAGACCAGCGAAATCCACTCGCCCGCGACACGAATCTCGTCGTCCAACCCAACTCCGGTCGCGCGGATCACCAGCGATGAGCTGTCCGAGCTGGCATCCTAATCCATGTACTGTACCATAGGAAAGTTTAGTCGAATGCACCTGACAGCCACGGTTTAGGGCCAAATTGCTCCTAAATTTCAATGGCAACACACCTAAGTTTCTGCAGCAAAGTTGTTCTTGTATAGTAGCCCTACAACTTTGTTAGAGCAACCTTGGGTAAGTTCTCACTGGATCTTAGTCTAAATGGCTCTTAATGTTGGATCAAAGTCACTGTCCATCTGAAGTTCAGTCTATACCAGCCTGACAGTCCAACTTTGGGTAAGATTATCTTCCAATTTCTCACAAGAACATGGCTTGCACTCTCAAGCAAACTTGTTCTCCCATAATTGGGCTACAATTTTGATGTGGTGACCTAGGGCAAAAACCCTAGAATTTGAAAGATACAAGGCTCCAAAGTTGAGCCAATATCACTGAAAATCAGACTTAAGAGGTGAGTTTTGCAAATAAGCCCAAAACTTAGGGTTTGACTTGCAAATTCACATATTTGTGACCCAAATGACTTAAGATACTTATTTAACTTGGTTTTTTGCACTTTAGTCCAAAAGTGGGCTAATTTTGCACATATGCCCCTAGGGTTTGGATTTAGGGTTTTCCAGGGTTCTAATTGAGATTTTGGTATCCCAGGGGTATAAATGTGATTCAACTTTGTTTTTGGGGACATTTTATGACTCTTCCCTAAAGCCTTTAGGTTTTCTCATCTTGGGTTATATTTTACCCCTTTGAGCCTTGTTTAGGGTCAGGTTCCCTATCTAGGGTCCTATTTGCAAAACACCAAAAACAATACACTTGTTTGAAATTTTTACCTAGTGAATGCACTCCAGGTGTGTCAAACATATGCAATGCCAATGTTTATGATGTCATGCTCAAGTTTTAGTTACAGTAACACCAGGGGTGTTACACTCAAATCAAACCCTGTGACTTGTACCATATCACCTTATATGAGTTCAAATCATGGCTTCAAGTCACCTTACTGATGCATCAACATGTTGTAACTCTTCATAGCTGATTAGTTCATCGACTTAGTGCAAGTACTCTCTTCTTCACCTTAGCCATGGTACCTCGGTCTACAAGCCGTCGCTTGGCCTTCACCTTCGCTTAGTTCCTCGAAGCCCTTTCCTTGCTATCTTCACCCTATCAAGCCATTCTTGAGTCACATCCTATTGAGCATCCATTGAGAGAATCATTTCTTCAATATTGTGAACCTTGCTTGAATGTCATCTAGATATAACTGCTAAGATCAATCAAGCTCTAGTTTGATTCTCATATATTCATATATGGACTAATAGTAATATGGTCAAGCCAATTCACGATTCCTCATATCTTATTTACTTTGGCTTGACCAATCCTCTTAATCACTTCAACCTCTATTATGATCATATTTATGCATAGCTATTTCTCAGGACTTGTCCATATATTCAAACCAATATAGAGACCATATTATATCCATTTGCATTGTCTCACTGGTTATTTGACCTTGTGTTGAACCTTGTTCACCGATCATTATACACTATTCATGTATGTTCATCATACTGAATTTCCTGTTCAACACTTAGTAAACATGTAGACCTTTAAATGTGTTGTTATCCAAATCACCAAAACTCACAAAAGGGATGAATGCACTTTCAGTTGGTTCCTTTCTCCGCCATTTAGCCGAAGCTCCCTCGTGCGTAGCTTCAGAGCAACTCCACCCTTCATCACGATCATGCTTTTAACCCGAGTCCGAAGGTAGTTCATATGCTACACTTGGAAGGTTTTGTTAGATCTCATTTTTTAGGACCTTCAGAGGACGAAGGCCCCCAACAGTAGCCCCTCGCAGTATTAATTTGTTTAAGATAACGAATTCAGACTGCGATATGGACGAAGGCCTTAAGCCGAAGGTACGAAAAAACACCTTCCCTTTACTAGAATAGCAACAGTCAATGACAGGCGGGGCCCTTGGTTTAGAGCGCGCCGAGCGTATAAATAAGAGCTCGCACCAACCTTATTTGGTACACTGACTGTGCCGTTTGCTTTATTTTCTCAATTTCATAGTTGTTGCTCACTAACACTTGCTAGTTTTTCAAAGCTTTTCAAGCTTCGGTTTGAAAGACACATTTTCATTTTCTCTGAAGGAAAGAATGTCTCAGGACAAGAAGGTTGCCGCTGAGACAAAGCTTGCTGAAGAGGAGAAGCTTTTTGAGGAGAAGAAGGCTGTGAATCCATACATTGTTGGATTTATCGAATCAATGGCGAAAACAAATACAGAAAAGATTACAAAGGCAATATTGGAGGGCCTGTCTGAGGATACTAGTGACAGTGACAGTTATGATGCAGAAAGTGGTGGCGAAGATTCTGAGGATCGACCCTGGAGACCAAGCCATACAATTTTTGGAAAATCTTCCATTAAGCAAATCACCTCGAAAACATGAGGGGAAGATACTTTCGAAATTTGTCTATTGTGAGGGCTGGCGGAGACAACAACGTCCCGGCCCTTGAGGAAAACAAAGTTGTGATTTTCCGAAGCTTCTTCAAAGCTGGGCTTCGGTTTCCACTGAGTAAGTTTGTAGTTGAAGTATTGAAGACCTACCAAGTTTTCCTTTACCAGCTGACCCCCGAAGCTATATTGAGGATGGGAATCTTCGTCTGGGCAGCAAGAAGCCAAGGGATAGAACCAAGTGCGAAGTGCTTCTGTAGCATGCACGAACTTTTGTATGAGACAAAGGCCATGGGGAAAGAACAGTATCATAACAACTTCGGTTGTTATGGGTTTATTGCCCGTCCCAATGCCAGTCACCCTGTGCCGACATTTCGGAAGAGATGGCCCGAAAATTGGATGGAAGAATGGTTTTATGTGAAGAATGACTTGTCAGCAAGGGAGGACATTTAAGGTGTTATCATGTGCCCCATATGGTCCCGCTTCGGCCTCCGAAGGCCGAAGGTTGAAATTGATGAAGCCGCCGAAGCGTGTCAAAAGGTGTTTGGTACTGTCTGCTTCTTCATTGGTACCAGAGATTTAATTCAAGAACATATAGCATTCAGAGTATGGCCGCTTGCAGAGAGCTAGGAAATGCCGAAAGAAACTATTTCCAAATCTAGCGAAGGTGAACTGGTCTGGCTGAAATATACATTCAGATATGGGGATAAATTCGATGAACCAAACGATGATTGGTTGTAATGCATCGAAGTTACAAGTGATGAACTACTTGGATCATACTCCAAGGCAGAAGATAATGCGCTGTCTACAGCCTTCGGAGGTCGGGGAAAAAAGAGAATAAACAGAGTTTTTGACGCCATTGGCTTCGTCTACCCCGACTACCACTACTCGGTGCGTGGTCAAGGGAAGAGGAAAGCTGCTGCTCAGGCCGCCCCGGCTGATCCTGCGCCGAAGGCTGCGGGCAAAAAGATGAAGGTACTTACCCACCGGCCATGTTACATTGAACCGACCGTGATTCCTGAGTTTGGGGTGGAGGCCTCTTCGGCTGCTGAATCAAGAGGATCTGCTGCAGCACAGAAGGCTGAAGAACCGGCTATAATGCCGAAGGCACCCTCGGTTAAACTAGTTGAAACAAAGGTTGACAAAGAAAAGGCTGACAGGTCAACAACTGAAGAGGTGAAAAAGATGTCAGGGATTTTATGTCCTTCGATAGAAGCCACAGCGCTGAAGGCACAAAAGAGTTCTGTCGTGACTCCTAAGAGGAGGAGGATGGTAAATGTATTAGATGTTTTGGAAACGATCGATTGTATAGGCCCTACTCCCATAGAGAAGATTGTTGAAACTATCGCAACGCATTCCAAGTCTGATACTGAGCAAATAGAAGTCGATACTACATTAACCCAGGCTGAAGCTGGGGCAGAGCCCACAGTGCCTCCTGAGACGAAGCTAGCCGCCACCGAGCAGAAAGCCGAAGAAATAACTCCAAATATAGCTTTTAAGAAGAGTGCGACCAAAGAGGCCGAATCCTTTGTCTCTGAAGCACTCTCCGAAGATCTTGATTATATTATTCGACATGCTTCGGGAAAGAGATTATCTGAAGAAGTTTTTGAGGCTAAACACTATGCCCGAGAACTGAAGTATCCGAAGGGGGCCTTAGTGTTTAATGGTACGGATGAAAATGATTTCCTGTACTGCCTCCCAGACAACAAAGAATTATCTGTCTGCCGGGAGATGGCCAGAAGTATGGGTTTTCCGAAGCTTGAAGCTAGCCTCTGTGCCATGACAAAGGACGATCTGGCAGACAGTCTTGCGTACAACAGTCTGAAGGTACCGAAGTTGCGAATTTTGAAACTTATAGATTCTAGAATGGAATATTTTTTCCTTATGTTAATCCTTTTAACCTTTCTTGCAGGGATTGATACTTAGCAACGCCCTAAGGGCGCAAAAGAATACTGAAGACGAGAGCTGCACTATAGCTCTCAACAACCTTCGAACAAAGGTTATCAGACTTAGGAACGAAGCCGCAGAAAAAGACAAGATTTTACTTTCATTGGTGGACAAAGTAAAAGAAGACGAAGCTAGTTTCAGGGCTCAAACTGAAATTCAAAAGAATGAGATTGAAGACCTTCGAAAACAGCTGGCCGAAAGCAAAGAGAAGTGTGGTCTCGTAGTGGCCAACCGGGATATTAGTGAATATTGGAGAAATTATCTAGAAAAAACAGTCGAAGAACTCCACGCGTCCAAAGAAAGATGCTTCGAAAAATCCCTGGGCTACGTGGAGAAAATAAAGGCTAGCTTCGCCAACGTGGGCGCCTATTCAAATGAAGATAACTTTATTCGAGGCGGCCCCGAAGGTGTTATAGAATGGACAAGCGGAGAGGCCGAAGCTTTTGAAGAAATTTTGAGTGATCGCGGTGATGTCTGCGCATTTTCTGGTGCGAGGGGAATTTCAACTATCTTGGAGAAGGTTGGTTGCGAACATGTCAGAACCCTGGCTCAGGCCGAAGCTGCCTTCTCCGTGGATGTTACGAAGGATCCCTCAGCCGAAGCAAGCTTAATGGGCGGAAATTCTATACTGACATCTGCGCCAATGGTGGACGCGAAATGGCTCACGAAATAATGAAGAAAAGCGAGAAAGACATGCATGAGGCCCGAATTCAAGCTAAGCAAGCTAAAGAAGCTGCAGAGCGCGAGAGGCGCATAGGTATTATTTCGCGGCATCTAGCTTCGTCAGTTGTTTTCATGACTTCGAACTGATTAATTAATTTTTTTATTGTAGCTGAACTATCTCCTCCACCAAAACCGTTCGACCCCCTGGCTGACCTGGAAACGAAAGAAGCAATAGATATCATCAATGTAGCCGAATCTATTGTTGACGAAGTTGTTAACAAGTTGCTAAATGAAGTTGCGGAGAAGGTCCTGAAAGAGGACTAGTACTTGTTTGTAAAAACATTTTTAGATGATCAATGTAACTTTGCTGTATCAAGACTGTGATACTCAATGTGTATGTTTTTTAATCTAATATGTAATTTTTTTTGTAATTCAGTTCTTTGCGAGGCATAAAACTTTATATACATACTGCTTTTTGAGCCTTCGGCGAAAAAACACCTTCCCTTCTTTTCATGCTTCGTAAAGAATAAAATTCGTGTTTCGGGAAAAAATATCCTTGCTTCGTAAGCAAAGGATCCCTTCTTTGGCATTAGAACTGACGAAGCTGTATTTCTCAGCCTTTGTGCCTTAGCACGCTTTCATTTTTTATAAAGCAGTCTCCGAAGATCGACTTCGTATTCAATTCGTGTCATTGGTGCAATATGATGTATGATGTGATATTATGTGGGATGATATGATGCAAAGGATGATGCTAATGCCAAAGATACGCACCCACACACCCACACTGGAACACACCATCTCTGCGTCGCCTTAGGAACGAATGGAATCTCCTTGCCGTTTATTTTTTGGCTTCACCGTTTATTTTTTGGTGTAAGTTCTGCATCCTCTTAGGAACGACTTTTGAACTTCTTCGCCTTCTATTTCGGTGGTATTTTTCGCGTTGACTTTTCGCGCTTCGCCTTATATTTCGACGGTATTTTTTGCGTTGACTTTTCGCGCTTCACCTTGTATTTTGGCTGTATTTTTCGTGTTGACTTTTCGCGCTTCGCCTTGTATTTCGGCGGTATTTGGCTCTGCATTCCCTTAGGAACGACTTTTGAGCAAAAAACTTACACTGCGCTCCTTTGGGAACGACTTTTTGCGGCTTCCGCAAGACTTATGCTACGCTCCCTTAGGAACGACTTTTTAAGCTTCGGCAATTTTCGAGCTTCATAAATCTGTGAAGAAGATATATTTTATTTTAATAGAAGCGAAACTATTACAAAGAATTAAAACTAGATTTGCATTACTTGTCCTTTATTAAAAAACAAAGTGGCATAGAATAAAAAAGTGCTTCAGAAAGTAGGATATCTCTCAATAGATGTGCTTTGACTCCGGCACAGTACTGTTGACTGTGCGAGCTTCGGATTCCTCCCTGAAATCCCTTTGATGCTGGGTGTGCTGACTCCCTTCTGGCTGCTGACCCCGTGAATAGGTAGGTTGTAGTGGTGGCGGAGGTGGAAGCTGTGGCCAAGAAGCCTGTGGCTGACTAGCCGAAGCAACAGAAGCTGCAGAGTGATTACCCACATATTCTGATATGTAGGGTGAATGGCACGAAGTAGTGTGCAAGACCTGCTTCGGTTGATTCTGCCGAGCTTCGGCTTCTGCAATCTCCCTCTGCTTTTGGATAGTGATTTGGCACATTCTTGTAGTATGGCCCTTGTCTTCACCACAAAATAAGCAGTAGATCTTTCTGGGTTGATCCCCATATCTTCCTCCGAAGCCCCTAGCGCCTCTGCCTCTTGGAGCTGGCGGCCAGAAAGAGCTTTGTTGCTGCACTGTTTTTATATGCTTTAGGGTTTTTGCAAATCAATCCAAAACTTAGGGTTTGGCTTGTATATCTTCCTAAATGTGAACCATGTGACTTTATATGCTTTAACATAGTAGTTTTGACACTTAGGTCCAAATGTGCACTGTTTTTGCACATAGGCCCCTAGGGTTTGGACTTAGGGTTTTTCCAGGGTTCAAATGGGGGTTTTTTGTATCCCAGGGGTATAAATGTGATTCAAGTTCATTCTTGGGAACATTTTATGATTGTTTTACTTAAACCTTAGGATTTTCTCAATTTGGGTCATGTTTAACCCCTTTAATCCCTATTTAGGGTTAAGTCCCCTATTCTAGGGTTCTATTTGCAAAACACTAAAACAATACAACTTGTTTGAAATTTTTTCCTAGTGAATGCACTCTATGTGTGTCAAACATATGCAATGCCAATGTTTATGATGCCATGCTCAAGTTTTAGTTGTAGTAACACCAGGGGTGTTACATCCTTCCCCCCATAAAATAATCTCGTCCCGAGATTAAAAGTCCTAGGGTAAGTAATGGAAAAGGAAATGCTTCACATTCTTATTTCCTTATTTCTGGTACAAGGCAGGGGTGGGTTGGGACTCACTCCATTATTACAACAATGTTGTACACTTTACAAATTACAAGAGGCTAAAAAGCCTGGGAAATTCTTATCTAAAAAGTGTTGAGTTTCCCATGTAGCCTCATCTTCCGAATGTTGGTTCCACTGTATCTTGTAAAACTTGAGAGTTTTTCTCCGGGTAATCCTGTCCTTTTGATCCAAGACTCGAATGGGATGTTCGGAATATGTCAAGTCTGGTTCAAGGACAACATCTGTTACTTCAATGGTTCGATCGGGAACCCGAAGACATTTCTTCAATTGGGACACGTGGAACACATTATGTACAGCAGACAAAGTTTCGAGGAACTGAAGTCGATACGCCACTGGTCCACATTGCTCAAGTATAGGGAATGGTCCAATGTACCTGGGTGCAAGCTTCCCTTTAACCCCGAAACGCGATACGCCCTTCATTGGTGAAACTTTCAGGTAGACATAATCTCCCACGAGAAAGTATAAGGGTTATCGTCGTTGGTCTGCATAACTCTTTTGACGAGCTTGGGCTTTCTTCATATTATGAATTATTTTCTGAAATTTTTTTCGGTTTCTTTCACCATATCAGGCCTAAAGAAGTACCTTTCTCCAGGTTCAGACCAATTTAGCGGAGTACGACATTGTCTTCCATATAAAGCTTCGAAGGGTGCCATCTTGATACTTTCTTGGTAGCTATTATTATATGAAAACTCCGCTAAGGGCTAGTGCTGCAACTTGTGCCGTGCCGTGCCGGCCCGGCACGAGCACGCCGTGCTTCGGGCCTAAGTTAGTCGGGCCAAGATAGCACGAAAAAAGATCGGGTCGTGCCTTATCGGGCCAGATGAGTTGAAGTAAGGCCCAGCACGGCCCTAAAGCACGACGGGCTTCTGTCGGGCCGTGCTGGCCCAGGCACGACACGCATTCAAGGATCAAGCATTTACTGCGACGCATCGAGCCGCTAACGCACATGACTCGAAGACGACACGACGCATCGGGCCGTTAACGCGCATGGGCAATCAGCACACCTCGCGGCGGAGACGCGGAGGCAGGAAGGAAGACAGGCGGACGCTGCGGCTGCGCTCCAGCTCGTGGACTCGTGGTCCACCGCAGACGCATGGTTCACCCGCACCCGTAGACTCGTGGTCCAGGCGTCCAGGTCCAGCTCGCGGCTGCAGCTCGTGAACTCGTGGCGCAGACGCGGAGTGCAGGAAGCCAGGAAGTTGAAGTGGGAGATGCTCGTGAATTCATGCATGGCTCGTGAACTCATGGCTGGAAGCCACGAAGCCAGGAAGCTCGTGAACTCATGGCTGGGCGTGCTGTGCTCTCCTCGACTCCTCCAACCTCCATATAACGAGCGAATGGATGGCGGCGGCCGGTGGAGGGAAGTGGGAGAAAGTCAGAAAACCCTAATCGCGTGCGTCCCGTGCTGTTTCCGTGCCGGGCCGGCACGAACCCGGCCCACAGCGCCGTGCCGGGCCTGGTAGCACGACGGGCTGACATTTAGAGCACGGCCCAGCCCGTGATTCGTGCCGTGCTAGCCCGATTTTAAATCAGTCGTGTCGGGTCGTGCTTTGTTCCATTTTTTACGGGCCGTGCTCGGGCCGGCCCATTGGGCACGGCCCAGACTTTCAGGACTACTAAGGGCAAACATTCATCCCATTTCTGTGAGAAGTCCAGAACATATGCCCGCAGCATATCTTCAAGTATTTGATTAACCCTCTCAGTTTGTCCACTTGTTTGAGGATGATAGGCTGAACTATGGAGCAATTTAATACCCAGGGATTTATGAAGTTCTTCCCAGAATTTGGATACGAATTGGGGTCCACGATCTGACACTATAGTCTTCGGAACACCGTGCAAACTGAGAACGCGAGCAATTTATAATTCCGTATAGGTAAGAACCGGGTAATATGTCTTGACTCGCAAAAAGTGAGCAATTTTCGTGAGCCGATCAACAATAACCCAAATAGAGTCATACCCCTTTGCGGTCCTGGGCAATCCCACAATAAAGTTCATACTAATGTCCTCCCATTTCCATGTTGGTATTGGTAGAGATTGTAATGGACCGGCAGCTTTTAGATGTATGGCCTTGACACGTCTGCAGGTGTCACATCTAGCCACATAGCGTGCAATCTCAATCTTCATTTTCGTCCACCAATAATGTTGTCTCAGATCTTGGTACATCTTAGTGCTTCTGGGAAGAATATAATAGCGACTAAGATGTGCTTCATCAAGAATTTGCTGGCGGTGCTCTTCATTCTTCGGCACAACTATGCGGTTATTGAACCATACAGTGCCTTGATTGTCTTCTTTGAAACATTTGGCTTTTCCAGCCCTTATCTTCTCACGAATGTGTTTCATACCCTCATTATCCTTTTGTGCGTCAATTATCCTTTGTAAGATGACAAACTCCAGCTTCAAGTGATTAGAAGTTCCATGCTGAATCATACCCAGGTTTAGATTCTCCATCTCCTGGCATAACGTAATGTCAGAAGTCCTCATTGTTAGACAATGGCAGGAAGCCATACGACTGAGTGCATATGCCACTACATTTGCTTTGCCTGGGTGATAATGGATTTCTAATTCATAATCCTTAATCAGCTCGAGCCATCGCCTTTGTCTCATATTCAATTCTGACTGGGTGAAGATATACTTCAAGCTCTTATGGTCTGTATAAATATGATAGACATTACCCAGCAGATAATGACGCCAAATCTTCAGGCCATGAACCACTGCAGCTAGCTCCAGATCATGAGTTGGATAATGCTCCTCATGTCGGCGTAACTGCCTTGAAGCATACGCGATTACTCGGCCTTCTTGCATTAACACACAGCCGAGACCACTGCCTGATGCGTCACAATACACATCAAATGGCTTGTTAATATCCGGTTGAGCCAATACCGGAGCAATGGTTAATAATAACTTCAATTGTTCAAAAGCTTCATCACACTTTGAAGACCAATTGAATTTAATATCATTCTTCAATAAACTTGTGATTGGCTTCACAAGCTTAGAAAAATCTGGTATAAATTGGTGGTAATATCCAGCCAGTCCAAGGAAACTTCGGACTTGATGAACAGTGGTCGGGGGTTTCCACTCCAAAATGTCCTTGACTTTGCTGGGATCCACCGCAATCCCCCTGGCAGACAGTACATGTCCCAGAAACTGAATTTCCTCCAGCCAAAACGCGCATTTACTGAACTTGGCATATAACTGATGTTCTCTCAAGCGCGTTAACACGATCCGTAAATGCTGGGCATGCTCCTCTTCATTCTTGGAATATATTAAAATATCGTCTATGAAGACCACCACAAACTTGTCCAACTCGGGCATGAATACCGAGTTCATTAGATAAGTGAAGTGGGCAGGAGCATTCGTCAGTCCGAAAGACATCACCAGGTACTCAAATAAACCATATCGCGTAGTGAACGTGGTCTTTGGTATATCCTCGGGCCGAATACGGATCTGATGATAGCCCGATCTGAGATCAATCTTGGAGAATACCCTCGCTCCAGTCAGTTGATCAAATAAAATGTCAATCCGCGGAAGAGGGTACTTGTTCTTGATAGTGACCTCATTCAGGGGTCGATAATCCACACACATCCGTAAAGTTTGATCCTTCTTCTTGACGAATATGGCTGGACAACCCCATGGTGACGAGCTTGGCCGGATGAATCCTTTATCTAGTACATCTTGTAATTGAATCTTCAGTTCTGCCAGCTCATTCGGAGGCATTCGGTACGATCTTCTAGAAACGGGAGCCGTACCGGGCTTTAACTCAATTACAAACTCTACATCCCTTTCGGGTGGCAATCCAGGCAAATCCTCTGGAAAGACGTCCGGGAACTCACATACTACTGGAATATCCTTGACTTCTGATATGATGGCTTCATAAATTCTACCAATAGTTTTGGTTGGAATGGGGATAGACAAGAGAATTTCTTCTTGATTATGACTCAACCTGATGGTTCTCTGATCAGTGTTGAGAGTTGCTTTATGTTGGGCCAGCCAATTCATACCCAAAATCACATCTATGTCTTGGCCTTTCAGAACTATCATATTAGTAGAAAAGTCCCATCCGGCCAATGTTACGGGCACTTGATAGGTCACTTCTCTAGTAAAGATTTGTCCCCCAGGTGACTGAATTCTAAACCCCTCTTTTGATTCATGGTATGAAATGCGATGTTGCTCCATAAATTTCTTGCTAATGAATGTATGCGAAGCACCAGAATCAAAGAGAATAATTGCAGGATGATTGGCCACAAGGAACGTACCCATCATGACCGGTTCACCATCCGGCGTAGTGGCCACTTGCGTATAATATATGCGTCCCGTCTTCTTTGTATTTTTGCCCATAGTATTTCCCTTGGCTTGAGATGAATTCCCAGATCCATGTGAAGTGTTTGACTTGTTTTGCTTCGGATAAGGGCAATCCTTGATAAAATGCCCAGATTTTCCACAATTGAAACATCCAGTCGATGAACTGGGAAGAGCAGGGAATCGAGTGCCAGGGGCACCCGGCTGACTTGTTTTTGTAGGGGCAGTATTGGGACGGATGAATACGGGCTGTTTCAATGGGAAGGAGGGTGGACGTACTGAAGAACGACCCTGATTAGCAGGCCGGATAACAAACCGTTGCCTGTTTTCAGGGCCCTGAGTAGGCCTATTTCCTCCATTCCACTTGATCTTTCCAGAACTTGCATATTTGGATTCGACTGCCAGTGCTGTGCTGACAGCCTTTCCATAGGTCAGGTCAATGCAAGTAGCCATCTTTCTTTGCATTCTTTCATTCAGTCCCCGCATGAAACAATTCTTTTTCTTCAGATCGGTGTTCACTTGATCGATTGCATATTGCGACAAATGATTGAATTTATTGAGATACTGATTAACAGTATCCCCTCCTTGCTTCAGCTTCATAAATTCTTCTTGTTTCATGTGAAGGATACCTTCTGGTATATAATGTTCGCGGAAGGCCAACTTAAATTCTTCCCATGTTATCTGATGATTGGCCGGTTGAACGACCATAAAATTTCCCCACCAAGTGCTGGCAGGGCCGCGCAGTTGCTGGGCTGCGAATAAGGGCTTCTGGGTTTTAGAACATCGCAGAAGTCCAAACTTTTGCTTGATAACACGAATCCATTCGTCTGCCTCTAGCGGGTCTTCGGCTTTAACAAACAGCGGTGGACGTGTTTCAGAGAAGTCTAAATAGGATGTCTCACGGGGTCCCTGTGGATAACCCCGTCCGCCTTGCTGCTGAAATTGCTGACCCGCCATTTCCCGTAGGAAACGGGTATTGTCCGCGGTTGCATTCACCAAGGCGGCAATCGCCTCGGCAAGTGTGGGAGGGACAGGAGGTGGATTTGGGGTGGACTCCCTCCCACTGGAGGTTCCAGCTGCATCCTGTGATCGGGTCTTGGACGGCATCTGTGGCAACAAACATTTGAAAACAAATATAATATGCCAAAGAAAAACCATCCAATTTACATTACCAAAAAGAGTAATGTTACAGACTCGATTTTTATACAACAGGAGTACAGTACCCATTATACAATAACACTACTAATTTTACAACTATACTGTTTCTACTTCTTATCACTCTTAGTTGCTTCACTGTCGGGCGTGGGAGACCATTCGTCAACCAACTTCATGGAGGGAGGGGGCTTGAAGAGGTCCAGCTCACCATCAAAAGCTTCTCCAGCTTCATGAGAAGGTCTGGCCTCTGTCCTGACAGGGTTTGCAGGTACGCTCGGGTGCAATTGCGAATACAGTATATGAACTTCTTCATGTAGGGTGTTGCAATATGCCTGCAGATTATCGATAGCTGAGCTTAGTTCTTCGACTCGGGCTCGAGCCTTTGCTTCCTTAGCCCAGGCGAGCGAACGAGACTGAACCGCCCAGTCAAGCGCTAAGTCTCGATCAGCGAGCTGATCCTGCAGGCGGCGGATGTGGCTTCTTAATTCATTTATTCTGTCGCCATCCGCGACCCATATGTTCATCCTGCGTTGAAGCTCCGCTTGAAGCTGATTTACTCGGGCTTCAAGATCCCCAATAGGATCGTTGCTTCCACTACTACTATCCTCGTGCCGTGGGGCAAGTTGGTGACGAGGTACACCAATTGGGCCAGTTGACTTGCGCGCGGTTTTCCTCGTGCGCGGCGGCATTCTTTTAAGGGGAAATTTTATTAGTATAATTCTTAACATGATGCATGTATAATTACAGAACCAACCTTAGTTGATTCACACCTTTTATACATTGCACTCCTCCTATCTGGTCTTTAAACTCTTCAGAATTACTTAGATAAGAAAGGAAGAAATTTTCTAGATGAGTCTTTTAGAAAATCCTTTTGAAGATGCCTCATAATATCTGCAAAAAAGGGCTTCGCTCCAATACCAGCTGTGGCAGAACCTCCCAAGTCATTAGGCCCACCTATAGTTGTCCTTGTCCAATAGACATCAGACAACCCTGTAGATGTTCTTGAATCACTTGACAAGTTTGGTATCTACTCTCTTACCTTTCCAGGAACGTTTCACCCGTCTTGCAGACATTACAGAACATCGGAGATATAGAAATGCGGAAGCAATTACATAATCTTACATTTATTGAACGTAAGATCAAGTTAGTTATTACAGACCAGAGCTATAAAACGAGTGCTGAGTAGTATTATTACAATACCAAGGGAGGCAAAAACTCCTCCCGATAGTTTTTACATAAAAGTTTTTATGGAGGACTATGTCCTCCCGCAGCTTCACTCTTGTTTTTCTTTATTTGGAACCACCTTGGAGCAAAAACAGCAAAAATTTGTTGCTTCCTCACCTAAAACCAACGGGGGAATAAACCCTAAGTATGGAATTACTCAGCAAGTCTTACCCGACTAAAGAAAAGACTCTCAAGGGTATGCTGGTTATCAGGGAGTCAAGGTAAGGTTCCTCAATGATCAAAGACTCTGTTTTGCATAAATGCTTACGAAAGTGGATCCTTAAAAATCCAGTTTTATTGCCAAGTTAGTAAAATTACCTGCATCTAGAGTTCTTTCTGTTCTTGTTCAAACACTTGTCCTGCACTAGCCAGTTTCTCATCAATCCCTTTATCTTTAGTGGAATTCTACGTATAGGTCAGTGACCAAGTCTTCATAACCGCAAAGGTACGGCGATCCGAATCGATTATACTCAGTTGAGGATCTCCGATCACACGACATATGTAGCACTTAACCCTTGCATATGTCAACCCACCACCGGGGTTCTTAAGACCAGATCAGGTTCACGCGAACCGAGAGCACAGATACACCATCGTCCATCCTCTTACCATGGAGGGTACACGTTACTCTCGCCACCGCTCCATGCCCATTCCGTGTTATCTTATTCTGGCCTTAGTCTGCCCGAGGCAAGGCTTACCCATGACGAGGCATGTGACCAGTTAAAGGGTCCTCGGTCATCAAGCCTACATCGACACGGTCCTTAATCGACTCAGACGGAGACACTACACCAAGACTCCTTTCTCGTGCAAGTCATCTGCCCGGTCTCAGCTTAATCATTTTAACCCAAAAACCTGGTACCTGACAGAGGTACATCTTTTCTGATGTTGAACCCATCACGATCATGACGGATCCACCATCAAGTTTTATTTTCAAAAGCATACCACCCACTTTGCCAATCATCTTTTGTAAAACAAAACCTTTGTTTTGCTAGAGCAATACTAAGCATAGTAAAACCTTTTGTAAAACAGGGTATCAAGGAAGGTAATTAAAGATCAAGGAAGGTAATGCAGGAATTGTTTAAGCATTCAACTCCTATCACCTAATGCATCAATCAAGTGAGAAAGATTTTAAAAACATCAAGGAAGGTGGCAAATGCACCGGGGCTTGCCTTCGTTGATAGGTGAGTCAGGCTCGGACTCGCAGATGTCAAGGTAGAAACAGTTTCCTGCCTGAGCTTCCGAAGGTGGTGGTGTCTTCTCTTCAGTTACTTCGATTTCTTCTTCGTTTTCTAAAGATAACCATATATATGTATATAAGAATGAATGCCATGTAATGCTCATGAGAGTGCAAAGATAATAAGAATTTATTATCTAAGGTCTTGAATACAATTTTCCTTCACGGAACTCTGAGAACTTAGGGTTTCTGGAGTCAATAAAGGAGTTCAAAGGGCAGGGGTGGGGGTTTTGGGTTCTAAGTATCAAACAAGGTCCAAATCAAACCAAACTCTACCCAAGGCTTCTAACTAATGTGTAGAGCTCATATAAAAAGTTTGGACATTTTTGGAATTACCATTTATTTTCTAAAAATCTAGAACTAATGGTTTAAGCTAGTTTAAATGCCTCAAAATTCCTTATTTAATCTAAAAACCATGAAACTATTTTTATTAAATACTATGGAAAATAAGAAGCCTAGGAAAATTCGTTTGACAATTTTAGAATTTTTCTACAATTTTTTATAAATTCCTAAAGTTCTACTGAAAAAGAAAAGGAAAAATGTTAAACAGTGCTGGGCTCAATTTGTTTTCAGCGGCCCAGGTCTAGGGGAAATGCGCCCGCGCCCGCGCGTGCGCTGGCTGTTTTGCGAAAAGGGCCTCGGGTTCTTGGCTAACCATAACTGGGTTCTATCACTATTACACTGAGTCGTTGACGGTTTGCAGAAGAGCCCTCCGGTTTCTATTTCTTCACAACGCTGGGTCCACGACGGCGTCGCGTGCAGCCGAGCTCCGGCGAGCTCCTGGACCGGCTGAATGGGGCAACGACTAGGGCTCTCGAGCGACTAACATGGAATTGGACCCATTCCAAACCTTTCCCCCAACCTAATTTCACTAATGACCAACTAATTAGCTCTGGCCACGGTGACCGAGAATGTTGCGGACGGATGAAGGTGTTCCCGGCGATGGGTGGTGATCCAGTTCAATTGAACGGGTCGAGGGGTTTGTGGGGTACCTACGGATGCTAGAACAAGCAGCAGAGGGACTTGAGCTAACCTGAATCGAGCTGGCCACTGCGAGCTGTTCTTCACGGCGGCGGAGACCGAATTTGGGGAGAATTTGAAATTCGCGAGTGCTGGTGAATGATCGAGGGTGGGAGCGGGTGCTATGGTTTCGGGATGATCTAGTGCAGTTGCCCGGGCCTTCAATTTATAGCGCTCGCCATCGGTGGCCGGTGAATCGAGCGATAACGCGTGGCGGCTGGGAAAGAAAAAGGCACTGGCGCAAGCGCTAGGTGGCTTCTACCGTGGCGGTCTCTCCGGCGATCACCGGACGCCCCTAGCATAACTATCCGCGACGTGGTAAAACCCCCAGACACACGGCGCAAGACCGAGCGACGACGGTTCACCGGCGAGCATATCTGCTCAAGCCGCCAAGCAGGGGGTACGACGGGAGTCATCGGAGTGGAGTCCAGCTCACCGGCGGCGAAGATTCACTTGCCCCGCGATGTTATCCATCTGCCCCAAGCGCGAATCCTTACGCCGGTGACACGAATCGCGGCGGAGGAGCGATCGTCGACGGTGAAGCGTTCTGAACCCGAGCAGTTACTGTACCATGGAGAACTGATTCAGAGCGCATGACAGACCATGTTTGGGGTTAATTTTATCCAATTTTTATGTGGTGACTAAGCCAACCTTCTGTATCAAAGTTATACACCTATAATCCATCTTCAACTTTGCCACAATTCTTACCATCAAATAGTCACTGAAGCCCATTCAAGATCGAGCTCAAAGTTCACCCCATCACACTGCTACTGAAAATTCAGTCTAGGGATTGCCTGACAGCCCGACTTTGAGCTTAATTATCTCCAATTTAGCCTTAACAACTAGGCTTACATTCTTAAGCAAACTTGTTCTCCTTTTATTGCTCTACAACTTTGATGTGGTTCCCTAGGGCAAAAACCCTAGAATTTGAAAGTTACAATGCTCCAAAATTGAGCCCTCAACTCTGAAATTCAGACATAGAGTGAAATCTCGATTGGGGTCCTTTTTGCAAATCAATCCAAAACTTAGGGTTTGGCTTGTAAATCTTCCTAAATGTGAACCATGTGACTTTATATGCTTTAACATAGTAGTTTTGACACTTAGGTCCAAATGTGCACTGTTTTTGCACATAGGCCCATAGGGTTTGGACTTAGGGTTTTTCCAGGGTTCAAATGGGGGTTTTTGGTATCCCAGGGGTATAAATGTGATTCAAGTTCATTCTTGGGAACATTTTACGATTGTTTTACTTAAACCTTAGGGTTTTCTCAATTTGGGTCATGTTTAACCCCTTTAATCACTATTTAGGGTTAAGTCCCCTATTCCAGGGTTCTATTTGCAAAACACTAAAACAATACAACTTGTTTGAAATTATTACCTAGTGAATGCACTCTAGGTGTGTCAAACATATGCAATGCCAATGTTTATGATGCCATGCTCAAGTTTTAGTTGTAGTAACACCAGGGGTGTTACAGTACTCTTCGTGGTCTTGTGTGCATTGGAATAGATCCTGAGCTGTGACTGGCTTCGTTTGAAAGCCTTGGAAACTGGTGACCAGCATGTCCTTAAGCTTCTGCCACGATGTGGTTGTCCCTGGCCAAAGAGAAGAATACCATATTTGAGCTACATTCCGGACTGCCATGACGAAGGACTTCGCCATAACAGCGGTATTGCCTCCATACGAAGATATAGTTGCTTCGTAGCTCATGAGAAACTGCTTTGGATCTGCATGCCCATCATACATGGGAAGCTGAGGTGGCTTGTATGATGGGGGCCATGGAGTAGCCTGCAGTTCTGCTGCCAAGGGAGAAGCATCATCAAAAGTAAAGGTATCATGGTTAAAATCATCATACCATCCATCTTCATTTAATAAGCCTTCCTGATGAAGCTCCCTGTGCTGGGGCCTTCGGTTTTGTTCGTCTTGAGCGAGATGGCGTACTTCTTCAGTAGCTTCGTCGATCTGCCTTTGAAGGTCAGCCAGTCGCGCCATTGTTGGGGCGAAGGCAAAGGCGCCACCCTTCGCTCGAAGCCTTCGCTGCAGCAGCCGAACTGACAGAAACAAAACAGGCGGGGACACCCTTCGCTCCTTCCGTTCCAGGCGAAGGCTGGCGACGAAGGGCATCCCACGGCGCGGCCTCGTCCAGCTCGGAGGCCCACGTGCAATCCGGCCCGTCGTAACGGGCCCCGCTTGGCCGCCCTGTGTTACGGGCCTATGTTGTAAAAGCATTCCTGTAATTACGGTCTGTAACCCCGCTTTATGGGAATATTCTTGGGATAACCTAGGTGCCTGAGGGCACATGCGTCCTTAGCTCGAGGTGCTGTGCGCTCAGGTACCTATAAATACCCCTGTACAGTGCCCGTGAGAGGCCAGATTAACAGAGCTTTTGCCATCACACGCGAGTGCCCTATTGTCATCACCGTTCACCCGTGTTGGATCCCCCTTGCAGTTGAGAGCAAGTTCCAACATTTGGCGCCCACCGTTCGTGCTACGAGAAAACCACCCGCGATGGCACCCAAGAGAGCTAACCCGAAGGCCGACGAGGCTGCGAAGGCAGCACTGCTCGCCGCCAAAAAGGGCAAGGCCCTCGCCCTCACCCAATCCACCCACCAAGAGGCCACTGTAGACGACACCCTCCGCAACTGCGACCCCGAGGGACAACCCTCAGGCTTCGCACCACCCTCAGACTTCGCGCCACCGGAGGACGCGGACCTCGCCGAGGACGGTGAGGTCCTCGACGTCTCAGCAGAAGAACAGCTACAGCTGCGCGCCCTGCGCCTCAAGAACCGCAACCTCCAGAGGCAGAAGGAGATACTGGAGGCCAAGCGCCAACGTGTGTCCGCACTCGCCAAGGTGCGGCAGATGATACGCGACGAAGAGCTCAAGGCCCAGGAACTCGAGCGGGAGATTGCGCTGATGCAACGCGAATGCCACCTCGGCCTGCAGCACGAGTCACCCCTCCAGCAGCGCGCACAAGACGAAGACACGCGCGAAGGCCACCCCGGCCTGCATCATGGGCTACCCCTGCAACACCGCACGCAACCGGAGGACCCGCGTCTCCCTCAGCGCGACTACACCTTCCCGCACGCCGCGCCGTTCCAAGGGGTCAACTATCTCGATGAGCGAAGTCCCCTGGCGCCTCACCTGCAAGTGATGCCGTGGCCAGCCAACTTTCGGGCAGGGACCTATCCCAAGTACAACGGCAGCACCGACCCGGCTCAATACATAATGAGCTACCAGGTCGTCGTTGCATCGTCCGGGGGGGGACGACGCCACAATGGCGAAGTCTTTCATCATCGCCCTCGAGGGCCCCGCACTCACCTGGTTCACCAGGTTGCCTCCGCTGTCCATTGATTCCTGGAGAAGCCTCCGGGACAAGTTCCTGCTCAACTTCCAAGGGTACCGCCCAGACACCGACGCCCTGGCCGAGCTCTCGCTCTGCAAGCAGCTAGAGAAGGAGACCCTGAGGGAATATTACCGCAAATTCCTGACACTCAAGTCACAGCTACCCTCAGTCGACGACCAGGTTGCCATCCACTATGCTATCAGTGGTCTTCGCGCCAGCGTACTTTACAGCCACTGCATCAGAGATCCGCCAAAGAACCTCCAAGAGTTATATCAGCTGTTTGAAAAGTACGCCAGATCCGAAGACCTCCACCAGCGCAAGATTGAGTCCCAGCGGAAGCCAAAAGATGCTCCACAGTCCAGCCGCACGTGGACAAGGACTCCACAGCCAGACTCCGGTCGAGACGGAGGCCGCGGTCAGCAGCAGGTGCACAACATCGCCAACCAGCATCCCGCTGCCGACCCCCCTCGTCGCCAGGACTATCCCCCCAGGGCCGCGGAAACGACACTCGTGGCAGGGGCCGAGGGCGTGCGCAGCAGCCGCGCCGATTCTACTGCCTTTTCCATGGCGAAGACTGCGCCCACCCAACCAAAGACTGCCCCGAAACAAAGGCTACCAGAGACAGAATGGCACGAGCGCAGCCAGCCGACAATCCCAGAATTGTCGCGCACAATTACCAGCAGCCCCCTCCACCATATATCCACGCTCCTGCCCCGCATCCACCGCACCACGCTTACCAACACCATCAGGAAGTACAAATCGTACCTCCTCCACCCCCACCACCACACTAACACCACCAAAACATCCCTCATGCCCCAAAGCAGGAAGACTTCGCCGATCAACCATATCGCGGAGTCATCCACATGATAACTGGGGGGTCCAGCACCGACTTCGACACCAAGCGGCAGAAGCGGGACCACTACCGCAGCATCAACCATGTCGCCGTCACGGGCCCAGTTGTGCAGACAAAGTGGTCCCATATACCGCTAACCTTCGACGCACGGGACGTCGACTTGCGCAGCGCCCCCCATTGCGATGCCATGGTCATCAATTGCAGCGTGGCAGGCTGGGACCTGCACAAGGTCCTCGTTGACAACGGCAGCCAGGCGGACATCATCTTCCTCCACGCCTTCGACCGCATGGGCATAAGCCACAGCCTGCTGAAGCCTTCGGACAACCCATTGTATGGCTTCGGCGGCAAAGGCACCTTCCCTGTCGGCAAAATTGAGCTGCCTCTCTCCTTCGGTGTAGCGCCCAATGCCCGAAGTGAGCAAATAACCTTTGACATTATGGATATGGTATACCCTTACAATGCCATCATGGGCCGGGGCTCCATCAATAAGTTCGAAGCAGCCATTCACGGACTGTATCTATGTATGAAGATACCAGGTCCGTTAGGCGTTATCACAGTCTTCGGCAATCAACAGACTGCGCGTAACATAGAGCGGGACTTCGTGCCCGGTCAAAGAAACGTGCACTGCCTCACGGCCCAACGCGAAGCCCCCGCGCCTGCCAGCCCAACCAATAAGCAACATGACAAGGCGCAGTTGCAGAGCCACGACGGGACCAAGACCGTCCCCCTCGACCAGGCCACGCCCAGGCAGACAGTCATTATCAGCGAAGACCTTACTTCGCATGAAGAAGAAAAGCTCCTCTGCTGCCTGTCCAAGAACAAAGATGTCTTCGCCTGGTCGGCCCTCGATCTGGTCGGGGTCAGCCGTTCAATAATTGAGCACAGTCTGGGAATCGACCCTTCGGTACGACCAAAAAAGCAGCGGCTTCGCAAGATGTCCGACGAAAAGACGGAGGCCGCCAAGGCAGAGGTGCACCGTCTCCTGGAGGCCAAATTCATCGAGCCGGTGGCTTACCCCACATGGCTCTCCAATGTCGTAATGGTGCAAAAAAAGAGCGGGAAGTGGCGAATGTGCATCGACTTCACCAGTCTCAATAAAGCCTGCCCCAAGGACAATTTCCCGTTGCCGCGGATCGACAAAATAGTCGATAGCGCGGCCGGATGCGAGGTCATGTCCCTCCTCGACTGCTTCTCCGGTTACCACCAGATATACATGAAGGAAGAGGACAAGGCTAGCACCAGCTTCATAACACCCTTCGGCACATATTGCTTCATCAGAATGCCGGAGGGACTTAAGAACGCCGGGTCCACCTTCTCCAGGCTCACCAAAACAGTGCTCGAGGGGCAGGTTGGCAGGAATATATTCACATATGTAGACGACATTGTCGTCGCCAGCAAGAGCAAGGAGGACCACCTCGCCGACCTCGCCGAAACATTCGCGAATATGCGGGACGCACAACTCCGCCTAAACCCGGAAAAGTGTGTCTTCGGCGTTCGCCAGGGCAAAATATTGGGCTATCTGGTATCACACCGCGGCATCGAGGCCAACCCAACCAAGATTCAGGCTATCTTGGACATGACGCCTCCGCAGTCCGTCAGGGACGTCCAGCGCCTGACAGGCAGATTGGCCGCTCTCAACAGATTCATATCCAGGTCCGCCGAGCGAAGTCTCCCCTTCCTCAAGACACTCCGCGGCGCAAAAGACTTCGCTTGGGGACCAGAGCAGGCAGCGGCCTTCGCCTCATTAAAGCAGTACCTGACAGAGTTGGTCGTCCTTACCAGCCCCGACCCCTCGCTCCCCTTGCTGCTCTATGTCGCGGCCTCGCCACATGCGGTCAGCGCGGCCCTAGTGCAGGAGCAGACTGTCGAGGGCGTGGTTCGGCAGTGCCTCGTGTATTATGTCTCTGAAGTGCTGACACCGTCCAAGTGTAACATGACAGAGCTGGAGAAGATTGCCTACGCAGTCGTCATGTCGTCGCGCAAACTGCGCCATTACTTCGAAGCATTCAAGGTCCGAGTCACCTCAAACAGGGGGCTCGGCGAATTATTCAGAAACCCGGAGGCGTCAGTAAGGATTGCCAAGTGGGCGGCCGAACTCTCCGGCTATCACATCTGCTTCGAGCCTAGGACAGCTATTAAGTCTCAAGTCCTGGCATACTTCGTCGTCGACTGGACTGGGCCAACTACACAGCCGGATCCGTCCGCAGAGAAGACTTGGACGATCCATTGCGACGGTGCATGGTGCCATGCGGGGGCAGGCGTCGCTGCAATCATAACCTCACCAGTCGGGGTCAAGCACAGATATGCAGCACGACTCAGCTTCAATCTGGAATCCGACAGATGCACAAATAATATAGCAGAATACGAAGCAGTCATCCTCGGCCTCCGCAAGCTAAGGGCCCTCGGAGTCACCACTTGCATCATCAAAACAGACTCCAAGGTAGTTGCCGGCCAGGTCGAGAAAGACTATGCAGCCAAGGACCCCGCACTCATGCAGTACCTCGCGGCCATCCGAAGTCTCGAGAGGCAGTTCAAGGGGTTCACCGTGCAGCATGTGGACCGGGCCAAGAATGAGGAGGCCGACGCATTGGCCAAGGCCGCGGCCAGGGGCGAAACTCTGCCCTCCGACGTGTTCTTCCATGTCATCGGCACGCCAGCAGTCCGGAGCCCCGAAGGGCTCCAAATAACCAATGACAGCGAGGGCCACCGTACAGTCAACCTCATAATGACCGAAGACTGGCGAGCACCCATAACCCTGTTCCTGCAGGGGTATTATCATCCAGCCGACATCAGTGAGGCCAAGCATCTCAGACATCGAAGCCGAGACTTCGCTCTGATTGAAGGCCAACTCTACAAAAAAGGGGTTAGTCAGCCAATGCTTAAGTGCGTCACTGAGGCCGAAGGCATGCAGATTCTACGTGAGGTCCACAGTGGCACGTGCGGCTCACACGCGGGGCCGAGGGCCCTAGCTGCTAAAGTGATCCGCCAGGGTTTTTACTGGCCCGCAATGATCTGCGCCGCAAATCGGGTCACTCGATCCTGCGAAGCCCGCCAGAAGTTTTCCCCTCGGTCAGGCGGCCCTTCGCAGTATACAAAGCTGATCGCCCATACATGGCCTCTCCAGCGCTGGGGTCTCGACATCGTCGGACCCCTGCCCACCGCTCAGGGGAACCTTAAGTTCGCCTTCGTCGCGGTCGAGTACTTCACCAAATGGATCGAGGCACGGGCTGTCTCTACAATAACATCAAAGACTGCCCAAAAATTCTTCTGGCAGAACATCGTTTGCCGCTTCGGAGTACCGTCCGAATTAACAGTCGACAACGGCAAGCAGTTTGATAACCAAGACTTCAAGGATTTTTGCTTCTCCATTGGCACCAAGCTTGCCTTCGCCTCAGTCTATCATCCGCAGTCCAACGGGGTCGTGGAGCGCGCCAACGGGAAAATCTTCACAGCTATCAAAAAATGCTCCTTGATGAAAAAAAGGGCAGATGGACCGATTTCTTACCTGAGGCAGTCTGGGCACTAAACACGACTGAGTGCAGGGCGACCGGGTTCACTCCCTTCCGTCTTCTATACGGATCGGAGGCCATGTCCCCGCAAGAAATGAAGCACGGGTCCCCGCGAACAGTTCCGTCAGCCGTCCCAGATGTGGACGAGCCAACTTCAAAGGACCTCATCGACGGAGACCGTGTCTTCGCCCTACAGGCCCTGAACAAGTATCAAGCCCAGACCAAAGCATGGCGCGACCATTCAGTCACCCCGAGGGAGTTCAGCGAGGGGGACCTCGTACTCATTCGAACAGCTCGGACGGAGTCCAAGGGCAAGCTGGAGCCCAGGTGGGAGGGCCCTTTCATCGTCAAGACAAAAGCTTCCCCCAGCGCTTACAGGCTCACAACGCCAAACGGCGAGGACCTGGAGCACTCCTGGAACATCGACAACCTCCGCAAATTTTTTGTTTGACTCCTCAGGGCTGTCTTCGCCCTTGTAATTCGCAAAAACAATCTTGCAGCGGCCCGCACTCTTTTCCTCCCGGGGGGTGAGGTTTTTAACGAGGCGGAGCCATGTAATATATGCGTGAAAAATCCCCCGCAAAGACATGCGTCGAAAAAGACCGCGATGACGGTCTTCGACATTCGACCACCACGAGGTCACCGCGAGGCTAAGCGCTAGCTACCCTCGCGTGCGACCAATCCGCGCAAAAGTCGCCTAAGGGTGCAGCCGGATTAGCACAACAAGTGCGAAAAAAAATATAAGTCTATCGCGAAGACTATCCGCGCAAAAGTCGCCTAAGGGTGCAGCCGGATTAGCACAACAAGTGCGAAAAAAAAATCTAAGTCTGTCGCGAAGAATATCCGCGCAAAAGTCGCCTAAGGGTGCAGCCGGATTAGCACAACAAGTGCGAAAAAAAAATCTAAGTCTGTCGCGAAGACTATCCGCGCAAAAGTCGCCTAAGGGTGCAGCCGGATCAGCACAACAAGTGCGAAAAAAAATCTAAGTCTGTCGCGAAGACTATCCGCGCAAAAGTCGCCTAAGGGTGCAGCCGGATCAGCACAACAAGTGCGAAAAAAAATATAAGTCTATCGCGAAGACTATCCGCGCAAAAGTCGCCTAAGGGTGCAGCCGGATCAGCACAACAAGTGCGAAAAAAATCTAAGTCTGTCGCGAAGACTATCCGCGCAAAAGTCGCCTAAGGGTGCAGCCGGATTAGCACAACAAGTGCGAAAAAAAATCTAAGTCTGTCGCGAAGACCATCCGCGCAGAAGTCGCCTAAGGGCGCAGCTGGATTAGCACAACAAGCGCGAAAAAACCGAAGACTATCTGTGCAGAAGACCGGACTAGCTCAACAAAAGGCTGAAACGACAACATCAAGCCGCCCACGCCAAGACCAACTATAATCACGCCAACACAACATAACAAAACAAACCAGACAAAGTACACAACGCCTTCGCACACACACACGCCGCGAGAGCACACAACTTCATCATACAAGCCTCTACATATACAAGCGAGGGCACCACACTCTACATCGGCTCAACCTTAGGAATAATTCCCATCTCCCTATAATTAAACATTATCCTGAGCTCCTCACCCGCAAAAAGACTTCGCAGTTCCCCTTCACCTACACCCTCGGCGGTCGGCAAAGATAACAGTTCCTGCCGACCAGCCCCACCTACGCCAAGTCGGGCCCCCTCCACCCCACTAACCATACGTTTCGCAACTGCCCTTCGCCGCCGTCGCCAGGTGCAAGGACCTCGCACATCTCCTGCATCCGTGGCGTGCGGCGAGGCCTCCGTCGCAGCCACATCCAAGGCCGCGAAGTAGTCCAAGTCCTCCGACGACTCCGTCCACTCAATCGAGCTCTCAGAGTCAGCACAGTCAAAAAACCCAGATGAGGAACCACCACAGTCATTACCATCTTCCGCGGTCGTAGCCGCCAAAAATTTAGTAGTAGCGGTTGTGTGCGCAGGCCCAAAATCTTGAACCTGCGCAGCAACCAAAATTCAGTAACATGTACAAACTTCCCCAACCCTCTACACCTGCTACGCCACCTGCGTCGGCCCTGACGTTGCGGGTGCCTCCGCTGTTGGCTCTGCCGCTGCCTCCGTTGTTATCTCCACCGCTACTGCTGCGAGATCCTCAGCACTCGGCGCGGCAGCTGCAGACGCATCAGGCGCGCCTTCGGTGGCTTCTGGGGGCAGGCCTTCGCCGGCCGCAGCGGATGCGGCCGGGGTCGGCGCCAGGGCGACCTCGGACACAGCCTCCGCCGGGGCCGACTCCGGGTCAGCCAACATGCTGTTCAGCGCCCTGAAGTCGTCGACCCTCTCGCCACGCACCGCCTAAGCCAAAACACACAAAATTCATCAAACACGCACACAGCCCACGTCCAACAAATACCAAACAAGCGTAAACGTTACCTGAGCCCTCGCCGTCGCGGCGCGCTCCCTGACCACATCGCTCCCGTATGGACCCCACAGCCGGTCGAAAATAGCCCCGGCAGAATCCTTCACTACGGGGTCCTCGACCTTGAAGATATCTCGCTCAAAGTCCTCTTCGATTTGGTCGAAGACCTCGAAGTGCCGGCACCCTTTGCGGGAGAGCGCGTTCATCGCCCCCTCGCAGGTGACCAGGGAGGCATACGCCATAAAACCCTCCACGACGGTGGGGAGCGCCTGCAGCTCCTCCTGCACCCACTCCAGGCACCGAAGTCCGGGCTCTCGGTCCGGTACTTCGAATTCACCGGTACCTGCGCCCAGGCCACGGTATGTATCCACGAGCAGCTGGCGCGTCCGCTCTGCCTCCGCTCGTGCCGCGGCCTCGGCCCCCGTCACGCGGCTCTCCAGGGCGGTGAGCCGCTCCTGCAGCTGCTCGGCGCGCTCCCTGGCAAGGTTGCCCTCCGCCCGTGCCAGGTTGGCCTCCGCCTGCGCAGCCTGCGCCTTGACAAGGGCTTCATTGGCCTCCCTCCTTTCCCCCGCCAGCTGGCGACGGAGGGCAGCCTTCTCGTCCTCCAGTGTGGCCACCTTCTCCGCCAGCTTGCGGCACTTGCTGTCGGCGGCCGATTTTTCGCGGACGGCGTCAGCGTGTTGCGTCCGAAGCCTTTCGACTTTGGCAGCCACGGCTGCCGTAAGGGCCCCCGACGCAGTGCGGCTAGCGAAGTCAGCCACCTGCAGAACAATCACAAGACTGCGTTGTAAAAAAAAGGGGGGGGAGGGGGACGAGATCCAACTCAGCAGACCTGACGTAGCGCCTCCGTCGCCTCCGCCAGCCGGCGGGACGCAGCGCCAGCCTCATCCATGACAACCGCGAGGGCCGACGCCTCGCCACCGGCGCTCAGAACCCCGCCCTTCGCCTTCGGCGCTGCGGCGGCCGTCGTGGCCGCCGCGCCAGGCGCAACCACAGCAAGTTGGCCTTCGCCCAACCCTGCAGCGTACCGATGAACCGATTAAAAAAAGACTTACCACCGAGATAGTCGTCCACGCTAATATCGGTGGCGAAGTCGGCGACGCGTTTGCCCGCCAACGGCAACGCTCGAGCCGCCCTCGCGACCTCCGCCACTCCGCCAGTCGGCGGCGCCGCCTTCGCCGACTTCGAGCCTTCGGCGCCTACCGTTGCCTCCGGCGCCTTGCTAGATGCAGGGACGCTTGACTTCGCCGCCTGCGGCGGCCGGCCTCCGTCGGACGCCGCAGCCTTCGCCGTCCCCCGCTGCCTTTTCGGCCTGGCTTCAACGAGCCTGATCGCCGCCGGGCGCTTTTGTGCAGCTCCCTGGCGATCCTTGTCCATCACTGCTGACACAACAGCAGCAATATTCCGCCCGTAAGGAAAAACCCTCCATTCACGAACCATACGAGATGTAAAAAAGTCCTCGCCGGCCGCGCGGGGGACAGGAACATTCCTAGGCCAACAACCCCCGGTAACCCTCAGCATCCGAGCCGAAGACTCCCGGAGCTCGGGCGAAGACATCCTTTCCCCCGGGGCCGCGCACGTCTTCGCCAACTCTCTAGCAAAACGATCAGAAACCCCAAGTCCTCCCATAGCAGTACCTAATTTTCTCTTTTTAGAGGACGGGGCGGCCGCCGGCGCGGGGTCGTCTCCGGTTTCCACCGCCGGTCTCTTCCCACGGCGGTCCACATCGTCTTGACCAGGGTAGCCGTCATATGGCAATTGATTTAATTCAAACACCCTGTTCAAGCGGTCATTCGACCCGCGGATATCCCAGCTGCGCTGACCCTCTGTCCTCGGCACGTAGCGTCCAACAAGCCGCACCGCCCCATCCTCCGCCTCACGCACAACGGCGGCCGGATCGCGACTTCACAGATTCAGGGCGTAGGCGGGACTCCGCACCACCCTTCCACCATGAAAAGGCATCTGGCGAGGGCATACTTCGCCCAACGCCCAGCCACGCGCCAATGGCCACACCCCATACGCCACAAACTCTTCAACCAAGTCGCGCCCACTGCTCAAGCCGGCGGCGCACCGAAGAGCCCCTTCGTCCTCATCCTCCTCCGCCACTTCAAAGGGCGGATACGCTGAGTAAAAATGAGAACACATCGCGGACACGGGGAGTCCCTCATGGCCTTCGACAGTACCCTCAGTGACGTAAAACCAAAATTCGTTCCAGTTGCCCCACTTGTTGCGGGCGCAAGGAACCAACTCGACCACCTGCATCGTGGTTTTGCCGGTCTTCGGCGTGAATGTGCAGGATCCAAACTGAGCGACTTCGCCTCCAATCACCCTCTTCTGCCAATGCAAGCAATAATACTTCGCAAAAACTTCCACCGACGGCTGTCCGCCGTACGAAGTCGTCGCCCAGACATACTTCGACAGTGCCACTATGGCATTCGGTGTCAGCTGATGTATTTGAACGTTGAACCTGCGCAGGACTTCGCCAACAAACCGGTGCGCAGGCAGGCGGAGCCCGGCGGCGAAGAATGCCTCGAAAACGACCAACTCGCCCTCTGGCTCGGGGACTTCCTCCGCCCCCGGGACCCGACCAACTCCGCTGCCGAAGTAACCCAACCGCTGCATATCTTGCACGCGGGCCGACGAGATCCGCGACACGCCGAAATCAACAGAGTCGCCGGCGTGCAACTCCTCCACCATTAAGCTACTCGGCGTATCCTCAGACGAGGCAGCGGCCGGCGTCGAGGGAACGGCCGGCGGCGTAGCGGCAGCGGAAGAAGACGAGGACGGCATCGCAACGTACCGTCGGCGGCGGCGGGCGGTCTGCTTCACTCGAGCCAGATCTCCGGCGAACAAGACCGCGGCGGGCAGACGAGCAGCAAGTCGGCGGAAAGGGCGGCTAGGGTTTTTTCGCGGAGCACGGAAAGTGAATTTCAAAAAGCGCCGCCCCCGCCCCCTTTTATAGACAGGACGCGGCGCTTCGGGAAACCCGCAATCCAACAGTACGCCGTCAATCAACGGTCACATCAAAAACCCCCGCGGAACCACTTCGAGCGAGGGCAGCGTCTCCGCCATCTAACGACGTCTTCGGCACCAGGTGACTTTGTCGAACTGGTCCCTCGGAGGGCAAATGTTGGGGCGAAGGCAAAGGCGCCACCCTTCGCTCGAAGCCTTCGCTGCAGCAGCCGAACTGACAGAAACAAAACAGGCGGGGACACCCTTCGCTCCTTCCGTTCCAGGCGAAGGCTGGCGACGAAGGGCATCCCACGGCGCGGCCTCGTCCAGCTCGGAGGCCCACGTGCAATCCGGCCCGTCGTAACGGGCCCCGCTTGGCCGCCCTGTGTTACGGGCCTATGTTGTAAAAGCATTCCTGTAATTACGGTCTGTAACCCCGCTTTATGGGAATATTCTTGGGATAACCTAGGTGCCTGAGGGCACATGCGTCCTTAGCTCGAGGTGCTGTGCGCTCAGGTACCTATAAATACCCCTGTACAGTGCCCGTGAGAGGCCAGATTAACAGAGCTTTTGCCATCACACGCGAGTGCCCTGTTGTCATCACCGTTCACCCGTGTTGGATCCCCCTTGCAGTTGAGAGCAAGTTCCAACAGCCATCTTCTCGTTCTTTCTTTGTACTTGCTGATGAATGATCTCCATATGTCTGATCTCTTGGTCCAACTCCTCCTCCTGGAGTGTTGGACTGGTGGCTTTCCTTTTCTAGCTTCGGGTCTCTCGAAGAGAGAGAGTCTCCTGGTTTGGATCCAGCGGCTGCAATGCAGCAGCCCCTAACGCTGAAGCTTTCTTCGATGGCATGATGTAGGTTAGTACTTGCCGAAGGAGGTCAAAAAAGTTCACTGGAGGTGGGCGCCAATGTTGGGGACTTGTTCTCAAGTGCTATGAATTAAGAACAAGGCAACACAAAATGTTAAATGTTAATGTTCTTCGTCCTTCGAAGCATTATTTCACTTAGGATATAATGATCTTCAGACGAAGGTCATGAAGGACATACCTTCATCATCGTAGTGTATATTAATGAAAGAAGAAACATATGAAATATGTAAGACGACATGAATAATCATATGACATCATCAATATATCTTTTTTTATTGACATAGATAAACAGAAACAATATTGAATTACATTTGTACCTTCGGCTTAACAGAAGGTAAAAGTCCAAGCGTGATGCACGAGCGAATACAAGTCAGCGTGAACAGTACGGGGGAACTGTTTATCTATTTATAGGCACAGGACGCAGTCTGTGAGAAATTACATTCATGCCCTTTACATTCATTGTTAACTAATAGTCAACTCTATGAGGACTAGATAGCCTTTTCTCCTTTAAGTCGGTTCCTTTCTCCGCCATTTAGCCGAAGCTCCCTCGTGCGTAGCTTCGGAGCAACTCCAACCTTCATCACGATCATGCTTTTAGCCCGAGTCCGAAGGTATCCGTTCACATGCTACACTTGGAAGGTTTTTGTCGGGGACCATAATTAGGGGTACCCTCAAGACCCCTAAATCTCAGCTGGTAAACCCCATCAGCACAAAGCTGCAAAGGCCTGATGGGTGCGATTAAGTCAAGGATCGGTCCATTCAAGGGACATGATCGTGCCTCACCCGAGCCTAGCCTCGGGCAAGGGAAGCCGACCCCGGAGAACCTACGTCTCGCCCGAGGACCCCCCTCCAGCAACGGGCACACTATCGGCTCGCCCGAGGCCCAGTCTTCACCAAGAAGCAATCTTGGCCACATCGCCACGCCGACCGACCAAATCGCAGGGGCATTTAATGCAAAGGTGGCCTGACACCTTTATCCTGACGCACGCCCTCCAGTCGACAGAGCCGAAGTGACCGCAGTCACTTCGCCGCTCTACTGACCGGTCTGACAAGAGGACAGCGCCGCCTGCGCCGCTCCGACTGCTGAGCCACCCGACAGAGTGAAACTGACAGCAGCCAAGGCCAGCCTCGGGCGTCATAGGAAACTCCGCCTCGCCCGACCACAGGGCTCGGACTCGGGCTTAGCCCCGGAAGACGGTGAACTCCGCTCCGCCCGACCCAGGGCTCGGACTCGGGCTCAGCCCCGGAAGACGGCGAACTCTGCTCCGCCCGACCCAGGGCTCGGACTCGGGCTCAGCCCCGGAAGATGGCAAACTCCGCTCCGCCCGCCCCAGGGCTCGGACTCGGGCTCAGCCCCGGAAGACGACGAACTCCGCCTCGCCCAACCCCAGGGCTCGGACTTGGGCTCAGCCCCAGGAGACGACGGACTCCGCTTCGCCCGACCCCAGGGCTTGGACTCAGCCCTGGCCTCAGCCGACGGTCTCCGCCTCGCCCGACCTAGGGGCTCGGACTCGACCACGGCCACGGAAGACAGACCCGACCTCGACCTCGGAGGAGCCTCCACGTCGCCCAACCTAGGGCGCGGACCAACCACGTCGACAGGAGGCGCCATCATCACCCTAAACCCGAGCTGACTCAGGCTACGGGGAACAAGACCGGCGTCCCATCTGGCTCGCTCCGCCAGATAGGCAATGATGGCGCCCCGCACGCTCTGTGACGACGGCGGCTCTCGGCCCACTTACGGAAGCAAGAGGACGTCAGCAAAGACTCGACAGCCCTGACAGCTGTCCTTCCGCCAGGCTCCAGCGCTCCTCCGACGGCCACGACACCACACGAACCGGGTGCCAAAACCTCTCCGGCTGCCACGACGGCATGTACTTAGGGCGCTAGCTCTCCTCCGCTAGACACGTAGCACTCTGCTACACTCCCCATTGTACACCTGGATCCTCTCCTTGCGCCTATAAAAGGGAGGACCAGGGCCCTCTTACAGGGGGTTGGCCCGCGCGGAGAAGGACGAGACGGCACTCACGCAAGGCCGCTTGCTCCCACTCCCGCGTGGACGCTTGTATTCCCCTAATGCAAGCGCACCCGACTCAGGCGCGGGGCTAACACGAAGGCCGCGGGATCCACTTTCTCACGCCTGCCTCCCCCCGGCTGCTTCCTTTCCCCCCTTCGCGTTCCGCCTTGCGTCGACCCATCTGGGCTGGGGCACGTGGCGACAATTCACTCGTCGGTCCAGGGACCCCCCGGGTTTCGAAACACTGACAGTTGGCGCGCCAGGTAGGGGTCTGCTGCGTGTTGACGAACAGCTTCCCGTCAAGCTCCAGATGGGCAGTCTCCAGCAACCTTTCCAGCCCGGGACGGTGCTCCATTTCGGGAATCTTGAGTTCATGTCCCTCGACGGCAGCTACGACATGATACTCCTTCCCCCGCCGCGCGACAGCGACAATGGCGGTCGACAACCCGCTCGCCGGTGGGGAAATCGACGACGCCTTCCCCACGAGGTGGAAGGACGACATTCGGGCTTGTCCCGTCCCCTCCCCCACCGATGGAGGAGGAGGCAGGGCAACCAAGGCCAAGCGGGAAGCGGTACCTCGTTGGCTGTCGAGCGAGTCGACGGCGCCGGCGCCCCAACGGAGGGCGCGTCGGACATCGATCTCGCGTCTGAGACGAAGACGAGCGCCGCCTCCCCGCAACACGCTAATCTCGAGCAAACGCACGACGCCAGCACGCTCGCGAAGGACTTGCTGGGCGTCACCCTCGTACCTGAGACAACGGTGTAGTCAGTCCCAGACGTGACCTCGTCACCGACCGTCGACCGAAAGGTACCGACCGATTCCCATCTCGTGTCTTTTGGATTCGGCCTCGACCCACCAAGCGACTCCGCTTTGGTGAGCACTCTCTTAGAGGCAAGTCCAAACCCTCTGGGGTATCGTGTGCGGTCACCCTAGGACCGACTGACGGCCGACTCGACCTACGAGCCCTCGGGGTCCGAGGAAGATGGCGAGCCCGACCTCTGTTGGGATTTCTCCGGACTTGGTAACCCCAGTGCCGTGCGGGACTTCATGACCGCATGTGACTACTGCCTTTCCGACTGTTCCGACGGCAGCCGCGGCCTCGACAATGAGGACCGCGGCCCAAGTCGTGAATGTTTCCACGTCGATCAAGGGGGTCCCGGCGAAGGCAACCATCTTGGTATGCCGGAAAATGGTGATCCCCCTAGGCCCGAACCTCGCGTTGACATCCTTCGGGAGCTAGCTGTGGTCCCCGTCCCGGCGGGGGGTCCTGACCCACAGCTCGAGCAAATCCGCGAGAGGCAGGCCAGGCTCGACGAGGGAGCAGGAACGCTTGTGCCGATCCGCTGGGACATCGGGCGGGATTGGGCGGTCCAACCCCCGGCCGGAGAAGTGCGTCATCTCCCCCACGACATCCAGCACCGCATCGCCGACGACGTCAGGATGAGGCCACCGTCGGATTCCAGCGGAGTCGGCCAGAACCTGGCTGCAGCAGCAATGCTCCTCCGCGTGATGCCGGAGCCATCAACCACCGAGGGGCGGCGTATCCAGGGAGAGCTCAAGAATCTCCTAGAGGACGCCGCGGTCCGACGGGCCGAAAGCTCTGCCTCCCGAAGGCAGGGGTACCCCTCGGAACATAGCGCCGCGACTTTCCGATTCATGCGGGAAGCCTCGGTCCACTCCGGGCGCACGTGCAACACAGCGCCTGCGGCCCCGGGTCGCCTCGGCAACGAGCGCCATCATCACGGCCGTCGGGCCCACCTCGACGATAGGGCGCACCGAGGCTACCACCCCAGGCATGGGGGACGCTACGACAGCGGGGAGGATCGGAGTCCTTCGCCCGAACCACCCGGTCCGCAGGCTTTCAGCCGCGCCATACGACGGGCACTGTTCCCGACCCGGTTCCAAACCCCGACTACTATCACAAAGTACTCGAGGGAGACGAGACCGGAACTATGGCTCGCGGACTATCGGCTGGCCTGCCAACTGGGTGGAACGGACGATGACAATCTCATCATCCGCAACCTCCCCCTGTTCCTCTCCGACACCGCTCGAGCCTGGCTGGAGCACCTGCCCCCGGGGCAGATCTCCAACTGGGACGACCTGGTCCAAGCCTTTGCCGGCAATTTCCAGGGCACATATGTGCGCCCTGGAAACTCCTGGGATCTCCGAAGCTGCCGCCAGCAACCGGGAGAGTCTCTCCGGGACTACATCCAGCGATTCTCGAAGCAGCGCACAGAGCTGCCCAACATCACCGATTCAGATGTCATCGGCGCGTTCCTCGCTGGCACCACCTGCCGTGACCTGGTGAGCAAGCTGGGTCACAAGACCCCCACCAGGGCGAGCGAGCTGATGGACATCGCCACCAAGTTTGCCTCTGGCCAGGAGGCGGTTGAGGCCATTTTCCGGAAGGACAAGCAGCCCAGGGCCGCCCACCGGAAGATGCTCCCGAGGCGTCAACTCAGCGCGGCGCCAAGAAGAAAGGCAAGAAGAAGTCGCAAGCGAAACGTGACGCCGCCGACGCGGACCTTGTTGCCGCCGCCGAGTACAAGAACCCTCGGAAACCTCCCGGAGGTGCCAACCTCTTCGACAAGATGCTCAAGGAGCCGTGCCCCTATCATCAGGGGCCCGTCAAGCACACCCTCGAGGAGTGTGCCATGCTTCAACGACACTTCCACAAGGCCGGGCCACCCGCGGAGGGTGGCAAGGCCCTCGACGACGCGAAGGAGGAAGATCACAAGGCAGGAGGGTTCCCCGAGGTCCACGACTGCTTCATGATCTACGGCAGGCAAGTGGCGAACGCCTCGGCTCGGCACCGCAAGCAAGAGCGTCGGGAGGTCTGCTCGGTAAAGGTGGCGGCGCCAGTCTACCTAGACTAGTCCGACAAGCCCATCACCTTCGACCGGGCCGACCATCCAGACTACATGCCGAGCCCGGGGAGATACCCACTCGTTGTCGACCCCATCATCGGCAACGTCAGGCTCACCAAGGTCCTCATGGACGGAGGCAGCAGCCTCAACATCATCTACGCCGAGACCCTCGGGCTTCTGCGGATCGATCTGTCCTCGGTCCGGATGGGCGCTGCGCCTTTCCACGGGATCGTCCTCGGGAAGCGCGTTCAACCCCTCGGACAACTCGACCTACCCGTCTGCTTCGGGACGCCCTCCAACTTCCGAAAGGAGACCCTCACGTTCGAAGTGGTCGGGTTTCGAGGAACCTACCACGCAGTGCTAGGGAGGCCATGCTACGCCAAGTTCATGGCCGTCCCCAACTACACCTACCTCAAGCTCAAGATGCCGGGCCCCAACAGGGTCACCACCGTCGGGCCCACGTACCGACACGCGTACGAATGCGATGTGGAGTGCGTGGAGTACGCCGAGGCCCTCGCCGATCCCGAGACCCTCATCAACCCTCCGTCGAGATCGACGACACGCCCGAGCCTGAGGCGCCCTCGGCCCAGCCCGAGGCACCCTCGGCTCGGCCCGGGGCATCCTTGGCTCAGCCCGAGGTGCCCTCGGCCCCCGAGGGCGAGACACTACGCGTCGAGGGGGAACCGAGCGAGGTCACGCCTAATCAAAGCTGGCAGACCCCGTACCTGCAATATCTCCACCGAGGGGAGCTGCCCCTCGACCAAGCCGAAGCTCGGCGGTTGGCGCGGCGCGCTAAGTCTTTCGTCTTGCTGGGAGATGGGAAGGAGCTCTACCACTGCAGCCCCTCAGGCATCCTCCAGCGATGCATTTCCATCGCCGAAGGCCGGGAGCTCTTGCAAAAAATACACTCGGGGGCTTGCGGCCATCACGCAGTGCCTCGAACCCTCGTTGGAAATGCCTTCTGACAAGGATTCTACTGGCCGACAGCGGTGGCCGACGCTACTAGAATTGTCCGCACCTGCGAAGGGTGTCAGTTCTACGCGAGGAAGACCCACCTGCCCGCTAAGGCTCTGCAGACCATACCCATCACCTGGCCGTTTGCTGTGTGGGGTCTAGACCTCGTTGGCCCCTTGCAGAAGGCACCCGGGGGCTACACGCACCTGTTGGTCGCCATCGACAAATTCTCCAAGTGGATCGAGGTCCGACCCCTAAACAGCATCAGGTCCGAACAGGCAGTGGCGTTCTTCACCAACATCATCCATCGCTTTGGGGTCCCGAACTCCATCATCACCGACAACGGCACCCAGTTCACCGGCAGAAAGTTCCTGGACTCCTACGAGGATCACCACATCCGGGTGGACTGGGCTGCCGTGGCTCACCCCATGACGAATGGGCAAGTGGAGCGGGCTAACGGCATGATCCTGCAAGGACTCAAGCCTCGGATCTACAACGACCTCAACAAGTTCGGCAAGCGGTGGATGAAGGAACTCCCCTCGGTGGTCTGGAGTCTGAGAACAACGCCGAGCCGAGCCACGGGCTTCACACCGTTCTTTCTAGTCTATGGGGCCGAGGCCATCTTGCCCATAGACTTGGAATACGGTTCCCCGAGGGCGAGGGCCTACACCGACCAAAGCAACCGAGCCAACCGAGAAGACTCACTGGACCAGCTGGAGGAGGCTCGGGACATGGCCTTACTACACTCGGCGCGGTACCAGCAGTCCCTGCGACGCTACCACGCCCGAGGGGTTAGGTCCCGAGACCTCCAGGTGGGCGACCTGGTGCTTCGGCTGCGACAAGACGCCCGAGGGCGGCACAAGCTCACGCCTCCCTGGGAAGGGCCGTTCGTCATCGCCAAGGTCCTGAAGCCCGGAACGTACAAGCTGGCCAACAGCCAAGGCGAGGTCTACAGCAACGCTTGGAACATCCAATAGCTATGTCGCTTCTACGCTTAAGATGCTTTCAAGTTGCTCGTATACCTCGTTCACACACCAAGTCTGGTCGTCAAGGAAGGGTTAGCCTTGCCTCGGCAAAGCCCGACCCTCCCTCGGGGGCTAGAAGGGGGCAACCCCCTCTGCGTCAAAATTTTCCTCGAAAAAAGAAAAAAAATCTTTTCTGCCAGAATGCCTTTCGTGTTCTTCGACTACTTCAAAAGTGGATCCTGAAAACGATGGAGTACACGTAAGCAGCCAAGGCTGACCGAGCCGAGGGACTCCTACGCCTCCGGGATACGGATACCTCACTCATCACCTTCTGCGATAAGTAACTCACGCTCGGATAAGTGACTCCGCGGACCGAACAAGTCTTCATGCTCGAGAGCTCCTCTGCCAAAATGATTTTTCGGGCCTTCTCGACTGCGTCGGTAACAGAACCCTATGGACGAGTAAGAGCGCGCGTAAGCGGCAAGGCTGATCGAGCCGAGGGATTCCTACGCCTCCGGGATACGGATACCTCACTCATCACCTTCCGTGAAAAGCAACTCTCGCCCGCACAAACAATTCTGTTACCGACATATGAGTCCGGATACTCGAAACAAGAGGAAAAGAAACGCAGCTTTACAACACGACGACGGTGTGTTTAGGCCTCGGCGGCCACGGAAAACATACACACACTACAAGACAACCTGATCCTGCAGGCTCGGACGTCGACAGCCGAAGGGGGCAGCAGCACCCTCGGCATCAACTACACCTTCGGCGGGGTCTGACCTAGCCTCGGACGGCGACGCGGTCGCAGGGCCCCCACTCTGAAGGATGACATCAGCACTACACCCGGGCCATCGCCACCAGGGTCTTCTTCGAGAATCCGGCCCGGGCAGGCGGCTCGGCCGGCCACCCCGAGGCCTCGGCCAGCTGACCCCCAAAGACATCAGCTCGGCTTGTGGCCTCGGCAGCTCAACTCCGGCGTCGGCTCCGCCAATGGACGACCTGGCCAGGCTCTGGCCAACTACACCTCCTTTTCGAAGCCAACTCTGCCTCCGTCCGTGTTGACACCGCTGCCTCCGGCTTTGGCTCATCGAAGGGCGGCCGAGGGGTTCCTTTAACTAAGCAAGAGGGGCCTCGGACAGCAAGGCTGACCGAGCCGAGGGACTCCTACGCCTCCGGGATACGGATACCTCACTCGTCACCTTTGCACGAAGCAACTCACGCTCGGTGAAGCGGTAAAGATAATCGACAAGGCGAGTCTTAGTGTTCGAAATGAAGAAAAAACACGGCTCCGCGCCGAAAATACATACGTGTTCAGGCCTCGACAGCCGCATTGAACAAAACACCGGCACTCGAGGTGCCATTACAAACGGAGCTCCGGTTCCGTCTCCGCGGGAACGAACAACCCCCCAAGATTGGGGGACCCGCGGAGCAATTGAGGGCCGACGGGTGGCCCGCCACCGCCCGATCCGGCAACAGCGACAACGACCTCCGCCCCGGGCGACGAAGCAGCTTCAGCAACGGCTTCGGGGCGGGTAGGGCTCTCGTTCACCGAGGACGAGAACCAGCCATTCAAGCCGGGAGACGGAGGCCCAGGGGTGCGGGCGGAGTTGGCAATCTCGTCGGTAGAGAAGCCTTCTCCGGCTGCCACCGCCTCAACACCGCGCCAGCGGGCGCCGGACGCCTCAAAGCGCACCGGCAGGTCCTCGCCCTCGCCGGAGCCACCCAGAACATGAGCGTCGCCCTCGTGGCACACGACGTGCTGGGCGACCCACTGACGCGGCTGACGGCGCGAGGAAGGCCTGGACGTGGTCGGCCCGCACGCGGCGCGACCATTGTCCGGACGGAGGACGGAATGCTGCACCCTGGCTGAGCAGCGGCAGTCCGCCTACCCCGGCGTGGCTGAGGGAAGCCTCCGCAGAGCTGGAAAATACCTTTCTCCCACAGACACCGGGGGAAGAAAAGGGTTACCGACCCACGCGGAGGCGGCCCCCCGACTCGCCTCACCCTCCGCCCCAGCAAGGATGATGAAGATCCTTGAAGCCGAGGGCGGGGTGGAGGCCGCAGCCCGGTTCGCTTCTCCCCACCATCAAGCTGGTGGTCACTGTCTTGGGTGACCACCGACGAGGGGATGCAGCCAGGCTGTATGATGAAAATCCTTGAAGCCGAACGATGGCTGAAAGGTACCGACTCCCACGAAGTTGCGTTCCTCCGACGACAAGACGGAAGGATTCCGGGCGCCCCCCGCCCGGGGGCTCGGAAGGTGGGAAGACACGATGCATGAGGGAAGCGCGAAGACATGGTTGCCCTCCAAGGGGGTCGCCCCCCTTTTAAAGGCGACTCTCCCCACTTGCGCCCTCAACCGTTGCGGGTCGAGTCTTCTCCAACACGCTCCAAGATTCTCCCCCCCCACTGCGCGGGGGCTGGGTCCCACACGTCATGCAAGCCAGTCCAGGGGAGAAGAAGCCAACCCGCCACGCGCGCGGTGCGTGCAACCACCCGGCGGTTACAAGCACTCCTCCACTTTCGCCCAGACCAGCGGGTGAAAGGGCGGACAGCCATGCAGGCGGCATGCAACCGTGCCAAGTGGGCGCGCCCCTTCGACTCCAACAAGCCCAGCATGGAGGTCCAGGCCCGCGCGTCATGCAACCGGTGCGCCGGTTGCTACGTGTGAGCAACTGCACCGCCACCCACGCCACTACCGCGCCTCCTCGACTGCGGAGTCAATACCGCGACTCGAGGCAACCCTGCAGTGCCAGCCAAGCGCGACGGTCAAATGTGGTCAAAAATGGGCCGGCAGTAATGGCGGTGACAGGCAGGCAGTAGCAGCGGTCACGTCGTCAGCCAAGCTTACGTCCCATCCAGGGGCAGCGAGGGAGCCCTCTCCCGCGGCGTGAAGACGGTGCGCCCGTGTTCCGTTCCTCGAACGGCTCACGCACGCGCAACGACCGTCTCGCGAACCACTCGCCCCGTCGCATTAACTCCGCGGCAGGACAGGCGGCGCCTCAGGCTGGAGAAGCAAGCAACGCTTCGCCTTCGCCATAATGACCGCGTCAAAAAAGGTACGCTACGTCATTCGATTTCGTGCCCTTTTCCTTTTCCTCTTTCTCTCTCTTACAACAGGGACCGGGAAAGGGGGATACCCCGAAAAGGACCCTTCTCCGTGAAGGAAACAGGCTCCGAGCCTCCCTACTGATCAGAGGTTCGAAGGTCGGCCCCTCGGAGGGGTTCAACGGCCGCCTCAGATCGATTGGGTTCTGCGCCCACTACTGGTCAGAGGTTCGATGGTCGGCCCCTCGAAGGGTTCAACGGTCGCCTCAGGCCACTCGGGCTCCGCGCCCACTACTGATCAGGGGTTCGTAGGCTGGCCCTCGATGGGTTCACAGTCGCCTCAGACACAGAGCGAGGGATGACCATGGGTACGTTCGATACATAACCAAGGCTCGAGCTACGCTCCCGAGGTACCCTAGGACATTTCTGAGACCAGCGGGAACGATCTTGTAACGGAATCCCATCAGAGGGAGGCATCGAGCCCTCGGACCCCGTCGACAGGGGACCGGGTCCGACAGATCACCAGCAGGTACTTTTGGGCGCGCCTCTGGGCCTCTAGCCGATCCCTAACAAATGGGGCACGGACGTCCGCTCGGATTACCCGCCGGCAGCTCACCGGAGACACCATGTTCGGCGCCCACCGAGGACAACATGGCGCTTTCCCCCTCCTCCTTGCGGAAAGGCGACGCAGGGGCGTATGTAAAAAAGACGAGTTTGTCCTTGACCGTCCTCTCACCCTGTGCAGAGGCTCGAGGGCTGCTCTCGCAAATCCGGCTCCGGCCAAACCGTTGACAGCATCAACATACCAGCCCGAGAACTTGGGACCCGACCGTGCACTTGGGCTACGGCCAGCTCGCATGAGGGAACAACTAGACCAGCCGAAGTGTTGCAAAACGCACTAAGACCTCGAAGGAGTAAAACTACTCCTCCGAGGCCTCGGGGGCTACACCCTGCGGGTGCGCTCGCACGCACCCACCGGAACAGAATGCAACCGAAAAAGCTGGTCCCCTTGCAAAAAAGTGCGGCAAAAGCCTCCAAGCGAGTGTTAGTACTCCCTTGGAGGCTCGGGGGCTACTGTCGGGGACCATAATTAGGGGTACCCTCAAGACCCCTAAATCTCAGCTGGTAACCCCCATCAGCACAAAGCTGCAAAGGCCTGATGGGTGCGATTAAGTCAAGGATCGGTCCATTCAAGGGACATGATCGTGCCTCGCCCGAGCCTAGCCTCGGGCAAGGGAAGCCGACCCCGGAGAACCTACGTCTCGCCCGAGGACCCCCCTCCAGCAACGGGCACACTATCGGCTCGCCCGAGGCCCAGTCTTCACCAAGAAGCAACCTTGGCCACATCGCCACGCCGACCGACCAAATCGCAGGGGCATTTAATGCAAAGGTGGCCTGACACCTTTATCCTGACGCACGCCCTCCAGTCGACAGAGCCGAAGTGACCGCAGTCACTTCGCCGCTCTACTGACCGGTCTGACAAGAGGACAGCACCGCCTGCGCCGCTCCGACTGCTGAGCCACCCGACAGAGTGAAACTGACAACAGCCAAGGCCGCCCTTGGGCGTCATAGGAAACTCTGCCTCGCCCGACCCAGGGCTCGGACTCGGGCTCAACCCCGGAAGACGGCGAACTCCACTCCGCCCGACCCAGGGCTCGGACTCAGGCTCAGCCCCGGAAGACGGCGAACTCTGCTCCGCCCGACCCAGGGCTCGGACTCGGGCTCAGCCCCGGAAGACGGCGAACTCCGCTCCGCCCGCCCCAGGGCTCGGACTCAGGCTCAGCCATGGAAGACGACGAACTCCGCCTCGCCCGACCCCAGGGCTCGGACTCGGGCTCAGCCCCGGAAGACGACGGACTCCGCTTCGCCCGACCCCAGGGCTCGGACTCAGCCCTGGCCTCAACCGACGGTCTCCGCCTCGCCCGACCTAGGGGCTCGGACTCGACCACGGCCACGGAAGACAGACCCGACCTCGACCTCGGAGGAGCCTCCACGTCGCCCAACCTAGGGCGCGGACCAACCACGTCGACAGGAGGCGCCATCATCACCCTACCCCGAGCTGACTCAGGCTACGGGGAACAAGACCGGCGTCCCATCTGGCTCGCTCCGCCAGATAGGCAATGATGGCGCCCCGCACGCTCTGTGACGACGGCGGCTCTCGGTCCCCTTACGGAAGCAAGAGGACGTCAGCAAGGACTCGACAGCCCCGACAGCTGTCCTTCCGCCAGGCTCTAGCGCTCCTCCGACGGCCACGACACCACACGAACCGGGTGCCAAAACCTCTCCGGCTGCCACGACGGCATGTACTTAGGGCGCTAGCTCTCCTCTGCTAGACACGTAGCACTCTGCTACACTCCCCATTGTACACCTGGATCCTCTCCTTACGCCTATAAAAGGGAGGACCAGGGCCCTCTTACAGGGGGTTGGCCCCTGCGGAGAAGGACGAGACGGCGCTCGCGCAAGGCCGCTCGCTCCCACTCCCGCGTGGACGCTTGTATTCCCCTACTGCAAGCGCACCCGACTCAGGCGCGGGGCTAACACGAAGGCCGCGGGATCCACTTTCTCACGCCTGCCTCTAGGGGTGTAAACGGATACTTATTCGGATATCAGTTTTTTGGTCTTTTTTCTTTGATTGTGAATTAATAGAATATAGAATCTGCTATGCAAATTTATATTCTTGTTTTTAGTATTGAGTTTGTAAAGATTCATGAAAGGTAAACCTCAAATCTATCATATATCTTCTTAAATAATAAATATAAGTTTCGGATACAAATCGAATACGGATACGGATATTTTTTTACCTTTTTTGTTGTATAGAGCAAATAATGTATGAAATAATTTATACAAAATTTTATTCTTGTTTATAATAATATGCTTCATAACATAAGAAGAGATTAGCATCAAATTTCATACATATCTATTTTATAATATTAAATTTGTCCTAGTAATTCGGATATCCGTTTACACCCCTACCTGCCTCCCCCCGGCTGCTTCCTTTCCCCCCCTTCGCGTTCCGCCTTGCGTCGACCCATCTGGGCTGGGGCACGCGACGACAATTCACTCGTCGGTCCAGGGACCCCCCGGGTTTCGAAACACCGACAGTTTTGTTAGATCTTGTTTTTGAGGACCTTCGGAGGACGAAGGCCCCCAACAATGTGCAAATCAAAATTTTGGACAACAATTACACGACTACTCACTGAGTTGATATGCACTATGACATTTGCAGACTTCAACAACACCTTGAAGTCATATTCGGCTAGGTTGAAGCAATCCTCACCGTGAATAATGATGAATTTGTTTGTGTTAGATACATTTAAAATAGATTTAATCTACCACTTGGATATAATTTTATTTGTTATATGTGATTTAGTCATTGTTCACGTAGTGGTCGCTTTAGAAATTAATTTAATCTTAAAATATATAATTATCTAACAACTTTCACTTCAACTAGTTGTTAATCTATTAGTTGATAAATATAGACAAATTGATCTAGAAAGTGCTCATCAATCTATCAATATTTTATTTTTATTTTACTTTTAGTCTTTGTATCTAAACACTTGACTAAAATTAGTCCATCTAAATTTAGCTCAACTAAATATTAATTTATAAACTTTAGTCTTAGACCATCTAAACATGTTGAAGGAGTAAGTATAGTAACGGCTATAAAAAGACTAAAATTTTGAGTTGGAGGAGAGAGTTAGAGGAGAAGCATGCTATTATCTTACAGCGGCTTAGATACAAGAAAAAAAAATCTTGTGAGAGACTAGTGGTCTAATGTATTATACATTAAGGCTCTGATTATTTCTAGTGCTAAAGTTTAGCACAACATTTTTTACTAAAAAGTTTAGCACATATAAAACCAAACAGGCATACTAAAATGACAGCTCTAATGTTTAACACCCATTAGCTCATTAGCTCTTTTTTTTGTTGCTAAACAGTGCTAAAAATGGTCCCTGACCCATTAACACTCCCTTGTCCCTCCTTTAGCATTGTTATCCAAACATAACTAAAGTGCTAAACTTTAACATCTCTTTTAGCACGGCTAAAATTTAGCACCTTACTAAAGTTTAGTACATAGGATTCAACCACATCCTAAGACTCTCTCTAGTAGTGTGACCTAAATTTCATTTATTAAAGAAATATTCTCTATCCTTTAGGGCACACTTTAAAAGATTTTATCATTTATATCTAACAACGTCATCAATATCTCATACCTTATCATTTTTTATCTTCTCTCGTAGCCCCTCGCTTCCTAGCTGACGCGACCACTGATTATCTTGTCACACATCCTTCAAGGGAAAGAGCCCACGCTCGGACGCAAGAACGTCTTCTCTGTCGCGGCGCTGGGCAGTGGCCTTCACCCTCGCCTCCCCATGGAACATGCCGCTCTTGACAACTTCACATCTGGATCCTGCGCCATAGACCAGAAGCTCTAACGCCATGGAAAGAATGCGGGCCAGACGCTGGTGTGGCTCGCATCTCACGCATGCTAGCAGAGGCAACTTCCTCCTGACACCTCTCACCTGTCACCTCGCTCTCTGCTCACCATCGCCTTCGCGCCCAACTGCAGCTCGTCGTCATTGTAGCAGTGTGTTGTGCAATACGGCGCAGGCCCATGAAGATGCAGATAGCGGACGAAGAAAGACCCCCGAATTGGCGGGCACCGGAGGCAAGCACTATTTTAGCGGATGCGATACAAGTTGCGGTTGGAGGCTTTGTGTTCTAATAAAAACGTTATAGTTAGGGTACCAGACCCTTTGTTGTTGGAGATAGCCTAACAACGAAGAGCTAACTATTTGTAACTATTATACAAATGAGCTAAGAGGTTGGCTGCAAGAATCCTTGCGACTAACGGTAAGCTATTTTATTAGCCCTGCTCTTAGACGACAGGCTATCCTAGGATGCTTGACCATAGCCGCTGAGTCCACTAAGACTGTGGCCAGTATATTATGTATATGGTTATACAAAATATTATTTTATACAATAGAATATACTATTTATAGAGTGAAATTTAAAATAGTAGATACAGATGAATAAGCTGCTAGAGCAGTTACGGATGTAGTGGTGGGACGAGCGAGGTTCGAGCTCCCTACTGCTTCTGAATCTATGGAGCTTCACTTAAACCTACTCTAAAATTTAAAACATACACAAAATAGTGTAGGATGTAAGGGTTTTTAGTTTAGCTTCTCCTAATAAATGTTCTGCCTCCATCCCTGTGCTGGAAATAGTCTAACCGATGCTTACTCACCGGTCCCGGCTCTTCTCTTTGACTTGTCGCCGATTATTCGCCCATCCACTGCTAAGTCACACTGTCTTGACCCAAGAACGACCAGATTACCAGACCCCCATTATGTACGTCTCCGTATTGGACCAGTAGCTGGGCTTGGGCCCCTGTGTTTGCGTTAACTTCTGTCAAGTACCGCAGGCTTTACAGGTGCACATGGATGCAGCAGCTCCTCAGTCCTCACCACCGCCGTCCTTGCTTTCCCCACGGGTAGAAGAAAAGGCGAGCGAGTAACTGTGACTGTGACTCTGTGAGTGATGAGTATCCGGTCCGGCAGCGGCAGTAGTAGCATTTGGTGACGCCGATTGACATGGATCTCTAGCAGTAGTCACCCCAGACATGTACACACAACTACTCCTGGAAGTCTACCTGAAGTGACGGGTGAGGAGGCGAGAGGTGGAGAGGAAGAGGATGCAAGGCTGCTAGCACGTGCACTACTTGAGTCAGTGTACGCAGCTACTGCCCCTGCCTGCGTGCTCTCCGGCCTCTTCTGTACTAGCCTGTAGTATATGGCCGTGCACAGTGCCTCCTTCTTCTCGCTGATCCATTAAACTTGACGATCAGGTTAGCCGCGCTGAGGTTTGAGCGGGAGAGGGACGCAGCTAGAGGCGGGGGGGCTCTGCTCTATATTACAATGCAGCAGTGAAGGTGCGCAGCGCGAGCGCACGCCCTCCCCCGTGCCTCTCGGTTTCGGGTTTCCTAGATTTGGTTGCCTGCCGACGTCCGCCTCTACAGTTTGCTGCGGCGGCTTGAAAAAGAGGAGTTTCCCTGCAGACCATGGAGTGCTCCCGGGGGAGGCAGAGGTGGAGGTGGTGTGGCAGATCCATGCTAAAGCTGGCGGGGTTGTGCGTCGCCGTGGCCATCTGCCTGTGTGGCGTTCGGTCCTGGGCTTGCAGTGGCAACGGCAGCGGCTGCAGGGGGAGTACTGTGTTGCTCCGTTCAGGTAACGAATCAAGAAAGCTGTTCTCACAACTATGCAGATGTTTGCCGCATTTCGGAAACTTTTCTGGGGCGGTTCTCTCTGGTGACCTGCTCTGCGTAGTTAGTTATTGGTGTGACACGTTTCTTATCCGTAGTTCATGTTTGTCAAGGTTCATTCGCTAGTTGCTTGCTTCGTCATGCCGTGTTCTTTACGCACGCAGCAGTCTGCAGTCGTCGTCTAGCACCGGATTGAGCTTCGTTTCACTGCCATTTACGCTCTCAAAGTAAGTTCATTGACCTCTTTTTTCCCTTTTTTTGCTCTTCAGAGTCGTGGAGACGAGGACGAGCGGCAGCATCTTGCGGTAATCAGGTTGGTATCCATCTCTCTCTGCTACCTCTTCTTCTCCTCTATCTACTGAGCACGTACCGATGAGACCGCGTTTAGATCAAACCGGCTTGATTAGCTGTTGCCTTGTTATGTTGTTCGTAGTCTGCTCCGAGAACCGCATTCATGGACCAGCCGCTAGCACATCAAATCTGAACCACACAGAGAGAGAGAGCGATACAGGGAGAACACGTCGCCAACCACACCCGGCTCTCCGCCATGGCCGGCCCGGTGCACACTGCAGCTGCCAGTAGCGAGTAGCGATCACAGGCACATGCCAGCTCGCAGCTCCGAGCCCCAGCCCCCAGCCGACAGCCCTCCAACAACGCCGCCGGATCCCACGCCTTTTGACCATACGTCACTGCCGATGCAACGGCAATGCAACACCAGCAATGATAGCGACCTTACCCCTACTGAATACTGATACGTACGTGCCCTCGGCAGCGAGTACTGATTGATTTCATTATTCTTCTTGCTACTCGCACAGGGGTGCTACACGACTGGGCAATGGCGGCGGTTGCTGGCGGACGGTCCGGGGTCATACCCGCCACGGTGCACGTCCAAGTGCGGCGACTGCAGCCCGTGCTACCCGGTGCACGTGGCCGTGCCGCCGGGCGTGCCTGTCACCACCGAATACTACCCGGAGGCGTGGAGGTGCAAGTGCGGCAACCGGCTCTACATGCCATGAGCCCATGAGCGAGCAAGGAGGCGGCCAGCCGGTGAAGAATCTCTCGAGAGCGCCGGCCGCTGGGGACGGCGCTGCATTATTGCGCCGGGCCGTGTGCCTCTCGCTCGCCTGTGCGCGGTGTCGTCGTGGTCCTCGCCGCGCGCATGGGCGGGATCTGCGCTCTGCAGCGCGCGTGGTGACCTACCACACTGACCGGCTGCCGGCTGGGATACTGAGAGACTGCATGTCTTTTTCCGTGCCGCGCGCTGGAATTCGCACGGCCCTACCACGAGCGCGTGGAGCGGAGCGGAGCGGAGGCATGGCGGCCGTACGGGGCGTCAGCGCGTGCTGGATCGAAGAGGGATGCGAGCTGAGAGAGAGCGCGCTTGATGAGAGGCTGAGACAAGACCTGATGCGGCCCACACCTGCACGTGTCCGTATAATCTGTTCAGAGTGTTCATAATCGATCTTTTCAAATTTTTCTCGATGCTGTTTTCCGCATCTGAGTCCTGTTACTCAAATTTCCTGGTGAACTTTGTAGCCAAATGTAGTGTTGCCGTGTTGAATACTAGCACTATATATCGTGGTGGCATGGAACAGTTCCTGGTAGGTCTCCCGGCGCTGTACCCAGGTTCAGTATACCAATAAGTAAAAGCACATATATTTGGACCGAAAAACTTTTGAGATGGCTTTCTGATTTATGTTTATGTTTATCATAGCACTGCCTATAAATTAATTCAGAATAACCTAATATGCTTGTCGATATAGTAATTGAATCTAGAGATGCTTTATGTTTTTAGAATATATTTCTTACAAAAGATACATATAATACTTCTCCTCAAGAAATTAAGTCATTTTTTGAGCAATCTGTTCCAGATGTAATTATTGAACAACCACGAGAGCATAAGAACATTAAAATAGCTTTAAAAAGGGCAAGAGATGAATAATTCAAAGCCATTTTGTGACAAGGGGTATCCCAAGACTCCTAAACTCGGTTGGTAACCACCATCAGCACAAGCTGCAAAGGCCTGATGGGCGCAATACAGGTCAAGACTCCGTCCACTCAAGGGACACGATCTCGCCTCGCCCGAGCCCAGCCTCGGGCAAGAACAGAAGACCCGGGTGGATTCACGCCTCGCCCGAGGGCCTCCTCAAGCAACGGGCGCACCTTCGACTCGTCCGAGGCCCAGCTCGGGCAGGCTTCGCAGTGAAGCAACCTTGGCCGGATCGCCACGCCAACCGACCATATCGCAGGAGCATTCAATATAAGGATCACCTGACACCTTATCCTGACGCGCGTTCCTCAGTCGACAGGGCCGAAGTGACCGCAGTCATTTCGCCCCTCCACTGACTGACCTGACAGGAAAACAGCGCCGCTTGCCCTGCTCCGACTGTTGTGCCACCCGCCAGGGTGAGGCTGACAGCAGCCAAGTCCAGCCTCAGGTGCCATAGGAAGCTCCGCCTCGCCTGACCCCAGGGCTCGGACTCAACCTCGACCCCGGAAGACGGTCTCCGCCTCGCCCGACCCCAGGGCTCAAACTCAACCCCGGAAGACGGTCTCCGCCTCGCCCGACCCCAGGGCTCGGACTCAACCTCGACCTCGGAAGACGGTCTCCGCCTCGCCCGACCCCAGGGCTCGGACTCAACCTCGACCTCGGAGGAGTCACCGCCTCGCCCGACCTTAGGCTCGGACCGACCACACTACAAGGGGTACATCATTACCCTACCCCTAGCTAGCTCAAGCTACGGGGAACAATACCGGCGTCCCATCTGGCTCGCCCCGGTAAACAAGTAATGATGGCACCCCGCGTGCTCCCATGACGACGGCGGTGATCAGCCCCTTATGGAAGCAAGGAGACGTCAGCAAGGACTCGACAACCCTGACAGTTGTGCTTCTACAGGGCTCAAACGCTCCTCCGACGGCCACGACATCACATGAACAGGGCACTAACACCTCTCCGACAGCCACGTCGACATGTACATATGGCTCTGGCTCCTCTCTGCCGGACACGTTAGCACATTGCTACACCCCCCATTGTACACCTGGGCCCTCTCCTTACATCTATAAAAGGAAGGTCCAGGGCCCTCGTACGAGAAGGTGGCCACATGGGAGGACGGGCTAATGGACAGACTCTCTCTCTCCCTCGCGAACGCTTGTAACCCCCTACTGCAAGCGCATCCGCCCTGGGCGTAGGATAACACGAGTCGCGGTTCCCTTTTTTTCCCCTTGTGTTCCATCTCGCGCCGACCCATCTGGGTTGGGACACGCAGCGACAATTTACTCGTCGGTCCAGGGACCCCCCAGGGTCGAAACGCCGACAGTTGGCGCGCCAGGTAGGGGCCTGCTGCGTGTTGACGAACAGCTTCCCGTCAAGCTCCAGATGAATAGTCTCCAGCAACCTCTCCAGCCCGGGACGCTGCTCCGTTTCGGGAGTCTCGAGTTCATGTCCCTCGACGACAACTATGTGAAAGGGAAATGTGCCCTTGGGTCATTTCTAAGTATTTTGGTGATTGAGTGCCAACACAAGTGGTCATGTGTTAATCTATGCCAAATGATGGACAAAGTGAAAATCAACATAAAGGTATGTTTCTAAGACTTAGTACTTTGTTTTAAGGACTAATGTATTGTGTCTAAGTACTGGAAACAGGAGAAATCAATTTGGAATAGAGATGGCTTTGTTCAGCCAAAGACAGTTCAGTCTGGGAGCACCGGACTGTCCGGTGGTGCACCGGATAGTGTCCGGTGCGCCAGGCTGGCTCTGGCGAACTAGCTGCTCTCGGGTTTCGTCGACGGCGTACGACTATAAATCACCGGACTGTCCGGTGGTGCACCGGACTGTCCGGTGAGCCAACGGTCGGCCGCGCAATCCGCGCGTGACGCGTGGCCGGCCCAACGGTCTAAAGGGGGCACTGGACTGTCCGGTGTGCACCGGGCAGTGTCCGGTGCGCCAACGGATCCAAATCGCTAACGGTCGGCTGCGCCAAAACAGGAAAGAAATCCGCACCGGACAGTGTCCGGTGGTGCACCGGACTGTCCGGTGCGCCAGGCGACAGAAGGCAAGAATTGCCTTCCTGGAATGCTCTCAACGGCTCCTAGCTGCCTTGGGGCTATAAAAGGGACCCCTAGGCGCATGGAGGAGTACACCAAGCATTCTCTAAGCATTCCTAAGCACCAAGACTCCAATTCCGCGCATTTGATTCTTTGTGATAGCAACTAGAGCTCCATTTGAGTAGAGAACTCTTCGGGTTGTGTTGTGAGCTCGAGTTGTGACTTGTGTGCGTGTTTGTGCTCTGATCTTGTGTCTTGTGTGCGTTGCTCATCCCATCCTTACTTCCGTGCTTCTTTGTGAACATCAAATTGTAAGGGCGAGAGGCTCCAAGTTGTGGAGATTCCTCGCAAGCGGGATATAGTGAAACAAAGCAAAACACCGTGGTATTCAAGTGGGTCTTTGGACCGCTTGAGAGGGGTTGAGTGCAACCCTCGTTCGTTGGGACGCCACAACGTGGAGTAGGCAAGTGTTGGACTTGGCCGAACCACGGGATAAACCACTGTGCCTATCTGTGTTGATCTTCTTGTGGTTATTGTGTTTTGCAAGAACTCCTCTCTAGCCACTTGGCTTTATTGTGCTAACTCCTAATCAAGTTTTGTGGCATTAAGTTTCAAGTTTTTACAGGATCACCTATTCACCCCCCCCCCTCTAGGTGCTCTCAATTGGTATCGGAGTCGTTCTCTTCAAGAAAGGGACTAATCGCCCGAAGGGATGGATCCTAAGGGAAAGGGGATAGTGATCAATGACAAGGAGAAGGAGTCCTTCATCAATGAGCCGAAAGACGACAAGCCCACTGACTCAGGCTCAAGTCATAAGAAGAAGGACGGGAAGAAGAAGAGGCGCATCAAAAAGATCATCTACTACGACGACAGCGATGAGTCCTCTTCTTCCCAAAAGGACAACAACGACAACGACTACGAGAAAAAGAAGACGGTTAACTCGAACTTTTCTTTTGATTACTCTCGTATTCCGCATAGTTCAAATGCACATTTGCTTTCCATTCCTCTTGGCAAACCTCCACACTTTGATGGAGAGGACTACGGATTTTGGAGTCACAAAATGCGTAGTCACTTGTTCTCTCTCCATCCAAGTATATGGGAAATAGTAGAAAATGGAATGCAATTTGATAGCATGGATAGTCCCTTGTTCATCAATGAACAAATTCATAAAAATGCACAAGCTACTACTGTGTTGTTAGCCTCATTGTGCAGGGATGAGTACCATAAGGTGAGCGGCTTGGACAACGCCAAGCAGATTTGGGACACCCTCAAGATCTCACATGAGGGGAACGACGTCACCATGCTCACCAAGATGGAGTTGGTGGAAGGCGAACTAGGAAGGTTCGCAATGATCAGGGGGAGGAGCCAACCCAAACATACAACAGGCTCAAGACCCTCGTCAACAAAATAAGGAGCTATGGAAGCACGCGATGGACGGACCACGACATCGTCCGCCTAATGCTAAGGTCTTTCACTGTCCTTGATCCACATCTTGTAAACAATATTCATGAAAATCCTAGGTACACCAAGATGTCGCCCGAAGAAATACTTGGAAAGTTCGTAAGCGGACGGATGATGATCAAGGAGGCAAGATACGTCGATGAGGCATTGAATGGTCCAATTCATGAGCCTCAAGACATTGCTCTCAAGGCAACAAATAGCAAGGAGATGCTACCTAGCAAGGTGGCACAAGTTGAGGCGGCGGGGCTCAATGAGGAAGAAATGGCACTCATCATCAAGCGCTTCAAGACGGCGCTAAAGGGTCGCAAGGAGCATCCCAAAAAGAGCAAGACGAAGGGAAAGCGCTCCTGCTTCAAGTGTGGTAAGATTGGTCACTTTATCGCTAACTGTCCCGATAATGATAGTGACCAGGAACAAGGAAAGAATGGGAAAAGAGAGAACAAGAAGGTTTACAAGAAGGCTAAAGGCGAGGCACACCTTGGAAAGGAGTGGGATTCGGATTGCTCTTCGTCTGACTCCGACGACGAAGGACTCGCCGCCACCGCCTTCAACAAATCGTCTCTCTTCCCCAACGAGCATCACACCTGCCTCATGGCAAAGGAGAAGAAGGTAAGTACTCAAAATGCTATTACTTATGCCTCTTCAAGTGATGATGAATCTAGCGATGATGAAGTAGACTATGCTAGTTTATTCAAAGGATTAGATAGGACTAAAATTGATAAGATCAATGAATTGATTGATGCTTTGAATGATAAGAATAGATTGTTAGAAAAGCAAGAGGATCTTTTGTATGAAGAACATGATAAATTTATAGAGGCACAAAAATCTCTTGCTTTAGAAGTTAAAAGGAATGAAATGCTTTCTTGTGAACTATCTACTTGCCATGAGACCATTTCTAGTTTAAAAAGTGTTAATGATGATTTAAATGCTAAACTAGAAGAAGCAAATAGATCTAACTCCTGTGTAGAACATGTTGTGATTTGCAATAGGTGTAAAGATCTTAATATTGATGCTTGTAGTGAACACCTAGTCTCCATTTCTAAATTAAAGGATGAAGTGGCTAGTCTTAATGCTCAACTTAAGACTAGCAAAAGTGAATTTGATAAACTAAAATTTGCAAGGGATGCCTACACGATTGGTAGACACCCCTCAATTAAGGATGGACTTGGCTTTAAGAGGGAAGCCAAGAACTTAACAAGTCATAAGGCTCCCATCTCCACCAAGGAGAAAGGGAAGGCTCCTATGACTAACAGTAGTCAAAAGAATCATGCTTTCATTTATGGTGATAAGAGATATTCTAGAAATGTTCATTACAATAGGAGTTGTAATGCTTATTATTCAAATGCCATGTTTGTTCAAGTACTTCCATTATGCATGATAGAATTTTGGCTAAGAAAAATGTTATGTCTAGAAGAAATGTTGTTCATGTACCTAGGAAAACAAGTAATGAACCTTCTACAATTTATCATGCTTGCAATGCTTCCTTTGCTATTTGTAGGAAGGATAAGAAAGTGGTTGCTAGGAAATTAGGGGCAAAATGCAAGGGAGACAAAACTTGCATTTGGGTTCCTAAGACTATTGTCACTAACCTTGTAGGACCCAACAAGAGTTGGGTACCTAAGACCCAAGCCTAATTTGCCTTGCAGGTTTATGCATCCGGGGGATCAAGCTGGATTATCGACAGTGGATGCACAAACCACATGACGGGGGAGAAGAAGATGTTCACCTCCTACGTCAAGAATAAAGATTCCCAAGATTCAATCATATTCGGTGACGGGAATCAAGGCAAGGTTAAAGGCTTAGGCAAGATTGCCATCTCAAATGAGCACTCTAATCTCCAATTTATTTTTAGTAGAGTCGCTAGGTTATAATCTTTTGTCGGTTAGTCAATTATGTAATATGGGATATAATTGCTTATTCACAAATGTAGATGTGTTTGTCTTTAGAAGGAGTGACGGTTCATTAGCTTTTATGGGTGTACTAGACGGCAAACTCTATTTAGTTAATTTTGCAAAGGAGGAGGCCGGTCTAGATGCATGCTTAATTGCTAAGACTAGCATGGGCTGGCTGTGGCATCGCCGTCTAGCACATGTGGGGATGAAGAACCTTCACAAACTTCTAAAGGGAGAACATGTGTTAGGTCTAACAAATGTGCATTTCGAAAAAGATAGACCTTGTGCAGCTTGTCAAGCAGGTAAACAAGTGGGAAGTGCGCATCACAGCAAGAACGTGATGACCACATCAAGACCCCTGGAGCTGCTACATATGGACCTCTTTGGACCCGTCACCTACCTTAGCATCGGGGGAAGTAAGTATGGTTTAGTAATTGTTGATGATTTTTCCCGCTTCACTTGGGTATTCTTTTTGCAGGACAAATCTGAAACCCAAGGGACCCTCAAGCGCTTCCTAAGGAGATCTCAGAATGAGTTTGAGCTCAAGGTGAAGAAGATAAGGAGCGACAACGGGTCCGAGTTCAAAAACCTTCAAGTGGAGGAGTACCTTGAGGAGGAAGGAATCAAGCACGAGTTCTCCGCTCCCTACACACCACAGCAAAATGGTGTGGTAGAGAGGAAGAATAGGACGCTCATTGACATGGCAAGGACGATGCTTGGAGAGTTCAAGACCCCCGAGCGATTTTGGTCGGAAGCCGTGAACACGGCTTGCCACGCCATAAACCAAGTCTACCTTCATCGCCTCCTCAAGAAGACGTCATATGAGCTTCTAACCGGTAACAAACCCAACGTTTCGTACTTTCGTGTATTTGGGAGTAAATGCTACATTCTGGTAAAGAAAGGTAGAAATTCAAAATTTGCTCCCAAAGCTGTAGAAGGGTTTTTGTTAGGTTATGACTCAAATACAAAGGCGTATAGAGTTTTCAACAAATCATCGGGTTTGGTTGAAGTCTCTAGCGACGTTGTATTTGATGAGACTAATGGCTCTCCAAGAGAGCAAGTTGAGCTTGATGATGTAGATGAGGAAGATGTTCCAACGGACGCGATTCGTACCATGGCGATTGGAGACGTGCGACCACAGGAACACAAGGAACAAGAGCAGCCTTCTTCCTCAACGACGGTGCACCCCCCAACCCAAGATGATGAACAGGTACCTCAAGAGGAGGCGTGTGATCAAGGGGGAGCACAAGATGTCCAAGTTGAAGAGGAAGAAGCACCACAGGCCCCTCCAACTCAAGTTCGAGCGATGATTCAAAGGAACCATCCCGTCGACCAGATTTTGGGTGATATTAGCAAGGGAGTAACTACTCGCTCTAGATTAGTTAATTTTTGTGAGCATTACTCTTTTGTCTCTTCTATTGAGCCTTTCAGGGTAGAAGAGGCCTTCCTAGATCCGGACTGGGTGTTGGCCATGCAGGAAGAACTCAACAACTTCAAGAGAAATGAAGTTTGGACACTGGTGCCTCATCCCAATCAAAACGTTGTGGGAACCAAGTGGGTGTTCCACAACAAACAAGACGAGCACGGGGTGGTGACAAGGAACAAGGCATGACTTGTGGCAAAAGGTTATGCCCAAGTCGCAGGTTTGGACTTTGAGGAGACTTTTGCTCCTGTGGCTAGGCTAGAGTCAATTCGCATATTGTTAGCCTATGCTGCTCACCATTCTTTCAGGTTGTTCCAAATGGATGTGAAGAGCGCTTTCCTCAACGGGCCAATCAAGGAGGAGGTGTACGTGGAGCAACCCCCTGGCTTTGAGGATGAACGGTACCCCGACCACGTGTGTGAGCTCTCTAAGGCGCTCTATGGACTTAAGCAAGCCCCAAGAGCATGGTATGAATGTCTTAGAGACTTTCTAATTGCTAATTCTTTCAAGGTTGGGAAAGCCGATCCAACTTTATTCACTAAGACTTGTGACGGTGACTTATTTGTGTGCCAAATTTATGTCGATGACATAATATTTGGTTCTACTAACCAAAAATCTTGTGAAGAGTTTAGCAGGGTGATGACTCAAAAGTTTGAAATGTCGATGATGGGCGAGTTGAGCTACTTCCTTGGGTTCCAAGTGAAGCAACTCAAGGACAACACTTTCATCTCCCAAACGAAGTACACGCAAGACTTGATCAAGCGGTTTGGGATGAAGGACGCCAAGCCCGCAAAGACTCCAATGGGAACAGACGGACACATCGACCTCAACAAAGGAGGTAAGTCCGTTGATCAAAAAGCATACCGGTCCATGATAGGTTCCTTGCTTTACTTATGTGCTAGTAGACCAGATATTATGCTTAGTGTATGCATGTGTGCTAGATTTCAATCTGATCCAAGGGAGTGTCACTTAGTGGCTGTGAAGCGAATTCTTAGATATTTAGTTGCTACGCCTTGCTTCGGGATCTGGTATCTAAAGGGATCTACCTTTGACTTAATTGGATATTCAGACTCCGATTATGCTGGATGCAAGGTCGATAGGAAGAGTACATTAGGGACGTGCCAATTCTTAGGAAGGTCCCTGGTGTCCTGGAGTTCTAAGAAACAAACTTCCGTTGCCCTATCCACCGCTGAGGCCGAGTATGTTGCCGCAGGACAGTGTTGCGCACAACTACTTTGGATGAGGCAAACCCTCCGGGATTTTGGCTACAATCTGAGCAAAGTCCCACTCCTATGTGATAATGAGAGTGCCATCCGCATGACGGATAATCCTGTTGAACACAGCCGCACAAAGCACATAGACATCCGGCATCACTTTTTGAGAGACCACCAGCAAAAGGGAGATATCGAGGTGTTTTATATTAGCACCGAGAACCAGCTAGCTGATATCTTTACCAAGCCTTTAGATGAGAAGACCTTTTGCAGGCTGCGTAGTGAGCTAAATGTCTTAGATTCGCGGAACTTGGATTGATTTATAGCACACATGTGTTTTATGCCTTTGATCATGTTCCCTTATGCATTTTGTTGTTTATTTACGGTGCTCAAGTTGTACAAGCACTCCCCGGACCTCACAAGTCCATTTGCAAGTGATGCACATATTTAGGGGGAGATGTGCTACAACTTGACTCTTTAGGACTAACCATGTGCTTGAGTGTTCTTAAATTAGTCTCAAAGGAGGATTGAAAGGGAAAGGTGGACTTGGACCATGAAAGACTTCCACTGCACTCCGATAAGAGGGTAACTTACTCCAAGTTCATCTCCATGTCTCATATTGCCTTGTGCTCTTAATTGACAATTTTGGTGAGGCAATGGGGTTTAAGGGCCAAGATTGATCCCATTTTGGTGCTTGATGCCAAAGGGGGAGAAAATAAGGCCAAAGCAACAAATGGATCAGCTACCACTTGAGAATTTTGAAAATAGTAGAGTTAGGACTTTTTATTTGTCAAAATTCTAAATGTCTCTTTTTGTCAAAAGTTGGTCTCTTGTGGGGAGAATGTTTGATTATGGGAAATAGGGGGAGTTTTTTTAATCAGTGATCAATTTCTCTTGGAATATCTTTCTCTATGACTCAACAAGTGAATTTGACTTAGAGATAGGAAATTGAGTTTGAGTTGCAAAAACAAACCAAGTGGTGGCAAAGAATGATCCAAATATGCCAAATTTGAATCATAACAAGTTTGTGTTCTCATTTGCATTGATGTTGCACTTCTTTTAGTTGTTTTTTGTTGGGTTGACATAAATCACCAAAAATGGGGAGATTGAAAGGGAAATGTGCCCTTGGGTCATTTCTAAGTATTTTGGTGATTGAGTGCCAACACAAGTGGTCATGTGTTAATCTATGCCAAATGATGGACAAAGTGAAAATCAACATAAAGGTATGTTTCTAAGATTAGTACTTTGTTTTAAGGACTAATGTATTGTGTCTAAGTACTAGAAACAGGAGAAATCAATTTGGAAAAGAGATGGCTTTGTTCAGCCAAAGACAGTTCAGTCTAGGAGCACCGGACTGTCCGGTGGTGCACCGGACAGTGTCCGGTGCGCCAGGCTGGATCTGGCGAACTGGCTGCTCTTGGGTTTCGTCGGCGGCGTATGACTATAAATCACCGGACTGTTCGGTGGTGCACCGGACTGTCCGGTGAGCCAACGGTCGGCCGCGCAATCCGCGCGTGACGCGTGGCCGGCCCAACGGTCTGAAGGGGGCACCGGACAGTGTCCGGTGCGCCAACGGCTCAAAATCGCCAACGGTCGGCTGCGCCAAAATAGGAAAGAAATCCACACTGGACAGTGTCCGGTGGTGCACCGGACTGTCCGGTGCGCCAGGCGACAGAAGGCAAGAATTGCCTTCCTGGAATGCTCTCAACGGCTCCTAGCTGCCTTGGGGCTATAAAAGGGACCCCTAGGCGCATGGAGGAGTACACCAAGCATTCTCTAAGCATTCCTAAGCACCAAGACTCTAATTCCGCGCATTTGATTCTTTATGATAGCAACTAGAGCTCCATTTGAGTAGAGAACTCTTCGGGTTGTGTTGTGAGCTCGAGTTGTGACTTGTGTGCGTGTTTGTGCTCTGATCTTGTGTCTTGTGTGCGTTGCTCATCCCATCCTTACTTTCGTGCTTCTTTGTGAACATCAAATTGTAAGGGCGAGAGGCTCCAAGTTGTGGAGATTCCTCGCAAGCGGGATATAGTGAAACAAAGCAAAACACCGTGGTATTCAAGTGGGTCTTTGGACCGCTTGAGAGGGGTTGAGTGCAACCCTCGTCCGTTGGGACGCCACAACGTGGAGTAGGCAAGTGTTGGACTTGGCTGAACCACAGGATAAACCACTGTGCCTATCTGTGTTGATCTTCTTGTGGTTATTGTGTTTTGCAAGAACTCTTCTCGAACCATGGGGACCATAATTAGGGGTACCCCGAAGACTCCTAAACTCGGCTGGTAACCACCATCAGCACAAGCTGCAAAGGCCTGATGGGCGCAATACAGGTCAAGGCTCCGTCCACTCAAGGGACACGATCTCGCCTCGCCCGAGCCCAGCCTCGGGCAGGAACAGAAGACCCGGGTGGATTCACGCCTCGCCCGAGGGCCTCCTCAAGCAACAGGCACACCTTCGACTCGTCCGAGGCCCAGCTCGGGCAGGCTTCACAGTGAAGCAACCTTGGCCGGATCGCCACGCCAACCGACCATATCACAGGAGCATTCAATACAAGGATCACCTGACACCTTATCCTGACGCGCGTTCCTCAGTCGACAGGGCCGAAGTGACCGTAGTCATTTCACCCCTCCACTGACTGTCCTGACAGGAAAACAGTGTCGCTTGTCCTGCTCCGACTGCTGTGCCACCCGCTAGGGTGAGGCTAACAATAGCCAAGTCCAGCCTCAGGCGCCATAGGAAGCTCCGCCTCGCCCGACCCTAGGGCTCGGACTCAACCTCGACCCCGGAAGACGGTCTCCGCCTCGCCCGACCCCAGGGCTCGGACTCAACCTCGACCTCGGAAGATGGTCTCCGCCTCGCCTGACCCCAGGGCTCGGACTGAGCCTCGACCTTGGAGGAGTCACCGCCTCGCCCGACCTTGGGCTCGGACAGACCACGCTACAAGAGGGTACATCATTACCCTACCCCTAGCTAGCTCAGGCTACGGGGAACAAGACCGGCGTCCCATCTGGCTCGCCTCAGTAAACAAGTAATGATGGCACCCCGCGTGCTCCCATGACGATGGCGGTTCTCAGCCCCCTACGGAAGCAAGGAGACGTCAGCAAGGACCCGACAGCCCCGACAGCTGTGCTTCTACAGGGCTCAAACGCTCCTCCGACAGCCACGACATCACATGAACAGGGCACTAACACCTCTCCGACAGCCACGTCGGCATGTACATATGGCTCTGGCTCCTCTCTGTCGGACATGTTAGCACATTGCTACACCCCCCATTGTACACCTGGGCCCTCTTCTTACATCTATAAAAGGAAGGTCCAGGGCCCTCGTACGAGAAGGTGGGTGGCCGCGTGGGAGGACGGGCTGACGGACAGACTCTCTCTCCCCCTCGCGAACGCTTGTAACCCCCTACTGCAAGCGCATCCGCCCTGGGTGCAGGATAACACGAGCCGCGGTGTCGGCGTTTCGAGACCGGGGGGTCCCTAGGCCGACGAGTGAGTGTGCCGCGTGCCCCAGCCCAGATGGGTCGAGCGCGTGGGCGAGCGCGAAGGGGGGAAAGAGCGAGGTGGCCGGAGCCGGGTCGTGAGGGAGGCGGAGATCCCGCGGCCTTCGTGTTCGTCCCGCGCCCAGGTCGGGTGTGCTTGCAGTAGGGGGTTACAAGCGTCCGCGCGGGTGAGGGGAGCGAGCGGCCCCAAGAGAGCGCCTGCCCCTGCCCTCGTTCCCGCGAGGCCAACCTTCTCTAAGAAGGCCCTGGTCCTTCCTTTTATAGGCGTAAGGAGAGGATCCAGGTGTACAAATGGGGGTGTAGCAAGGTGCTACGTGTCTAGCGGGGGAGAGCTAGTGCCCTAAGTACATGCCAAGGTGGCAGCCGGAGAGATCTTGGCACCCAGCTGGTGTGGCGTCGTGGCCGTCGGAGAAGCAATGGAGCCTGGCGGGGGGGACAACTGTCGGAGTGGTTGGGCCCTTGCTGACGTCCCCCTGCTTTCGTAAGGGAGCTGAGAACCGCCGTCGTCATGGGTCCAGTGGGGCGCCATCATTGCCTATCTGGCGGAGCTAGCCAGATGGGACGTCGGTCCTGTTTTCTGCGGCCCGAGTCGGCTCGGGTAGGGTGATGATGGCGCTTCCTGTCGACGTGGCGGACTTGTGCCCTAGGTCGGGCGACGTGGAGGCTCCTCCGAAGCTGAGGTCGAGTCTGTCCTGCATGGCCGAGGTCGAGCCCGAGCTCCTGGGTCGGGCGAGGCGGAGGTCGTTCGGCAGAGGCCAGGGCGGAGTCCGAGCCCTGGGTCGGGCGAAGCGGAGTTCGTCGTCTTCCGGGGCCTTAGCCCGAGTCCGAGCCCTGGGTCGGGCGGAGGGGAGTTCGCCGTCTTCCGGGGCCTTAGCCCGAGTCTGAGCCCTGGGTCGGGCGGAGCTTCCTATGGCGCTTTTGGCCAAGCCTGGCCGCCCGTCAGTCTCACTCTTTGCGTTAAATGCCCCAGTGACTTGGTCGGTCGGCGCGGTGATTTAGTCAGGGTTGCTTCTTAACGAAGGCAAGGCCTCGGGCGAGCCGGAGATGCGTCTGCCGTAAAAAAGGGGGCCTCGGGCGAGACGGAAACACCTCAGGGTCGGCTGCCCTTGCCCGAGGCTAGTCTCGGGCGTGGCGTGATCGAGTCGTTCGTATGGACTGATCCCTGACTTAATCAAACCCATCAGGCCTCTGCAGCTTTATGCTGATGGGGGTTACCAGCTGAGAATTAGGCGTCTTGAGGGTACCCCTAATTATGGTCCCCGACAGTAGCCCCCGAGCCTCGAAGGGAGTGTTAGCACTCGCTTGGAGGCTTTCGTCGCACTTTTTTGCAAGGGGACCAGCCTTTCTCGGTTGCACTTTGTTCCGGTGGGTGCGCGCGAGGGCACCCACCGGGTGTAGCCCCCGAGGCCTCGGAGGAGTGGTTTCACTCCTTCGAGGTCTTAATGCCTTGCGTAATGCTTCGGCTGGTCTGGCGGTTCCCTCATGCGAACAGGCCGTAGCCCGGGTGCACTGTCGGGGCCCAAGTTCTCGGGCTGGTATGTTGACGCTGTCAACGGTTTGGCCGGAGCCGAGTTTGCGAGAGCAGCCCCCGAGCCTCCGCACAGGGCGAGAGGACGATCAGGGACAGACTCAGCTTTTTTTACATACGCCCCTACGTCGCCTTTCCGCAAGGAGGAGGGGGGGAGAGCGCCATGTTACCCTCGATGGGCACCGAACATGGTGTCTCCGGTGAGCTGCAATCGGGTAATCCGAGTGGACGTCCGTGCCCCGTTCGTTGGGGGTCGGCTAGGGGCCCGGAGGCACGCCCAAAAGTACCTGCGGGTGATCTACCGGACCCGGTCCCCTGGCGACGGGGTCCGAGGGCTCGTTGCCTCCCTCCGATGGGATTCCGTTACAGGATCGTTCCCGCTGGACTCGGAAATGTCCTAGGGTACCTCGGGAGCGCAGCCCGAGCCTTGGTTATGTATCGAACGTACCCCTGGTCATCCCTCGCTCGGTGTCTGAGGCGACTGTGAACCCTTCGGAGGGCCAGCCTTCGAACCCCTGATCAGTAATGGGCGCGGAGCCCGAGTAGCCTGAGGCGGTCGTGGAACCTTTCGGGAGGCCGACCTTCGAACCCCTGACCAGTAGTGGGTGTCGGGCCCACGCGATCTGAGGCGGCTGTTGAACCCTTCGGGGGGCCAGCCCTCGAACCCCTGATCAGTAAGGAGGCTCGGAGCCTAGTTCCTTCACGGGGAAGGATCCCTTTGGGGGTATCCCCTCTCCCGGTCCCTGTTGCAAGAGATAGAAAAAGAGAAAAAAGGGAAAAAAGGATACGAATTTGAACGACGTGGCGTACCTCTTTTGGTGTGGTCGTTTTGGCGAAAGCGAAGAGTCGCCAGCTGCTCCTGCTAGAAGCGTCGCCTGTCCAGCCGCGGAGTTAATGCGCCGGGGCGAGTAGTTGGCGAGGCTGCCGTTGTGCGTGCGCGAGCTGTTCGAGGAACGGGTCACGGGCGCGTCGTCTTCACACCGTGAGAGGGGGTTCTCTCGCTGCCTCCGGATGGGACGTGAGCTTGGCTGACGGCGTGACCGCTGCTCCCGTGCGCCTGCCACCGTCATTACTGCCGGCCCACTTTTGACCGTGTTTGACCGCTGCGTCCGGCTGGCGCTGCTGGGTCGCGCGCTAGGTCGCCTCGGGTCGCGGTATCGGTTCCGCAATCGAGGAGATGCGGCGGTGGCGTAAGTGGTACAGTGGCTTGCATGCAGCATCCGGCGCGCCGGTTGCGCGACGCGTGGGCTTGAGCCTCCGTGCTGGCCTGTCAGGAGTCGGAGAAGCGCGTCCACTTGGCGCGGTTGCATGCCGCCTGCATGGCTGCCCGCCCCTTTCGCCCGTTGGTCTGGGCAAAAGTGGAGGGTCACTTGTAACCGCTGGGTGGTTGCGCGCGCCGTGCGCGGCGGTTCGGCTTCTTCTGCTCGGAGCCGGTTTGCATGACATGTGGGTCCCAGCCCCCGCGCCGCAGGGGAGGGCTTTGGAGGCGTGTTGGAGAAGACTCAGCCCGTGACGGTTGGGGGCGCAAGCAGGGAGAGTTGCCTTTAAAAGGAGGGCGACCCCTTTCGTAAGGCGACCATGTCTTCTTCCTCCCTTATGCATCGTGTCTTTCCACCTTCCAAGCCCCCGGATGGGGGAAACCGCCGTCTCCGTGCCTCATCGTCGGAGGACACTACTCCATGGGAGTGGGTACCTTTCGGCCATCGTTCGGCTTCAAGGATTTTCATCTCACAGCCCGGCGGCTCCCCTCCGCTGGTGATCACCCAAGACGGTGGCCTCCAGCTCTCGGATGGGGAGAGGCAAACCGGGCTGTGGTCCCGGCCCCGCCCTCAGTGTTGAGGGTGTTCGTCATCCTCGCCGGGGCGGGGAGCGAGGCGAGCCGGGGCTCCACCTCCTACGCGGGTCGGCGGACCACCTCATCTTCTAGCTTCTGGTGGTGGCAATCGCCCTTTAGCCCCACGGCGGAGACATCCTCCAGCCATGCCGGGGAAGGCGAACTGTTGCTGCCCAGCTAGGATGCAACATTCCGTCTTCCTCCTCGCATTCGCAGCGAGGACGGCTGCGAGGATCTGCCGGGGTGCTTAGGGGCGTCCCGCGTTTGCTGGTGATTCACCCAGAGCTTGTCGCTCCACGGGCTTCCCTGGCGGGGAGGTTGTCCGTACCCGCGGGGGCGGAACCGGAGTTCCGTTTGTGATGGCACTTCGAGTGCCGGGTTTTTTGTTCATTTCGGCTTTCGGGGCCTGAACATATATGTAACGTCGGCACAGAGCCGTATTTTTTCCTCATTTCCGAGCACTAAGACTCGTCTGCTGATTATCTGAACCGTTTTACCAAGCATGAGTCGCCCCGTGTCAAGGTGACGAGTGAGGTATCCGTATCCCGGAGGCGTAGGAGTCCCTCGGCTCGGTCGGCCCTGTTGTCCGAGGCTCCTCTAGCTTAGTTAAAGAGACCCCTCGGCCGCTCTTCGACGAGCCGAGGCCGGGGGTAGCGATATCAGCATGAGCAGAGGCGGAGTTGGCTCGAAAATGAAACCTGGTTGGCCGGAGCCTAGCCGAGTTGTCCGTTGGCAGGATCGACGCCGGAGTTGGTCAGCCGAGGCTTCGGACCGGGCTGGTGCCCTCGGAAGGTGGTTGGCCGAGGCCCCAGAGGTGGCCGGCCGAGCCGCCCGCTCGGGCCGGATTCCCGGAGAAGTCCCTGACAGCGATTGCCCGGGCGCGGTGATGACGTCGTCCTTCGGAGCGGAGGCCCTCGGACCGCGTCGCCGTCCGCGGCTAGGTCGGGCCTCGCCGAAGGTGCCGTCGATGCCGAGGGTGTCGCTGCCCCCTTCCAGCGTGACCCGAGCCTGCAGGATCAGCCTGTCTTGTAGTGTGTGCTTTGTGCGACCGTCGAGGCCAGAACACACACCCTTGTCGCGTGTTAAGCTATGTATCTCTTCCTCTTGTTTCGAGTGTCTGGACTTTTTGTCGGTAACAAGGATGTTTGTGCGAGCGAAAGTTGCTTCTCGCGGAAGGTGATGAGTGAGGTATCCGTATCCCGGAGGCGTGGGAGTCCCTCGGCTCGGTCGGCCTTGCCGCTTACGCGCACTTTTACTCGTCCATGAGGCCCTATCACCGACTTGGTCGAGAAAACTCGAAGAATCGCTTCGATAGAAGGGCTTCCGAACGTAGAGACTTGTTCGATCCGCGGAGTCACCTTATCCGAACGCGAGTTACTTATCGCAGAAGGTGATGAGTGAGGTATCCGTATCCCGGAGGCGTAGGAGTCCCTCGGCTCGGTCAGCCTTGACTGCTTACGTGTACCCCGTCGTTTCCAGGACCCACTTTTCGAAGTAGTCAAAAAGCACGAAAGATATTCTGGTAAAAGAGATTTTCTGTTTGAGGAAAATTTTGACGCAGAGGGGGTTTCCCCCCTTTTAGCCCCCGAGGGAGGGTCGGGCTTTGCCGAGGCGAGGCCGACCCTTCCTTGTTGACTAAACTTTGCGTGGGTGCGAGGTATATGAACAACTTGGAAACATCTTAAGGGTAGAAGCGACGTAGCTGTTGGATGTTCCAAGCGTTGCCGTAGACCTCGCCTTGACTGTTGGCCAGCTTGTATGTTCCGGGCTTCAGAACTTTGGCGATGACGAATGGCCCCTCCCAGGGGGGCGTGAGCTTGTGCCTCCCTCGGGCGTCTTGCCGCAGCCGAAGCACCAGGTCGCCCACCTGGAGGTCTCGGGGTCGGATCCCTCGGGCGTGGTAGCGTCGCAGGGACTGCTGATACCGCGCCGAGTGTAGTAAGGCCCTGTCCCGAGCCTCGTCCAGCTGGTCCAGCGAGTCTTCTCGGCTAGCTTGGTTGCTTTCATCGTCGTAGGCCCTCGTCCTCGGGGAGCCGTATTCCAGGTCAGTGGGCAAGACGGCCTCGGCCCCGTAGACCAGGAAGAACGGCGTGAAACCTGTGGCTCGGCTCGGCGTCGTCCTCAGGCTCCAGACCACCGAGGGGAGTTCCTTCATCCATCGCTTGCCGAACTTGTTGAGATCATTGTGAATCCGAGGCTTGAGCCCTTGTAGAATCATGCCGTTGGCACGTTCTACTTGCCCATTCGACATGGGATGAGCTACGGCGGCCCAGTCTACCCGGATGTTGTGATCCTCGCAAAAATCCAAGAATTTTTTGCCGGTGAACTGGGTGCCGTTGTCGGTGATGATGGAGTTTGGGATCCCGAAGCGATGGATGATGTTGGTGAAGAACGCCACCGCCTGCTCGGACCTGATGCCGTTTAGGGGTCGGACCTCGATCCACTTGGAGAATTTGTCGACGGCGACCAGCAGGTGCGTGTAGCCCCGGGGCGCCTTCTGCAGAGGGCCGACGAGGTCCAGACCCCACACAGCGAAGGGCCAGGTGATGGGTATCGTCTGCAGAGCCTGAGCGGGCAGGTGGGTCTGCTTCGCATAGAATTGGCACCCTTCGCAGGCGCGGACAATTCTAGTGGCGTCAGCCACCGCCGTCGGCCAGTAGAAGCCTTGGTGGAAAGCGTTCCCGACGAGGGTTCGAGGTGCTGCATGATGGTCGCAAGCCCCCGAGTGTATTTCCTGCAGGAGTTCCTGACCTTCGGCGATGGAGATGCATCGCTGGAGGATGCCCGAGGGGCTACGGTGGTAGAGCTCCTTCTCATCGCCCAGCAAGACGAACGACTTGGCGCGTCGCGCTACCCGCCGAGCCTCGACTCGGTCGAGGGGCAGTTCTCCTTGGTGGAGATATTGCAGGTACGGGGTCTGCCAATCTTGATCTGGCGTGACCCCGCTCCGCTCCTCCTCGATGCGCAGTGCTTCGCCCTCAGGGGTCGAGGGTTCCTCGGGCTGAACCGAGGATGGCTCGGGCTGGGCCGAGGTCACCTCGGACGGGGCCGAGGGCGTCTCGGGCTCGGGCGTGTCGCCGATCTTGACGGAGGGTTGGTGCAGGTCCCGAGAGAAGACGTCCGGGGGAACCGTTGTTCGCCCCGAGGCTATCTTTGCCAGCTCGTCCGCAGTCTCGTTGTAGCGCCGGACGATGTGGTTAAGCTCGAGCCCGTAGAACTTGTCTTCTAGGCGTCGAACCTCATCACAATAGGCCTCCATCTTCGGGTCGCGGCAGTGGGAGTTCTTCATGACTTGGTCGATGACGAGCTGCGAGTCGCCGCGTGCATCGAGGCGTCAGACCCCTAGCTCGATGGCGATTCGCAATCCGTTGATCAGAGCCTCGTACTCAGCCACATTGTTGGACGCCGGGAAATGGAGGCGGAGCACGTAGCGCAGGTGTTTCCCGAGGGGCGAGACGAAGAGCAGGCCCGCGCCGGCTCCCGTCTTCATCAGCGACCCGTCGAAAAACATGGTCCAGAGCTCCGGTTGGATCGGAGCCGTCGGCAACTGGGTGTCGACCCATTCGGCTACGAAGTCCGCCAGTACCTGGGACTTGATGGCCTTCCGAGGGGCGAACGAGATTGTCTCGCCCATGATTTCCACCGCCCACTTTGCGATCCGTCCCGAGGCTTCTCGGCACTGGATGATCTCCCCCAGGGGGAAGGATGACACCACAGTCACCGGATGAGACTCGAAGTAATGTCGCAGCTTTCGCCTCGTTAGGATCACTGCATACAGCAGCTTCTGGACTTGTGGGTAGCGGATCTTGGTCTCGGACAGCACCTCGCTGACGAAGTAAACTGGCCTCTGAATGGGCAAAGCATGCCCCTCTTCCTGCCTTTCGACCACGATCGCGGCGCTGACCACCTGAGTGGTAGCGGCGACGTAGACCAAGAGGGCTTCTCCATCAGCTGGGGGTACCAAGACGGGCGCCTGGGTGAGGAGCGCCTTCAAGTTCCCGAGAGCTTCCTCGGCCTCGGGAGTCCAAGTGAAGCACTCGGCCTTCCTTAAGAGACGGTACAGGGGCAGGCCTCTTTCGCCGAGGCGCGAGATGAAACGGCTCAAGGCCGCGAGACATCCCATGACCCTCTGTACGCCTTTTAAGTCCTTGATGGGCCCCATGCTTGTGATGGCTGCGATCTTCTCCGGGTTGGCTTCGATGCCCCGCTCGGAGACGATGAATCCCAAGAGCATGCCTCGAGGCACCCCAAAGACGCACTTCTCGGGATTGAGCTTGACGCCCTTCGCCTTGAGACACCGGAATTGAAAGGGAATTAGGCTTAGACCTAGTTCCTAAATAATTTTGGTGGTTGAATTGCCCAACACAAATATTGGACTAACTAGTTTACTCTAGTGCATAAGTTATACAGGTGCAAAAGGTTCACACTCAGCCAATAAAAAGATCAAATATTGGATTCAACAAAGGAGCAGCAAGGCAACCGAGGGCTTCTCTGGCCGGAGGCACCGGACTGTCCGGTGTGCACCGGACCGTCCGGTGCGGCCAGAGGAACTCTTCGCTCTCGGGATTTCTCGGAAGCCGGCGCGCTATAATTCACCGGACTGTCCGGTGTGCACCGGACATGTCCGGTGCTACAAGGAAACGCGGCCTCCGGAACTCGCCAGCCTCGGGTTTGCTCGGCAGCCGCTCCGCTAAAATTCACCGGACTGTCCGGTGTGCACCGGACTGTCCGGTGTACCAGCGGAGCAACGGCTCTCTGCGGCGCCAACGGCTCCCTGCAGTGCATTAAATGCGCGCGCAGCGCGCGCAGTCGTCAGGCACGCCCATGCCGGTGCACCGGACATCAAACAGTACATGTCCGGTGTGCACCGGACACCCAGGAGGGCCCACAAGTCAGAAGCTCCAACGGTCAGAATCCAACGGCAACCGTGACGTGGCAGGGGCACCGGACTGTCCGGTGTGCACCGGACTGTCCGGTGCGCCATCGAACAGAGGACTCCAGCCAACGGTCACTTATGGTGGTTGGGGCTATAAATACCCCAACCACCCCACATTCATGGCCATCCAAGTTTTCCAACTCTCAACCACTTACAAGAGCTAGGCATTCAATTCTAGACACATACAAAGAGATCAAATCCTCTCCAATTCCACTCAAGCCCTTAGTGACTAGCGAGAGAGATTTGCCGTGTTCTTTTGAGCTCTTGCGCTTGGATCGCTTTCTTTCTTTCTCATTTGTTCTTGAGATCATCACTCAATTGTAACCAAGGCAAGAGGCACCAATTGTGTGGTGGCCCTTGCGGGGAAGTTTTGTTCCCGGTTGATTGAGAAGAAGAGAAAGCTCACTCGATCCGTGGGATCGTTTGAGAGAGGGAAGGGTTGAAAAAGACCCGGCCTTTGTGGCCTCCTCAACGGGGAGTAGGTTTGCGAGAACCGAACCTCGGTAAAACAAATCCTCGTGTCACACTCCTATTTGTTTGCGATTTGTTTTGCGCCCTCTCTCGCGGACTCGTTTCCTTACTACTAACGCTAACCCGGCTTGTAGTTGTGATTATTTTTGTAAATTTCAGTTTCGCCCTATTCACCCCCCCTCTAGGCGACTATCAATTGGTATCAGAGCCCGGTACTTCATTAGAGCCTAACCGCTCGAAGTGATGTCGGGAGAACCCGCCAAGAAGGAGATGGAGACCGGCGACAAGCCCACTACAAGCCAAGGGAGCACTTCATCGGAAGAGTCCCGCACCAAGAGAAGGGAGAAGAAGAAGATCTCCTCCAAGCGGAAGGAGAAAAGGTCTTCCTCTTCTCACCACAAGGAGAAGAAGGAAAAGTCTTCTTCTCACAAGCCACATCGGAGTGGGGACAAGCACAAAAGGATGAGGAAGGTGGTCTTCTACGAGACCGACACTTCATCGACCTCCACCTCCGGCTCCGACGCGGCGTCCGTCACTTCTAAACGCCAAGAGCGTAAGAAGTATAGTAAGATTCCCCTACGCTACCCTCGCATTCCTAAACATACACCTTTACTTTCCGTCCCATTAGGCAAACCACCAACTTTTAATGGTGAAGATTATGCTATGTGGAGTAATTTGATGCGATTTCATCTAACCTCTCTCCACAAGAGATTATGGGATGTTGTTGAGTTTGGTGTACAGGTACCATCCGTAGGGGATGAAGACTACGACACGGACGAAGTGGCCCAAATCGAGCACTTCAACTCCCAGGCCACAACCATTCTCCTTGCCTCACTAAGCAAGGAGGAATACAACAAAGTTCAAGGGTTGAAGAACGCCAAGGAAATTTGGGACCTACTCAAGACGGCACACGAGGGTGATGAACTCACCAAGATCACCAAGCGGGAAACGATCGAGGGGGAGCTCGGTCGCTTCCGTCTTCGCCAAGGGGAGGAGCCACAAGACATGTACAACCGGCTCAAGACCTTGGTGAACCAAGTGCGCAACCTCGGGAGCGCAAAATGGGATGACCACGAAGTGGTTAAGGTTATTCTAAGAGCCCTTATTTTCCTTAACCCCACACAAGTTCAATTAATTCGTGGCAATCCTAGATATACACAAATGACCCCCGAGGAAGTTATCGGAAATTTTGTTAGTTTTGAATGCATGATTAAGGGCTCCAAGAAGATCAACGAGCTTGACGAGCCGTCCACATCCGAGGCGCAACCCGTGGCCTTCAAGGCAACGGAGGAGAAGAAGGAGGAGTCTACACCAAGTAGACAACCAATTGACGCCTCCAAGCTCGACAACGAGGAGATGGCCTTAATCATCAAAAGCTTCCGGCAAATCCTCAAGCAACGGAAGGGGAAGGACTACAAATCCCGTTCCAAGAAGGTTTGTTACAAGTGTGGTAAGCCCGGTCACTTTATTGCTAAATGTCCATTATCAAGTGATAGTGACAGGGACAACGACAAGAAGGGCAAGAGGAAGGAGAAGAAGAAGTACTACAAGAAGAAGGGCGGCGATGCCCATGTTTGTCGGGAGTGGGACTCCGACGAAAGCTCAAGCGACTCCTCCGACGACGAGGACGCCGCCAACATCGCCGTCACCAAGGGCCTCCTCTTCCCCAACGTCGGCCACAAGTGCCTCATGGCCAAGGACGGCAAAAAGAAGGTAAAATCAAAGTCCTCCACTAAATATGAAACATCTAGTGATGAGGATGATGATAAAAATGAAGAGGATAATTTGCGTATTCTTTTTGCCAACCTTAACATGGAACAAAAAGAAAAATTAAATGAATTGATTAGTGCCATCCATGAAAAGGATGATCTCTTGGACTCCCAAGAGGACTTCCTAATCAAGGAAAACAAAAAACATGTTAAGGTTAAAAATGCTTATGCTCTAGAAAGAGAAAAATGTGAAAAATTGTCTAGTGAGCTAAGTATTTGTCATGAGACTTTAGACAACCTTAGAAATGAAAATGCCAATTTAATTGCTAAGGTTGATTCTCATGTTTGCATTGATCCTAGAAATGATAATGTTGATTTGCTTGCTAGGATTAATGAGTTAAATGTTTCCATTGCTAGCCTTAGAAATGAAAATGAGAAATTAATTGCTAAGGCTAAGGATTTTGATGTTTGCAATGCTACTATTTCCGACCTTAGAACTAAAAATGATATGTTGCATGCTAAGGTTGTTGAACTTAAAACTTGCAAACCCTCTACATCGAATGTTGAGCATGTTTCCATTTGTACTAGATGTAGAGATATTAATGTTGATGCTATCCATGATCACCTAGCTTTAATTAAGAAACAAAATGATCACATAGCACAACTTAATGCTAAGATTAGAGAGCATGACTTAGAAAATGAAAAATTTAAACTTGCTAGAAGCATGCTCTATAATGGGAGACGCCCGGGCATTAAGGACGGCATTGGCTTCCAAAGGGGAAACAATGTCAAAATTAATGCCCCTCCTAAGAACTTGTCTAACTTTGTTAAGGGCAAGGCTCCCATGCCTCAGGATAACGAGGGTTACATTTTGTACCCTGCCGGGTATCCTGAGAGTAAAATTAAGAAAATTCATTCTAGGAAGTCTCACTCTGGCCCTAATTATGCTTTTATGTATAAGGGTGAGACATCTAGATCTAGGCAACCAACCCATGCCAAGTTGCCTAGAAAGAAAACTACTAATGCATCAAATGATCATGCCATTTCATTTAAAACTTTTGATGCATCTTATGTTTTGACTAGCAAATCTGGCAAGGTAGTTGCCAAAATTGTTGGGGGCAAACACAAGGGCTCCAAGACTTGTGTTTGGGTACCCAAAGTTCTTGTATCTAATGCCAAAGGACCCAAAACCGTTTGGGTACCTAAAACAAAGAACTAAACTTGTTTTGTAGGTTTATGCATCCGGGGGCACAAGTTGGATACTCGACAGCGGGTGCACAAACCACATGACCGGGGAGAAAAGGATGTTCTCCTCATATGAGAAAAACCAAGATCCCCAACGAGCTATCACATTCGGGGATGGAAATCAAGGTTTGGTCAAAGGTTTGGGTAAAATTGCTATATCCCCTGACCATTCCATTTCAAATGTTTTTCTTGTAGATTCCTTAGATTACAATTTGCTTTCCGTATCCCAATTATGTCAAATGGGCTACAACTGTCTTTTTACTGATACTGGTGTAACTGTCTTTAGAAGAAGTGATGATTCAATAGCTTTTAAGGGAGTGTTAGAGGGTCAGCTATACTTAGTAGATTTTAATAGAGCTGAACTCGACACTTGCTTGATTGCTAAGACTAACTTGGGTTGGCTCTGGCACCGCCGACTAGCCCATGTTGGAATGAAGAATCTTCACAAGCTTCTAAAGGGAGAACACATTTTGGGACTAACCGATGTTCATTTTGAGAAAGACAGGATTTGTAGTGCATGCCAAGCCGGGAAGCAAGTTGGTGTTCGTCATCCACACAAAAACATCATGACTACCGACAAGCCACTGGAGCTTCTTCACATGGATTTGTTCGGCCCGATCGCTTACATAAGCATCGGCGGTAGTAAGTACTGCCTTGTAATTGTGGATGACTATTCTCGCTTCACTTGGGTATTCTTTTTGCAGGAAAAATCACAAACCCAAGAGACCTTAAAGGGATTCTTGAGACGGGCTCAAAATGAGTTCGGCTTAAGGATCAAGAAAATTAGAAGCGACAATGGGACGGAGTTCAAAAACTCTCAAATAGAAGGCTTTCTTGAGGATGAGGGCATCAAGCATGAGTTCTCTTCTCCCTACACTCCACAACAAAATGGTGTAGTGGAGAGGAAGAATCGAACTCTATTGGACATGGCAAGAACCATGCTTGATGAGTACAAGACACCGGATCGGTTTTGGGCCGAGGCGGTCAACACCGCCTGCTACGCCATCAACCGGTTATATCTTCATCGAATCCTCAAGAAGACTTCCTATGAACTCCTAACCGGTAAAAAGCCCAATATTTCATACTTTAGAGTTTTTGGTAGCAAATGTTTTATACTTGTTAAAAGAGGCAAAAAATCTAAATTTGCTCCTAAAACTGTAGAAGGCTTTTTACTAGGATATGACTCAAACACAAGGGCATATAGAGTCTTTAACAAGTCCTCAGGACTTGTTGAAGTTTCTTGTGACGTTGTGTTTGATGAGACTAATGGCTCTCAAGTAGAGCAAGTTGATCTTGATAATGTAGGTGAAGAACAGGCTCCATGCATAGCGCTAAGGAACATGTCCATCGGGGATGTGTGTCCTAAGGAATCCGAAGAGCCTCCAAATGCACAAGATCAACCATCCTCCTCCATGCAAGCATCTCCACCAACTCAAGTTGAGGATGAGGCTCAAGATGTTGAACAAGAAAATCAAGAAGATGAGCCACCTCAAAATGACGGCAACGATCAAGGGGGAGATTCAAATGATGAAGACAAGGAGGATGAACAACCAAGGCCGCCACACCCAAGAGTCCACCAAGCAATTCAACGAGATCACCCCGTCGACACCATCCTCGGCGACATTCATAAGGGGGTAACTACTCGATCTCGTGTTGCTCATTTTTGTGAACATTACTCGTTTGTTTCCTCTATTGAGCCAACCAGGGTAGAGGAGGCACTTCAAGATTCGGATTGGGTGATGGCGATGCAAGAGGAGCTCAACAATTTCACGAGGAACGAGGTATGGCACTTAGTTCCACGTCCTAACCAAAATGTTGTAGGAACCAAGTGGGTCTTCCGCAACAAGCAAGACGAGCATGGTGTGGTGACTAGGAACAAAGCTCGACTCGTGGCCAAGGGGTATTCACAAGTCGAAGGTTTGGATTTTGGTGAAACCTATGCACCCGTAGCTAGGCTTGAGTCAATTCGTATATTATTAGCCTATGCTACTTACCATGGCTTCAAGCTCTACCAAATGGACGTGAAGAGTGCATTCCTCAATGGACCAATCAAGGAGGAGGTCTATGTTGAGCAACCTCCCGGCTTTGAAGACAGTGAGTATCCTAACCATGTTTATAGACTCTCTAAGGCGCTTTATGGGCTCAAGCAAGCCCCAAGAGCATGGTATGAATGCCTTAAAGATTTCCTTATTGCTAATGGCTTCAAAGTCGGCAAAGCCGATCCTACTTTATTCACTAAGACTCATGATAATGATTTGTTTGTATGCCAAATTTATGTTGATGATATCATATTTGGGTCTACTAACAAATCTACATGTGAAGAATTTAGTAGGATCATGACACAGAAATTCGAGATGTCTATGATGGGGGAGTTGAAGTATTTTCTAGGATTCCAAGTCAAGCAACTCCATGAAGGCACCTTCATTAGCCAAACGAAGTATACTCAAGACATTCTAAGCAAGTTTGGAATGAAGGATGCCAAGCCCATCAAGACACCCATGGGAACAAATGGGCATCTCGACCTCGACACGGGAGGTAAGCCCGTGGATCAAAAGGTATACCGGTCGATGATTGGATCATTGCTTTATTTATGTGCATCTCGACCGGACATTATGCTTTCCGTTTGCATGTGTGCAAGATTCCAAGCCGACCCTAAGGAATCACACCTTACGGCCGTAAAACGAATCTTGAGATATTTGGCTTTTACTCCTAAGTTTGGGCTTTGGTACCCTCGGGGATCCACATTTGATTTAATTGGTTATTCGGATGCCGATTGGGCGGGGTGTAGGATTAACAGGAAGAGCACATCGGGGACTTGCCAGTTCTTGGGAAGATCCTTGGTGTCTTGGGCTTCAAAGAAGCAAAATTCGGTCGCTCTTTCCACCGCCGAAGCCGAATATATTGCCGCAGGCCATTGTTGCGCGCAATTACTTTGGATGAGGCAAACCCTGCGGGACTACGGTTACAAATTAACCAAAGTCCCTTTGCTATGTGACAATGAGAGTGCAATCAAAATGGCCGACAATCCCGTCGAGCACAGCCGCACTAAGCACATAGCCATTCGGTATCATTTTCTTCGGGATCACCAACAAAAGGGGGATATCGAGATTTCTTATATTAATACTAAAGATCAATTAGCCGATATCTTTACCAAACCACTTGATGAACAATCTTTTACCCGACTTAGGCATGAGCTTAATATTCTTGATTCTAGGAATTTCTTTTGCTAGTCTTGCACGCATAGCACATGAATATACCTTTGATCATGTCTCTTTTATATATGCTATGACTAATGTGTTTTCAAGTGTATTTCAACCAAGTCATAGGTATATTGAAAGGGAATAGGAGTCTTCGGCAAAGACAAAGGCTTCCACTCCGCTCCACTACTCATCCTTCGCCGTCGCTCCGCATCTTCTCTCCAACGTTGGTATAACCTTCACTCATTTATTTCATGACCAAAGGGGGAGAATGTACTTCATTGGGCTCTAATGATTCCGTTTTTGGCGATTCATGCCAAAGGGGGAGAAAATATGAGCCCAAAGCAAAAGGACCGCACCACCACCCCTAATTTTAAATTTGATGATTTTCAATGATAAATTTCAAAATTGGTATCTCTTTGTGTTCTAAAAGGGGGAGCAAGTAGTGTTTTCAAAATTAATGGAAAACCGAGGAGACCTCATTTGAGGGGGAGTTTTGCTTAGTCAAAGGAAAAGCATTGGAAATAGGGGGAGAAAATTCCATATCTTGAAAATGCTTTGCAAAATCTTTTTCATTTACCTTTGACTATCTTGCAAAAGTACTTTGAAAAGAATTTACAAAAGAATTTGCAAAAACAAAACTCGTGGTGCAAATGTGGTCCAATATGTGAAAAATAAAGAAAACATCCATGCGCATCATATAAATTTATATTGGCTCAATTCCAAGCAACCTTTGCACTTACATTATGAAAACTAGTTCAATTATGCACTTCTATATTTGCTTTGGTTTGTGTTGGCATCAATCACCAAAAAGGGGGAGATTGAAAGGGAATTAGGCTTAGACCTAGTTCCTAAATAATTTTGGTGGTTGAATTGCCCAACACAAATATTGGACTAACTAGTTTACTCTAGTGCATAAGTTATACAGGTGCAAAAGGTTCACACTCAGCCAATAAAAAGATCAAATATTGGATTCAACAAAGGAGCAGCAAGGCAACCGAGGGCTTCTCTGGCCGGAGGCACCGGACTGTCCGGTGTGCACCGGACCGTCCGGTGCGGCCAGAGGAACTCTTCGCTCTCGGGATTTCTCGGAAGCCGGCGCGCTATAATTCACCGGACTGTCCGGTGTGCACCGGACATGTCCGGTGCTACAAGGAAACGCGGCCTCCGGAACTCGCCAGCCTCGGGTTTGCTCGGCAGCCGCTCCGCTAAAATTCACCGGACTGTCCGGTGTGCACCGGACTGTCCGGTGTACCAGCGGAGCAACGGCTCTCTGCGGCGCCAACGGCTCCCTGCAGTGCATTAAATGCGCGCGCAGCGCGCGCAGTCGTCAGGCACGCCCATGCCGGTGCACCGGACATCAAACAGTACATGTCCGGTGTGCACCGGACACCCAGGAGGGCCCACAAGTCAGAAGCTCCAACGGTCAGAATCCAACGGCAACCGTGACGTGGCAGGGGCACCGGACTGTCCGGTGTGCACCGGACTGTCCGGTGCGCCATCGAACAGAGGACTCCAGCCAACGGTCACTTATGGTGGTTGGGGCTATAAATACCCCAACCACCCCACATTCATGGCCATCCAAGTTTTCCAACTCTCAACCACTTACAAGAGCTAGGCATTCAATTCTAGACACATACAAAGAGATCAAATCCTCTCCAATTCCACTCAAGCCCTTAGTGACTAGCGAGAGAGATTTGCCGTGTTCTTTTGAGCTCTTGCGCTTGGATCGCTTTCTTTCTTTCTCATTTGTTCTTGAGATCATCACTCAATTGTAACCAAGGCAAGAGGCACCAATTGTGTGGTGGCCCTTGCGGGGAAGTTTTGTTCCCGGTTGATTGAGAAGAAGAGAAAGCTCACTCGATCCGTGGGATCGTTTGAGAGAGGGAAGGGTTGAAAAAGACCCGGCCTTTGTGGCCTCCTCAACGGGGAGTAGGTTTGCGAGAACCGAACCTCGGTAAAACAAATCCTCGTGTCACACTCCTATTTGTTTGCGATTTGTTTTGCGCCCTCTCTCGCGGACTCGTTTCCTTACTACTAACGCTAACCCGGCTTGTAGTTGTGATTATTTTTGTAAATTTCAGTTTCGCCCTATTCACCCCCCCTCTAGGCGACTATCAGGAATGCCACTTCAAGGTCGGAGAGAAGGTCGGAGGCTTTCCTCGTCTTGACTACGATGTCATCGACGTAGGCCTCGACCGTGCGACCGATGTGTTCGCCGAACACATGGTTCATGCACCGCTGGTACGTTGCACCCGCGTTCCTCAAACCGAACGGCATGGTGACATAACAGTACATGCCGAAGGGCGTGATGAAAGAAGTCGCGAGCTGGTCGGACTCTTTCATCTTGATTTGATGATACCCTGAGTAGGCATCGAGGAAAGACAGGGTTTCGCACCCTGCAGTGGAGTCCACGATTTGATCGATGCGAGGTAGAGGGTAGGGGACCTTCGGACATGCTTTGTTGAGACCAGTGTAGTCTACACACATCCGCCATTTCCCCCCTTTCTTCCTCACAAGTACAGGGTTGGCAAGCCATTCGGGATGGAATACCTCTTTGATGAACCCTGCTGCCATCAGCTTGTGGATCTCCTCGCCTATCACCCTGCGCCTTTCCTCGTCGAATCGGCGCAGAGGCTGTCTGACCGGTCGGGCTCCGGCCCGAATATCCAGCGAGTGCTCGGCGACATCCCTTGGTATGCCGGGCATGTCCGAGGGACTCCACGCAAAGACGTCGGCGTTTGCGCGGAGAAAGTCGACGAGCACTGCTTCCTATTTGGGGTCGAGCCCGGAACCGATCCGGATCTGCTTGGAGGTGTCGCCACTGGGGTCGAGAGGGACGGCCTTAACCGTCTCCGCTGGCTCGAAGTTGCCGGCATGTCGCTTCACGTCCGGCACCTCCCGGGAGAGGTTTTCCAGGTCGGCGATGAGGGCCTCGGACTCGGCGAGGGCCTCAGCGTACTCCATGCACTCCACATCGCATTCGAACGCGTGTTTGTACGTGGGACCGACGGTGATGACCCCATTGGGGCTCGGCATCTTGAGCTTCAGGTAGGAGTAGTTGGGGATGGCCATGAACTTCGCGTAGCATGGCCTTCCCAACACTGCGTGGTAGGTTCCTCGGAACCCGACCACCTCGAACGTCAAAGTCTCCCTTCGGAAGTTGGAGGGTGTTCCGAAGCAGACAGGAAGGTCGAGCTGTCCGAGGGGCTGGACGCGCTTCCCAGGAATGATCCTGTGGAAGGGCGCAGCGCCTGCTCGGACGGATGACAGATCGACGCGCAGGAGCCTGAGGGTCTCGGCGTAGATGATATTGAGGCAGCTGCCCCCATCCATCAAGACCTTGGTGAGCTTGACGTCGCCGATGACGGGATCGACGACGAGCGGGTACTTCCCCGGGCTCGGCATGTGGTCGGGGTGGTCATCCTGGTCGAAGGTGATGGGCTTGTCGGACCAGTCTAGGTAGACTGGCGCCGCCACCTTCACCGAGCAGACCTCCCGACGCTCTTGCTTACGATGCCGAGCCGAGGCATTCGCCGCATGCCCTCCGTAGATCATGAAGCAGTCGCGGACCTCGGGGAACTCTCCTGCTTGGTGATCTTCCTTTTTGTCGTCGTCGCGGGCCCTGCCACCCTCTGCGGGTGGCCCGGCCCGGTGGAAGTGGCGCCGAAGCATGACGCACTCCTCGAGGGTGTGCTTGACGGGCCCCTGATGGTAGGGGCACGTCTCCTTAAGTGCCTTGTCGAAGAGGTTGGCGCCTCCGGGGGGCTTCCAAGGGTTCTTGTATTCGGCGGCGGCGACAAGGTCCGTGCTGGCGGCGTCGCGTTTCGCTTGCGACTTCCTCCTGCCTTTCTTCTTGGCGCCGAGCGGAGTAGACGCCTCGGGAGCATCCTCCGACGGGCGGCCCTGGGGCTGCTTGTCCTTTCGGAAGATGGCCTCGACCGCATCCTGACCAGAGGCGAACTTGGTGGCGATGTCCATCAGCTCGCTCGCCCTGGTGGGGGTCTTGCGACCCAACTTGCTCACCAGGTCACGGCAGGTGGTGCCGGCAAGGAATGCGCCGATGACATCGGAGTCGGTGATGTTGGGCAGCTCGGTGCGCTGCTTCGAGAATCGCCGGATGTAGTCCCGAAGAGACTCTCCCGGCTGTTGCCGGCAGCTTCGGAGGTCCCAGGAATTCCCGGGGCGCACGTACGTGCCCTGGAAGTTGCCGGCGAAAGCTTGGACCAGATCCTCCCAGTTGGAAATCTGCCCCGGAGGCAGGTGCTCCAACCAAGCGCGAGCAGTGTCGGAGAGGAACAGGGGAGGTTGCGGATGATGAGGTTGTCGTCGTCCGTTCCACCCAGTTGACAGGCCAGGCGGTAGTCCGCGAGCCACAATTCCGGTCTCGTTTCCCCCGAGTACTTTGTGATAGTAGTCGGGGGTCGGAATCGGGGCGGAAACGGCGCCCGCCGAATGGCCCGGCTGAAGACCTGCGGACCGGGTGGTTCGGGCGAGGGACTCCGATCCTCCCCGCTGTCGTAGCGTCCTCCACGCCTGGGGTGATAACCTCGGCGCACCCTTTCGTCGAGGCGGGCCCGACGGTCGCGATGAGGGTGCTCGTCGCCGAGGTGGCCCGGGGCCGCAGGCGCGGTGTTGCGCGTGCGCCCGGTGTAGACCGAGGCTTCCCGCATGAGTCGGGAAGTCGCGGCACGAGGTTCTGAGGGGTACCCCTGCCTTCGGGAGGCAGAGCTCTCGGCCCGCCGGGCCGCAGCGCCTTCCAGGAGATGCTTGAGCTCTCCCTGGATTCGCCGACCCTCGGTGGTTGATGACTCCGGCATCGCGCGGAGGAGCATCGCTGCGGCTGCCAGGTCCTGACCGGTTCCGCCGGATGCGGGTGGCGGTCTGTCCCTGGCATCGTTGGCGATGCGGTGCCGGAGACCCTGGGGCAGGTGACGTATTTCTCCGGCCGGGGGCTGGCCCGCCCATACCTGCCCGACGTCCCGGCGGATTGCCTCGAGCGCTCCTGCTCCCTCATCGAGCCCGGCCTGCGCCCCGCGGACTTGCTCAAGCTGTGGGTCGTGACCCCCCGCCGGAACGGGGACCACAGCTAGCTCCCGCGAGATGTCTGCGCGAGGCGCTGGCCTAGGGAGATCACCATCCTCCGGCATGCCGAGACAGCTGCCTCCAGAGGGATCCCCTAGCTCGACGTGGAAACATTCACGGCTCGGGCCGCAGTCCTTGTCGTCAAGGTTGCGGCTGCCGTCGGAACAGTCGGAGAGGCAGTAGTTGCATGCGGTCATGAAGTCCCGCATGGCACTGGGGTCGCCAGATCCAGAGAAATCCCAGCAGATGCTGGGTCGTCATCTTCCTCGGACCCAGAGGGTCCGTAGGTCGAGACGCCCGTCAATCGGTCCCAAGGCGACCGCACACGAAACCCGAAAGGGGTTGCACTCGCCTCAACGTGAGCGCCCGCCAGAGCGAGGTCACTAGGCGGGTTGAGGTCGAGTTGAAATGACAAAGGATGGGAATCAGCCGGTACCTTTTGGTCGACGAGGAGCGACGAAGTCACATCGGGGGCTGATCGCGCCGTCGTCCTGGGTGCGAGGGCGACGTCCTGCAGGCCTTCCGTGAGCGCGCTGGCGTCGTCCACTTGCTCGGGGTCGGCGTGTCGCGGGGGGACGGCGCTCGCCTTCGCCTCAAACGCGAGGGTGATGCCCGACGCGTCCTCCGTTAGGGCGCTGGGGATGTCGATTTGCTCGACAGCCGACTGAGCGCAGCCTCCCGCTCGGCCCTGGTTGCCCCGCCTCCTCCTCCGATGGCGAGGGAGAGGATGGGGCGAGCTCGAAAGTTGTCCTTCTCCCACGCGGGAAAGACGTCGTCGATTCCGCCGCCGGCGGGCGGGCTGTCCGCCACCATTGTCGCTGTCGCGCGGCGGTGGAAGGAGTATCATGTCGTAGCTGCCGTCGAAAGACATGAACTCGAGGCTCCCGAAATGGAGCACCGTCCCGGGTTGAAGAGGTCGTTGGAGACTGCCCATCTGGAGCTTGACGGGAAACTGCTCGTCAACACGCAGCAGGCCCCTACCTGGCGCGCCAACTGTCGGCGTTTCGAGACCGGGGGGTCCCTAGGCCGACGAGTGAGTGTGCCGCGTGCCCCAGCCCAGATGGGTCGAGCGCGTGGGCGAGCGCGAAGGGGGGAAAGAGCGAGGTGGCCGGAGCCGGGTCGTGAGGGAGGCGGAGATCCCGCGGCCTTCGTGTTCGTCCCGCGCCCAGGTCGGGTGCGCTTGCAGTAGGGGGTTACAAGCGTCCGCGCGGGTGAGGGGAGCGAGCGGCCCCAAGAGAGCGCCTGCCCCTGCCCTCGTTCCCGCGAGGCCAACCTTCTCTAAGAAGGCTCTGGTCCTTCCTTTTATAGGCGTAAGGAGAAGATCCAGGTGTACAAATGGGGGTGTAGCAAGGTGCTACGTGTCTAGCGGGGGAGAGCTAGTGCCCTAAGTACATGCCAAGGTGGCAGCCGGAGAGATCTTGGCACCCAGCTGGTGTGGCGTCGTGGCCGTCGGAGAAGCAATGGAGCCTGGCGGGGGGGACAGCTGTCGGAGTGGTTGGGCCCTTGCTGACGTCCCCCTTCTTCCGTAAGGGAGCTGAGAACCGCCGTCGTCATGGGTCCAGTGGGGCGCCATCATTGCCTATCTGGCGGAGCTAGCCAGATGGGACGTCGGTCCTGTTTTCTGCGGCCCGAGTCGGCTCGGGGTAGGGTGATGATGGCGCTTCCTGTCGACGTGGCGGACTTGTGCCCTAGGTCGGGCGACGTGGAGGCTCCTCCGAAGCCGAGGTCGAGTCTGTCCTGCATGGCCGAGGCTGAGCCCGAGCTCCTGGGTCGGGCGAGGCGGAGGTCGTTCGGCAGAGGCCAGGGCGGAGTCGGAGCCCTGGGTCGGGCGAAGCGGAGTTCGTCGTCTTCCGGGGCCTTAGCCCGAGTCCGAGCCCTGGGTCGGGCGGAGCGGAGTTCGCCGTCTTCCGGGGCCTTAGCCCGAGTCCGAGCCCTGGGTCGGGCGGAGCTTCCTATGGCGCTTTTGGCCAAGCCTGGCCGCCCGTCAGTCTCACTCTTTGCGTTAAATGCCCCAGTGACTTGGTCGGTCGGCGCGGTGATTTAGTCAGGGTTGCTTCTTAACGAAGGCAAGGCCTCGGGCGAGCCGGAGATGCGTCTGCCGTAAAAAAGGGGGCCTCGGGCGAGACGGAAACACCTCAGGGTCGGCTGCCCTTGCCCGAGGCTAGTCTCGGGCGTGGCGTGATCGAGTCGTTCGTACGGACTGATCCCTGACTTAATCAAACCCATCAGGCCTCTGCAGCTTTATGCTGATGGGGGTTACCAGCTGAGAATTAGGCGTCTTGAGGGTACCCCTAATTATGGTCCCCGACACGCGGTTTCCTTTTTTCCCCCTTGTGTTCCATCTCGCGCCGACCCATCTAGGCTGGAACACGCAGCGACAATTTACTCGTCGGTCCAGAGACCTCAAGGTCGAAACACCGACAATACTTTATATATATTACGGTAAGTCTATTAGAGAAATATATGTAACTTATGATGCAGATATGGGTGGTAATAGATCGCGATTCAAATGTTTCTTCACTAATTGTTAGGGCTATAAATTTTTCAGTAAAAAATGAATATAAATAGAATCTGATCCGATTATTAAATTTTATAGTGTAAAATTTATAGTCCGTTATAACTCTACGTGCATATGATTGGGGAAAAACGATCCACAGCAAAAATGGACCCTATCATGCTTAACGAAACTTGGGAATCTTCGGTTACACAACATGTGCTGCCTATCCTGCGTGTAGTGGAATTGGACAAATGGTATTCTTCATGTCTAAGTCTAACTAGCGACAGGGCGAAAGCGAGAGGGAACGCCGTCCAATTCAAGCGCGGCCCACTTCTAGTTCGGAGCTAGCATCGGCCTTGAGGCTCACGTGGGCAGCAAGTTTTACAATAGTATGGTCAACGTGACAACGATACCGTGGTTTAGAAAACTTTAGTATAGACCCTAGTATAAATATTTTTAAAAAACAGAGGTATTCAAAATAGTGTTTTACAGAGTTCAACCAAACACTTTTCATTCAGAATACTTTGAAATATCATAGTATTGCATTGGAACTGGCTAGCGAAAGTTGCTTTTGTATTTTTCTTTCTACCATTTTTCCTTGTTTATTTTTGTTCTTTGTTTTCTGTGGGTTTCTATTATTCTTTTCGCTTAAATTTTCTTTTCTCTGTGGGGTTTTATTCCCCGTTTTCTTTTTTTATTTTACTGTAATTGATTGTTTTGCGTATGACGTGTCGTGTGATATACAAGCAATGTGCTATAATAGGGTTTCGGATGTACCAAGTAATATGCTCTATTGTTACCTCCGAGTATTCATATAATATTTGTGAGATATTCTTTGATATAGTTTAGGTTATTCAAGATTTCAAGTAATGTTCATGTGTTTTTTGTATTCTCCCTCAACTACACCTTTCCTTTTTCTTTTTAAATCTGTGTTTCCCTATATGTATGGTTGTGATGTTTACAAAGTATACATGTGATATTCTATGATACTGCCTCCATTTTTCTTTATTTGATGCCGGATAGTACAAATATACACTAACAAATGTCAAATAAAAAAAATCTGGAGGGAGTATATTTTATGATGTGCTTTATGATGTCTCGCGATGACGCAAGTCTAAAGAAAGACGAGATACCATAGTGAAGAAAGTTCTCTTTCACGTAATCCTAGTTACTTTTATTTACATTCGAGTATTCAATGATATGCGAGAGAGTAACATTTTTTTTAGAGAGGATGAGGCAAAGGCCGCTCCCACTTTGGCGCCTGGAAGTCAAGTACATTGGTCCATATTGGTATGGTATCCATCTAGCCCAAAACTTAAGCAGATTGAACCCAAGTACAGGAAACAAGACCAACTCGGGCATCATTCATTTCCAAAGCGAAACCCGAAAAAAATACTAAGATCAGGCGATGTTGAGATAATGAGATTGGTCATGCTGCTCTTGCTGTTTGCTCTCGCCCTACTCCAGTCCATACTCATTCATTTTTTTTTGGCCGGCAGACACACCGAGGCGTACGCTGGCCAGCAAGGACCAAGACAATCTGGCAATCTGGTGCTCTGTTTTCCTGCGGTTGCTTTGGCTCAATAATTGCAGTTGCTTTCCAAATCTGTTGATTTTCAGTTCGGTAGGACTGTCTTAACCTTGCAGGTTGAGATTTTATTCTCAATCCGGTCTGCAAGCCTAGCAAATATGAGTGTAAATGGTTTGATCCTGCTTAAACCGCTCAAAAACCTTGGATCAACAAGCCTAGTTCCTAGTACTAAACAAAGGATGCGTTCAACGAACAATTTTTGCCAAGCACGCCACTGAAAGTTAGCAACGTCCCGGCCAAAACAAACACCGACGACGTCGTGATCATAGGTTGTTGCGTTAACAACTAGCTCAATCTCTATGGCTGCGCGCCTACGGCCTACGGCCTACGGGGCGGAATCTGAACTGGCCATCAATCAAAAGAACACGGCCCATCTTACCGCACACCGAGGTGGCGGCGTGGCGCCCGTGAATTAGCCCGCCGGCCGGCACACCTGTCGGCTACCGGCTGGCGCCAGCGCAGCGGGCCGTGCCCATGATACGCATACGCCTCGCGGGGCGCGGCCGCGGGGCACGGGAAAGCGCGCGGCGCGGCGCAGCGCAGCGCAGCGCCTCGTCCGTCCAGTGAGGCGACGGCGTGGCGTGGGTGGCACTACCACGGCAGGACAGCTCATGCCTCGATAGTCATTGCTGTTTTGTCTTCTCTGCCCCTCCTGTTTCCATCGCTTCGCACACTCCGATTTCCGTTCCCGTCAACGACCGCTGTATCTTCGCACCGACCAACGGGCCCGCCGGCCGTCGATCTCATCTCCTGTTGGCTGTTGCGAAGCACCTTGCCCCTAAACCCGTCCACGAGCCAGCTCGCGTCAGGGGCATAAACGTCCACTGCAGATCCCTTGCTTCAGGGGCATAAACGTCCACTCCCCCACTTAACCGTCACCACGACCACAGCCGCCCACTTGCATCGCCGTTGCGGAAGTGCGGAGCGCGCCGCCAAAACAAACGCGTCCTGCTGCCGGAATCAGAAGATCCCGAGGGGTTCTGATCTGAGGGCCCACCATCCTCTCTACACGGCACAGGAACCCAACTACTACTACTACTATCGTTGGATTCGTTGCCAGGGAGCTCAACCGACTCGGGACCAAAATCGGCTGCTGTTGCTGCCTGGGACGAAATCGGAGGCATCCGCCTTTCTCGAGAGATCGAGCTCCGCCCCGGAGCAGGCGAGCCAGGCGGTGCCGCTGCTGCCTGCTGGTGGGTTTACAACATAGGGATGGAGTCGAGATCCATCCGGATTCGACATTCGAGGTCTTCTGCTTTGCTGGTAAGTAACCCTAACCTTCTTGGATGGAAACCGTTGAGCTTAGATGCACGCGATGTTATTTTTGGTACGTGCTGTGAGCAGCGCGCAGCCGGGTTCAAATCATACATCCTTTCCGTCACTTGACCCTGTTACTTCCCGGCGGCGGAGTGGAGCACCAATTTATCCAAGGTTCGGCCCGATTGGATTGGCTTATCCTTCCTCTATAGAACGCGCGTCATGGATCTCAGTTGAAGACATAGGTCTTTTCATCAAGGTCCTAGTGCATTTGAATTGGAGTGGATTACTGATATAAAAAAACTGAAACTGGAGGATTTTATCTTAAATCCGTTATGTGACCATGGCTATTGTGGCTAATGGTATGTGTCTGAAACATGTAATACTTGTTTAAATCGGCCGAGCTGATTAAACCATATGTGTGATCTTCAAGGCTTTTAACCCGTAATGCGACTTTGGTGGTAGAGCCATAATGCATTGAAGTTCATCTGATGTTCCCTAGCTCTTAAAGTACCTGTTTAACATCTGACCTTAAATCACGATTGTCACTACGCCTATGTCTATATATCCTAATCGAATTGTTCCTATTGGCAGTTTTAAACCAGTAGAGGCAGAGGACTTGGGAATGCTGAAAAATGTGCCTGCAAACCGACGGGGGAATCTTTTGTGCAAACAAGATTCGACCTCTGTTCAAGCAGATATTGTTGGCTTCTCACGAGTATGGGCTTCATGCCGATACTGCTCTTCTTCTCAATGATTCAAAGCTCAATAGATTGAAGGCCTTTATATTTGTTGGCCATCTCCTTGGAGACGACGGTTAAAATCTTCTACATTCTTTGATAAGTGGTGTGGCGCTTGTTCATTATTCTATCGTTGCATAGTTTGATACGATGGATGGGAGGAGGACAATTTTGATGGGACGGTATGAAATTGGTAAACAGCTGGGACAAGGAACCTTTGCAAAGGTCTTTTATGCTCGTAACCTTACTACTGGCCTGGCTGTTGCCATAAAGATGATTAACAAGGACAAGGTCATGAAGGTTGGGCTCATGGAGCAGATAAAGAGGGAGATCTCAATAATGAGGTTAGTGAAGCATCCAAATATTCTTCAGCTTTATGAGGTTATGGCTAGCAAGAGCAAAATTTATTTTGTTCTGGAGTATGCTAAAGGTGGTGAGCTTTTCAACAAAATTGCTAAGGGGGGAAAGCTCAGTGAGGATGCTGCGAGGAAATATTTCCAGCAGTTGGTCAGTGCTGTTGATTTTTGCCACAGTCGAGGTGTCTATCACCGTGACTTGAAGCCTGAAAACCTTCTACTTGATGAGAATGAAAACCTTAAAGTCTCAGATTTTGGCCTAAGTGCTCTAGCTGAGTCCAAGAGGCAAGATGGTCTCCTGCATACCACATGTGGAACTCCAGCTTATGTTGCTCCTGAAGTGCTGAGTAGAAAAGGTTATGATGGTGCAAAGTCTGATGTATGGTCTTGTGGAGTAATTCTTTTTGTGCTTGTGGCTGGTTACCTTCCTTTCCATGACACAAATTTGATAGAGATGTACAGGAAGATTTCCAGAGCCGAGTTTAGATGCCCTCGTTTTTTCTCAACTGAGCTGAAGGATCTGCTACATAAAATCCTTGTTCCAGATCCAAACACTAGAATTTCTATCTCGAGGATAAAGAGGAGTGCTTGGTACAGAAAACCGGTTGAAGTACATGCAAAGAAAAATGAGGCAGAAACAAGCGAGAATACTTGTACCGGTGAAGGTACAACTTCTGTCTCAACAGAGTGCAGTACGTCTGAGGGAAATCAAGGGCCATTAAGCCTCCCAAACTTGAATGCATTTGACATCATCTGTCTCTCAACAGGTTTTAATCTTTCTGGGTTTTTTGAGGATAAGTATGGTCGCAGGGAAGAGAGATTTACTACCAGACAGCCTGTAACAACAGTATTTACAAAGCTGAAGGAGCTTGCCAAACGCCTAAAGTTGAAGGTCAAGAAGAAAGAAAATGGGACCTTGAAATTGGCAGCTCCGAAGGAAGGAAAGAAGGGTATGCTTGAGCTTGATGCAGAGATTTTTGAGGTTGCTCCTTCTTTGCTCTTAGTTGAGTTAAAAAAAACCAATGGGGACACGCTGGAGTATCAAAAGCTAGTGAAAGAGGAGATAAGGCCAGCACTGAAGGATATTGTTTGGGTTTGGCAAGATGATCAACACCAGTGCTCACAATCACCAGAGTCTCTATTGTCACCACCAGAGACACAGGATGAGTTGCGATTATCATTGCCTCAGCAAGAGGGTCAAGACTTGTTAGAAGCCCCATTGCCATTACTATCGCTTGACCAGTTGAAATCACCAACTGCCCCAGAGCAAGCAGAGCAACTGCCACAACCAGAACAGTTGCAAACACCAATCGCTCCAGAGGAGCAAATTAACTAGCTCTAACAGCCAGCTGGTAATTCATATGCCCCTCTCAGCCATAGTTCATAGTTCTATTCCGGTTTTTACTCTTTGTTCCGGCTTTTCTATTTCTTCTGGAATTGTAAAGCTGTATGCCTGTATGTACTGCAGAAATGACATGTATTCCAGTTTGAAATGATATAATACATCATACATCCGATGTTAAACCAAAATTTTGGAAGGAATAATATTCATTGACCAGCACTATTGAGTTGTATGAATTTATGACCGAAAAGTCTTCATGATTGGTTTCCTCTACTATCACAGCTGTAAGCAGATTTATTGCTGTGGATTTTGGCTGTTATGGCTGTATTCTAAGTTCGTCGCGGAGATTTGTTTCCCTCGCGTAGTGCTCTGTGTGTCTTAGGTTTGAGCCTTGCTAATTGCCATGTTGATTAGGTAGATAATGTGGCAAAAAATTCTTCACGCTTCGGTTTGCTTACTGCAGATGCCAAAAAAGCAAAGGAAAAAGGTCCCGACAAAAAGAAAGGATTTGCATGTACAATATCAGCAGTGGAGTGTTGAGTTAGGCTCAACTCGTGTCATTTACTATTTCTCCTTTCACCTTGCAATCCGAAAATTTACCCTTCCTGTACCAAAATGCATCTATCTGTTCTGTTTTTTTTTTTTGCTTTCTTTGGATTGCTGTTATCCACGAATTAAACAAACGATATGAATAAGTTTTCATTATAAATTGCCATTTTTTTGTTTCTTTATAGAAATATGTGTGGATCGTGAAGAAAATGATAACAAAAATAGTTGATACTTCTTTGAGGGAGGTGGAAATTTCTTGAGGTATTAGTGCTTTGAAATGATTCAGTAACCTCTTCCAAACAGATCGTAGTACACTTGCTGTCCATGTCCTGCAGAGGAACGTCTCTCCTGGAAACATACAAAGGCATCCAGACATGTCCCCATCGAAGAAACAGTTAACAAACAACAATGATTCGCTGTGCTGGTCAAATGAAAAATATGACTACTCTTGCTCTTGGTTGGATGACCGGGCAATGATTTCAGCTTTGCTTAATGTGGTCATAGAAGAAGACTCTGCAAGTCTACTCCCCCCGGTACTGTATTCAGTGGCACCATATTCTCTGGTTTATAGCTCCGGGCCATTCTAATTCCCTACATATTGTTCTATCTGTTTCAGGAGCGCTCTCCCCTCCTCTTGTAGCTGGTGTGGAGGCTGAGCTGCATCCGGTCTCTGTTGGCCATAAGAGCATGGATGCAGAAATGAAACAGCCATTTGAGGTAAACTACCATGTGATCTGTTCGGATGCTTTCTAAGATTTCGTTGTGGATTTCTAGATCTGTTTTAGCTGTTGATTTTTCACATAGTTGTGCAAGTATTATCTCATTCTAGTACTTTTCATGTGCTGCTTGTATATTCTCAATCTCAAACATATAGCAAACCTTAGTAAGTTTAGTTTCTTCCATTTCTGCACTTCGAAAGCAGAGTTCAACGTGGAACATGATTGTTTGGTTGTAGCAGTTACATTACAGATATTTGTACCCCCACCCCTCATCAGGCTATCTAGTCAAATTCATGTTAGGCAACTTTGCCTTGTGCCCAAGTAGTAATCTCGTTTTGCGGTCTTGCTGTGCAGGGATCCATGTCCCTGAACATCGACAGCGAAGGTGAACCCCACATTGGAAATGGATCGATCGTCGTCGAGAACCCTGCATCTGACCTGGTGAAGTCAGAATCTGACCGAATAAAAACCTTTTACCAGACGGTCCTGTCGGCTATCATGGTGTTCGTCACGGCGGCGCTATCAAGCTACAAGGACATGAAGCCTCTTTACTCGACCACAAGCCACGGCAAAGCTCACCTCAGCAACCTCCTAGTCGACGAGGGCCTATTCATATTCATGACCTTCTTGTGTGCTATGGTCCTAATGATGTCTGAGTTCGTCGTGCACCAGCATGGCCGGCGGGGCCATGTCTGGTGCTGGGTTCGCACCATTCTCGTTGCAGTCACCGGTGTGATGCTAATCGTGGCTGACACAATCCTCCTCATCGTGACGAACCGAAGCAACATGTTGCTGTCAGTTCTTCTTGTACCGGAGGTGTTGCTTTTCGGCGTGGCCGTGAGCGTTGGAGCATGGATGCAAGAGAGTTTACCCAGCTCGGAGCTTGGCAGCAGGTACGATTCGGCCATGAAGGGAACCTTTGATATAGCTACAGTTGGCACCATTGTCTCGTTCACGCTTCAGGGGGGCATCGTCTTTGGCTACCTGAAAACCCCAGACAGTAATCAGGTCAAGCATGACCCGCCGCTGGACCTCGCTGCGTGCTATGCCACCTCGACGCTCTCCCTGACCGGAATGACAATGTGTGCCTTGCCGCTGGCATATCTCCCCAACGGCATGCTGGAGGTTCTCGTCAGAGTCGTCGAGAGGCTTAGGAGTGCTGTGCTGGCCGCTCTGGCGATGATGGCGCTGGTCGTCTCAGTGAAGTTCCTGGATGGACTCGTCGTGGTCTCCTTCTTTCCTGACGCCGTCACGATTGCCCTGTACTACGTGGTGAAGCTGTTCTCGGCATGTCAACCCCGAGAGGAGATCTCACAGCTGGACTTCACCTTCCGGATCGTTGCCGCCGCGGGGTTCACGCTAATGACTGGACTCTATGCGGCTTTTACGGGGACAGATCACTATGGCTTCAACCTCAAGACCGCTATGTTCATCCTGTTGCTTGCAGTTGTGTCGAGCTTGAGCCGTCTGGCAATCCCACTTCACATGCCTGAGGCGGGAGTGGGAGGAGTCATCGAGTTCGGCATTGTTAGTGTAGCTCTCGCTTTTCCCCTGCTGGCGCTTCTGGCTGCCATTCCATTGGTGCTCAAGGTCTTCGTCGACCATTACATCAATCGCTAGTCTTTGGGTTGCCTGGCGTAATTCTTCCTGTGGTACAGTGCCAGTAATGAATGATGCGTTTTTAAACTAAGGGCATAAATTTAAAAATCTTATTTTCTTTACTGCATTTACTCAGTATCGGTTGCTTGTTTGGAAGAGCAACAACAAGAGACTAGCCAGATCCTTTTTGTAAGGATAAATTTGGTTATTATTAGAAGAAAAACGTCTTTAAATTTAGTAGCTCTCTATTCCTACATTTTTACTCTTTATTTTATTTTAGATAGCCTACTTCGCTCATCATATAAAGTTCTGAATTTATGGTGTATGTTGAACTAGTCTACTTTTTAAAAATCTATTTTAGAGAGTAGCTAACTTAGTAAATTTGGCTAGTTTCTTAGAGTTGCTCTAAGGTGGTGTTTTAATGCATTCGAGTTAATAGTTAGTTGGCTGAAAAATTACTGGGAGAATTAGTAAGCTAATGAATATCTAGCTAACTATTAGCTACTTTGCTAAACTGTTTGAATATCTTCAGTTAATTTTAGTGCAGTTAACTATTAAATCTAGTGCATTTAAACATGACTTAAGTTTCCTAATATTACTCATCCCTATAGATGTATTTGGCAGAAAAAGATTCTTGCTGATCCATGGTTATATTTCAATTCTTATTATGGATCGGTTTTGGTTCAGGCCCTGTTTCTTTCACTTTGTTTCGTGGAATTAGAATCTAACTAATGGAGTAAGTTATTTTTTTAGAACGTGTCATAACTTTTCAAATTTTATATATAAGGTATCTCAAGTTTATTGGATGAGAGTTGAAAATTGATTTTATAGATTTACCTGCTACTTTTCTACTTTTCTAATGTATAACTTATATCACACTTTTTTATTGGTTTCTCTATAGCATAAATGCAGTGTATAACTATCTCTCATGTGATTTAGAGTAATATACAAATATGTTAGTTTAATTAGTTTCTGTATAAATTATGATTATTAGAATGGAATTCAATTTCAATGAAACAAACGCGGCCTAGGAGAATTTCATAGGAATTTCAAAGGATCCGATTCCTCTGGAAACGTTTCACACCATGCCATTTGGAACAAAGGAAAGGTAAACTGAGGAAAGGTTGGACATTGTTCACAGGAGTTAATAATCCAGTCGGACACGGACCCAAAATTTTGCGGAAGCCCGAGAGAAGGAGCGGAAGCGTGCGTGATAGAAAACTCTAGTTGCTAACTGACATCAGAGCCCATGGATACCTCCTCAGGCACTAGTATGCCCCCACACCACCACCATGGACGGCGAGCTTGACGTAGCTTAACAGAGCCAACTCGGATTATTTAGCTAATTGTAGCTGCTCAGTGCAACAGCGTTTTTTATGTACAACAACAGTGCTCCCACACCACCGCCCTGGGCCCCTAGTTCCGTAGGGCCCTCAGCTTCACTAGGCTATATCAATAACGTGTGTGTGTGTGTTATATATATTTTATATATTTGAGTAGTTATTAATAACATATATTAGATATTATAAAAATAAGGGTCCTCTTTTTTAAAGTTTTGCTCTGGCCCCGAACGGCCTGACCGCCTGAGCGCCGGAAGGAGGGCTTCCATCCTATCGTATGTATCTCTCTTTCGCCAGTATGTATGACCAAGCTGGGAAAAAAACCTGGATGAGATGAAGAGTCTTGTGACCTGTCAATAGTGTAATCAGGGCATGAAAGCTGAACCGGACCAACTGATCGTCTGTTAAACTTCTCACCCGGCATTTCCAGCATCGTCCCCTAGCTTGGCACACCTCACCATGCATGCCATCCACATCGGTGGACTTGCCATGCAATGCAATGATGATGAGCAATTACTACTCCATTCTTTGCTGATCATGCTGGTCCATTATATATATTCCATCAGGCAACAAATATATAATAGAAACCGACATCAGGAAGGTGAGGCATTGCTGTTCCTAATTGGGTGCAGCTTCTTTCCTGACGTGCAGATCCCCCACACGCACAGATGCACACGCATGGGAAGATTTCTTCAACGCCTGTAGCAAGTTGTCGACCGATCTATAACTTGTACACCTGGAGAAGCGAGACATTGAGATCCACTCAACTTCCAGGAGCTGCACGAACCGTGGACTCACTAACCGACACGATGGTGTGGTCGTCAAATATAATTCCGCATGCAACAGGCCTCGTCAAAAACTAACAAACTGTAGCTTGCCCATCGCTTTACAAACTAAATACGGGCGGGCTTCTTTTTTGTGCACTTTATAAAAATTGCAGTTCACGGCCGGATGAGGTGTGTCGTCAGTTGCATCGTCTTCTTCCGTCTACTTCTTGGCAACGATCCACAATGGCCCATCAGTAAACAGCTTTATCTGTCCCGGCCTGGCTTGGTTGCCGTAGTGCTGTGCTGCTAGCAGCGAGCCATTTCCCTTGGCCACTTCTGTCTTATATTTATACGCGATGCGCCATTTTTTTACAGGTCAGGAAGCAGCGTAGCACTACTGACAAACTACGTACGGACATCGGGACATGTCCTTCTTGTACTGTAGTGTTGGACTGTTCAAGCATGGGGAAAAAATTACAGAGATTAATTATTACAGAGAATTCCTCTTGTACCATTTTTTCCTCCTCATGCATGAGCATAGATGACTTTAATAAGCATCATTGCAGAGAAGATTGTATCAAGCTATTGTTGACTTATTTACATGTTTTATTTTGAGAGTAACTCATTGGCTCACTCGAAAAGCTTGTCATCGTCTGGAGACGGTGGCCACGCAGTTTTTTTTGTTTATTAGGGTTAGAGGTTTTTAAACAGAATTACGTTGTAATGAATCATTTCTTTTTAAGTGTGCGTTGAGTCCATGAGGAGTAGGGGAGCTTTTAAGTTTTTTATGCTAACAGTTTTGTCCTTCCTTGGTAAGCCGTTGAATTGTTTCAAGTTGTATGAACTTGGCCTTACACTCCAAAAGAGACGAAAACCGGATTTTGGTCCATTATCTTAAAAAAAGCCAGTGATCATGCATGGCCCGGCCCTCTCGCCAATCGATCGGTTGGAGTTCGACCATGCCAATTGGCAATGCCACATGCACGTCCCTGTTTGGAGCCATCGATCGTGTCATCCGGTGGTGCAGCCTCAGCCTGGCCGCTGTGCGCTGTGCCGTCTGCAACTGCAATCGTGCGGGCGTACGAAAAGTTACGTCCAACCACCGAGCAAGATCCTCTCTATAAGACGTCGCATCCTTCCCACCTACAGCGCAAGTACACTACCGGAACACACGAGCGAGTGCTTGCTGTGGTGACATCAGTTGGAGAGAGCGATCGGTCGAGATGCCTCCCGGTCCCGGCGTCGCAGACCAGGCGCCGCCGCCGCGGAGCCCTCTCCGGGGCAACGGCGGCGCCATGCCGCCGCAGAGCCCGCTCCGCATCAAGCAGGACGGCAAGTTCTACGAGCGGCTCCTCACCAGGGAGAGCTCCGCGGCCAACCTGTCGTTCCGGTACTACTGGGCGGAGCCGGGCGCGGTGCCGTTCGTCTGGGAGTCGCAGCCGGGCACGCCCAAGGACGTCGCACGGACGGCCGCCGGCGCGCTCCCAGCCATCACGCCGCCGCCGTCGTACCTTCTCCGGCACGGCAACGTCGCGGTCGTCGGTAGGCAGGTGGCGGCCGCCTCGGTGGCACGCCGTGACCCCAAGAGCGGCGGCAGGGCGGCGGCGAGGAGCGGCAAGAAGCGGCGCTGCAGGCTCAAGAGGATCAGGATCAGCTTCGTCGCCGGCATCTTCCGGCGGCTCAGCCTCGGGAAGAGGTGGCGGCAGCGCCCGGCGCCGCCGGCCAAGGTGTGGTCGTCATCGTCTTCCAGCCGGTGGCTCTTCTCCTCGGTGGCCACGGAGACGGGCGAGCACAGCCTCCACCAGGTCCAGGATGAGATCGCCGTTCCCGCGCACCCGAAACAGCACAGGACCGTGCCGGTGCCGTGCAGGTGCAGCTTTCCCGCCATGTGGCTGCTGCGCTTCCGCAACAGCTTCGGCCACGGCTGGGCGTAGAAGATCTCGATCGCTCTCCAGCGTGGGTGGCGACAAGGAATCGCAAGTCAGAAAGTGGTTTATGTTATGGTTACGAAATAGGTTAACGATTTCTATCGCTGCCAGTGAGGCCAAGTAATTAAGTGTGTTTGTTGTATATTGCCCAGCGCTAGCTAGCTGCCTAGCTGTGTATAAAACTTTATCCTTGTGTTCATCGTGTTTAGGGATCATGATTCATGAAGTTCACGAGTTCGGAAATATCCGGTTAACGATCCGGCCTATATCGTTTTCATCATCATATCATACTATTATATAAGTAGCTGCATGCAATTAGCATTGCATAACTAGTGGTAGTGACAGGTGTGATGAAAGAAACGATGTAAAACCTATGATGTCAACAGTGACTGAGAACCAACCATAACCATCTACTAGTACACTCCTAACCATTCCAGAGGCTACGCAACAAATGCTCCCTTTGTATTGATTTTTTTAGATGCATAGTTTTTGCTACGTCTACGTGCTTAAATTTACGTTGTGTCTACATACATTTTAAAGGCTATGTATAAAAAAACGATCACGTCATATAGTGCATGCATGTAAACTTAATTAATCCTCCGTGTGTGTAGTGGTAATGGTTATTGTTGTTTCATATATGAAGTCGTTGCCAGTTTATTTCTCTTTCTGCCCTCCACTTCATATACTTTATCTATATATGTAGTCTGTACTCTGTAGTTTGTGAACTTGTGGCTTAGTAACACGACTGGTTCAATTCATGCAGATTTCTTGCAGTATAATCGATCTCTAATCAATTGACTTACTGTACAATCAACAAATTTAAAAGAATTTCTGACAACATATATATCCCTTCTATACGCATATATTATTGGTATGGATCCATCTAGCGAGATTAGTTGCACTTGCTCTACTGAATCTGCAGGACAGCTCCGGCCGGCCGCGGGCAGCGTAGGTACTGCATTCAGGGGTACGGTCTTGAAGATGCAGAAACGACCGCTGTCGCTTTCTTGTCCAGAACTGATCAGTAAGCCAAGTCTCGCTTAGGCGTTGGGTTCCTGCAACAAATTAATTAAACATATATACCCCCATATCGTCGTCACATATAGTAGTACACACATACGAACGAGTCATCAAACTGCGTAGCTCGATCGAGCTCGATGGTTCGATCATATCTCTTCATTGAATTGAAGCAGCTAGCAGAGTGCATGAATCATATACGAATGCAATACGTCAGGAGTCTGCATGGGAAAAGTGTACGCTCCTGCCTACTTCCCAGGAGTTCCGAGTTCGAGCAGCAACCAGCAACACTTGGATGAAGAACACATCTGTGTCCTAGCTAGACGAACAGCTGCGAGTTATTAGCAGTCCAGTTGCTACATGTTTTTGTGCCTAAAACTAAAAGACCTATACCGGCCGATTTGCAGTATGTGTGGATGTGGCATGCGTTGCAGTTGATGCCGTACGTACTTCATCGATCCAACTAACGCAACCGATGATCTTGGCATGCAATTCCCTTGCCACAAACTCAATGTCGTTGTTCAAGCAATTATTAGTATAAAGGATCTCTTCGAACGGAGTCTGATATGCTGTTTCCAGTTTGCTCCTCGTGCAATGCACACCTACCAGAGCAAACTAGTACTCCAATCCTACCTCTTTTTGTAGTATGTTGGTCACCCTCCAACGCATATCCGATTTCCAAGCTAACTCTGGAATCTGGTGCCAGCAGCATATCCATAGCCCCAAACTCTATATAGCTGATTTCTTATGGAACTGTGGAAATTACTGAAAAGAAGGGTCAACAGTTACAAGCTATACGGATTGAGGAGGGGGGGGGGGGGGGTGTTTACAACAGATTCTGGGTCCATAGTCGCCCTGTTTGGATCCGCGTGGACAGATTATAGTTAGGCGGTGCCAAACGCGTAGCTTCTGGGCCAGCTTCTCGTGGACGCGCTTCCTACGGAAGCCGACCCGCAACGGTCAGCGAAAAGCGCCCGAGGTCCCACGTCCCTAAAACCCTAAATTCCCCCGTGACTCATCTTCTGTGCGCGTTAGGGTTTTTCTCTCCACCCCGCTCGCAGCCGCAGGCGACTCGTCACTCTCACTCGCTGCCCGCCGACCAGGAAGGCACTCCTCTCTCACAGTTCGCCTCCATCCGAACCCCACCCCCCTCGTCGTCGCTGGTGTTCGCACCCTTACCATCTCATTCGTCGTCTTTCAGGTCGACGTGAGGCGAGACACTATTGCCATTGAGCCGAAGCTGAAGGTGGTGGTTCAGGCGACAATTGTGCGAGTTGCTGAACTGGTAAGTACATATGTGCAACTCATTTGATGTGGCTCGGTTTAGGGTTTAGGGTTTAAGGTTTTCACCATAGATGCTTGGTTTGTTGATTAGATTTGATATGAATGGCGACGTCGTTCTTTGATACAACTGTAACACCCTAGGTGTTTATATTCCGCTCGACAACGAGTACGGATTTAAGCACGCAATATCAGTGGATAACACGGATTTTAAATTTTAATCATCCTCGCTTATCACGATTTTAATATCGCATCTGTTCCATTTGCCGTGAGAGCGACATCATTTTTACTTCTATTTATTCGGGCTCTTCCAAAAATTTCGTGATGTTCGGAACATCGTCGTTCCGAAAATCGGTGCGTCCGATGATTATTTAAAATTCATCGCTCGCGCAAATACGAATTCAGAAGCTCGATCTATTCTTATGATTTTCATCCCAGACAGATTAATTTGAACTCGACGACTAAAATACTCAGTGCGAGCTCTAAATTCTCCCGTACGTGTATATATGTCTCTTCCATTCAGCGTTCCTCTACTCCATCCATGGCGCCGGCACGAGTTCTTCTCTGGTGCTCATCTTCCGGCCAGAGTTCCCTCCAGCTCGGCCGTTCATCTCCCTGGTGCCGCGCCACTCAGCTCGTCTTCCTCCAGCTCGCCGGCCGTGCGCCCGTGCAGCTCGCCCAGCCCCTAGCTCAGTCCCTATGCGCTTGAGCTCGCCGGTGTGCTGCTGCTCTAGCTCGAATCTCGCCCATGGCCGCCGGTATTCGCCCTCTTGTGTTGCGCAGCGGCCCAGCCTGCTCACCGTGGCCGAGCTTGGCCCTGCGTCCTCTCATCTCCCTGCTAGCCGCGCGCCATGCTCCTCTGTTGGGCTCGCCAGCCGCCATTGTCCTATCCGCGCCAGCACGCGACCGTGGTCGTGTTCGTCGAGTTCGCCAACACTCTGTTGTCGATTCGACTGTCGTCGCTGCTATATGCCTCGTTGCGTGCTTGCCGAGTGTTGTCGGTTGTACCTCAGCATTCGTGCTTGCCGCTGGCTCGCGTTAACACTCATGCGCCTGCTCGTTGTCACTGCGTCGCACTCACTCTTTGTCCATCGGGCTTCACGCGTGCTCGCGTTTGTCGTCAAGTTGTTAAACCCGTCCTCCCTTGCTCGTGACTTCGTCGTCGCCAGAGCCCTCACTAGATTTGTGTCCTCGCCAGCTCGCTCCATATTCAATTTCGTCGTCGTTCCACGCGTCAGCAAGAAATCTCAAGAGTCGGGTGAAGATGGAGCCAACAGCGTGGTGTTCACCAAGTGCACGACAAAAGCTCCGACATCCTGCGCGACTCAAGTTCGATTCGTCAGAATTATTCAGTCGAGGAAAAGATCTTCCGCAATTGATTACCGAAGAAAAGAAGGCCTCTGGATGGCGTCAACTGGAATCGTCGTCGTGCTTGCGACTATCGCGTCGAATTAGTGAGGGTAAGTTGATTCGTATTCCCGTTAACTAGGTCTATAAATAGAGTAAATAGAATTATTGGTCTCAATAAATGTCATTAATTTAGCATGCGTATATTGTGACGATCGATTTAGATAAATCGGTAAATCAAGTAATTAAGATACACTGTTTAAAGAGTTAATAAAAAGCTAGGAATAAAAATAGATATTCTAGTGTTGTTATGTCAATTTGGTTAATAGATGTAGTCGATGCCCTGCTGTGATATCCATGATGCTTAATGCTTGGTTTTAAGTGTTTCATCCTTTTTAGTGTAGATTATCTAAATTATACTCGTTATACTTGTGCTCATACATGTGCATCGTGCATCTCATGAGGTACGATAAATAATCACGTGATGCGGAAGACGAGCCAAGTCGACCCCAAGCGCGGGCTAACCCGCAGGATGATGTTGATGGACGGAACCGAAGATGGATAATCTGGCGAATGTCAAGACAGAAGATGATCACCAAGTGGACATCGTCTAACAACACTAACCTAGTGTTACTCCAGGCAAGTCCCGGTGCATTCGCCACCTCCTTGATGTTTTAAAATCTTTATCACCTTGTTTGATGCATTAGGTGATAGGAGTTGTGTGCTAAACCGTTGATGCTTTTCCTTCCTTGGAAAATTGATTACTCTTCTTTGACACCCTTTTTGAAAAGAGTTTTTGATGCTTAGCCTTGCTTTAGTAAACAAAAATGTTTTGTTTTAAAACAAAAGTGATGCTTAAGTGGATGGGAATGTTTTCAAAAATAAAACTTGATGGTGGATCTGTCAAAGGCCTTGATGGATTCAACATCTGGAAAAGATGTACCTCTGCTAGGTACCAAACTTTGGGTTTTAAATGATAAAGCATGAGCGCTTCCCCTTTGTCTTGGTCTTGCTTGGCTGCCCCTTGCGACCATTTAGCGCCGTCTTGAATCTCTTGATGATGAGAGCCATCTCTTCATCGTTGAGTCCGGCTGCCTCAATCTGTGCCACCTTGCTAGGTAGCGCCTCCTTGCTTCGTGTTGCCTTGAGAGCGAGAGGTTGCGGCTCGTTGATCGGACCATTCAAGGCGTCGTCCACATACCTCGCCTCCTTGATCATCATTCGCCCGCTAACGAATTTCCCAAGAACTTCTTCGGGCGACATTTTGGTGTACCTGGGATTTTCACGTATATTGTTCACCAAATGAGGATCAAGAACGGTAAATGACCTGAGCATTAGGCGGACGACGTCGTGGTCCGTCCATCGTGTGCTTCCGTAGCTCCTTATCTTGTTGATAAGGGTCTTGAGCCGGTTGTATGTTTGCGTCGGCTCCTCGCCCCTTATCATTGCGAACCGTCCAAGCTCGCCCTCCACCAACTCCATCTTGGTGAGCAAGGTGACGTCGTTCCCCTCATGAGAAATCTTGAGGGTGTCCCAGATTTGCTTGGCGTTATCCAAGCCGCTCACTTTATGATATTCATCCCTGCACAGAGAAGCTAGAAGAACAGTAGTAGCTTGTGCATTCTTATGAATTTGTTCATTAATGAACATGGGACTATCCGAACTATCAAAGTGCATTCCACTTTCTACAATCTCCCATATACTAGGATGGAGAGAGAATAGGTGACTACGCATTTTGTGGCTCCAAAATCCGTAGTCCTCTCCATCAAAGTGTGGGGGCTTGCCGAGTGGAATGGAGAGCAAATGAGAATGTGAGCTTTGCGGAATACGAGAGTAATCGAAAGAAAAGTTCGAATTAACCGGTTTCCTTCTCTCGTAGTCGTTGTGGTCCTCGTCCTTTTGGGAAGAAGTAGACTCGTCGCTGTCGTAGTAGACGATCTCCTTGATGCGCCTTGTCTTCTTCTTCTTCCCTTCCTTCCGTCTTTGACCCGAGCCGGAGTCGGTAGGCTTATCGTCCTTCGGCTCGTTGACGAAGGATTCCTTCTCTTTGTCATTGATCACAATACCCTTCCCCTTAGGATCCATCTCTTCGGGCGGTTAGTCCCTTTGTGAAGAGAACGGCTCTGATACCAATTGAGAGCACCTAGAGGGGGGGGGGGTGAATAGGTGATCCTGTAAAAACTTCAAACTTAAGCCACAAAAACTTGTTAAGTGTTAGCACGATTATTGCCAAGTGGCTAATGTGAAGTCTCAACAAAACACAGTATCACAAAAGATCAAGCACAGAGGTGACACAGTAGTTTATCCCATGGTTCGGCCAAGACCAACGCTTGCCTAGTCCACGTTGTGGCGTCCCAACGGACGAGGGTTGCAATCAACCCCTCTCAAGCGGTCCAAAGACCCACTTGAATACCACGGTGTTTTGTTGTTCCTTTCACTATCCCGTTTGCAAGGAATCTCCACAAATTGGAGTCTCTTGCCCTTACAAGTATATGATCACAAATGAAACACAGAGTAAGGGAGGGAAGCAACACACACAAATCCACAGCGAAATGCGCACACACACGGCCAAGACTCGAGCTCACAAGAGTATCACAAAGTTCTCACTAGAACGGAGCTCGAATCACTTAGAATCACAAATGAAAGCGCAAAGACTAAGTGTGGATGATCAAGAATGCTCAAAGGTTGCTTGTGTATCTCCTCCATGCGCCTAGGGGCCCCTTTTATAGCCCCAAGGCAGCTAGGAGCCGTTGAGAGCAAATCCGGAAGGCCATCCTTGCCTTCTGTCGTCGGGGGCACCGGACAGTCTGGTGCACACCGGACAGTGTCCGGTGCCCGATTTGTTTCCTTAACTGGCGCTGCCGACCGTTGCAGACCGTTGGAGATCTGGGAGCCGTTGGCGCACCGGACATGTCCGGTGCACACCGGACAGTCCGGTGCCGTCTTCCGACCGTTGGCTCCGCCACGTGTCCCGCGCGGATTGCGCGGCCGACCGTTGGCCCCGGCCGACCGTTGGCTCACCGGACAGTCCGGTGCACACCGGACAGTCCGGTGAATTTTAGCCGTACGCCATCGGCCAATTTCCCGAGAGCGGCCACTTTGCGCCGAGGCAGCCTGGCGCACCGGACACTGTCCGGTGCACACCGGACAGTCCGGTGCTCCATGCCGAGCTGGGTCACAGGCAGCACACAGCCAAGTCTTTCCTCCTCTTCTCTCTTCTTCTTCTTTCTGTTTCTAACACTTAGACAAATATATTAGTACACAAAAACAATGTACTAAGGCTTAGAAACATACCTTTACTTCATGATTTGCACCTTGTTCATCCATGTACATAAATTCACAATTAAGCACATGTGTTGGCACTCAATCACCAAAATACTTAGAAATGGCCCAAGGGCACATTTCCCTTTCACATATAGCAATATATGGAGTATAAACTGTGATAAACTGTCATGTGTGAATTGCATCATTGGGAAATGGGCTGTGATGGAATTTTCTGCAGGTACACTAACCTCGAAAACGTATGTGTAGTTGACGACTAGCAAAATACCGTGAGAATCATAAGAATGCCACCGAGAAAGAACGCTATTGCCACAGTATGTTGGCAAAACTCGTGAGGACGTGTAGGACGAGCATGCATCCTGATTGTTGCATCATGTTTGTCACCTATACATCCAAAATGCTTCTCTCATCTTTATTCCAGTAACCATTGATTGTAGATGATGTGGTGTAATGCTATAGTATGGACTTCAATGAAATAGGTGTCCTCCATTCTTTAGGTGACCTCTTAGGGTGCTTTATGTGCTTGCTCTTGTGTTTGATGTGTCGATAGAAGGTTAGTGACTTGTTTGCCTAAACCAAAAACTAGGCTATGTTCTTATTTAGTGAACCGAGACCCAAATTTGAAATTACCATTATCCCTCTATGACCAAACTCATACAAATTTAGGTTATGGCCATACCTTGTTCATTTCATCGGGCCATGATCTATTTGGCTCTCTACTGTAACCATCATTACAGGGGGGAGTATCTCTTTGTACATTGTCACCCTTGGCCAATTCATTTGTGTTACTTAATCCCGCGATCTTGGTTGTAAGTGGTTTATCCGATGTCCTTGGGGCAATCGGACAGATCCTGTTAAGTTATCTGGTGCACATGCATAGCCGTCTGAGGTCTTTAGGACAAGGACAGGTGCATGTGGGCCCAATAACTTGGAGGTTCTGCCACAGGCTTTCATCATTTAAAACCCAAAGTTTGGTACCTAGCAGAGGTACATCTTTTCCGATGTTGAACCCATCAAGGCTTTGACAGATCCACCATCAAGTTTTTCTTTTTGAAAACATTCCCACCCACTGAAGCATCACCTTTGTTTTAAAACAAAACATTTTTGTTTGCTAAAGCAAGGCTAAGCATCAAAAATCCTTTTCAAAAAGGGTATCAAGGAAGGGTAATCAATTTTCAAGGAAGGAAATGCACCAACGGTTTAGCACACAACTCCTATCACCTAATGCATCAAACAAGGTGATAAAGATTTTTAAAACACAAGGAGGTGGCGAATGCACCTGGGCTTGCCTGAATAACACTAGGTTAGTGTTTGTTAGGTGATGTCCGCTTGACGAGTATCCCTCGACCGAGCACTTGCTTGATTTAACCATCTTTAGGTTGGTCCATCAGCTTCATCATGCGGAGTAGCCCGCACTTGGGGTCGACTTGGGTCGTCTTCCGCATCACACGATTATTTATCGTACCTCACGAGATGCACGATGCACATGTATGAGCACAAGTAATACGAGTATAATATAAATAATCTACACTAAAAAGGATGAAACACTTAAAACCAAGCATTAAGCATCATGGATATCACAGTAGGGCATTGACTACATCCATGAACCAAATTGACCTAATAACACTAAAACATCTATTTTTATTCCTAGCTGTTGGGGCGAAGGCAAAGGCGCCACCCTTCGCTCGAAGCCTTCGCTGTAGCAGCTGAGCTAACACAGACAAAGCAGGCAGGGACACCCTTCGCATGTACCGCGCCAGACGAAGACCGGCGACGAAGGGCATCCCACAGCGCGGCCTCGTCCAGCACAGAGGCCCACGTGCGATCCGGCCCATCGTCACGGGCCCCGCGTGGCCGCTGTGCGTTACGGGCCTAATTTGTAAAAGCATCCCTGTAATTACGGTCTGTAACCCCGCTTTATGGGAATATTCTGGGGATAACCTAGGTAGCTGAGGGCACATGCGTCCTTAGCTCAAGGCGCTGCGCGCTCAGGTACCTATAAATACCCCCGCACAGTGCCCGTGAGAGGGCAGATGAACAGTGCTTTTGCCATCACGTGCTAAAACCCTGTTTGTGCTATCATTCCCCCACTATTGGATCGACTTGTGCCCGTGTGCAAGTTCCAACATTTGGCGCCCACCGTTCGTGCTACGAGAATACCACCCGCGATGGCACCCAAGAGAGCTAACCCGAAGGCTGACGAGGCTGCGAAGGCAGCACTGCTCGCCGCAAGAAAGGGCAAGGCCCTCGCCCTCACCCAATCCACCCACCAAGAGGCCACTGAAGACGATGTTCCTCGCACCTGCGAAGATGACACTCTCCGCACCTGCGGCCCTGAGGGACAACCGCAGCCACCCTCAGGCTTCACACCACCGGAGGGCGCGGACCTCACCGAGGATGGTGAAGTCCTCGGCGTCTCAGCAGAAGAGCAGCTACAGCTGCGCGCCCTACGCCTCAAGAACCGCAATCTCCAGAGGCAGAAGGAGATACTGGAGGCCAAGCGCCAGCGTGTGTCCGCACTAGCCAAAGTGCGGCAAATGATACGCGACGAAGAGCAGAAGGCCCAGGAACTTGAGCGGGAGATTGCGCTGATGCAGCGCGAAGGCCACCTCGGCCTTCAGCACGAGCCACCCCTCCAGCAGCACGCACAATTCGAGGACATGCGCGAAGGCCACCTCGGCCTGCAGCATGGGCCACCCCTGCAACACCGCGCGCAACCGGAGGACCCGCGTTTCCCCCAGCGCGACCACACCTTCCCGCACGCCGCGCCATTCCAAGGAGTCAACTATCTCGACGAGCGAAGTCCCCTGGCGCCACACCTGCAAGTGACGCCTTGGCCAGCAAACTTCCGGGCAGGGACCTATCCCAAGTACAACGGCAGCACCGACCCGGCGCAATACATAATGAGTTATCAGGTCGCCGTTGCATCCGCCGGAGGGGACGACGCCACAATGGCGAAGTCTTTCATTATTGCCCTAGAGGGCCCAGCTCTCACCTGGTTCACCAGATTGCCTCCACTGTCCATTGATTCCTGGAGAAGTCTCAGGGACAAGTTCCTGCTCAACTTCCAAGGGTACCGCCCAGACACCGACGCCTTGGCCGAGCTCTCGCTTTGCAAGCAGCTGGAAAAGGAGACTCTGCGGGAGTATTACTGCAAATTTTTAACACTCAAGTCACAGCTGCCCTCCGTTGATGATCAGATAGCTATCCACTACGCCATCAGTGGCCTTCGCGCCGGCGTCCTCTACAGCCACTGTATCAGAGACCCGCCCAAGAACCTCCAGGAGCTATATCAACTCTTTGAAAAGTACGCCAAATCCGAGGAGCTCCACCAACGCAAGGTTGAGTCACAGCGGAAACCCAAAGATGCCCCACAGTCCAGCCGCACGTGGACGAGGACTCCGTAGCCAGACTCCGGTCGAGACAGCCGCAATCAGCAGTAAGTGCACAACATCGCCAACCAGCATCCCGCTGCTGACCCCCCTCGTCGCCAGGAATATCCCCCCAGGGCCGCGGAAATGGAACTCGTGGTAGGGGCCGAGGGCGTGCGCAGCCGCCGCGCCGATTCTACTGCCTCTTCCATGGCGAAGATTGCGCCCACCAGACCAAAGACTGCCCCGAGACGAAGGCCACCAGAGAAAGAATGGCACGGGCGCAGCCGGCCGACAACCCCAGAATCGTCGCACACAATTACCAGCAACCCCCTCCACCATATATCCACGCTCCCGCCCCGCATCCACCGCACCACGCTTACCAACACCATCAGGAAGTACAAATCGTACCTCCTCCACCCCCACCACCACACCATCAAAACATCCCCCACGCTCCAAAGCAGGAAGACTTCGCCGATCAACCATATCGCGGAGTCATCCACATGATAACTGGGGGGTCCAGCACTGACTTCGACACCAAGCGGCAGAAGCGGGACCACTACCGCAGCATAAACCACGTCGCCGTCACTGGCCCAGTCGTGCAGACAAAGTGGTCCCATATACCGCTAACCTTCGACGCACGAGACGTCGACCTACGCAGCGCCCCCCACTGCGACGCCATGGTTATCAATTGCAGCGTGGCAGGCTGGGACCTGCACAAAGTCCTAGTTGATAACGGCAGTCAGGCGGACATCATCTTCCTCCACGCCTTCGATCGCATGGGCATAAGCCACAGCCTGCTTAAGCCTTCGGACAACCCGCTGTATGGCTTCGGCGGCAAGGGCACCTTCCCCATCGGTAAGATACAGCTGCCTCTCTCCTTCGGTGTAGCACCCAATGCCCGAAGTGAGCAAATAACCTTTGATATTGTGGACATGGTATATCCTTACAATGCCATCATGGGCCAGGGCTCCATCAATAAGTTCGAAGCAGCCATTCACGGACTGTACCTATGTATGAAGATACCAGGTCCGTTAGGCGTCATCACAGTCTTCGGCAATCAACAGACTGCGCGCAACATAGAGCGGGACTTCGTGCCCGGTCAAAGAAACGTGCACTGCCTCACGACCCAACGCGAGGTCCCCGCGCCCGCCAGCCCAACCAATAAGCAGCACGACAAGGCACAGCTGCAGAGCAACGACGGGACCAAGACTGTCCCCCTCGACCAGGCCACGCCCAGGCAAACAGTCATTATCAGCGAAGACCTTACTTCGCATGAAGAAGAAAAGCTCCTCTGCTGCCTGTCCAAGAACAAAGATGTCTTCGCCTGGTCAGCCCTCGATCTGGTCGGTGTTAGCCGTTCAATAATTGAGCACAGTCTGGGAATCGACCCCTCGGTACGGCCGAAAAAGCAGCGGCTTCGCAAGATGTCCGACGAGAAGACGGAGGCCGCCAAGGCAGAAGTGCACCGCCTCCTGGAAGCCAAATTCATCGAGCCAGTGGCTTACCCCACATGGCTCTCCAATGTCGTGATGGTGCAGAAAAAGAGCGAGAAGTGGCGAATGTGCATCGACTTCACCAGTCTCAATAAAGCCTGCCCAAAGGACAATTTCCCGTTGCCGCGGATCGACAAAATAGTCGATAGCGCGGCCGGATGCGAAGTCATGTCCCTCCTCGACTGCTTCTCCAGTTACCACCAGATATACATGAAGGAAGAAGACAAGGCTAGCACCAGCTTTATAACACCCTTCGGCACATATTGCTTCATCAGAATGCCGGAGGGACTCAAGAACGCCGGGTCCACCTTCTCCAGGCTCACCAAAACAGTGCTCGAAGGGCAAATTGGTAGAAACATATTCACATATGTGGACGACATTGTTGTCGCCAGCAAGAGCAAGGAGGACCACCTCGCCGACCTCGCCGAAACATTCACGAACATGCGAGACGCACAACTCCGCCTAAACCCGGAAAAGTGCGTCTTCGGCGTTCGCCAAGGCAAAATATTGGGCTACCTGGTATCACACCGCGGCATCGAGGCCAACCCAACCAAGATTCAAGCCATCATAGACATGACGCCTCCGCAGTCCGTCAAGGACATCCAGCGCCTGACAGGCAGATTGGCCGCTCTCAACAGATTCATCTCCAGGTCCGCCGAGCGAAGTCTCCCCTTCCTCAAGACACTTCGTGGTGCAAAAGACTTCGCCTGGGGACCAGAGCAGGCGGCGGCCTTCGCCTCATTAAAACAGTACCTGACAGAGTTGGCTGTCCTTACCAGCCCCGACCCCTCGCTCCCCCTGCTGCTCTACGTCGCGGCTTCGCCACATGCGGTCAGCGCGGCACTAGTGTAGGAGCAGGCTGTCGAGGGCGTAGTCCGGCAGTGCCCCGTGTACTATGTCTCCGAGGTACTGACTCCGTCCAAGTGCAACATGACAGAGCTGGAGAAGGTTGCCTACGCAGTCGTCATGTCTTCGCGCAAACTGCGCCACTATTTTGAAGCTTTCAAGGTCCGAGTCACCTCTGACAGGGGACTCGGCGAATTATTCAGAAACCCGGAGGCATCGGTGAGGATTGCCAAGTGGGCAGCCGAACTATCCGGCTACCACATCAGCTTCGAGCCCAGGACAGCCATCAAGTCACAAGTCCTGGCAGACTTCATCGTCGACTGGACTGGGCCAATAACACAACCAGACCCGTCCATAGAAAAGGTTTGGACGATTCATTGCGACGGCGCATGGTGCCATGCAGGGGCAGGCGCCGCTGCAGTCATTACCTCACCAGCCGGGGTCAAGCACAGATATGCAGCGCACCTCAGCTTCGCTCTGGAATCCGACAGATGCACAAATAATATAGCAGAATATGAAGCAGTCATCCTCGGCCTCCGCAAGCTAAGGGCCCTCGGAGTCACCACCTGTATCATTAAAACAGACTCCAAGATAGTTGCCGGCCAGGTCGAGAAAGACTACGCAGCAAAGGACCCCGCACTTATGCAATATCTCTCGGCCATCCGAAGTCTCGAGAGGCAATTCAAGGGGTTCACCCTGCAGCATGTGGATCGAGCCAAAAATGAAGAGGCCGACGCATTGGCCAAGGCTGCCGCCAGGGGCGAAACTCTGCCCTCCGACGTGTTCTTTCATGTCATCGGCACGCCAGCCGTCCGGAGCCCCGAAGGGCTCCAAATAACCAATGACAGCGAAGGCCACCGCATAGTCAACCTTATCATGACCGAAGACTGGCGGGCACCAATAACCCTGTTCCTACAGGGGTATTATCATCCAGCCGACATCAGTGAGGTCAAGCGCCTCAGACATCGAAGCCGAGACTTCGCACTGATTGAAGGCCAACTCTACAAAAAAGGGGTCAGTCAGCCAATGCTTAAGTGCGTCACCGAAGCCGAAGGCATGCAGATCCTACGAGAAGTCCACAGTGGCACGTGCGGCTCACACGCAGGGCCAAGGGCCCTGGCTGCTAAGGTGATCCGCCAGGGCTTTTACTGGCCCGCAATGATCTGCGCCGCAAATCGGGTCACACGATCCTGCGAAGCCTGCCAGAAGTTTTCTCCTCGGTCAGGCAGCCCCTCGCAGTACACAAAGCTGATCGCCCATACATGGCCCCTCCAGCGCTGGGGCCTGGACATTGTCGGGCCCCTGCCCACCGCTCAGGGGAACCTTAAGTTCGCCTTCGTCGCTGTTGAGTACTTCACCAAATGGATCGAGGCGAGGGCTGTTTCTACAATAACATCAAAGACTGCCCAAAAATTCTTCTGGCAGAACATTGTTTGCCGCTTCGGAGTACCGTCTGAACTAACAGTTGACAACGGCAAGCAGTTTGACAACCAAGACTTCAAGGATTTTTGTTTCTCTATTGGCACCAAGCTTGCTTTCGCCTCAGTCTATCATCCGCAGTCCAACGGGGTCGTGGAACGCGCCAACGGAAAAATCTTCACAGCTGTCAAGAAGATGCTCCTTGATGAAAAGAAGGGCAGATGGACCGATTTGTTACCTGAGGCAGTCTGGGCACTAAACACAACTGAGTGCAGGGCGACCGGGTTTACTCCCTTCCGCCTTCTATACGGATCGGCGGCCATGACCCCGCAAGAAATGAAGCATGGGTCTCCGCGAACAGTTCCGTCAGCCGTCCCCGATGTGGACGAGCCAACTTCAAAGGATCTCATTGACGGAGACCGAGTCTTCGCCCTACAGGCCCTAAACAAATACCAAGCCCAGACCAAAGCATGGCGCGACCACACAGTCATCCCGAGGGAGTTCAGCGAGGGGGGCCTCGTACTCGTCCGAACAGCTCGGACGGAGTCCAAGGGCAAGCTGGAGCCCAGGTGGGAGGGCCCCTTCATAGTCAAGACAAAAGCTTCCCCAGCGCTTACAGGCTCACGACGCCAAACGGCGAGGACCTGGAGCACTCCTGGAACATCGACAACCTCCGCAAATTTTTTGTTTGACTCCTCAGGGCTGACTTCGCCCTTGTAATTCGCAACAACAATCTTGTACCGGCCCGCACTCTTTTCCTCCCGGGGGGTGAGATTTTTAACGAGGCGGAGCCATGTAATATATGTGTGAAAATCCCCCGCAAAAACAGGCGTCGAAAAAAGACCGCGACGACGGTCTTCGACATTCGACCAATACGACGTCACCGCGAGGCTAAGCGCTAGCCACCCTCGCGTGCGACAAATCCACGCAGAAGTCGCCTAAGGGTGCAGCCGGACCAGCACAACAAGTGCGAAAAAATCGAAGTCTATCGCGAAGACTATCCGCGCAGAAGTCGCCTAAGGGTGCAGCCGGACCAGCACAACAAGTGCGAAAAAAATCGAAGTCTATCGCGAAGACTATCCGCGCAGAAGTCGCCTAAGGGTGCAGCCGGACCAGCACAACAAGTGCGAAAAAATCGAAGTCTATCGCGAAGACTATCCGCGCAGAAGTCGCCTAAGGGTGCAGCTGGACCAGCACAACAAGTGCGAAAAAATCAAAGTCTATCGCGAAGACTATCCGCGCAGAAGTCGCCTAAGGGTGCAGCCGGACCAGCACAACAAGTGCGAAAAAACCAAAGCCTACCGCAAAGACTGTCCGCGCAGAAGACACCTAAGGGTGCAACCGGACTAGCACAACAAAGGCAGAAACAACAACATCAAACCGTCCATGCCAAGACCAACTATAATCACACCAGCACAGCACAACAAAGCAACCCAGACAAAGTACACAACGCCTTCACACACATATACAAGCGAGGGCACTCAACTTCATCATACAAGCCTCTACACATACAGGCGAGGGCACCACACTCTACATCGGCTCAACCTTAGGAATAATTCCCATCTCCCTATAATTAAATAACATTATCCTAAGCTCCTCACCCGCAAAAAGACTTCACAGTTCCCCTTCACCTGTATTCACGGCGGCCGGCAAAGACAACAGTTCCTGCCGGCCAGTCCCACTCACACGAAGCCGAGCCCCCTCCGCCCCACTAACTCTACGCTTCGCAACCGCCCTTCGTCGTCGTCGCCCGGTGCTAGGACCTGGCACATCTCCTGCGTCCGCGACGTGCGGCGAAGCCTCCGCCGCAGCCACATCCAAGGCCGCAAAGTAGTCCAAGTCCTCCTCCGACGACTCCTCAGTCCACTCAACCGAGCTCCCAGAGTCAGCACAATCAAAAAACTCAGATGCAGACCCACCACATTCATTACCATCTTCCGCGGTCGAAGCCGCCAAAAATTTAGTAGTAGCGGTTGTGTGCGCAGGCCCAAAATCTTGAACCTGCGCAGCAACCAAAATTCAGTAACATGTACAAATTTCCCCAACCCTCTACACCCACTACGCCACCTGCGACGGCCCTGACGTTGCGGGAGCCTCCGCCGTTGGCTCCGCCGTTGCTTCCGCTGTTATCTCTGCCGCCACCGCTGCGGGATCTTCAGCACTCGGCGCAGCAGCTGCGGAGGCATCAGGTGCGCCTTCGGCGACCTCTGGGGCAGGCCTTCGCCGGCCGCAGCGGATGCGGGGGCACCCGACGCGTCTCCCGCAGTCTCTGGGGTCGGCTCCAGGGCAGGCCCAGGCACGACCTCCGCCGGGGTCGGCTCCGGGTCAGACAGCATGCTGTTCAGCGCCCCGAAGTCGTCGACCCTCTCGCCACGCGCCGCCTAAGACAAAACACACAAAACTCATCAAAACACACACACAGCCTACATCCAACAAACACCAAACATACGAAAACGTTACCTGAGCCCTCGCCGTCTCGGCCCGCTCTCTGACCACCTCGCGACCGTGTTCACCCCACAACCGGTCGAAGATAGCTCCAGTGGATTCCTTCACTACGGGGTCCTCAACCTTAAAGATATCTCGCTCAAAATCTTCTTCGACTTGGTCGAAGACCTCGAAGTGCCGGCACCCTTCCCGGGAGAGCGCATTCATCGCCCCCTCGCAGGTGACAAGGGAGGCATACGCCATAAACCCCTCCACGATAGTGGGGAGCGCCTGCAACTCCTCCTGCACCCACTCCAGGCAGCGAAGTCCGGGCTCTCGGTCCGGCACTTCGAAATCACCGGTCCCCGTGCCCAGCCCGCGGTATGTATCTACAAGCAGTTGGCGCGTCCGCTCCGCCTCCGCACGTGACGCGGCCTCGGCCCTCTCCACGCGGCTCTCCAGGGCGGTGAGCCGCTCCTGCAGCTGCTCGGCGCGCTCCCTGGCAAGATTGCCCTCCGCCCGTGCCAGGTTGGCCTCCGTCTGCGCAGCCTGCGCCTTGGCAAGAGCCTCGTTGGTCTCCCTCCTTTCCCCCGCCAGCTGGCGCCGGAGGGCAGCCTTCTCTCCCTCCAGTGTGGCCACCTTGTCCGCCAGCTTGCGACACTTGCTGTCGGCGATCGATTTCTCATGGACGGCGTCAGCATGTTGTGTCCGAAGTCTCTCGACTTCGGCAGCCACAGCCGCCGTGAGGGCCCCCGACGCAGTGCGGCTGGCGAAGTCGGCCACCTGCAGAGCAATCGTAAGACCGCGACCCCAACAAGCCGAAAAAAAGAGGACGAAGTCCAGCTCAGCGGACCTGACTTAGCGCCTCCGTCACCTCCTTCAGCCGGCGGGACGCAGCGCCCGCCTCATCCATAACAACCGCGAGGGCCGACACCTCGCCTCCGGCGCTAAGAGCCCCGCCCTTCGCCTTCGGCACTGCGGCAGCCGTCGTGGTCGCCGCGGCGGGCACAACCATAGCAAGTTGGCCTTCGCCCGACCCTGCAACGTACCAACGAATAATTTAAAAATATATATATATATAAATAAATAAATAGAGCCAACGACTTACCACCGAGATAGTCCTCCACACTAATGTCGGTGGCGAAGTCGGCGACACGTTTGCCCGACAACGGCAACGCTCGGGCCGCCTTCGCCACCTCCGCCACCCCGCTGGTCGGCGGCACCGCCTTCGCCGATTTCGAGCCTCCGGCGCCTGCCGTTGCCTCCGGCGCCTTTCTAGATGCAGGGACGCCCGACTTCGCCGCTAGCAGCGGCCGGCCTCCGCCGGGGGCCGCAGCCTTCGCTGCCCCCCGCTGCCTCTTCGGCCTGGCTTCAACGAGCCTGACAGCCGCCTGGCGCTTCTGAGCCGCTCCCTAGCGATCCTTGTCCATCACTGCTGACACAACAGCAGCAATATTCCGCCCGTAAGGAAAAACCCTCCATTCACGAACCATGCGAGATGTAAAAAAGTCCTCGCCAGCCGCGCGGGGGATAGGAACGTTCCTAGGCCAACAACCCCCGGTAACCCTCAGCATCCGAGCTGAAGACTCCCGGAGCTCGGGCGAAGACATCCTTTCCCCCGGGGCCGCGCACGTCCTCATCAACTCTCTAGCAAAACCATCAGAAACCCCAAGTCCTCCCATAGCAGTACCTAATTTTCTCTTTTTAGAGGATGGGGCGGCCGCCGGCGCGGGGTCGTCTCCAGTCTCCACCGCCGGTTTCTTCCCGCGGCGGTCCACATCGTCTTGACCAGGGTAGCCGTGATATGGCAATTGATTTAATTCAAAAACCCTATTCAAACGGTCATTTGACCCGCGGATATCCCAGCTGCGCTGGCCCTCTGTCCTCGGCACGTAACGTCCAACGAGCCACACCGCCCCATCCTCCGCCTCACGCACAAAGGCGGCCGGATCGCGGTTTTGCAGATTCAGGGCGAAGGCGGGACTCCGCACCACTCTTCCGCCATGGAAAGGCATCTGGCGAGGGCACACTTCGTCCAACGCCCAGCCATGCGCCAAGGGCCATACCCCGTACGCCACAAATTCTTCAACCAAGTCGCGCCCACTGCTCAGGCCGGCGGAGCACCGAAGGGCCCCTTCGTCCACATCCTCCTCCGCCACTTCGAAGGGCGGGTACGCTGAGTAAAAATGAGAACACATCTCGGACACGGGAAGTCCCTCATGGCCTTCGGCGGTGCCCTCAGCAACGTAAAACCAAAATTCATTCCAGTTGCCCCACTTGTTGCGGGCGCAAGGCACCAACTCGACTACCTGCATCGTGGTTTTGCCGGTCTTCGGCGTGAATGTGCAGGACCCAAACTGAGCAACTTCGTCTCCAATCATCCTCTTCTGCCAGTGCAAACAATAATACTTCGCAAAAACTTCGACCGATGGCTGTCCGCCGTACGAAGTCGTCGCCCAGACATACTTCGACAGAGCCACTATGGCATTCGGTGTCAGCTGATGTATTTGGACGTTGAACTTGCGCAGGACTTCGCCAACAAATCGGTGTGCAGGCAAGCGGAGACCGGCGGCGAAGAACGCCTCGAAAACAACCAACTCGCCCTCCGGCTCGGGGACTTCCTCCGTCCCCGGGACTCGAGCAACTCCGCCGCCGAAGTAACCCAACCGCTGCATATCTTGCACGCGGACCGACGACATCCGCGATACGCCAAAATCAACAGAATTGCCGGCGCGCAACTCCTCCGCCATTAAACTACTCAGCGTCTCTTCAGACGAGGCGGCGGCCGGCGGCGAGGGAACGGCCGGCGGTGTAGCGGCAGCGGAAGAAGACGAGGACGACATCGCTACGTACCGTCGGCGGCGGCGGGCGGTCTGCTTCACTCGAGCCAGATCTCCGGCGAACAAGAGCACGGCGGGCCGACGAGCAGCAAGACGGCGAAAAGGGCGGCTAGGGTTTTCGCGGAGCGCGGAAGGTGAAGTTCAAAAAGCGCCGACCCCCGCCCCCTTTTATAGGCAGGGCGCGGCGCTTCGGGAAACCCGCAATCCAACAGTACGCCGTCAATCAACGGTCATATCAAAAACCCCCGCGGAACCACTTCGAGCGAGGGCAGCGTCTCCGCCATCTAGCGACGTCTTCGGCACCAGGTGACTTTGTCGAACTGGTCCCTCGGAGGGCAAATGTTTTAGGCGAAGGCAAAGGCGCCACCCTTCGTTCGAAGCCTTCGCTGCAGCAGCTGAGCTAACACAGACAAAGCAGGCAGGGACACCCTTCGCATGTACCGCGCCAGACGAAGACCGGCGACGAAGGGCATCCCACAGCGCGGCCTCGTCCAGCACAGAGGCCCACGTGCGATCCGGCCCATTGTCACGGGCCCCGCGTGGCCGCTGTGCGTTACGGGACTAATTTGTAAAAGCATCCCTGTAATTACGGTCTGTAACCCCGCTTTATGGGAATATTCTGGGGATAACCTAGGTAGCTGAGGGCACATGCGTCCTTAGCTCAAGGCGCTGCGCGCTCAGGTACCTATAAATACCCCCGCACAGTGCCCGTGAGAGGGCAGATGAACAGTGCTTTTGCCATCACGTGCTAAAACCCTGTTTGTGCTATCATTCCCCCACTGTTGGATCGACTTGTGCCCGTGTGCAAGTTCCAACACTAGCTTTTTATTAATTCTTTAAACTATGTATCTTATATATTAATAAAACTTCCCATTTTTAACACCTACAGTCCCGCAAACACTGAGACCTATTGAGACCTATTTCATCCTACGACATCGACCAAATTACTAAAGCGACTCCGGCAATCTAATAAATATTTTACCTAGTCAAACCATCCATCAATCCGCTAATATGAATAACAAATTTGCTTACCCTGACTAATTCGACGAGATAATCGGAAGCACGTCTATGGTTTCCGGTTGACGTCATCCAGGGGCCTTCTTTTCTTCGATAATTAATTGTTGAAGATCTTCTCCTTGACTGAATAATTTTGACGAATCGGATTTGAGTCGCCCAGGATGTCCAAGCTTTTTTTGTCGCGCACTTGGTGAATTTCACGCAGCTGGCTTCGTCTTCACCCGATTCTTGGGATTTCTTGCTGACGCGCGAAACGATGACGAGATTGAATATGGAGCGAGCTGGCGAGGACATGAATCTAGTGAGGATTCTAGCGACGACGAAGTCACGAGCAAGGGAGGACGGGTTCAACAGCTCGACGACAAATGCGAGCACGCAACAAGGCATATAGCAGCGACGACAGTCGAATCGACAACAGAGTGTTGGCGAACTCGACGAACACGACCACGGTCGCGTGCTGACGCGGACGGGACAACAACGACTGATGAGTTGGAGCACTAGCGAGTGGCCGACGCGGGTGAGCAAAGCAGGCAGGACACCGAGCGTCGCGACAAGCTAGAAAAAGATTCGCCGTGCCTGGCTTGAGTTCCCAGCCACGCCTGCTGCTTCCCTGGCCGCGGTTGTCACTGCTCCAGCCCATGGTCGAGCTCCATCTCCCATGGTGGCTGTGACCCCGCCGTGGAGCCGTCCCTGCTGCTCGCTGTGGAGCATCTTCCCCAGCCGAGGCTCCTGCTCCCCACGTGCGTCCCTCGGTCTCTGCTCGGATTTCGGCCAAGCCCCAGCTCGGATTTTCATTCCCTCGGCACGGTCTCTGCCGCTCGCTACTCCTGCCGCGAGTCTCTGGATGCCTCGCGCGCCGACCTCGCTCAGTGCCCAATCCATTTGTGTCGCGTGAGATTCCTTATTGGTTATGTCTGATAATGGCATTATGACTAACACCAGTGGTGCCATGAGAAAACCGAGGGCCTTCTGTGTGTGAGCACATGGTTGCGCTACTCGGCACACGCTAGTATCACAGTTAGTAGTCATAATCCATTATGAGATTATATCAATATGTTATCTTCCGTAGACCCCCTCCTTGAAATAATTTCTATGTTGTTTGTGAAGTGATCAAGCAACATCTGTCATCTCTATTGGATCAAATGGGCATACCACTTCCATGTGTGGTTTTATTTCTTTTGATCTTGGTAGTGGTTACTCATACAAGTTCCCTTTACATCCTTCTTGTAAAGGTGAAGCCTTGGAGCTTTTTAGTGTTGGAAAACAACTGATTAGCTCTCAAATGGAGATTGACTTTCCCCTGCTGCTGAGATGCAGGAGTTTGTTCATTCACTCTCCTATTTAATCCATGTGTTCCCAAACCAAGTCAGTTCATCTCGTATGAAGAAATGGATGAACAACCTGACCAAATGGATTTCTACCCAAATGCATGATCTCATGTTAACGAGTGAACTCTCAACCCTTGGCTTACGATGGCACTGAGAGGACTTGGTCAATGTCAAAAGTAGTTCAACAAGTTGGTTTTACTAACTTGTAACTGCATTGTGAACAAAGGTTGAGTTTAGAGGTCGTTTTATCGAATTGTCTGAACTCACTTTGGTTCAACCCATCTTAAGAAAGTACTCACAAAAATCAAGTTAAGTCGACTAATAACCACCTAATTATCGCTGTCATGCCTCGATCGCATCACGTGTGTTTTCCCAGCATAGGTGATCAAGTCGAGCCATGATTAGTACTAGGTAAAATGGACTAGTTGCAAAGTCTGCATCTACAGATCCCTCCGCTGGTGATTTTCTTGAATCTATATCACCTTTAAGGGACTTGGATTTTCTGACTAGCCACGAGTTAACTGTGATGTTATTCGACATTCACACCCGTCCCCTATGCTATAAACTTATCGTAACCACTTGTTGGTAAACCACTTTCTGTGTGTTTTACCCCAGAGGTTGCATTTGGTTCTGTTTGGGTAAAATCGCGTAACTGCCGCTTGCTCAACAGAATCAGATAGTACAGTGTCATCAGAAAAAGCAAACTGCACATATGGAACCTTATGTGTTCTTCTGGTAGACATCATCTCTATTGGTGGACATTTCTAAATTAGCCTAAGGCGATACATGTTATGTCCACTAGAGAAATAATATTCTGAGGCACTCGCCTTCGCCCAAGACTGCCTTATGATTATCGCTGATATGGGCATGGGATTACCTGCTTCTCCACTCTTGAAAGTCTTTCGCTCCGAATCTCGGGACGAGATTCTTTTAAGGGGGGAGGGCTGTAAGACCCCAGGTGTTTATATTCTGCTCAACAACGAGTACGGATTTAAGCACGCAATATTAGTGGATAACACGGATTTTAAATTTTAATCATCCTCGCTTATCGCGATTTTAATATCGCATCTGTTCCGTTTGTCACGAGAGCGACATCATTTTTACTTCTATTTATTCGGGCTCTTCCAAAAATTTCGTGATGTTCGGAACATCATCGTTCCGAAAATCGGTATGTCCGATGATTATTTAAAATTCATCGCTCGCGCGAATACGAATTCAGAAGCTCGATCTATTCTTATGATTTTCATCCCGTACAGATTAATTTGAACTCGACGACTAAAATACTCAGTGCGAGCTCTAAATTCTCCCGTATGTGTATATATGTCTCTTCCATTCAGCGTTCCTCTACTCCATCCATGGCGCCAGCACGAGTTCTTCTCTAGTGCTCATCTTCCGGCCAGAGTTCCCTCCAGCTCGGCCATTCATCTCCCTGGTGCCACGCCACTCAGCTCGCCGGCCGTGCATCTCGCCTAGCCCCTAGCTCAGTCCCTATGCGCGCGAGCTTGCCGGTGTGCAGCTGCTCTAGCTCGGATCTCGCCCATGGCCACCGGTATTCGCCCTCTTGTGTTGCGCAGCGGCCCAGCCTGCTCACCGTGGCCAAGCTTGGCCCTGCGTCCTCTCATCTCCCTGCTAGCCGCGCGCCGTGCTCCTCTGTTGGGCTCACCAGCCGCCATTGTCCTATCCGCACCAGCACGCGACCGTGGTCGTGTTCGTCGAGTTCGCCAACACTCTGTTGTCGATTCGACTGTCATCGCTGCTATATGCCTCGTTGTGTGCTCGCCGAGTGTTGTCGGTTGTACCTCAGCATTCGTGCCTGCCATTGGCTCGCGTTAACGCTCGCGCGCCTGCTCGTTGTCACTTGCGTCGCACTCACTCTTTGTCCATCGGGCTTCACGCGTGCTCACGTTTGTCATCAAGTTGTTAAACCCGTCCTCCCTTGCTCGTGACTTCGTCGTCGCCAGAGCCCTCACTAGATTTGTGTCCTCGCCAGCTCGCTCCATATTCAATTTTGTCGTCGTTCCACGCGTCAGCAAGAAATCTCAAGAGTCAGGTGAAGACGGAGCCAACAGCGTGGTGTTCACCAAGTGCACGACAAAAGCTCGGACATCCTGCGCGACTCAAGTTCAATTCGTCAGAATTATTCAGTCGAGGAAAAGATCTTCCGCAATTGATTACCGAAGAAAAGAAGGCCCCTGGATGGCGTCAACCGGAACCGTCATCGTGCTTGCGACTATCGCGTCGAATTAGTCAGGGTAAGTTGATTCGTATTCCCGTTAACTAGGTCTATAAATAGAGTAAATAGAATTATTGGTCTCAATAAATGTCATTAATTTAGCATGCGTATATTGTGACGATCGATTTAGATAAATCGGTAAATCAAGTAATTAAGATACACAATTTAAAGAGTTAATAAAAAGCTAGGAATAAAAATAGATATTCTAGTGTTGTTATGTCAATTTGGTTAATAGATGTAGTCGATGCCCTGCTGTGATATCCATGATGCTTAATGCTTGGTTTTAAGTGTTTTATCCTTTTTAGTGTAGATTATCTAAATTATACTCGTTATACTTATGCTCATACATGTGCATCGTGCATCTCATGAGGTACGATAAATAATCACGTGATGCGGAAGACGAGCCAAGTCGACCCCAAGCGCGGGCTAACCCGCAGGATGATGTTGATGGACGGAACCGAAGATGGATAATCTGACGAATGTCAAGACAGAAGATGATCACCAAGTGGACATCGTCTAACAACACTAACCTAGTGTTACTCCAGGCAAGCCCCGGTGCATTCGCCACCTCCTTGATGTTTTAAAATCTTTATCATCTTGTTTGATGCATTAGGTGATAGGAGTTGTGTGCTAAACCGTTGATGCATTTCCTTCCTTGGAAAATTGATTACCCTTCTTTGACACCCTTTTTGAAAAGAGTTTTTGATGCTTAGCCTTGCTTTAGTAAACAAAAATGTTTTGTTTTAAAACAAAAGTGATGCTTAAGTGGATGGGAATGTTTTCAAAAATAAAACTTGATGGTGGATCTGTCAAAGGCCTTGATGGATTCAACATCTAGAAAAGATGTACCTCTGCCAGGTACCAAACTTTGGGTTTTAAATGATAAAGCTGAGACCGGGCGGTTGACTTGCACGAGAAAGGAATCTCGGTGTAGTGTCTCCGTCTGAGTCGATTAAGGACCGTGTCGATGTGGGCCTGCTGACCGAGGACTCTTTAACTGGTCACATGCCTCGTCATGGGTAAGCTTTGCCTCGGACAGACTAATACCAGAATAAGATACCACACAATGGGAGTGGAGAAATGGCGAGAGTAGCGTGTACCCTCCGTGGCAAGAGGATGGACGGTGGTGTATCTGTGCTCTCGGTTGGCGTGAACCTGATCTAGTCTTAAGAACCCCGGTGGCGAGTTGACATATGCAAGGGTTAAGTGCTACATATGTCGTGTGATTGGAGATCCTCAGCTGAGTATAATCGATTTGGATCGCCGTAACTTCGCGGTTATGAAGACTTGGTCACTGACTTACACGTAGCAATCCAGTGAAGATGAAGGGTTGTTAAGAAATTGGCTAGTATAGGTCAAGTGATTGAACTAGGGTAGACAGAACTCTAGATGCAAGTAATTTTACTTAACCTGACAAGTAAAATTGGATTTTAAGGATCCACTCGTAGTAAGCTTTTATGCAAAATAGAGTCTTTGATACTTGATAAGCCATACCTTGAATCCCTCTAGCCAACATACCCTTGAGAGTCTTTTCTTTAATCGGGTAAGTCTTGCTGAGTAATTCCATACTCAGGGTTTTATTCCCTGTTGTTTTTCAGGTCCTAACTTTGTGATGTTGTTGATGGTGTTAAGTGCCGGTGGGCTCGGCCTTCTTATAAGTCTAAGTAATTCTTCTATACTTTTTATTGAGGATGTTCACTTGAGCTAGCATATATTTCAAACTTATACTTTTGTAATCACTCTGATAAAATAATGTAAAATTTTTGTAACTTGTAAAATTTGGTAATAAGATTTCCGCTGCAAAAATATTGGTGTGTGTGATTTGTATTACTTAATCTCGCAATCTTGGTTGAAAGTGGTTTATCCGATGTCCTTGGGGCAATCGGACGGATCCTGTTAAGTTATCTGGTGCACATGCATAGCCGTCTGAGGTCTTTGAGACAAGGACAGGTGCATGTGGGCCCAATAACTTGGAGGTTCTGCCACAACAACCCCATTATTCTTTCCTTTATTGCCTCGTTTTAGAGGGTTTGCTAGTTTCCCTATCATAAACAACAACATTGAGATTATCAAGTTGCAGATCTACAAGTGATTTCATTTTTTATCATACAGCAAATCGTATACAACACACTAATCCATTATTCCTTTGATTCCACCCCATAATGGTTCCTGTGATTCGTTTCCTATAGGGGGTTCAAATCTCGGCCCATGTTCTACTTGTTGTGTTTAGGGTCAAGCATCAGTTTCAACAGGTATATGTGGACGCCGTCATTTGTTCCTCGGATCTGTGCTATTGTTTGGTTTTGTGCCTTATTCAATTGATATTTGTATACCTTACTTCCCATGCATTTAGCAGGACTATCAGGTAACCAATCAGTGTTGCACATATTACTTAATTCCTTGACGACTTATTCGTTCCATGTGTTCTTCTCGTATTGTTATTGTTTGGTTACTAGTCCTTGTTCATATATGTTCTTGTATTGTGTTATTGTTTGGTTACTAGTCCTTGTTCATATATGTTCTTCTATTGTTATTGTTTGGTTACTAATTCTCGTATTGTTATTGTTTTGTTACTAATACTCACCCACAAATCAGTTTAAGGCCTAAAACCAAGGTTCGCCCCAAACAATGCAGTGTTAGGTTGTGTACTGTCTTGGTGAGTAGTGTGTTCACAATTTTGCAGGCGTTAGTTTGTAATGGCTTCTTTGCTTCTAGTGTAGTTGTTAGTCAACTATTATCATTAAAACTAACTCACAATCAGAAGGATTTGTACTCTTTGGAAACCATTAGTTGCAAGTTTAGTGAAGTGCTCGAGGCACTTTTTACGATGTCAAACGACGTAATTAGGCCGAAGGATTCAGACTTCACTGAGATACACCCGAGACTAAGGGAGACTAGGTTTTGGCCACAATTCAAGGACTGATAGGGGCGATCGATGGTAATCACTTCCCTACAAGTGTCCCAATGTCGGAGCAAGCAAAATACATTAGGAGGCACGGGTACGCATCACAGAATGTTATGGTTGTTTGTGACTTCAGCATGAGGTTTGCGTTTTTCATCACTAGTTGGCTTGTGTCTGTGCATGATACTCAAGTTCTACAAGATACAGTTATCACTTACGGTGACAAGTTCCCACATCCCCCTGAAGGTAAAAGTGTTATGTTCACATGTTTGTTTTCTATGTGTGTCACTATAAAAGGTAATGCATGCTAACACTAACAATTACAATTGCAGGGAAGTATTGCCTTGTCGATTCTGGGTACCCAAACTGAAAGGGAAATAGGGTCAAACATTTTCGTATAAATAATTTTTGTGGTTGAATGCCCAACACAAATATTGGACTAACTAGTTTGCTCTAGATTATATATTCTACAGGTGCATAAAGGTTCAACATAAACCAATAAAAGATCAAAGTTAGGATTCAAAAGAAAGAGCAAAAGAAACCGAAGAGAACCCTGGTTTGGCACACTGGACTGTCCGGTATGCCACCGGACAGTGTCCGGTGCACCAGGGGTAGTACACACTGAACTCTTCACCTTCGGGTTTCTTAAAGCGCACTCCGCTATAATTCACCGGACTGTCCGATGTGCCACCGGACTGTCCGGTGCACTAGTGGAGCAACGACTATCCAGCGCAACGGTCGTCTGCAAAAGCGTGAACAGTGTGTGAACAATGCACGCAGAAGTCAGAGCAAGCATCAGAGGCGCACCGGACAGTGAACAGTATACGTCCGGTACAGCACCGGACTGTCCGGTGCGACATGAAGTCAGCGCTCCAACGGTCAGAATCTTCAGAACCCTAACGGTTGGGTGATGTGGCTGGCACACTGGATAGTGTTCGGTGGCGCACCGGACTGTCCGGTGCGCCCATCGACAGCCAGCCTCCCCAACGGCTATGTGGTGGTTGAGGGCTATAAATACCCCCCAACCACCACCACTCCAAGCATCCAAGTTTTTCAGACATCCCATTCAATACAAGAGCTAGTGCAATCAATACAAGACACAATTCAAAAGAATCAAAGCCTCTCTAAGTCCCAAATTCACTCCAAACTCCTAGTGACTATAGAGAGTGTTTTGCTCGTGTTCTTTGAGCTCTTGTTCTTGGATCGCTTTCTTCTTCCTCATTCTTGTTCTTCAAGCAACTTGTAATCAAAGCAAGAGACACCAATTGTGTGGTGGTACTTGTGGGGTCTAAGTGACCCGTTTGATTAAGGAGAAAGCTCACTCGGTCTAGGTGACCGTTTGAGAGAGGGAAAGGGTTGAAAGAGACCCGATCTTTGTGACCACCTCAACGGGGACTAGGTTCTCAAGAACCGAACCTCGGTAAAACAAATCACCGTGTCATCCGCTTTATTTCTTGGTTGATTTGTTTTTGCCCTCTCTCTCGGACTCGATTTTAATTCTAACGCTAACCCCGGCTTGTAGTTGTGCTTTAAGTTTATAATTTTCAGATTCCACCTATTCACCCCCTCTAGGCGACTTTCAATTGGTATCAGAGCCTGATACTTCATTAAGAGTTTAACCATTCGAAGTGATGTCGGGAGATCATGCCAAGAGGGAGATCGTGACCGGAGAGAAGGCCACAAGCCATGGGAAGGCTCCATCGAGGGAGTCCGGCAATGAGCTAAAGGAGGGATCACCGCCTCACAAGTCGCATCAGAGCGGCGACAAGAAAAAGAAGATGAAGAAGGTGGTCTACTACGAGACCGACTCTTCGTCGCCATCCACCTCTAGCTCCGATGCGCTGTCCGTCACTTCTAAGCGCCATGAGCGCAAGAAGTATAGTAAGATGCCACTTCGTTATCCTCATATTTCTAGACGCACTCCTTTACTCTCGGTTCCCTTAGGCAAACCACCGGTTTTTTATGGTGAAGATTATAATACGTGGAGTGATAAAATGAGGCATCACCTAACCTCACTCCACACAAGCATATGGGACATTGTTGAATTTGGAGCGCAGGTACCATCACCGGGGGACGAGGGCTACGACTCGGATGATGTCACCCAAATTCGGTACTTCGACTCCCAAGCCACTACTATACTCCTCGCCTCTCTATGTCGAGAGGAGTATAATAAGGTGCAAGGGTTAAAAAGTGCCAAGGAGATTTGAGACATGCTCAAGACCGCGCACAAAGGAGATGAGGTGACCAAGATCACCAAGCGCGAGACGATCGAGGGGGAGCTCGGTCGATTCATCCTCAACCAAGGAGAGGAGCCACAAGCAATGTATAACCGGCTCAAGACCTTGGTCAATCAAGTGCGCAACCTCGGGAGCACCAAGTGGGATGACCATAAAATGGTCAAGGTTATACTAAGATCACTCGTATTTCGTAACCCTACTCAAGTTCAATTAATACGTGGTGATCCTATATGTAACGCCCTGAATTAGGGGGTAGACTTTTTTCTCCTTTTCACTCACCAAATTCGGGCGTTACTCTCTTTTTTTTCCCATTTCGCTCCTTCTTCCCAATTTCAAACCAGTATAGTGGCAGGTGTCCGTGTCATGTATAAACAAAACCTAAGTGTTATGGGTGTTGCATCATGCCGAAGCGCATTTCTTTGTCTGATGTCGCGTGTTCGTCTCGCCCCGTTTCGGATTTTGGTTCGCGATTGGATTTTGTTTAGTGGTCGTGCGTGTCGTGGGTTTTGATCCGCGATGTGGCCCGACCCGGTCCGGCCCGCGCGCCCCTGGCGCCTCTGCCCTCCCCATGCGCGCGCCCCCTCCCCCTGATCCCTTTCTCTCATTTGATTTCTCCCGCGTAGTAACCTCCCTCTCCCTTTCCCACCTCTCTCTCTCTCCCCGTGGTGCCCTAGGGTTTGGAGTCGAGATCGCCGGAAGTTGGATCCCTAGAGGTGAGTTTTCCCCTCCCCTTCCCTCTCCCTCTCTCTCTCCTCCCCCTCCCCTTCTTCTCCCCCATGCGGCCTCCCTGCCCGCGCGCCCGCGCCGCCTCAGCCCCGCACCCCGCGTCGCGCCCTGGCCGCGCGCCCTCGGCCACGCCCCTGCTAGCGCTCGTGCCCCGGCGACTCGCGTCCCGCGCGCCTGCACGGTTCGCGTGCCCTCGGCACGCACAGCGTGCTCTCGCGCGTGCAACCGTAGTCGCGCTGTGTTTAACCCTCGTTTTAATCCTTTTTAATTGTTGTTTAGTCGATGCGCTGCGTCGCGTGACGGTCCATTCTAATTTCATCTTTATTAATGTGCTGCGTCGCGCGCTTCATCGCGCGACGGTCCATTCTAATTTCATCTTTATTAATGTGCTGCGTCGCGCGCTTCGTCGCGCGACGGTACTTTTAAATTTATATTTATTAATGTGTTGCGTCGTGCGCTTCGTTGCGCGATGATTCGTTTAATTTATATTTATTACAGTGCTGCGTCGCGTGCTTCGTCGCGCGACGATTCATTTTAAATGCAGTTCTGTTGACGTAAGCCGTCGTGCGTTTCGTCGCGCAACGCTTAACGTTTATCTATAATTAATGCAAGGACCTCGTTGCGCGCTCTGTCACACGGCGAGTTATTTATTTCTTAATTCAATTTAAATGTTGTGTCGTACGTCTCGCCGTACGACCACCCCCTTTCATTCATCTTTATCTATTTATAATGATTAAACATGGAACATGATCTTACTTTATGCTAAACACAGTGTCCAAATTGATACCCTTCTATTTAAACGAGTGGTTTAATTTATAATTATGTAACGTGATCGCTTCTCGACCGTAGACTCGACTGTCAGTTCCTCTTTCTCTTTTAACCGTAATTGCGAGCCCCGCGTGGAACGTCTGTTTATTTATTGCATTCTATTGTATGGTGTACTATTCCTTTGTATTAAATGTGTGGATGTATGTATGTTTGCGCTCGTATAGAGAACGATCTGGTTGAAGAGCCCGAGGAACTCACAGGAGAAGCCCCTGAGTAGCAGCTGGTTGGTGGAGGCAAGTGTCCCTTGACCTATCTTTGTCCTATCCATTCTATAATTCACTTCCCGCATTTACACAGTTATACCTAAGGATTGACTAGCTTTTATTATCCATGTCCTTGTTTACCTATTTGGGTCAGATTATTATTGTTAGCTTTATGCTATTTCTTAACATTAATCAATAAACATGATGAGAATTATCTATGATACGTTGTTTTTCCTCTTATTTATGATGATATACTTGTGGAATTTAAGGGGGCTCGAGCGGTTTCTCGAGTGCCTCTCCATAAGGACCTGTTCGTTGGATGACCGTCCGGGAAAACAGTGCAACCATGAGGGTGGAGTGGGACGCCCTTAGCTGAATAATTAGAGGAACCAGGGTGTAGTTCGCTTAGCCGTCGTGCCGTCAATGGGGCTCGGTGTATGCGGCTCGCTCTGCCAAGGTTGATTTGTCCCTTAGGAAGGATTGCGGTACATTTAGGAAACCTAACGGGCGGCTACAGCTCCGGGAAATCTTTGTAAAGGCTACATAGTGATACCCTGCTGGGTCACCTTGGTAGTGATCAATGGAGAGTCATGATCTCCGGGCAGAAAGGGAAATCATGGCTTGTGGGTAAAGTGCGCAACCTCTGCAGAGTGTATGAAAACTGATATATCAGTCGTGCTCGCGGTTATGAGCGGCCAAGGGAGCTCCAGTGATTAGTGGTACTTGATCAGAGATGTTTGGATTACAGGTGGCAATCAGATTGATGGTTTTTGGTATTGATTATGGTAATGGTAAGTGGTATTCTTTCCGTTTGGAAAGAGTACATTTGGGTTAATAACGTGGGTTAATTCTAAAACTTGGCTTTCCCTACTAGTAATAATAATCTGACCAACTAAAAGCAACTGCTTGACTTACCCCCACATAAAGCTAGTCCACTACAGCCAAACAGGACACTTGCTGAGTATGTTGATGTGTACTCACCCTTGCTCTACACACCAAACCCCCCCAGGTTGTCTGCATTGCAACCACTGCTCAGGAGAGGATGAAGTCGTGGAAGGAGACTTCTAGGAATTCCAAGATTACGACGAGTTCTAGGCGTGGGTTAGCGGCAACCCCCAGTCGGCTGCCTGTGAAGGCCGCGTGTATCTACGTTCCTTTTCCGCACTTTGATTATTGTAAAGACTATGTGGATGTCTCAGACATATGATGTAATCGACTATTATTTCCCCTTTTATGTTATTATTTGAGCACTGTGTGATGATGTCTATGTTATGTAACTGCTGTGTACGTGAATTGTTGATCCTGGCACGTACATGGTTCGCATTCGGTTTGCCTTCTAAAACCAGGTGTGACATAGGTGGTATCAAAGCCGTGCTGACTGTAGGACCGCTAACCTAGAGTAGAATGGTCGTTCTAAGGATTATAGACCCTTATTGTCACCTTGACATTGATATCCCTTCAAAAGTTGGTCATATCGACCAAACCTATGTTCTACTATATATTATATCTTGCTAAAAATCTTTTGCTTATTCTAATTCCTCATTTTATTTATGGTTTATTACTTGCTGGTCATATTAGTTCTGCTCTCACTCTTATGCTTACGGTGTCTTTTGTAGATGGCTCGTCTTAGACACACTGCACGGAAGTCCGTCATCCCCTTCTTACCCTCTCGTCTCGCTGAGCGTCCGCTTCGCCGTCCGGTGACTGGTTAGTCTAGCCACTTGGAGAGGCTGCACCATCGCCTGCATGAGGAGCAGGAGCGTCGACGACAGGAGCAGGAGCAGCAGGGCTCTTCTTTCTCGCTCCAGCAGGAGATAGAGTCTGTGAGGAGCTGCTCCCCTGTGCTCCCACTAGAGGCGCCCCCTGCACCACCACTGAGCGCCCCAGTTGCTGGAGTAGCTGCTGGAGGAGACCCAGATGACGGAGGTGGTGATAGCAGCTCGAGCCACGACACCGACCTTTCCGCCGACCAGGAGCCAGAAGGATGGGTTGCTCGACCCATCACTCGCGACGCTGCTCGTGGGTGTCACTTCCATGATGCGCTCGACACCCTGCTATGTCGGGCACTCGATCGGCGTACTTGGTCTATCGAGTATCTGAAAGTCGCCTAGAGGGGGGGGTCAATAGGGTGAAACTAAAATTTACAAAGTTAATCACAACTACAAGCCGGGTTAGCGTTAGAAATATAAGTGAGTCCGAGAGAGAGGGTGAAAAACAAATCGCAAGAAAATAAAGAGTGAGACACAAGGATTTGTTTTACCGAGGTTCGGTTCTTGCAAACCTACTCCCCGTTGAGGTGGTCACAAAGACTAGGTCTCTTTCAACCCTTTCCCTCTCTCAAACGGTCACTTAGACCGAGTGAGCTTCTCTTCTCAATCACACGGGACACTAAGTCCCCGCAAGGACCACCACACAATTGGTGTCTCTTGCCTTGGTTACAATTGAGTGAATCACAAGAAAGAATGAGAAAGAAAAGAAGCAATCCAAGCGCAAGAGCTCAAAAGAACACAAATGTCACTCTCTCTAGTCACTATTTGATTTGGAGTGATTCCGGACTTGGGAGAGGATTTGATCTCTTTGGTTGTGTCTAGAATTGAATGCTATAGCTCTTGTATGAGGTGTGAATGCTGAAAACTTGGATGCAATGAATGGTGGGGTGGTTGGGGTATTTATAGCCCCAACCACCAAACTAGCCGTTTGGTGAAGGCTGCTGTCGACGGGCGCACCGGACAGTCCGGTGTGCCACCGGACACTGTCCGGTGCGCCAGCCATGTCACCCGGCCGTTAGGGTTTGACCGTTGGAGCTCTGACAGGGTGGGTCTTCTGGCTGTCCGGTGGTGCACCGGACAAGTCCTGTAGACTGTCCGGTGCGCCTGCTGCGCGTGCTCTGACCTCTGCGCGCGCAGGCACACATTAAATATGTTGCAGTCGACCGTTGCGCGCGAAGTAGCCGTTGCTCCACTGGCACACCGGACAGTCTGGTGCTTCACCGGACAGTCTGGTGCTTCACCGGACGGTCCGGTGAATTATAGCGGAGCACCCTCTGATTTTCCCGAAGGTGACGAGTTTGGAGTTGAGTTCCCTAGTACACCGGACACTGTTCGGTGGTGCACCGGACACTGTCCGGTGGCACACCGGACAGTCCGGTGCGCCAGACCAGGGCACACTTCGATTGTCTTTGGCTCTCTTTGTTTGAACCCTTCCTTGGTCATTTTATTGGTCTATTGTGAACCTTTGGCACCTGTAAAACTTATAATCTAGAGCAAACTAGTTAGTCCAATTATTTTTGTTGGGCAATTCAACCACCAAAATCAATTAGGAAAAGGTGTAAGCCTATTTCCCTTTCAATCTCCCCCTTTTTGGTGATTGATGCCAACACAAACCAAAGCAAATATAGAAGTGCAGAATTGAACTAGTTTGCATAATGTAAGTGCAAAGGTTGCTTGGAATGAAACCAATAAATATTACTTACTAGATGCGCATGGATGGCTTTTCTTTTTATTAATATTTTGGACCACTCTTGCACCACATGTTTTGTTTTGCAAAATGTTTTGGAAATTCTTTTCAAAGTTCTTTTGCAAATAGTCAAAGGTAAATGAATAAGATTTTGAGAAGCATTTTCAAGTTTTGAAATTTTCTCTCCCCCTGTTTCAAATGCTTTTCCTTTGACTAAACAAAAACTCCCCCTTAATGAAATCCTCCTCTTAGTGTTCAAGAGGGTTTTAGATATTAATTTTGAAGAGGGCATACCAATTTGAAATTATATCAAAATAAGATACTAATTGAAAAAACTTCTTTTAATATCAAATAAAAGACTACATTTTTGAAATTGGTGATGGTGCGGTCCTTTTGCTTTGGGCTAATACTCTCTCCTCCTTTGGCATGAATCGCCAAAAACGGATGTTTGAGTGAAATATAAGCCCTTCTAAACTACTCTCTCCCCCTTTGGATAGAAGTATAGAAGTGAAGATTATACCAAAGTTGGAGAGTTGAGCGGAGCGACGGCGAAGGATGAATGATATGATGGAGTGGAGTGGAAGCCTTGTCTTCGCCGAAGACTCCTTTTCCCTTTCAATCTATGACTTAGCATGAAATGGACTTGAAAGAACACATTAGTCATAGCACATGAAAGAGATGATCAAAGGTATACATATGAGCTATGTGTGCAAAACATCAATAAAAGTTTCTAGAATCAAGAATATTTAGCTCATGCCTAAGTTTGGTAAAAGTTTGTTCATCTAATGGCTTGGTAAAGATATCGGCTAATTGTTCTTTGGTGCTAACATATGCAATCTCGATATCCCCCTTTTGTTGGTGATCCCTTAAGAAATGATACCGAATGGCTATGTGTTTAGTGCGGCTATGCTCAACGGGATTATCCGCCATGCGGATTGCACTCTCATTATCACAAAGAAGAGGAACTTTGGTTAATTTGTAACCATAGTCCCTAAGGGTTTGCCTCATCCAAAGCAATTGCGCGCAACAATGGCCTGCGGCAATATACTCGGCTTCGGCGGTTGAAAGAGCCACAGAGTTTTGCTTCTTTGAAGCCCAAGACACCAGAGATCTTCCCAAGAACTGGCAAGTCCCCGATGTGCTCTTTCTATTAATTTTACACCCTGCCCAATCGACATCGGAATAACCAATTAAATCAAATGTGGATCCCCTGGGGTACCAAAGGCCAAACTTAGGAGTATAAACTAAATATCTCAAGATTCGTTTTACGGCCCTAAGGTGAGCTTCCTTAGAATCGGCTTGGAATCTTGCACACATGCATACGGAAAGCATAATATCTGGTCGTGAAGCACATAAATAGAGTAAGGAACCTATCATCGACCGGTATACCTTTTGATCTACGGATTTACCTCCCGTGTCGAGGTCGAGATGCCCATTTGTTCCCATGGGTGTCTTGATGGGCTTGGCGTCCTTCATCCCAAACTTGGTTAGAATGTCTTGAATATACTTCGTTTGGCTAATGAAGGTGCCCTCTTGGAGTTGCTTGACTTGGAATCCTAGAAAATACTTCAACTCCCCCATCATAGACATCTCGAATTTTTGTGTCATGATCCTACTAAACTCTTCACAAGTAGATTCGTTAGTAGACCCAAATATAATATCATCAACATAAATTTGGCATACAAACAAATCATTTTCAAGTGTTTTAGTAAAGAGTGTAGGATCGGCTTTTCCGACTTTGAATCCATTAGCAATAAGAAAATCTCTTAGGCATTCATACCATGCTCTTGGGGCTTGCTTGAGCCCATAAAGCGCCTTAGAGAGTCTATAAACATGGTTAGGATACTCACTGTCTTCAAAGCCGGGAGGTTACTCAACATAGATCTCTTCCTTGATTGGTCCATTGAGGAAGGCACTCTTCACGTCCATTTGATAAAGCTTGAAGCCATGGTAAGTAGCATAGGCAAGTAAAATGCAAATTGATTCAAGCCTAGCTACGGGTGCATAGGTTTCACCGAAATCCAAACCTTCGACTTGTGAGTATCCCTTGGCCACAAGTCGGGCTTTGTTCCTTGTCACCACACCATGCTCGTCTTGCTTGTTGCGGAAGACCCACTTGGTTCCTACAACATTTTGGTTAGGACGTGGAACTAAATGCCATACCTCATTCCTCGTGAAGTTGTTGAGCTCCTCTTGCATTGCCATCACCCACTCCGAATCTTGAAGTGCTTCCTCTACCCTGTGTGGCTCAATAGAGGAAACAAAAGAGTAATGCTCACAAAAATGTGTAACACGAGATCTAGTGGTTACCCCCTTATGAATGTCGCCGAGGATGGTGTTCACGGGGTGATTTGGTTGGATTGCTTGGTGGACTCTTGGGTGTGGCAGCCTTGCAACTTGCTCATCCTCCTTGTCTTGATTATTTGCATCTCCCCCTTGATCATTGCCGTCGTCTTGAGGTGGCTCATCTTCTTGACCTTCTTCATCATCTTGAGCCTCATCCTCATCCTGAGTTGGTGGAGATGCTTGCATGGAGGAGGATGGTTGATCTTATGCTTGAATGGGCTCTTCAGATTCCTTAGGACATACATCCCCAATGGACATGTTCCTTAGCGCGATGCACGGAGCCTCTTCATCATCTAATTCATCAAGATCAACTTGCTCCACTTGGGAGCCGTTAGTCTCATCAAACACAATGTCACAAGAAACTTCAACTAGTCCAGTGGACTTGTTAAAGACTCTATATGCCCTTGTGTTTGAATCATATCCTAGTAAAAACCCTTCTACAGCCTTAGGAGCAAATTTGGACTTTCTACTTCTTTTAACAAGTATAAAACATTTGCTACCAAAGACTCTAAAATATGAAACATTGGGCTTTTTACCGGTTAGGAGTTCATATGATGTCTTCTTGAGGATTCGGTGTAGATACAACTGGTTGATGGCGTAGCAGGCGGTGTTGACCGCCTCGGCCCAAAACCGATCCGAAGTCTTGTACTCATCAAGCATGGTTCTTGCCATGTCCAGTAGAGTTCTATTCTTCCTCTCCACTACACCATTTTGTTGTGGCATGTAGGGAGAAGAGAACTCATGCTTGATGCCCTCCTCCTCAAGGAAGCCTTCTATTTGAGAGTTCTTGAACTCCGTCCCATTATCGCTTCTAATTTTCTTGATCCTCAAGCCGAACTCATTTTGAGCCCGTCTCAAGAATCCCTTTAAAGTCTCTTGGTTTGAGATTTTTCCTGTAAAAAGAAAACTCAAGTGAAGCGAGAATAGTCATCCACAATAACTAGACAGTACTTACTCCCACCGATGCTTATGTAAGCGATCGGGCCGAATAGGTCCATGTGGAGGAGCTCAAGTGGCCTGTCAGTCATCAAGATGTTCTTATGTGGATGATGAACACCAACTTGCTTCCCTGCTTGGCATGCGCTACAAATCCTGTCTTTCTCAAAATGCACATTTGTTAGTCCCAAAATGTGCTCTCCCTTTAGAAGCTTGTGAAGATTCTTCATCCCAACATGGGCTAGTCGGCGATGCCAGAGCCAACCCATGTTAGTCTTAGTGATTAAGCAAGTATCGAGTTCAGCTCTATTGAAATCAACTAAGTATAGCTGACACTCTAATACTCCCTTAAAAGCTACTGAATCATCACTTCTTCTGAAGACAGTAACACCTGTATCCGTAAAAAGACAATTGTAGCCCATTTTACATAATTGTGAAACAGAAAGCAAGTTGTAATCTAAAGAATCTACAAGAAAAACATTGGAAATAGAATGGTCAGGTGATATAGCAATTTTACCCAATCCTTTTACCAAACCTTGATTTCCATCCCCGAATGTTATAGCTCGTTGGGGATCTTGGTTTTTTCGTAGGAGGAGAACATTCTTTTCTCCCCAGTCATGTGGTTTGTGCACCCGCTATCGATGATCCAACTTGAGCCCCCGGATGCATAAACCTATAAAACAAATTTAGTTCTTGATTTTAGGTACCCAAACAGTTTTGGGTCCTTTGACATTAGATACAAGAACTTTGGGTACCCAAACACAAGTCTTTGATCCCTTGTGTTTGTCCCCAACATACTTGGCAACTACTTTGCCGGATTTGTTAGTCAAAACATAAGATGCATCAAAAGTTTTAAATGAAATGCTAGGTTCATTTGATGCACTAGGAGTTTTCTTTCTAGGCAATTTAGCACGAGTTGATTGCCTAGAGCTAGATGTCTCACCCTTATACATAAAAGCATGATTAGGGCCAGAGTGAGACTTCCTAGAATGAATTCTCCTAATCTTATGCTCGGGATAACCGGCAGGGTACAAAATGTAACCCTCGTTATCCTGAGGCATGGGAGCCTTGCCCTTAACAAAGTTAGATAATTTTTTAGGAGGAGCATTGAGTTTGACATTATCTCCCCTTTGGAAGCCAATGCCATACTTGATGCCAGGGCGTCTCCCACTATAAAGCATACTACGAGCAAATTTAAATTTTTCATTTTCTAGCTCATGCTCGGCAATTTTAGCATCTAATTTTGCTATATGATCATTTTGTTGTTTAATTAAGACCATGTGATCGTGAATAGCATCAATGTCAACATCTCTACATCTAGTGCAAATAGAAACATGCTCAATGGTAGATGTAGAGGGTTTGCAAGAATTTAATTCAACAATCTTAGCATGTAATATGTCATTTTCATCTCTAAGATTGGAAATGGAAGCATTGCAAACATTCAATTCATTAGCCTTAGCAATTAGTTTTTCATTTTTATTTCTAAGGCTAGCGAGAGAAATATTTAATTTTTCAATCTTAGCAATAGACATAGCATGATCATTTCTAAGATTGGCATATGAGTCATCACAAACATTTGAATCAACCTTAGCAATTAATCTAGCATTCTCATTCCTAAGGTTGGCAATCAAATCATGGCAAGTGCTTAGCTCACTAGTCAATTTTTCACATTTTTCCATCTCTAGAGCATAAGCATTCTTAACCTTAACATGCTTCTTATTTTCCTTAATTAGGAAGTCCTCTTGGCTATCCAAGTGTTCATCCTTATCATGAATAGCGCTAATCAATTCATTTAACTTCTCTTTTTGTTGCATGTTAAGGTTGGCAAAAAGAGTAAACAAATTATCCTCCTCATTACTAGAACTGTCTTCATCACTAGAGGATGCATATTTAGTGGAGGATTTAGATTTAACCTTCTTCCTTTTGCCATCCTTTGCCATGAGGCACTTGTGGCCGACGTTGGGGAAGAGGAGTCCCTTGTTGACGGCGATGTTAGCGGCGTCCTTGTCGGAGGAGGAGTCGGTGGAGCTCTCGTCGGAGTCCCACTCGCGGCACACATGGGCATCGCCGCCCTTCTTCTTGTGGTACCTCTTCTTTTCCTTTCTTCTCCCATTCTTGTCGTCGCCCCTGTCACTGTCACTAGAAATAGGACATTTTGCAATAAAGTGACCGAGCTTACCACACTTGTAGCAAACCTTCTTGGAGCGGGGCTTGTAGTCCTTCCCCCTCCTTTGCTTGAGGATTTGTCGAAAGCTTTTGATGATTAAAGCCATGTCCTCATTGTCGAGCTTTGAGGCGTCGATGGGGAGCCTACTTGGTGTAGACTCTTCCTTCATCTCCTCTGTTGCCTTGAATGCGACGGGTTGTGCCTCGGGCGTGGAGGAGGTGCCTTGCTTGATGATTTTCTTTGAGCCTTTGATCATTAGCTCAAAGCTTACAAACTTCCCTATAACCTCCTCGGGAGACATTAGCTTGTATCTAGGATCACCTCCAATTAATTGAACTTGCGTAGGGTTAAGAAAAACGAGGGATCTAAGAATAACCTTGACCATCTCATGGTCATCCCATTTGGTGCTCCCGAGGTTGCGCACTTGGTTCACCAAGGTCTTCAAGCGATTGTACATGGCTTGCGGATCCTCTCCTTGGTGAAGCATGAAGCGACCGAGCTCCCCCTCGATCGTCTCCCGCTTGGTGATCTTGGTCACCTCTTCTCCTTCGTGCGCGGTCTTGAGCATGTCCCAAACCTCTTTGGCGCTCTTTAATCCTTGCACCTTGTTATACTCCTCACGACTTAGAGATTGGAGGAGTATAGTGGTGGCTTGGGAGTTGAAGTGCTCGATTTGGGCCACCTCGTCCTCATCGTAATCCTCATCCCCTACGGATGATACCTGTACTCCAAACTCAACAACATCCCATATACTTTTGTGGAGTGAGGTTAGGTGATATTTCATCATATCACTCCACCTAGCATAATCTTCACCGTCAAATGTTGGTGGCTTGCCTAATGGAACGGAAAGTAATGGAGTATGTTTAGAAATACGAGGGTAGCGTAGGGGAATCTTACTATATTTCTTGCGCTCATGGCGCTTAGAAGTTATGGATAGTGCGTCGGAGCCGGAGGTGGATGGCGATGAAGAATCGGTCTCGTAGTAGACCACTTTCCTCATCTTTTTCTTGTCGCCACTCCGATGCGACTTGAGGGAAGAGGATTCCTTCTCCTTCCCTTTGTTGCAGGACTCTCCCGATGGAGCCTTCCCGTGGCTTGTAGCGGGCTTGTCGCCGGTCACCATCTCCTTCTTGGCGTGATCCCCCGACATCACTTCGAGCGGTTAGGCTCTAATGAAGCACCGGGCTTTGATACCAATTGAAAGTCGCCTAGAGGGGGGTGAATAGGGCGAAACTGAAATTTACAAAGTTAATCACAACTACAAGCCGGGTTAGCGTTAGAAATATAAGTGAGTCCGAGAGAGAGGGTGAAAAACAAATCGCAAGCAAATAAAGAGTGAGACACAAGGATTTGTTTTACCGAGGTTCGGTTCTTGCAAACCTACTCCCCATTGAGGTGGTCACAAAGTCCGGGTCTCTTTCAACCCTTTCCCTCTCTCAAACGGTCACTTAGACCGAGTGAGCTTCCCTTCTCAATCACACGGGACACTAAGTCCCTGCAAGGACCACCACACAATTGGTGTCTCTTGCCTTGGTTACAATTGAGTGAATCACAAGAAAGAATGAGAAAGAAAAGAAGCAATCCAAGCGCAAGAGCTCAAAAGAACACAAATGTCACTCTCTCTAGTCACTATTTGATTTGGAGTGATTCCGGACTTGGGAGAGGATTTGATCTCTTTGGTTGTGTCTAGAATTGAATGCTATAGCTCTTGTATGAGGTGTGAATGTTGAAAACTTGGATGCAATGAATGGTGGGGTGGTTGGGGTATTTATAGCCCCAACCACCAAACTAGCCGTTTGGTGAAGGCTGCTATCGATGGGTGCACCGGACAGTCCGGTGCGCCAGCCACGTCACCCGGTCGTTAGGGTTCGACCGTTGGAGCTCTGACAGGTGGGGTCTTCTGGCTGTCCGGTGGTGCACCGGACAAGTCCTGTAGACTGTCCGGTGCGCCTGCTGCGCGTGCTCTGACCTCTGCACGCGCAGGCGCGCATTAAATGCGTTGCAGTCGACCGTTGCGTGCGAAGTAGTCGTTGCTCCGCTGGCACACCGGACAGTCCGGTGCGCCACCGGACACTGTCCGGTGCTTCACCGGACGGTCCGGTGAATTATAGCGGAGCGCCCTCTGATTTTCCCGAAGGTGACGAGTTTGGAGCTGAGTTCCCTGGTACACCGGACACTGTCCGGTGGCACACCGGACAGTCCGGTGCGCCAGACCAGGGCACACTTCGGTTGTCTTTGGCTCTCTTTGTTTGAACCCTTCCTTGGTCATTTTATTGGTCTATTGTGAACCTTTGGCACTTGTAAAACTTATAATCTAGAGCAAACTAGTTAGTCCAATTATTTGTGTTGGGCAATTCAACCACCAAAATCAATTAGGAAAAGGTGTAAGCCTATTTCCCTTTCAGTATCGCTGTGTGGTCTTCCAGCACCGTCGCGGGGTCTACCCGGACCGCTGGGAGGCGACCTGCTTGGTGCGCCGTCCGGAGAACAGTCTCTAGGGTGCGGAGGTCTGCTCAGAGCACTATACCATCTCTGAGCGGGACTCAGCTGAGGCGGCCATGCAAGATGCTGCACGGCGTGCGCTTTCGCACTATTGTTCAGTGCTCGGTGGGGTAGCTGATGGTCTCAACCTGAAGTATTACCCTCGCCGTCCATCTGGTAGCACAGAAGGCGTGATTGACTCACCTGTTGGTGAGGACAATCCTAGGTTGAGCAGCACAGTCAACCTAGCCACCGTGCTAAACACGGAGCTGGACCATGCATTAGACGAGTTGAGTAGGGCTCGTGCTGAGATCGCCCAACTACAGGCTGAGCGCGCGGAGCATCGTCACCTGGATGATGGCTCCCCCGCTCCCGTCGGGACTCAGCACCCGTACCGCTCACCTCGGCGTGGACACCAGTCTTATGGCAACCCCGACTGCAGGACCAGGATAAATTTAGAACCATAGATCGTCAGCGTCGGATCTTGTGATTAATACGAAAATATATACATAGAAGCTATAGTCTTAGCATTAGTCTTGCTTTTAGTTAGTCTTAGTTAGACATGGTAGTTTGCTTATCCTGTGCATTTATGTTTGTCATGATGAACTATGTTGGATTTGGATCTTTGTAATGACTATCACCAGAGTGTGGGCATCCCCTGCATTTTGGTTTACCTGTTATGTTAATGAGGTTAGCTATCTAGTTGGGAAACCTTTTATTCCACTTTCCTCTTTATTTGAGAAGCTGTGTTGGTCTGTGTTGGAGATTAGTGAAGATGTTCATCTGTTCAGTGTTGTGGAAGAATTCTATACTCTTTTCTTATGCTACAAGATTTGCCAGATCAGTTCTGATGTGTGGTTGCATTCTGCAGATGTCAGAAAACAGGCGTAGAGGAGGAAGGCGTGCTCAGCAGGAGCAGGCAGCACGACAGGATGAGGCACCCCAGCAACAGCAGCTGCCACCCCCACCCCCGATGTCGATCGAGCAGATGTTCATGATGCAGACTCAGGCAGTTCAGGCCATCGGTCAGACTTTGGCCACCATTCAGCAGCAGCCACCACCTCAACCTCAGATGCCTCAGATGCCTAGGGACAAGCGTGCTGAATTCATGAGGGGTCATCCCCCAATGTTTGCTCACTCTTCTGACCCCATGGATGCTGAAGACTGGCTGCACACAGTGGAGCGGGAGTTGCATACCGCTCAGTGTGACGACAGGGAGAAGGTTCTGTATGGTCCCCGTCTATTGAGAGGAGCAGCTCAGTCCTGGTGGGAGTCTTATCTCGCCACCCATGCCAACCCTGACACCATCACTTGGGAAGACTTTAGAGGTAGCTTTCGTCAGTACCATGTTCCTGCAGGTCTGATGACAGTGAAGAAGGAGGAGTTCCTCGCACTCAAGCAAGGGTCAATGTCTGTTAGTGAGTATCGAGACAGGTTTCTGCAACTGTCTTGCTATGCTCCTGAAGATGTCAACACCGACGCCAAGCGGCATTACCGTTTCTTGAGAGGCTTGGTCGACCCTCTGCAGTATCAGCTGATGAATCATACCTTCCCGACGTTTCAGCACCTGATTGATAGAGCAATCATGACAGAGAGAAAGCGTAAAGAGATGGAGGATCACAAGCATAAGATCAGTGGACCCCAGCTTGGAAGCAGCAATCGCCCTCGTTTCTCAGGCAATCAACCTCAGTAGTTTAGGCAGAACCAACATCCACCTCAGCAGCAGAAGTTCCAAAGGCAGTACCCTCAGCACCAGCAGCAGAATCGCCAGAACAATTAGTAAGGAGGAGGCCAGTTTCAGAGGCAGAATCAGCGGGCACCTCATCTTCCTGCCCCAGCGAACCAGCAAAATAGTCAAGCAGCACCAGTTCAGGGTGGAAATAGAGCATGTTTCCACTGTGGAGAGCAAGGCCATTGGGTGATGCAATGTCTGAAGAAGGCAGCCCAGCAGCAGTCAGGCCCCAATGCCCCAGCAAAGCAGAATGTGTCTCAGCCTGGAGCAGGCAACCGCTCTCAGCCACGCTACAACCATGGGAGACTGAACCACTTGGAGGCTGAAGCAGTTCAGGAAAACCCCGGCATGATAGTAGGTATGTTTCCAGTCGACTCCCATATTGCAGAAGTGTTATTTGATACTGGAGCAACGCATTCATTCATTACTGCATCTTGGGTAGAAGCACATAATCTTCCAATAACTACCATGTCAACCCCCATTCAAATTGACTCAGCCGGCGGTAGAATTCGAGCTGATAGCATTCATAGTAATGGGTACTCAGGGAATAGATGTCATCCTAGGGATGAATTGGCTAGATAAGTATCAAGTAGTTATCAGTTGTGATAAGAGGACAATCAAATTGATGTCCCCACTAGGAGAGGAAGTGGTGACCGAGTTAGTTCCGCCTGAGCCGAAGAAAGGAAGTTGTTATCAGATGGTTGTCGATAGCAGTGAGGTAGATCCACTTGAGATTATCAAGGTTGTGTCCGAGTTCCCAGATGTGTTTCTAAAGGAATTACCAGGCATGCCACCAGAGCGAAAAGTTGAGTTTGCCATAGAGCTTCTTCCTGGAACCGCCCCCATCTTTAAGAGAGCTTACAGAGTATCTAGACCAGAGTTGGTTGAGCTTAAGAAGCAGATTGATGAGCTGTCAGAGAAAGGTTACATCCGGCCAAGCACCTCGCCTTGGGCCGCCCCTATCCTATTCGTGGAGAAGAAAGATGGCACCAGAAGGATGTATATCGATTATCGAGCTCTGAATGAGGTCACGATCAAGAACAAGTACCCCTTACCCAGAATAGTGGATCTGTTCGACCAGTTGAGAGGAGCCAGCGTGTTTTCAAAGATAGATCTGAGGTCAGGTTATCATCAGCTCAGGATTCGACCTTTAGACATTCCGAAGACAGCATTCATACCAAGTATGGGTTGTATGAGTTCACCATGATGTCTTTTGGTTTAACAAATGCACCGGCCTTCTTTATGAATTTGATGAACAGTGTATTCATGGATTATCTTGACAAGTTTGTGGTGGTATTTATTGATGATATTTTGGTATATTCTCAAAGCGAAGCAGAGCATGCAGATCATTTGAGAATGGTATTGCAGAGATTGCGAGAGCACCAGTTGTATGCAAAGTTATGCAAGTGCGAGTTCTGGATCAGTGAAGTCCTGTTCTTGGGTCACGTAATCAACAAAGAAGAATTGGCTATGGATCCGAAGAAAGTGGCAGGCATTTTGAACTGGAAAGCACCAACAGATGCCCAAGGAATCAAGATCTTCATTGGAATGGCCGAATATTATCGGTGATTCATTGAAGGGTTCTCGAAGATTGCGAAACCAATGACAGCTTTGCTAGGCAACAAAGTTGAGTTCAAGTGAACCCAGAAATGTCAAGAGGCCTTCGAAGCGCTGAAAGAGAAGTTGACTACAGCGCCTGTCTTAGTCTTGCCTGAAGTGCACAAGCCCTTCTCGGTGTATTGCGACGCTTGTTACACTGGTTTGGGATGTGTGTTGATGCAGGAGGGAAGAGTTGTGGCTTACTCGTCCCGATAGCTGAAGGTTCATGAGCAGAATTACCTAATCCATGACCTAGAGTTGGCAGCAGTGGTTCACGCACTGAAGACATGGAGGCACTATCTGTATGGGCAGAAATGTGATGTTTACATAGACCACAAGAGTCTGAAGTACATATTCACTCAGTCAGAGTTGAATATGAGGCAGCGAAGATGGTTAGAGTTGATCAAAGACTATGAGTTGGAGATTCATTACCATCCAGGCAAAGCGAACGTAGTGGCAGACGCTTTGAGCAGGAAGAGTCAGGTCAATCTGATGGTCGCTCGTCCGATGCCTTATGAGTTGGCCAAAGAGTTTGACAGGTTGAGCCTCGGATTTTTGAATAATACGCGAGGAGTAACAGTTGAGCTGGAACCCACCTTAGAGTGGGAAATCAAAGAAGCACAGAAGAATGATGAGAAGATCAGTGAAATCCGGCGGCTGATTCTAGACGGTAGAGGCAAAGATTGTCTGGAAGATGCAGAAGGTGTGATATGGTTCAAGGACTGCTTGTGTGTTCCCAATGTCCAGTCTGTTCGGGAGTTGATCCTCAAGGAAGCTCATGAGACAGCTTATTCGATACACCCTGGAAGTGAGAAGATGTATCAGGATCTGAAGAAGAAATTCTAGTGGTACGGAATGAAGAGAGAAATCGTAGAGCATGTGGCTATGTGTGATAGCTGTCGACGGATCAAGGCAGAGCACTAGAGACCGTCTGGATTGTTGCAGCCGTTGCAAATTCCTCAGTGGGAATGGGATGAAATCGGTATGGATTTCATAGTCGGATTGCCTCGCACTCGAGCCGGCTACGATTCCATTTGGGTAGTGGTGGACCGCTTAACCAAGTCAGCCCACTTCATACCTGTCAAGACCAACTACAACAGTGCAGCACTGGCAGAGTTGTACATGTCTCGGATTGTTTGTCTTCATGGTGTGCCAAAGAGGATAGTGTCAGACAGAGGAACGCAATTCACCTCTCATTTCTGGCAACAGTTGCATGAAGCCTTGGGTACACATCTGAATTTTAGTTCAGCCTATCATCCACAGACAGATGGTCAGACCGAAAGAACCAATCAAATCCTCGAAGACATGTTGAGAGCCTGTGCGTTGCAAGATCAGTCCGGATGGGACAAGAGGTTGCCTTATGCAGAGTTCTCCTATAACAACAGTTACCAGGCCAGCTTGAAGATGTCTCCATTTCAGGCGCTTTATGGAAGGAGTTGTCGAACTCCGTTGCAATGGGATCAGCCTGGAGAAAAGCAAGTGTTTGGGCCAGACGTTTTGCTTGAAGCTGAAGAGAACATCAAGATGGTTCGGGAGAATCTGAAGATAGCGCAATCAAGGCAGCGAAGTTATGCAGACATAAGAAGAAGAGAGCTGAGTTTCAAAGTTGGAGATTTTGTCTATCTGAAAGTGTCACCAATCAGAGGAGTCAGAAGATTTGGAGTCAAAGGCAAGCTAGCACCCCGCTATGTTGGTCCATATCAGATTCTTGCAAGGCATGGAGAAGTGGCCTACCAACTCAGTTTGCCAGAAGGCTTGTCCGCAGTGCATGATGTCTTTCATGTGTCTCAGTTGAAAAAGTGTTTGCGTGTGCCAGAAGAGAAGTTGCCAATGGAAGGTCTGGAGGTCCAGGAGGACTTGACCTACATAGAGAAGCCAGCGCAGATTCTTGAGACTGCAGACAGAGTCACCCGGAGGAAGACTATCAGAATGTGCAAAGTCAGATGGAGTCACCACTCTGAGGAAGAAGCAACCTGGGAGCGTGAAGATGACCTGATGGCCAAGTACCCTGAGCTCTTTGCTAGCCAACCCTAAATCTCGAGGACGAGATTCTCTTAAGGGGGATAGGTTTGTAACGCCCTGAATTTGGGGGTAGAATTTTTTTTCCCCTTTTCACTCACCAAATTTGGGCGTTACTCTCTTTTCTTTTCCCGTTCGCTCCTTCTTTCCAATTTCAAACCAGTATAGTGACAGGTGTCCGTGTCATGTATAAACAAAACCTAAGTGTTATGGGTGTTGCATCATGCCGAAGCGCATTTCTTTGTCTGATGTTGCGTGTTCGTCTCGCCCCGTTTCGGATTTCGGTTCGTGATTGGATTTTGTTTAGTGGTCGTGCGTGTCGTGGGTTTCGATCCGCGATGTGGCCTGGCCCGGTCCAGCCCGCGTGCCACTGGTGCCCCTACCCTCCCCACGCGCACCTCCCCCCTCCCCCTGATCCCTTTCTCTCATTTGATTTCTCCCGCACAGTAACCTCCCTCTCCCTCTCCCACCTCTCTCTCTCCTCATGGTGCCCTAGGGTTTGGAGTCGAGATCGCCGGAATTTGGATCCCCGGAGGTGAGTTTTCCCCTCCCCTTCCCTCTCCCTCTCTCTCCTCCCCCTCGCGGCCTCCCTGCCTACGTGCCCGCGCCGCCTCAGCCCCGCACCCCGCGTCGTGCCCTGGCCGCGAGCCCTCGCGCGCCCCGCGCCGTGCCCTCGGCCGTGACCCTGCTCGCGCTCGTGCCCCGGTGACTCGCGTCCCGCGCGCCTGCATGGTTCGCGTGCCCTCGGCACGCGCAGCGTGCTCTCGCGCGTGCAATCGTAGTCGCGCTGCGTTTAACCCTCGTTTTAATCCTTTTTAATTGTTGTTTAGTCGATGCGCTGCGTCGCTCGCTTCGTCGCGCGACGGTCCATTCTAATTTCATCTTTATTAATGTGCTGCGTCGCGCGCTTCGTCGCGCGATGGTTCTTTTAAATTTATATTTATTAATGTGTTGCGTTGTACGCTTCGTCACGCGATGATTCGTTTAATTTACATTTATTACAGTGCTGCGTCGCGCGCTTCGTCGCGCGATGATTCGTTTTAAATGCAGTTCTGTTGACGTAAGCCGTCGTGCGTTTCGTCGCGCAACGCTTAATGTTTATCTATAATTAATGCAAGGATCTCGTTGCGCGCTCTGTCGCGTGGCGAGTTATTTATTTCTTAATTCAATTTAAATGTTGTGTCGTACGTTCGCCGTACGACCACTCCCTTTCATTCATCTTTATCTATTTATAATGATTAAACATGGAACATGACCTTACTTTATTCTAAACGCAGTGTCCAAATTGATACCCTTCTGTTTAAACGAGTGGTTTAATTTATAATTATGTAACGTGATCGCTTCTCGATCGTAGACTCGACTGTCAGTTCCTCTTTCTCTTTTAACCGTAATTGCGAGCCCCGCCCGTTTATTTATTGCATTCTATTGTATGGTGTACTGTTCCTTTGTATTAAATGTGTGGATGTATGTATGTTTGCGCTCGTATAGAGAACGATCTGGTTGAAGAGCCCGAGGAACTCACAGGAGAAGCCCCTGAGCAGCAGCTGGTTGGTGGAGGCAAGTGTCCCTTGACCTATCTTTGTCCTATCCATTCTATAATTCACTTCCCACATTTACACAGTTATACCTAAGGATTGACTAGCTTTTGTTATCCATATCCTTGTGTATCTATTTGGGTCGGATTATTATTGTTAGCTTTATGCTATTGCTTAACATTAATCAATGAACATGATGAGAATTATCTATGATACGCTGTTTTCCCTCTTATTTATGATGATATACTTGTGGCATTTAAGGGGGCTCGAGTGGTTTCTCGGGTGCCTCTCCATAAGGACCTGTTCGTTGGATGACCGCCCGGGAAAACAGTGCAACCATGAGGGTGGAGTGGGACGCCCTTAGCTGAATAATTAGAGGAACCGGGGTGTAGTTCGCTTAGCCGTCGTGCCGTCAATGGGGCTCGGTGTATGCGGCTCGCTCTGCCAAGGTTGATTTGTCCCTTAGGGAGGAGTGCGGTACATTTAGGAAACCTAACGGGCGGCTACAACTCCGGGGAATCTTTGTAAAGGCTACGTAGTGATACCCTGCTGGGTCACCTTGGTAGTGATCAATGGAGAGTCATGATCTCCGGGCAGAAAGGGAAATCACGGCTTGTGGGTAAAGTGCGCAACCTCTGCAGAGTGTATGAAAACTGATATATCAGCCGTGCTCGCGGTTATGAGCGACCGAGGGAGCTCCAGTGATTAGTGGTACTTGATCAGAGATGTTTGGATTATAGGTGGCAATGAGATTGATGGTTTTTGGTATTGATTATGGTAATGGTAAGTGGTATTCTTTTCGTTTGGAAAGAGTACGTTTGGGTTAATAACGTGGGTTAATTCTAAAACTTGGCTTTCCCTACAAGTAATAATAATCTGACCAACTAAAAGCAACTGCTTGACTTAAACCCACATAAAGCTAGTCCACTACAGCCAAACAGGACACTTGCTGAGTATGTTGATGTGTACTCACCCTTGCTCTACACACCAAACCCCCCCAGGTTGTCCGCATTGCAACCACTGCTCAGGAGAGGATGAAGCCATGGAAGGAGACTTCCAGGAATTCCAAGATTACGACGAGTTCTAGGCGTGGGTTAGCGGCAACCCCCAGTCGGCTGCCTGTGAAGGCCACGTGTATCTACGTTTCTTTTCCACACTTTGATTATTGTAAAGACTATGTGGATGTCTCAGACATATGATGTAATCGACTATTATTTCCCCTTTTATGTTATTATTTGAGCATTGTGTGATGATGTCCATGTTATGTAACTGCTATGTACGTGAATTGCTGATCCTAGCACGTACATGGTTCGCATTCGGTTTGCCTTCTAAAACCGGGTGTGACACTAGATACAAGCTAATGTCTCCGAGGAAGTTGTAGGAAAGTTTGTGGGCTTTGAATTGATTATCAAAGGCTCCAAACAAATTATAAACTTGGAGCAAGGCGGCACCTCCACACCCGAGGTGCAACCCGTCGCATTCAAAGCGGCGGTGGAAAAGAAATAAGAGTCTACACCAAGTAGGCTCCCCATCGACGCCTCCAAGCTTGACAACGAGGAAATGGCGCTTATCATCAAAAGCTTTCGCCAAATCCTCAAGCAAAGGAAGGGAAAAGATTACAAGCCCCAGTCCAAAAGGGTGTGCTATAAATGTGGTAAGCCCGGTCATTTTATTGCTAAATGTCCAATGTCTAGTGATAGTGAGAGGGGCGATGATAAGAAGGGGAAGAAGAAGGAAAAGAAGAGGTACTACAAGAAGAAGGGCGGCAATGCCCACGTGTGTTGGGAATGGGACTTCGATGAGAGCTCCACCGACTCCTCCTCCAACGAGGATGCCGCCAACATCGCCGTCAACAAGGGCCTCCTCTTCCCCAACATCGGCCACAAGTGCTTCATGGCAAAAGACAGCAAAAAGAAGAAGGTAAAATCTAGAGCCTCCACTAAATATACAACATCTAGTGATGAGGGTAGCTCTAGTGAAGATGAGGATGATTTGCTCACTCTTTTTGCCAATTTTAACATGCAACAAAAAGAAAAATTAAATGAATTGATAGGAGTTATTCATGAGAAGGATGAACTCTTGGATAGTCAAGAGAAATTCCTTATTAAGGAAAATAAAAAGCATGTTAAGGTAAAGAATGCTTATGCTCAGGAAATAGAAAAATTGACTAATAATGAGCTTAGCATATGCCATGACACTATTTCAAACCTTAGAACTGAAAATGTTAATTTAATTGCTAAGGTTGAAAAATCAAATGTTTGCCATGATTTAATTACCAATCTTAGAAATGAAAATGCTAGTTTAATTGCTAAGATTGATAAATTGAATGAATCAATTTGTAGCCTTAAAATTGAGAATGATAAATTAATTTCTAAAGCTAAAGATTTAAGTGTTTGCAATAATTCTATTTCCAATCTTAGAAATGAGAATGTTGTTTTACATGCTAAGATTGATGAATTAAATGCTTGCAAACCCTCTACATCTACTGTTGATCATGTCACTATTTATACTAGATGTAGAGATGTTAATGTAGATGCTATAAATGATCACCTTGCTCTAATTAAACAACAAAATAATCACATAGCTACATTAACTACTAAAATAAATGAGCATGAAATTGAAAATGAAAATTTTAAATTTGCTAGAAGCATGCTCTATAGTGGGAGACGCCCTGGTATTAAGGATGGCATTGGTTTCTGAAAGCGAAATGTGCCCTTGGGCCATTTCTATAATTGTTTTGGTGATTAAGTGTCCAACACAAATGTTTTGAACTCATATGTGCTAAACAAGCAAAAGGTGCAAATCAAAGACAAGGTATGTTTCTAGACTTAGTGAATTGTTTTTGAGTACTAACATGATTATCTAAGTGCTAGAAACAGTACCAGGAGAGAAGAAATGAAATGGAAAAGAATTGGCTATCTGCAGCCAAACTCCATCTCGGCCTGGCACACCGGACTGTCAGGTGGTGCACCGGACAGTGTCCGGTGCGCCAGGCTGGTCAACGGTGAAGTGACCGCTCTCAGGAATCGACGGAGTCGTACGGCTATAATTCACCGGACTGTCCGGTGGTGCACCGAACTGTCCGGTGAGCCAACGGCACCCGCGCCAACGGTCATCCGCGCGATCAACGCGTGACACATGGCTGCTCCAATGGTCGGCTGGGTGCACCGGACTGTCCGGTGCGCCAACCGGCTCCGAGGAGCAACGGTCGACTGTGCCCGATTTGGAAGAAAATCGTGCACCGAACATGCTACAGTGGCTGTCCGGTGGTGCACCGAACTGTCCGATGCGCAAATCGACAGAAGGCAAGGATAGCCTTCCATGTTGATCTCCAACGGCTCCTAGTTGCCTTGGGGCTATAAAAAGGACCCCTAGGCACATGGAGCAGGCACCCAAGCATTCAAAAGGCATATTAAGACATCCAGACTCCGCTCCCACGCATTTGATTCATCGTGTTAGTGATTTGAGCTCCATTCGAGTTGTGAACTCCCCGTGTTGTCATTTGAGCTCAAGTCTTCACTTGTGTGCGTGTGTGTGCTGCGGATTGAATCTTGTGTGTGTTGCTTTTTCCTCCCTTACTTCTGTGTTTCTTTTGTGATCATCACTGTAAGGGCGAGAGGCTCCAAATTGTGGAGATTCCTCGCAAACAGGAAAATACTCTAAAAGAAAAGACCGTGGTATTCAAGTTGATCATCGGATCACTTGAAAGTGGTTGAGTGCAACCCTCGTCCATTGGGACGCCACAACGTGGAAGTAGGCAAGTGTTACTTGGCCGAACCATGGGATAAAAATCGCGTGTCTCTTGTGTTGCTTTCTCTGTGATTGTTTTGTTCAAGAACTCGCTTCAAAGCTACTTAGTCGCACTAACACTTTAATTACTAATTTTTGTGGCTATTTAGTGTTTGATTTTACAGGATCACCTATTCACCCCCCCTCTAGGTGCTCTCAATTAGTATCAGAACCGTACTCTTCATCTAAGGGACTAACCGCTCGAAGAGATGGATCTTAAGGGAAATGGGATGGTGGTCAATGACAAGGAAAAGGAGTCTGTCTTCAACGAGCCAAGAGACGACAAGCCTACCGACTCAGGCTCGAGTCACAAGAAGAGAGACGGGAAGAAGAAGAGGCGCATCAAGAAGATCATCTACTACGACAGTGATGCCTCGTCTTCTTCACCACACGACGACGACTCCTCATCAAAGAAAAAGATGGTTAATCAAAACTATTCATTTGATTATTCCTGTATTCCATACAATTTAAATGCTCATTTGCTATCAATTCCACTTGGGAAACCTCCACACTTTGATGGAGAAGACTACTCTTTCTGGAGTCATAAAATGCATAGTCATTTATTTTCCCACCATCCTAGTATCTGGGAGATCGTTGAAAACGGAATGCATTTTGATAGTACTGACAATCCTGTTTTCATAAATGAGCAAATCCATAAGAATGCCCAAGCTACTACTGTTTTGCTAGCATCTCTGTGCAGGGATGAGTACAGTAAGGTGAGTGGCTTGGACAACGCCAAACAGATCTGGGACACCCTTAAGATATCACATGAGGGAAATGATGCCACCATGATCACCAAGATGGAACCGGTGGAGGGTGAGCTAGAGAGGTTCGCGATGATTAGGGGAGAAGAGCCAACGCAAACCTACAATAGGCTCAAGACCCTGGTCAACAAGATACGAAGCTACGGGAGCACAAGATGGATGGATCATGATGTCGTCCGACTCATGCTAAGGTCATTTACTGTAATTGACCCCCATCTTGTCAATCTTATCCGTGAAAATCCCAGGTACACCAAAATGACGCTCGAGGAGATCCTCGGAAAATTTGTGAGCGGGCGTATGATGGTGAAGGAGGCTCGATATGTGGACGATGCACTACCACTACCCGTCTATGAGCCATAGCCCGTTGCTCTCAAAGCAACTAGTAGCAAGGAGACGCTACCAAGCAAGGTAGCACAAGTGGAGGTTGCTAGGCTAAATGAAGATGAGATGGTGCTTATCATCAAGCGCTTCAAGACCGCACTCAAAGGACGCAAGGAGTACCCCAACAAGAATAAAACAAGTGGAAAACGCTCCTGCTTCAAATGCGATAAGACTGGTCACTTTATTGCTCAATGTCCCGATAATGAAAATGACCAGGCACAAGAAAGACATGGGAAGAAGGAGAAGAAGAAGAATTACAGGAAGGCGAAGGGCGAGGCACATCTAGGAAAGGAATGGGATTCTGACTGCTCTTCATCACACTCCGACAACGAAGGACTTGCTGCCTCGGCCTTCGACAAGTCCTCACTCTTCCCTAACGAATGCCATACATGCCTTATGGCCATGGAAAAGAAGGTACACATTCGAGACATCCCCAAGTACACTTCTTCTAGGGATGAGGAATCTTCTGACGATGAGATAGATTACTTGGATTTATTTAAGGGGTTAGATCGAGCTAAAGTAGAGAAAATTAATGAATTAATCAATGCTCTCAATGAAAAAGATAGATTGCTAGAAAAGCAAGAGGATATATTATATGAGGAACAAGAAAAATTTGTTAGTGTGCAAAAATCTCTTGCTTTAGAAATTAAGAGAAATGAAATGCTATCTTCTGAGTTATCTGCTTGCCATGAATCTCTCTCTAGTTTAAGGAGTTTAAATGATGAATTAAATACTAAGCTAGAGGAAGTTAACAAAACTAGTTCATGTGTAGAGCATGTTGCTATTTGTGATAGATGTAAGGATTTTGATGTTAATGCTTGTGATGAACATCTTGCTTCTATTACTAAATTGAACAATGAGGTGGCAAGTCTTAATGCTCAACTTAAGACTTGCAAAGTTGATTTTGATAAATTGAAATTTGCTAGGGATGCCTACACCGTTAGTAGACACCCCTTAATTAAGGATGGACTTGGTTTTCAAAAGAAAACCAAGAACTTAACAAGCCAAAGGACTCCTATTCTCAACAAGGAGAAAGGGAAGGCCCCTATGGCTAGTAGTCCTCAAAGGAATCATGCCTTTATTTATGATAGGAAAGTTGCTAGTCATTCTCATAGGAGTTATGATCATGCTGCTTATTATGATCCAAGTGCTGAGTTTGCTTCTAGCTCCACCCATGATTATGGTAGGAATAGGCCTAGGAGAAATCATATTGTGTCTCATGCTCCTAGAAAAATGTGCAATAAACCCTCTACTATTTATCATGCTTGCAATACTTCTTTTGTACTTACATGCAAAAATACAAAAGTAGTGGCTAGAAAATTGGGATCCAAATGCAAGGGAGACAAGACTTGTATTTGGGTTCCAAAAGTTATTGTGACTAACCTTGTAGGACCCAACAAGAGTTGGGTACCTAAAACCCAAGCTTAAATTGCCTTGCAGGTTTATGCATTCGGGGGCTCAAGTTGGATTATCGACAGCGGATGCACAAACCACATGACGGGGGAGAAGAAGATGTTCACCTCCTACGTCAAGAACAAGGATTCCTAGGATACAATCATTTTTGGAGATGGGAATCAAGGCAAGGTCAAAGGTTTGGGAAAGATAGCCATCACAAGCGAGCACTCCATTTCAAATGTATTTTTAGTAGAGCCGCTAGGATACAACCTTCTGTCTGTAAGTCAATTGTGCCACATGGGTTACAATTGTTTGTTTACAAATGTTAATGTATCTGTCTTTAGAAGGAGTGATGGTTCATTAGCTTTTAAGGGTGCATTAGACGACAAGCTCTATTTAGTTGATTTTTCGAAAGAGAATGTCGACCTAGATGCATGCTTAATGGCTAAGACTAGTATGGGCTGGCTTTGGCATCGTTGTCTAGCACATGTTGGGATGAAGAACCTTCATAAACTTCTAAAGGGAGAACATGTGTTAGGACTAACCAATGTCTGTTTTGAGAAAGACAGACCCTGTGCAGCATGTCATGTAGGGAAATAGGTGGGAAGCACTCATCACAGCAAGAACGTGATGACAACATCAAGACCATTGGAGCTTCTTCACATGGACCTCTTTGGACCCATTGCCTACCTCAGCATCGGGGGAAGTAAGTATGGTCTTGTAATTGTTGATTACTTTTCCCGCTTCACTTGGGTGTTCTTTTTGCAGGACAAATCAGAAACCCAAGGGACCCTAAAACGCTTTCTAAGGAGGGCTCAAAACAAATTTGAGCTAAGGGTGAAAAAGATAAGGAGCGACAACGGGTCCGAGTTTAAGAATCTGCAAGTTGAGGAATATCTTGAGGAGGAAGGCATCAAGCACGAGTTCTCCGCTCCCTATACACCACAACAAAACGGTGTAGTAGAGAGGAAGAACAGGACGCCAATCGACATGGCGAGAACAATGCTTGGAGAGTTCAAGATGCCCGAGCGGTTTTGGTCGGAAGCTGTGAACACAGCCTGCCACGCCATAAGCCGGCTCTACCAGCATCACCTCCTAAAGAAGACCTCCTACGAACTTCTTACTGAAACAACAGGAGAAAGATCAGCCATCTTCCTCCACGATAGTGCATCCCCCAACTCAAGATGATGAATAGGTACCACAAGAAGAAGGGCATGATCAAGAGGGAGCATAAGAAGATCAAGCAATGGAGGAAGAAGCACCACGGGTCCCTCCAACTCAAGTCCAAGCAACGATCCAAAGACATCACCCTGTCGATCAGATTCTGGGTGATATCAACAAGGGAGTAACTACTCGCTCACGCTTAGCTAATTTTTGTGAGAACTACTCGTTTGTCTCTTCTATTGAGCCTTTCAGGGTAGAAGAGGCCTTGCAGGATCCAGACTGGGTGTTGGCCATGCAGGAAGAGCTCAACAACTTCAAGAGAAATGAAGTCTGGAGCCTGGTGCCATGTCCAAAGCAAAACGTTGTAGGAACCAAGTGGGTGTTCCGCAACAAGCAAGACAAGCATGGGGTGGTGACAAGAAACAAGGCTCGACTTGTGGCAAAAGGTTATGCCCAAATCGTAGGTTTGGATTTCGAGGAGACTTTTGCTCCTGTGGCTAGGTTAGAGTCTATTCGAATATTATTAGCCTATGCCGCTCACCATTCCTTTAGGCTATTCCAAATGGATGTGAAGAGCGCTTTCCTCAACAGGCCAATCAAGGAGGAGGTATACGTGGAACAACCCCCCGGCTTTGAGGATGACAGGTATCCCGACCACGTGTATAAGCTCTCTAAGGACTTAAGCAAGCCCTAAGAGCATGGTATGAATGCCTTAGAGATTTCTTAATTGCTAATGCTTTCAAGGTTGGGAAAGCTGGTCCCACTCTTTTTACAAAGACTTGTGAGGGTGATCTCTTTGTGTGCCAAATTTATGTCGATGACATAATATTTGGTTCTACTAACCAAAAGTCTTGTGAGGAGTTTAGCAGGGTGATGATGCAAAAATTCGAGATGTCTATGATGGGTGAGTTGACCTACTTCCTTGGGTTCCAAGTGAAGCAACTCAAGGATGACACCTTCATCTCCCAAACGAAGTATACTCAGGATCTTCTCAAAAGGTTTGGAATGAAGGACGCCAAGCCCACGAAGACACCGATGGGAACTGACGGACATGTTGACCTCAACAAAGGAGGTAAGTCCGTTGATCAAAAGGCATACCGGTCCATGATAGGTTCATTGCTTTATTTATGTGCTAGTAGACTAGACATTATGCTTAGTGTATGCATGTGTGCTAGATATCAATCTGACCCCAAGGAATGTCACCTTGTGGCCGTTAAGCGAATTCTTAGGTATTTAGTTTCTACGCCTTGCTTTGGTATCTAGTATCCAAAGGGGTCTACCTTTGACTTGATTGGATACTCAGACTATGATTATGCCGGGTGCAAGGTTGATAGGAAGAGCACATCGGGGACGTGCCAATTTCTAGGAAGGTCCCTGGTGTCCTGGAGTTCAAAGAAACAAACATCTGTTGCCCTATCCACCGCTGAGGCCGAGTATGTTGTCGCAGGACAGTGTTGCGCGCAACAACTTTGGATGAGGCAAACCCTCTAGGACTTTGGCTACAATCTAAGCAAAGTCCCACTCCTATGTGACAATGAGAGTGCAATCCGCTTGGTGGATAATCCTGTTGAACACAGCCGCACTAAGCACATAGACATCCGGCATCACTTCCTGAGAGACCACCAACAAAAGGGAGATATCGAGGTGTACCATATTAGCACCGAGAACTAGCTAGCCGATATCTTCACTAAGCCTTTAGATGAGAAAAGGTTTTGCAGGTTGCATAGTGAGCTAAATGTCTTAGATTCGCGTAACTTAGATTGATCTCTAGCATACATGTGTTCTATGCCTTTGATCATGTCACTTTATGCAATTAAATCCATTATTGTTTATTTGTGGTGCTCAAGTTGTACACGTCATCCCCGGACCTCACAAGTCCATATGCAAATGGTGCACATATTAAGGGGGAGATATGCTACAACTTGACCCTTTGAGACTTACCTGTTTGGTTGAGTACCCTTGATGCAGTCTCAAAGGTGCATTGAAAGGGAAAATGGACTTGGACGATGCAAAGACTTCCACTGCACTCCGGTATTAGTGTACTTAATTCCAAGATCATTCTTATGCTCTCATTGCCTTTTGCTCTTAATTGACATTTTTGGTGAGGCAATGGGGTTAAAGGGCCAAAAATGATCCCGTTTTGGTGCTTAATGCCAAAGGGGGAGAAATTAAGGCCAAAGCAAATGGATCAGCTACCACTTATGAATTTCAAAAAAATAGTAGATCTAGAATTTGCATTTTTCTCAAAATGCTCTTATTGCAAAATTCGGTCTCTTATGGGGGAGAATTTTGATTATGGGAAAAAGGGGGAGTTTTTGGCACTTGATCAATTTCACTCTTGGAATATCTCTCTTTGTGCCCAAACAAGCGTGTTTGACTTAGAGATAGGAAAATGAATTTGATTTACAAAAACAAACCAAGTGGTGACAAAGAGTGATCCAAATATGCCAAATCATAAGCGAAAATTAATTTGGTCTTCAATTGCATTGATGTTGCACTCTTTTTGTTGCTTTTTGATGTGTTGGCATAAATCACCAAAAAGGGGGAGATTGAAAGGGAAATGTGCCCTTGGGCCATTTCTATAATTGTTTTGGTGATTAAGTGTCCAACACAAATGTTTTGAACTCTTATGTGCTAAACAAGCAAAAGGTGCAAATCAAAGACAAGGTATGTTTCTAGACTTAGTGAATTGTTTTTGAGTACTAACATGGTTATCTAAGTGCTAGAAATAGTGCCGAGGAGAGAAGAAATGAAATGGAAAAGACTTGGCTATCTGCAGCCAAACTCTAGCTCGGCCTGGTGCACCGGACAGTGTCCAGTGCACTAGGCTGGTCAACGGTGAAGTGACCGCTCTCGGGAATCGACGAAGTCGTACGGCTATAATTCATCGGACTGTCCAGTGGTGCACCGGACTGTCTGGTGAGTCATCCACGGCGAACTCATCGCTCTCGGGAAAAGCAAGAAGGCGACGTGGCTATAATTCACCGGACTGTCCGGTGGTGCACCGGACTGTCTGGTGAGCCAACGGCGCCCACGCCAACGGTCGTCCGCGCGATCAACGTGCGACACATGGCTGCTCCAACGGTCGGCTGGGTGCATCGGACTATCCGATGTGCACCGAACAGTGTCCGGTGCGCCAACCGGCTCCGAGGAGCAACAGTCGACTGTGCCCGATTTGGAAGGAAATCACGCATCGGACATGCTACGGTGGATGTCCGGTGGCGCACCGGACTGTCCGGTGCGCCACTAAATAGAAGGCAAGAATAGCCTTACATGTTGATCTCCAATGGCTCCTAGCTGCCTTGGGGCTATAAAAGGGACCCCTAGGCGCATGGAGCAGGCACCCAAGCATTCAAAAGGCATACTACGACATCCAGACTCCGCTCCCACACATTTGATTCGTCGTGTTAGTGATTTGATCTCCATTCGAGTTGTGAACTCCCCGTGTTGTCATTTGAGCTCAAGTCTTCACTTGTGTGCATGTGTGTGCTGCGGATTAAATCTTGTGTGTGTTGCTTTTTCCTCCCTTACTTCTGTGTTTCTTTTGTGATCATCACTATAAGGGCGAGAGGCTCCAAATTGTGGAGATTCCTTGCAGATGGAAAAATACTCTAAAAGAAAAGACCGTGGCATTCAAGTTGATCATCGGATCACTTGAAAGGGGTTGAGTGCAACCCTCGTCCATTGGGACGCCACAACGTGGAAGTAGGCAAGTGTTACTTGGCCGAACCACAGGATAAAAATCGCGTGTCTCTTGTGTTTCTTTCTCTGTGATTGTTTTGTTCAAGAACTCGCTTCAAAGCTACTTAGTCGCACTAACACTTTAATTACTAAGTGTTGTGGCTATTTAGTGTTTGATTTTACAGGATCACCTATTTACCCCCCTCTAGGTGCTTCCAGTTTCCAACATGGAAGCAATGTCACACTTAATGCCCCCAAAAGATTGTCTAATTTTGTTAAGGGCAAGGCTCCCATGGCATAGGATAACGAGGGTTACATTTTATATCCTACTGGTTATCCTAAGCACAAAATTAGGAGAATTCATGCTAGGAAATCTCATTTTGTTTCCCATCATGCTTACATGTATAAGAATGAGGCTTCTAGTTCTAGGCAATCAACCCATGTTAAATTGCCTAAAAAGAAATCTCCTACTGCATCAAATGAGCCAATTGTTTCATTTAAGACTTTTGATGCATCTTATGTGCTAACTAACAAATTAGGAAAAGTAGTTGCCAAAAAGGCATACTACGACATCCAGACTCCGCTCCCACGCATTTGATTCGTCGTGTTAGTGATTTGATCTCCATTCGAGTTGTGAACTCCCCGTGTTGTCATTTGAGCTCAAGTCTTCACTTGTGTGCATGTGTGTGCTGCGGATTGAATCTTGTGTGTGTTGCTTTTTCTCCCTTACTTCTGTGTTTCTTTTGTGATCATCACTATAAGGGCGAGAGGCTCCAAATTGTGGAGATTCCTTGCAAATGGAAAAATACTCTAAAAGAAAAGACCGTGGCATTCAAGTTGATCATCGGATCACTTGAAAGGGGTTGAGTGCAACCCTCGTCCATTGGGACGCCACAACGTGGAAGTAGGCAAGTGTTACTTGGCCGAACCACAGGATAAAAATCGCGTGTCTCTTGTGTTGCTTTCTCTGTGATTGTTTTGTTCAAGAACTCGCTTCAAAGCTACTTAGTCGCACTAACACTTTAATTACTAAGTGTTGTGGCTATTTAGTGTTTGATTTTACAGGATCACCTATTCACCCCCCTCTAGGTGCTTCCAGTTTCCAACATGGAAGCAATGTCACACTTAATGCCCCCAAAAGATTGTCTAATTTTGTTAAGGGCAAGGCTCCCATGGCATAGGATAATGAGGGTTACATTTTATATCCTACTGGTTATCCTAAGCACAAAATTAGGAGAATTCATGCTAGGAAATCTCATTTTGTTTCCCATCATGCTTACATGTATAAGAATGAGTCTTCTAGTTCTAGGCAATCAACCCATGTTAAATTGCCTAAAAAGAAATCTCCTACTGCATCAAATGAGCCAATTGTTTCATTTAAGACTTTTGATGCATCTTATGTGCTAACTAACAAATTAGGCAAAGTAGTTGCCAAATATGTTGGGGCCAAACACAAGGGCTCAAAGACTTGTGTTTGGGTGCCCAAGGTGCTTGTTTTAACGTTAAAGGATCCAAGACTGTTTGGGTACCTAAGAACAAGACTTAAATTGTTTTGCAGGTTTATGCATCCGAGGCTCAAGCTGGATAATTGATAGCAGATGCACAAACCATATGACTGCGGAGAAAAGGATGTTCTCCTATGAGAAAAACCAAGATCCCCAAAGAGCTATCACATTTGGGGATGGAAATCAAGGTTTGGTCAAAGGACTTGGTAAAATTGTTGTATCACCTGACCATTCTATTTCCAATGTTTTCCTTGTAGATTCTTTAGATTACAATTTGCTTTTAGTTTCTCAATTATGCAATATGGGCTACAACTGTCTATTTACAGATGTAGGTGTTAGTTTCTTTAGAAGGAGTGATGATTCAATAGCATTTAAGGGAGTGTTAGAGGGTCAGCTATACTTAGTTGATTTTAATAGAGCTGAACTCGACACTTGCTTAATTGCTAAGACTAATATGGGTTGGCTCTGGCATCGCTGACTAGCCCATGTTGGGATTAAGAATCTTTACAAACTTCTAAAGGGAGAACACATTTTGGGACTAACAAATGTTCATTTTGAGAAAGACATGGTGTCGGCGTTCCGAGACCGGGGGGTCCTCGAGCCGACGAGTGAGAGTGCCGCGTGCCCCAGCCCAGATGGGTCGAGCGCGTGGAGCGAGCGCAAAGGGGGGAACGGAGTGAGAGAGAGGTCGGTGGCCGGAGCCGGATCGCGAGGGAGTCGGAGAAATTCCCACGGCCTTCGTGTTCGTCCCGCGCCCAGGTCGGGTGCGCTTGCAGTAGGGGGTTACAAGCGTCCGCACGAGGTGAAGGGAGAGGGCGGCCCCGAGAGAGCGCCTGCCCCTGCCTTTCGTCCCCGCGAGGCCAACCTTTTTTAAGAAGGCCCTGGCCCTTCCTTTTATAGTCGTAAGGAGAGGGTCCAGGTGTACAAGATGGGGGTGTAGCAAGGTGCTACGTGTCTAGCGAGGGAGAGCTAGCGCCCTATGTACATGCCCAGGTGGCAGCCAGAGAGATCGTGGCACCCTGTTGGAGTGGCGTCGTGGCTGTTGGAGGAGTAACGGAGCCGGACGGGGGGACAGCTGTCGAGGTGGCTGGGTCCTTGCTGACGTTCTCCTGCTTTCGTAAGGGAGCTGGGAGCCGCCGTCGTCATGATCTAGCGGGGCGCCATCATGGCCTATCTGGCATAGCTGGCCAGATAGGACGCCGGTCTTGTTCTCTGCGACCCAAGTCGGCTCGGGGCAGGGTGATGATGACGCTTCCTGTTGACGTGGCGGTCTCGTATCCTAGGTCGGGCGTCGTGGAGGCTCCTCCGAGGCTGTGGCCGAGTCCGTCCTGCAAGACAGAGACAGAGTCCGAGCCCTGGTCGGGCGAGGCGGAGATTATTCGGCAGAGGCCGAGGCGGAGTCCGAGCCCTGGATCGGGCGAGGCGGAGGTCGCCGTCTTCCGAGGCCTTAGCCTGAGTCCGAGCCCTGGGTCGGGCGGAGCGGAGTTCGCCGTCTTCCGAGGCCTTAGCCTGAGTCCGAGCCCTGGGTCGGGCGGAGCGGAGTTCGCCGTCTTCCGAGGCCTTAGCCTGAGTCCGAGCCCTGGGTCGGGCGGAGCGGAGTTCGCCGTCTTCCGAGGCCTTAGCCTGAGTCCGAGCCCTGGGTCGGGCGGAGCGGAGTTCGCCGTCTTCCGAGGCCTTAGCCTGAGTCCGAGCCCTGGGTCGGGCGGAGTCTCCTATGGCACCACTGGCGAAGTCTGGCCGCCCGTCGGTCTTACCTTTTGCGTTAAACGCCCCGGTGACTCGGTCGGTTGGTGCGGTGATTTAGTCAGGGTTTCTCCTTATCGGAGGCGGGGCCTAGGGCGAGCCGGGGATGCGCCTGCCGTGAAAGAGGAGACCTCAGGCGAGACGGAGTCATCTTAGGGTCGGCTGCCCTCGCCCGAGGCTAGGCTCGGGCGTGGCGTGGTCAAGTCACTCGTGTGGACTGATCCCTGACTTAATCAAACCCATCAGGCCTTTGCAGCTTTATGCTGATGGGGGTTACCAGCTGAGAATTAGGTGTCTTGAGGGTACCCCTAATTATGGTCCCCGACAGTAGCCCCCGAGCCTCGAAGAGAGTGTTAACACTCGCTTGGAGGCTTGCATCGCACTTTTTTGCAAGGGGACCAGCCTTTCTCGGAGGTACCTTGTTCCGGTGGGTGCGCGCGAGCGCACCCGCCGGGTGTAGCCCCCGAGGCCTCGGAGGAGTGGTTTCACTCCTTCGAGGTCTTAATGCCTTGCGCAATGCTTCGGCGTGACTAGCGGTTCCCTCATGCGAGCAGGGCGTAACCCAGGTGCACTGTCGGGGCCCAAGTTCTCGGGCTGGTATGTTGACGCTGTCAACGGTTCGGCCGGAGCCGGGTTTGCGAGAGCAGCCCCCGAGCCTTCGCACGGAGCGAGAGGACGATCAGGGACAGACTCGACTTTTTATATACGCCCCTACGTCGCCTTTCCGCAAGGAGGAGGGGGGGAGTGCGCCATGTTACCCTCGATGGGCACCGAACATGGTGTCTCCGGTGAGCTGCGATCGGGTAATCCGAGTGGACGTCCGTGCCCCGTTCGTTAGGGGTCGGCTAGGGGCCCGGAGGCACGCCCAAAAGTACCTGCGGGTGATCTGCCGGACCCGGTCCCCTAGCGACGGGGTCCGAGGGCTCGTTGCCTCCCTCCGATGGGATTCCGTTACAGAGTCGTTCCCGCTGGTCTCGGAAATGTCCTAGGGTACCTCGGGAGCGCAGCCCGAGCCTTGGTTATGTATCGAACGTACCCCTGGTCATCCCTCGCTCGGCGTCTGAGGCGGCTGTGAACCCTTCGACAGGCCAGCCTTCGAACCCCTGATCAGTAGGGGGCACGGAGCCCTAGTAGCCTGAGGCGGTCATGGAACCTTTCGGGGGCCGACCTTCGAACCCCTGACCAGTAGTGGGTGTCGGGCCCACGCGATCTGAGGCGGCTGTTGAACCCTTCGGGGGGCCAGCCTTCGAACCCCTGATCAGTAGGGAGGCTCGGGGCCTAGTTCCTTCACGGGGAAGGATCCCTTTGGGGTTATCCCCCTTCTCGGTCCCTGTTGCAAGAGATAGAGAAAGAAGGAAAAGGAAAAGGGATTCGAAATTGAACTTCGTGGCGTACCTTTCTCGGCGTGGCCGTTTTTGGCGGAGGCGAAGCGCCGCCAGCTGCCCCTGCCAGAAACGTCACCTATTTCGCCGTGGAGTTAATGCGCTGGGGTGAGTAGTTGGCGAGGTCGCCGTTGTGCGCGCGCGGGCCGTTCGAGGTACGGGTCACGGACGTGTCGTCTTCACGCCGTGAGAAGGGTTCTCTTGCTGCCCCCGGATGGGACGTGAGCCTGGCCGATGGCGTAACCGCTGCCCTCACACACCTGCCACCGTCATTACTGCCGGCCCATTTTTGACCGCGTTTGACCGCTGCGCCAGGCTGGCGCCGCTGGATCGCAGGCTGGGCGGCCTCGAGTCGCGGTATCGGTTCCGCAATCGAGGAGGTGCGGTGGTGGAGCGAGAGGCGCAGCGGTTCGCATGCAGCGCCTGGCGCGCCGGTTGAACGACGCGTGGTCTTGAGCCGTCGCGCTGGCCTGTCAGGAGTCGGGGAGGCGCGTCCACTTGGCGTGGTTGCATGCCGCTTGCATGGCCGCTCGCCCCCTTTGCCCGTTGGCCTGGGCAAAAGTGGAGGGTTACTTGTAACCGCTGGGCGGTTGCGTGCGTCGTGCGCGGCGATTTGACTCCCTCTGCTTGGAGCTGGTCTTCATGACAGGCGGGCCCCAGCCCCCGCGCCGCGGGGAAGGGCCTTGGAGGTGTGTTGGAGAAGACTCAGCCCGTGACGGTTGAGGGCGCTAGCAGGGGGAGTTGCCTTTAAAAGGAGGGCGACCCCCTTCGTGAGGCGACCATGTCTCCTTTCTCCCTTATGCATTGTGTCTCTCCATCTTCCAGGCCCCCGGATGGGGGGAACCGCCGTCTTTTCGCTCCATCGTCGGAGGAACGCGACCCCGCGGGGGTTGGTACCTTTCAGCCATCGTTCGGCTTCAAGGATTTTCATCATGCAGCCCGGCTGCACCCCTCCACCGGCGATCGCCCGAGAAGGCGACCTCCGGCTTGATGGTGGGGGAAAGCGAGCCGGGCTGCGGTCTCTGCCCCTCCCTCGGCCTCAAGGATTTTCATCATCAGGCCAAGAGGGAGGACGAGGCGAGCCAGGGGGCTGTCTCCGTGTGGGTCGGTTGCCCTCTTCTTCCCCGTGTTCCCGGGGTGAGAACGGCATCCTCCAGCATCTCGGAGACTTCCTCTAGCCATGCCGGAAGTGGGGGGTCCCGAGGCGCCGGCGGACGGAACTGGCTTCTCTACTGATGAGATTGCCAACTCCGTCAGTAGCCCTGGGTCTCCGTCTCCCGGCCTGAATGGCTGGCTCTCGTCCTCGAGGGGTGAGAGTCTTTCCGCTGCCCCGCAGGCCCGCCCCTATCGAGTGGGGTTGTTCGTACCTGCGGGGGGGGAACCGGAGTTCTGCCTGTAGTGGCACTTCGAGTGCCGGGTTTTTTGTTCATTTCGGCTTTCGGGGCCTGAACATGTATGTAACTCCGGCACAGAGCCGTGTTTTTTCCTCATTTCTGAGCAATAAGACTTGCCTATCGATTGTCTGAATCGCTTCACCAAGCATGAGTCGCCCCGTGTCCAGGTGACGAGTGAGGTATCCGTATCCCGGAGGCGTAGGAATCCCTCGGCTCGGTCGGACCTGTTGTCCGAGGCTCTTCTAGCTTAGTTAAAAAGACCCCTCGGTCGCTCTTCGACGAGCCGAGGCCAGGGGTAGCGATATCAGCGCAAGCAGAGGCGTTGTTGGCTCGGAAATGGAACCTGGTTGGCCGGAGCCCAGCTGGGTCGTCTGCTGGCAGGCTCGGCGCCGGAGTTGATTGGCCGAGGCCTCGGACCGAGCTGGCGCCCTCGGAAGGGGTCGACCGAGGCCCCGGAGGTGACCGGCCGAGCCGTCCGCTTGGGCCGGATTCTCGGGGAAGCCTCTGGCGGAGTTTGCTCGAGCGCGGTGTCGACGTCGTCCTTTGGAGCGGAGGCCTTCGGACCGCGTGGCCACCCGAGGCCAGGTCGGGTCTTGCCGAAGGTGCTGCTGATGCCGAGGGTGTCGTCACCCTTTTCCAGCGCCGAGGTCCGCGCCTGCAGGGTCAAGTCGTTCTGTAGCGTGGGCCTTGTGCGGCCGTTGAGGCCAGAACACACGCCCTTGTCGCGTTATAAAGCTGTGTCTCTTTTCCTCTTGCTTCGAGTATCTGGACTTTTTGTCGGTAGCAGGGATGTTAGTGCGAGCAAGAGTTGCTTCTCGCGGGAGGTGATGAGTGAGGTATCCGTATCCCGGAGGCGTGGGAGTCCCTCGGCTCGGTCGGCCTCGCCGCTTACGCGTACTTTTACCCATCCATGAGGCCCTGTCACCGACTCGGTCGAGAAGGCTCGAAGAACCTGCTTCAACAGAAGAGCCTCCGTACGTAAAGACTCATTCGATCCGCGGAGTCACCTTATCCGAACGCGAGTTACTTATCACAGAAGGTGACGAGTGAGGTATCCGTATCCCGGAGGCGTAGGAGTCCCTCGGCTCGGTCGGCCTTGGCTGTTTACGTGTACCCCGTCGTTTCTAGGACCCACTTTTCGAAGTAGTCAAAAAGCACGAAAGATGTTCTGGTAAAAGAGGTTTTTTGTTCGAGGAAAATTTTGACGCAGAGGGGGTTAACCCCCTTTTAGCCCCCGAGGGAGGGTCGGGCCCCGCTGAGGCGAGGCCGACCCTTCCTTGTTGACTAAACTTCGCGTGTGTACGGGATATAAGAACAACTTGGAAACATTCTTAAGGATAGAAGCGACGTAGCTGTTGGATGTTCCAAGCGTTGCCGTAGACCTCGCCTTGACTGTTGGCCAGCTTGTAAGTTCCGGGCTTCAGAACTTTGGCGATGATGAACGGCCCCTCCCAGGGGGGCGTTAGCTTATGCCTCCCTCGGGCGTCCTGCCGCAGCCGAAGCACCAGATCGCCCACCTGGAGATCTCGGGGTCGAACCCCTCGGGCGTGGTAGCGTCGCAGGGACTGCTGATACCGCGCTGAGTGGAGTAGGGCCCTGTCCCGAGCCTCGTCCAGCTGGTCCAGCGAGTCTTCTCGGCTGGCTTGGTTGCTTTCTTCGTCGTGAGCCCTCGTCCTCGGGGAACCGTATTCCAGGTCCGTGGGCAGGATTGCCTCGGCCCCGTAGACCAGGAAGAACGGCGTGAAACCCGTGGCTCGGCTTGGAGTCGTCCTCAGGCTCCAGACCACCGAGGGGAGTTCCTTCATCCATCGCTTGCCGAACTTGTTGAGACTGTTGTAAATCCGAGGCTTAAGCCCCCGTAGAATCATGCCATTGGCACGTTCCACTTGCCCATTCGACATGGGGTGAGCTACGGCGGCCCAGTCCACCCGGATGTTGTGGTCGTCGCAAAAATCCAAGAATTTTTTGCCGGTGAACTGGGTGCCATTGTCGGTGATGATGGAGTTCGGGACCCCGAAGCGATGGATGATGTTGGTGAAGAATGCCACCGCCTGCTCGGACCTGATGCTGCTTAGGGGTCGGACCTCGATCCACTTGGAGAATTTGTCGATGGCGACCAGCAGGTGCGTGTAGCCCCCGGGTGCCTTCTGCAGTGGGCCGACGAGGTCCAGACCCCACACAGCGAAGGGCCAGGTGATGGGTATCGTCTGCAGAGCCTGAGCGGGCAGGTGGGTCTGCTTCGCATAGAATTGGCACCCTTCGCAGGCGCGGACAATTCTAGTGGCGTCAGCCACCGCCGTTGGCCAGTAGAAGCCTTGGCGGAAAGCATTCCCGACGAGGGTTCGAGGTGCTGCATGATGACCGCAAGCCCCCGAGTGTATTTCCTGCAGGAGGTCCTGACCCTCGGCGATGGTGATGCATCGCTGGAGGATGCCCGAGGGGCTGCGGTGGTAGAGCTCCTTCTCGTCGCCCAGCAGGACGAACGATTTTGCTCGTCGCGTTACCCGCCGAGCCTCGGTTTGGTCGAGGGGCAGCTCTCCTCGGCGGAGATATTGCAGGTACGGGGTCCTCCAATCTTGATCTGGCACGACCCCGTTCCGCTCCTCCTCGACGTGCAGCGCTTCGCGCTCAGGCCCCGAGGGTTCCTCGGATTGAGCCGAGGACGGCTTGGGCTGAGCCGAGGTCACCTCGGACGAGGCCGAGGGTGCCTCGGGTTCGGGCGCGTCGCCTATCTTGACTGAGGGTTGGTGCAGATCCCGGGCGAAGACGTCCGGGGGAACCGTTGTCCGCCCCGAGGCTATCTTTGCCAGCTCGTCCGCAGTCTCGTTATAGCGTCGGGCGATGTGGTTAAGTTCGAGCCCGTAGAACTTGTCCTCCAGGCGTCGAACCTCTTCGCAGTAGGCCTCCATCTTCGGGTCGCGGCAGAGGGAATTCTTCATGACTTGGTCGATGACGAGCTGCGAGTCGCCGCGTGCATCGAGGCGTCGAACCCCTAGCTCGATGGCGATTCGCAACCCGTTGATCAGAGCCTCGTACTCAGCTACATTGTTAGACGCCGGGAAATGGAGGCGAAGCACGTAGCGTAGGTGTTTTCCGAGGGGCGAGACGAAAAGCAGGCCCGCGCCAGCTCCCGTCTTCATCAGCGACCCGTCGAAAAACATGGTCCAGAGTTCTGGTTGGATCGGAGCCGTTGGTAACTGGGTATCGACCCATTCGGCTACGAAATCCGCCAGTGCCTGGGACTGGATGGCCTTCCGAGGGGCGAACGAGATCGCCTCGCCCATGATTTCCACCGCCCACTTTGCGATCCGTCCCGAGGCTTCTTGGCACTGGATGATCTCCCCCAGGGGGAAGGATGACACCACAGTCACCGGATGGGACTCGAAGTAATGTCGCAACTTTCGCCTCGTCAGGACCACAGCATATAGCAGCTTCTGGATTTGTGGGTGGCGGGTCTTGGTCTCGGACAGCACTTCGCTGACGAAGTAAACTGGCCTCTGAATGGGCAAAGCATGCCCTCCTTCCTGCCTTTCGACCACGATCGCGGCGCTGACCACCTGAGTGGTTGCGGCGACGTAGACCAGGAGGGTCTCTCCATCAGTTGGGGGTACCAAGATGGGCGCCCGTGTGAGGAGTGCCTTCAGGCTCCCGAGGGCTTCTTCGGCCTCGGGAGTCCAAGTGAAGCATTCGGCCTTCCTTAAGAGGCGGTACAGGGGCAGGCCTCTTTCGCCGAGGCGCGAGATGAAGCGGCTCAAGGCCGCGAGGCATCCCATGACCCTCTGTACGCCTTTTAAGTCCTTGATAGGTCCCATGTTTGTGATTGCTGCGATCTTCTCCGGATTGGCTTCGATGCCCCGCTCGGAGACGATGAACCCCAAGAGCATGCCCCGGGGCACCCCGAAGACGCACTTCTCGGGATTGAGCTTGACGCCCTTCGCCTTGAGACACCGGAATGTCAGCCCGAGGTCGGAGAGAAGGTCGGAGGCTTTCCTCGTCTTGACCACGATGTCGTCGACGTAGGCCTCGACCGTGCGACCAATGTGTTCGCCGAACACATGGTTCATGCACCGCTGGTACGTTGCACCCGCGTTCCTCAACCCGAACGGCATTGTGACATAACAGTACATGCCGAAGGGCGTGATGAAAGAAGTCGCGAGCTGGTCGGACTCTTTCATCTTGATTTGATGATACCCTGAGTAGGCATCGAGAAAAGACAGGGTTTCGCACCCTGCTGTGGAGTCCACAATTTGGTCGATGCGAGGTAGAGGGTAGGGGACCTTTGGACATGCTTTGTTGAGGCCAGTGTAGTCTACACACATCCGCCACTTCCCCCCTTTTTTCCTCACAAGTACAGGGTTGGCAAGCCATTCGGGATGGAATACCTCTTTAATGAACCCTGCTGCCATCAGCTTGTGGACCTCCTCGCCTATCACTCTGCGCCTTTCCTCGTCGAATCGGCGCAGAGGCTGTCTGACCGGTCGGGCCCCGGCCCGAATACCCAGCGAGTGCTCGGCGACTTCCCTCGGTATGCCGGGCATGTCCGAGGGACTCCACGCGAAAACGTCGGCGTTTGCGCGGAGAAAGTCGACGAGCACTGCCTCCTATTTGGGGTCGAGCCCCGAACCGATCCGGATCTGCTTGGAGGCGTCGCCACTGGGGTCGAGAGGGACGGCCTTAACCGTCTCCGCTGGCTCGAAGTTGCCGGCATGCCGCTTCACATTCGGCACCTCTCGGGAGAGGCTTTCTAGGTCGGCAATGAGGGCCTCGGACTCGGCGAGGGCCTCGGCGTACTCCACGCACTCCACATCGCACTCGAATGCGTGTTTGTACGTGGGGCCGACGGTGATGACCCCGTTGGGGCCCGGCATCTTGAGCTTCAGGTAGGTGTAGTTGGGGATGGCCATGAACTTCGCGTAGCATGGCCTTCCCAACACCGCATGGTAGGTCCCTCGGAACCCGACCACCTCGAACGTCAAAGTTTCCCTTCGGAAGTTGGAGGGTGTTCCGAAGCAGACAGGGAGGTCGAGTTGTCCGAGGGGCTGGACACGCTTCCCGGGAATGATCCCGTGGAAGGGCGCAGCGCCTGCTCGGACAGACGACAAGTCGACGCGCAGGAGCTTGAGAGTCTCGGCGTAGATGATGTTGAGGCAGCTGCCCCCATCCATCAGGACCTTGGTGAGCCTGACGTCGCCAATGACAGGATCGACGACGAGCGGGTACTTCCCCGGGCTCGGCACGTGGTCGGGGTGGTCGTCCTGGTCGAAGGTGATGGGCTTGTCGGACCAGTCTAGGTAGACTGGCGCCGCCACCTTCACCGAGCAGACCTCCCGACGCTCTTGCTTACGATGCCGAGCCGAGGCATTTGCCACATGCCCTCCGTAGATCATGAAGCAGTCGCGGACCTCGGGGAACTCTCCTGCTTGGTGATCCTCCCTTTTGTCGTCGTCGTGAGCCTTGCCACCCTCGGCGGGTGGCCCGGCCCGATGGAAGTGACGCCGAAGCATGACGCACTCTTCGAGGGTGTGTTTGACGGGCCCCTGATGGTAGGGGCACGTCTCCTTGAGTGCCTTGTCGAAGAGGTTTGCACCTCCGGGGGGTTTCCGAGGGTTCTTGCGCTCGGCGGCGGCGACAAGGTCAGCATCGGGGACGTCGCGTTTCGCTTGCGACTTCCTCCTGCCTTTCTTCTTGGCGCCGCGCGGAGCAGACGCCTCGGGAGCATCTTCCGACGGGTGGCCCTGGGGCTGCTTGTCCTTTCGGAAGATGGCCTCTACCGCCTCCTGGCCGGAGGCGAACTTGGTAGCGATGTCCATCAGCTCGCTCGCCCTGGTGGGGGTCTTGCGACCCAACTTGCTTACCAGGTCGCGGCAGGTGGTGCCGGCGAGGAACGCGCCGATGACATCGGAGTCGGTGATGTTGGGCAGCTCGGTGCGCTGCTTCGAGAACCGCCGGATGTAGTCCCGAAGGGACTCTCCCGGCAATTGCCGACAGCTTCGGAGGTCCCAGGAATTCCCGGGGCGCACGTACGTGCCCTGGAAGTTCCCGGCGAAGGCCTGGACCAGATCCTCCCAGTTGGAAATCTGCCCCGGGGGCAGGTGCTCTAACCAGGCACGAGCGGTGTCGGAGAGAAACAGGGGGAGGTTTCGGATGATGAGGTTGTCATCGTCCGTCCCACCCAGCTGACAGGCCAGGCGGTAGTCTGCAAGCCACAATTCCGGTCTCGTCTCCCCCGAGTACTTCGTGATAGTAGTCGGGGGTCGGAATCGGGGCGGAAACGGCGCCCGCCGAATGGCTCGGCTAAAGACCTGCGGACCGGGTGGTTCGGGCGAGGGACTTCGATCCTCCCCGCTGTCATAACGTCCCCCACGCCTGGGGTGGTAGCCTCGGCGCACCCTTTCGTCGAGGCGTGCCCGACGGTCACGATGAGGGTGCTCGTCGCCGAGGTGGCCCGGGGCCGCAGGCGCGGTGTTGCGCGTGCGCCCGGTGAAGACCGAGGCTTCCCGCGTGAGTCAGGAAGTCGCGGCACGAGGATCCGGGGTGTATCCCCGCCTTCGAGAGGCAGAGCTCTCTGCTCGCCGGGCCGCAGCGCCTTCCAGGAGATGCCTGAGTTCTCCCTGGATCCGCCGTCCCTCGGTGGTTGATGACTCCGGCATCGCGCGGAGGAGCATTGCTGCAGCGACCAGGTCCTGGCCAGTCCCGCCGGATGCGGGTGGCGGTTTGTCCCTGGCATCGTTGGCGATGCGATGCTGGAGACCTTGGGGCAAGTGACGTATTCCTCCGGCCGGGGGTTGGCTCGCCCATACCTGCCCGATGTTCTGACGGATTGCCTCGAGCGCTCCTGCTCCTTCATCGAACCCGGCCTGCGCCCCGCGGACTTGCTCGAGCTGTGGGTCGTGACCTCCCACCGAAGCGGGGACCACAGCTAGCTCCCGCGGGATGTCCGCGCGAGGCGCTGGCCTAGGGGGATCACCATCCTCCGGCATGCCGAGACAGCCGCCTCCGGAGGGATCCCCTAGCTCGATGTGGAAACATTCGCGACTCAGGCCGCAGTCCTTGTCGCCAAGGCTGCGGCTGCCGTCGGGACAGTCGGAGAGGCAGTAGTCACATGCGGTCATGAAGTCCCGCATGGCACTAGGGCTGCCAGATCCGGAGAAATCCCAGCAGATGCTGGGGTCGTCGTCTTCCTCGGACCCAGAGGGTCCGTAGGTCGAGACACCCGTCAATCGGTCCCAAGGCGACCGCACAGGAAACCCCAGAGAGGTTGCACTCGCCTCAATGTGAGCGCCCGCCAAAGCGAGATCGCCAGGCGGGCTGAGGCCGAGTCGAAATAACGAAAGATGGGTAGCAGTCGATACCTTTTTGTTGACGAGGAGCGATGAAGTCGCGTCGGGGGCTGACCGCGTCGTCGTCTTGGGTCCGAGGGCGACGTCCTGCAGGCCTTCCGTGAGCGTGCTGGCGTCGTCCACTTGCTCGGAGTCGACGTGTTGCGGGGGGATGGCGCTCGCGTCTGCCTTGAACGCGAGGGCGACGCTTGGCGTGTCCTCCGTCGAGGCGCCGGGGATGTCGATTTGCCCGACAGCCGTCGGAGCGCGGCCTCCCGCTCGGCCCCGGTTGCCCTGCCTCCTCCTCCTTCGACGGCGAGGGAGAGGATGGGGCGAGCTCGAAAGTTGTCCTTCCCCTACGCGGGAAAGACGTCGTTGATTCCGCCGCCAGCGGGCGGGCTGTCCGCCATCAATGTCGCTGTCGCGCGGCGGTGGAAGGAGTATCATGTCGTAGTCGCCGTCGAGCGAGATGAACTCGAGGTTCCCGAAACGGAGCACCGTCCCGGGTTGAAGAGGTTGTTGGAGACTGCCCATCTGGAGCTTGACGGGAAATCGAACGTCAACACGCAGCGCAGCCCCTACCTGGCGCGCCAACTGTCGGCGTTCCGAGACCGGGGGGTCCTCGAGCCGACGAGTGAGAGTGCCGCGTGCCCCAGCCCAGATGGGTCGAGCGCGTGGAGCGAGCGCAAAGGGGGGAACGGAGTGAGAGAGAGGTCGGTGGCCGGAGCCGGATCGCGAGGGAGTCGGAGAAATTCCCACGGCCTTCGTGTTCGTCCCGCGCCCAGGTCGGGTGCGCTTGCAGTAGGGGGTTACAAGCGTCCGCACGAGGTGAAGGGAGAGGGCGGCCCCGAGAGAGCGCCTGCCCCTGCCTTTCGTCCCCGCGAGGCCAACCTTTTTTAAGAAGGCCCTGGCCCTTCCTTTTATAGTCGTAAGGAGAGGGTCCAGGTGTACAAGATGGGGGTGTAGCAAGGTGCTACGTGTCTAGCGAGGGAGAGCTAGCGCCCTATGTACATGCCCAGGTGGCAGCCAGAGAGATCGTGGCACCCTGTTGGAGTGGCGTCGTGGCTGTTGGAGGAGTAACGGAGCCGGACGGGGGGACAGCTGTCGAGGTGGCTGGGTCCTTGCTGACGTTCTCCTGCTTTCGTAAGGGAGCTGGGAGCCGCCGTCGTCATGATCTAGCGGGGCGCCATCATGGCCTATCTGGCATAGCTGGCCAGATAGGACGCCGGTCTTGTTCTCTGCGACCCAAGTCGGCTCGGGGCAGGGTGATGATGACGCTTCCTGTTGACGTGGCGGTCTCGTATCCTAGGTCGGGCGTCGTGGAGGCTCCTCCGAGGCTGTGGCCGAGTCCGTCCTGCAAGACAGAGACAGAGTCCGAGCCCTGGTCGGGCGAGGCGGAGATTATTCGGCAGAGGCCGAGGCGGAGTCCGAGCCCTGGATCGGGCGAGGCGGAGGTCGCCGTCTTCCGAGGCCTTAGCCTGAGTCCGAGCCCTGGGTCGGGCGGAGCGGAGTTCGCCGTCTTCCGAGGCCTTAGCCTGAGTCCGAGCCCTGGGTCGGGCGGAGCGGAGTTCGCCGTCTTCCGAGGCCTTAGCCTGAGTCCGAGCCCTGGGTCGGGCGGAGCGGAGTTCGCCGTCTTCCGAGGCCTTAGCCTGAGTCCGAGCCCTGGGTCGGGCGGAGCGGAGTTCGCCGTCTTCCGAGGCCTTAGCCTGAGTCCGAGCCCTGGGTCGGGCGGAGTCTCCTATGGCACCACTGGCGAAGTCTGGCCGCCCGTCGGTCTTACCTTTTGCGTTAAACGCCCCGGTGACTCGGTCGGTTGGTGCGGTGATTTAGTCAGGGTTTCTCCTTATCGGAGGCGGGGCCTAGGGCGAGCCGGGGATGCGCCTGCCGTGAAAGAGGAGACCTCAGGCGAGACGGAGTCATCTTAGGGTCGGCTGCCCTCGCCCGAGGCTAGGCTCGGGCGTGGCGTGGTCAAGTCACTCGTGTGGACTGATCCCTGACTTAATCAAACCCATCAGGCCTTTGCAGCTTTATGCTGATGGGGGTTACCAGCTGAGAATTAGGTGTCTTGAGGGTACCCCTAATTATGGTCCCCGACACATGGTTTGTAGCGCATGTCAAGCAGGAAAGCAAGTTGGCGCCCATCATCCACACAAGAACATCATGATGACCGACAGGCCGCTTGAGCTACTCCACATGGATTTATTCGACCCGATAGCTTACATAAGCATCGGCGGGAGTAAGTATTGTCTTGTAATCGTGGATGATTATTCTCGCTTCACTTGGGTATTCTTTTTGCAGGAAAAATCTCAAACCCAAGAGACCTTAAAGGGATTCTTGAGATGGGCTCAAAATGAGTTTGGCTTAAGGATCAAAAAGATAAGAAGCGACAATGGGGCGGAGTTCAAGAACTCTCAAATTGAAGGTTTCCTTAAGGAGGAGGGCATCAAGCATGATTTCTCTTCTCCCTACACACCTCAACAAAATGGTGTAGTGGAGAGGAAGAATAGAACTCTACTGGATATGGCAAGGACCATGCTTGATGAATACAAGACACCGGACCGGTTTTGGGCCGAGGCGATTAACACCGCCTGCTACTCCATCAACCGGTTATATCTTCACCGAATCCTCAAGAAGACATCCTATGAACTCCTTACCGGTAAAAAGCCCAATGTTTCATATTTTAGAGTCTTTGGTAGCAAATGCTTTATTCTTGTTAAAAGAGGTAGAAAATCTAAATTTGCTCCTAGGCTGTAGAAGGCTTTTTACTAGGATATGATTCAAACACAAGGGCATATAGAGTCTTTAACAAGTCCACTGGACTAGTTGAAGTTTCTTGTGACATTGTGTATGATGAGACTAATGGCTCCCACGTGGAGCAAGTTGATCTTGATGAACTAGATGATGAAGAGGCTCCATGCGTCACGCTAAGGAACATGTCCATTGGGGATGTGTTTCCTAAGGAATCCGAAGAGCCTCCACAAGCACAAGATCAACCATCATCTTTAATTCAAGCATCTCCACCAACTCAGATGAGGAACAAGCTCAAGGTGATGAAGAAGAAGATCAAGAAGATGAGCCACCTCAAGAAAAAAGAGGGCAATGATCAAGGGGGAGATGAAGATAATCAAGACAAGGAAGATGAGCAAGAAATTCAGGGTCAAAGACTGCCACACCCAAGAGTCCACCAAGCAATCCAACGAGATCATCCCGTGAACTCCATCCTCGGCGACATTCATAAGGGGGTACCGCTAGATCTCGTGTTGCTCATTTTTGTGAACATTACTCTTTTGTGTCCTCTATTGAGCCTTACAGGATTGAGGATGCACTAAGAGATTCATATTGGGTGCTGGCAATGCAAGAGGAGCTCAACAACTTCACGAGGAATGAGGTATGGCATTTGGTTCCACATGCTAATCAAAATGTTGTAGGTACCAAATGGGTATTCTGCAACAAGCAAGATGAGCATGGTATGGTGATAAGAAACAAAGCCTGACTTGTGGCCAAGGGTTATTCACAAGTCGAAGGTTTGGATTTTGATGAAACTTATGCACACGTAGCTAGGCTTGAGTCAATTTGCATATTACTTGCCTATGCTACTTACCATGGCTTCAAGCTTTATCAAATGGATGTGAAGAGTGCCTTCCTCAATGGACCTATTGAAAGTTCCCTATGCCCGGGAACATGATCTGGATGTCGCCTAGAGGGGGGTGAATAGGCGAATAATAATTATGACTTTAAAACTTAAATTCTTACTCTACTCGAAGGCTGGATCGAGTGGAATGAAGGATCCTTCGAGTAGGTTGCAGCGGAATAGAAGATCCTGTCTTAATATGCCCTACACTTCAAGTATAACTTGTACCACAAATAAGTATTGAAGTGCAGATATAAAGAGTAAGTAAGACAGAGAATCAACACACAGCACAGAGCGGAGCACATAGACGCAGGGATTTATCCCGAGGTTCGGCCAAGCCTGAATTGCTTGCCTAGTCCTCGTTGGAGTTAGCCACACCTGGGTTTGGAGTCTATTTCAACTCCTTCCTCTGTTTGCTTAGATCTGTCAGTATGACAGATAGAGCCTTCCACTATGTTGATATTGGTTACAACAACGCTGTGGCTGCTTACAGTCTTCTTGACAGCACTCCGGCAGAGTAACAATGCGCTCAAGACTTTGCTCTAGCTCTCAGCAACACTTCTCCACTCTCTAAAGGCTTATAGCTTTGCCTCTACACAAACTAGAGAGATATACACGAGAGGGAGAGAGAGAATTGATCCAAATGATGTATACAATTGTTGGCTGCACTTATGTCACTGTTGGAGGCGCCTAGGGGTCCCTTTTATAGACCCAAGGGGCCTAGGAGCTGTTAGAATTCCTTTTGGAAGGCAATATTTGCTTTCAGTCGGGTGGCGCACCGGACAGTCCGGTGCACCACCGGACAGGTCCTGTAGCTTATCTGGTACGCGATCTCCTTCCATATCGGGCTCAGCTGACCGTTGGAGCAACGGTCCTCTTGGCTCACCGGACACTGTCCGGTGCACACCGGACAGTCCGGTGCGCCAACTAACCGTTGGCTCAGGCCACGCGTCTCCCGCTGATTGCGCTGCCGATCGTTGGCGCGGGCGCCATTGGCTCACCGGACAGTCCGATGAATTTTAGCCATGTCGCCTTCCTCTTTTCCCGAGAGCGCCTAGTTGACGCTGAGCCAGCCTGGGGCACCGAACATTGTCCGGTGCACCACCGGATAGTCCGGTGTGCCAGGCCCGAGCTGGTGTTGGCTAAACTTTGCCAACTCTTCTCTAATTCCAATCTTCTTTTCTTGGTACTGTTTCTAGCACATAGATAAATATGTTAGTACTAAAAAACAATTCACTAAGGCTAGAGCCATACCTTGATTCTTTAATTTGCATCTCTCAAGTGTTAAGCACAATAACATGTGTTGGACTCTAAACTATCAAGTCAACTTGACTTGATCTAGATTGACATTTCCGAGCTCCAACACCCTGCAAAGGTCACAAAGAATATCTCCAAACAAAAGAACAACCCAAACTAAAGATCAAGGTGCACTTAGCTCTTTTGGGCTGCTTCCAGTTCTGGTCTTGACACTGCTTTTCCTTCCAGTGACCTTGTTCACTTCTTGAGCTTGATCTTGAGCCTTATGACTTACACCACATAATTGTAGATGTTACCTCATTGGTTGTAAGTCATATCCTTATGTAGTGTTCCTTGATGCACCATAACTCTTCTTAACTTGATCACCCTTGACTTTGCAAGTCTTCTTCTTCACCCCTGGCTTTGGGTTCCTGGTCTCCTTGACCTTCTCCCATGCACTCGGTATCTCGAAGTTCTTCTTGCCTCCATCCTTGACTTGATCGGTTGTCTCTGAGTTATGCACATCGAGTCTCACTTAAGCAATGTCCATCTTTCTTGTGATGTCCATTATCTATAGATAATTCAGTCTTTGGACCATCATGCTTGTTCACTTGTGTTGAACTCTGTTAGCTTTGCATTAAGCACCTGTTCAACACTTAGCATACTTGTTAGTCCTTTTAATTGAGTTGTCATCTAAACACCAAAACCCACAAGCGAGCTTTCAATCTCCCCCTTTTTGGTGATTGATGGCAACACAATTAAAGCTTACACAAGAATAAGATTTAAAGCACAAATTTTGAATTCTAAGTTTATAGAATGCTCCCCCTAAATATGTGCTTACATTAAAATCTTAACTTTGGCCTTATATGCCAAATTGCACATACTTAGGCTAATTCGAAGCATTACTACACCTTAGCACCTGTGGGATGCATTGTGTCAATAATTAAACCGTGATACGTATAACATACAAATGCACAGAATCAGAGTTAAACACCAATAGAATGGATATACCACAGGAATATCAACCTACCACTATTCACCATTAAGATACCAATTTAAAGCAATTTAAAGAACCACATGAATATCTATTACAGGATAAACACAATAGATGCCAATTGATTCATATCAACGGAAGCACTAATTTTGCATTATCACCATATAATACAACATGAAGCATATGATAAGAATTATCAATAAAACTAACACAAACTAACACATTCTTCCTTAAGACCAAGGGAACTCAAGGAAACCCCTTTGAGTCCTTTAGCACTCAAGGAAATCCCTTTAAGATATGCTTTCCTCTCAGGTTGAGGTAAGCTTTAATGCACAAATTCTCCCCCTTTGACATCAAACACCAAAACCATATTCAAGCAAGAACATAGGATGATGTCAAGGGACAGCAGGGAATTGAGCAGGTAAAATACAACACACTAACATTACTCCCCCTTACACATTAAACATATGCAACACAAGCATTGGAGGAAAATTAAGATACAAATACGCAAAAGGTCAATACCTCCTTTTGTACCTTTACCATGTTGTGGTGTACTTTCCATCTAAGTAGGCGGAGTTCCTTTTTCAATTAATTTGAGATTTCCATCTTGAAAGTTTAATCTCTAGGGAGCTCCTTCACACTTGTGCCTGATCCTTTATCGTGACCTTTTCTTGTTGCTAAGACACCAAACTTAGAACAAGTTATAGTATTGTGGCATAAGATGAAGCTTCTATTCTAGTGATTACCAAAAGATATCAATTGAAGCACACTACCAAGGCTACCAATTGAAAAATCATTATTGTCATAGCTCCATGGTATTTAAAGATAAGCATCTAGGATCACCAACTATTACAAAGCACGAGCAATCTTTACATATGTAATTACTCACAACTTTAGATACCAATTACTCGACTTGTGGAGGTACACACGTCTTGATTGCTCCACTTCTTGCTCATCTTCCCTTTTCCACCTTGAGACTATATAGGATCACTCAAGAAACAGTTATTCTCAAAAGACACAAGTTATGTGTGCTCCCCCTAAAGTTGTGCATCGAGTATTTGAATGACTTGCACCTTGCACATTCTAGCGTCCTCAGAACTAGAGGGGATCACAACATACTTTGGTCTAGGCATAATATATCAATTGCATCACAAAAAGATACCAATTGAATAGATGACTTAATACAACTTATGACTAGTGGAAATAATGCATGCCTCAAGATATATAACATTTTAAAAGCAACCTAGGCACGCTTCACACATGATGATCATTGCAACATATATACCAATTGAAAGATGACAAGATCATGCATATAAAGCACAATGTCTAAGCACACCAAGATTAAGAAGTATTTTCTTAGGTACACCAAAGGAAACAACATTTTAAGGCATAAGGTGCCTAAGCCAAGATACTACCAATTGAAAGGCAAGGACATAGCTATGATCACAATCAACGGAACTTCAAGATTTTCAATGAAATTGCATAGTTCCATACCTTTGCCTTTTCCTGAATTGCATTGAGAGCACCAGTTGTCACCAATTGAGGGCTCCTTTTGCTCATGCACCTCATAGCTCAAGAGGGTGCATTAGAGGCACAACATGGATTTCTTGTTTTGGTATACACACAGTATTAAGATAAAGTAATCATGTGAACATGGACTAAACAAAACTGTCATGCTTGCACATAGGTTGATCATTAAAAACCATATAGCATGACTTACAAAAAGATATAGGTTTATCTACATACACAAAGGGAGTTAATCATGATGGATATATCAAATGAAAAGCTACCCATTGAATGATTCAAGAGATATAACCTATAAAGCACACAGTCATGATTGAGCAAGCATGATTATGATCTTGTAAATCATGGATCATTAATTGAAAGATATTCAACACAAGCAATCTCAAAAACATAACTACTCCAAGGATAGGTATAGCACGACAATCCAACTTAAAAGCAATACTGATTAGAAATAATGTACTTAAGATACACGGGTACCGTCCTTTGGAGAGCAAGTTGCAGATTCTCATCAAAGTCCTTTGCTTGATTCACCAATAATGATTAAGGACCTCTACAACTTGTTTAACTTGAGATGAACATGGGATTAGTATTGCACAATAATTCAACCTTGGGTCAATAAATAGACAATAAAATTGACAACTTAAGCATAGAGTTTGAATTAACCATCTTAAGCTCTCCCAGGGTCTCCAGTCCATCTTGAGGCACCTGCATGGTCTAGTTGGCACAGTTTGGTACCCATCTCGACATGGATCCATAACGCTCATCTAAAAGATCCTTTGGAACCCACATAACAGTTGTGCTAGTTCTAGGTGATCTCATTGCTGATCTAGCACAAGTGTATGATTTGGGTCTCCTAAGCGAATAGAATTGAGATAAATTTGCTTGCTTAGGAACCTTACCCTTCTTACATACCTTGGTTAGATGACCATGCTCACCACATATGTAGCCGAAACGTCGCTTAACCTGACATGACGCTTGTTGTTTGTCTTCTTTCTTAGTGAGGGTCATCCTGGTTTGATTCTTCATGAGCGGACATGAAGTGATCATATGGTCCTTGCCATTGCATCCGAAACATCTCCTCATCCCTTCATCCTTGTCGTTGTATGGACAAGATGCAATGAGGTGGCCTAACTCATTGCACTTAAAGCACCTCCTTTTTCCTCTTCTCTTTTTGCTCTTGGATAACATAGAGAGATGATCAGTGCAAACAACATGACTAATTGAATTTTTACCATTTTCCTTGTTCATGTTGATTTCTTCATTTATTGCTTTAGGAACATCCTTCTTATGGAGTTTAACACTTGCTGCGGTTTCTCTCGTCTCAGGCTTCTTCACCACGCGTCCGTGGATATCTTGAGGAGGTTGAGCAATGCGTCTTCTCCTTAGTTGCTTTGCTTTCTTGTTCCTTTCTTTATTGATGAGCAACTTTTCTTTTGATCCTGCAGCTTGATGCTTATTCAAAAGTTGGCTTTCTTTTGAGCAACAGGGGTTAGCACATGGTGATATATTATCTAAATGCGCACAAGTGCAAGAATGAGGTTCACATGACTTTAAGTTCGCAATTACGACCTCATGAGCAACATCAAGCATGATATGTCTATCCAAAAGATTATCATGATGATAAGACAATATATCATATTTTCAGTAAGAGCAAGTTTATCATGACTTAGCAATTCTACTTGCCTCTCAAGCATGGCATTTTCCATTTTAAGCTGAGCAACACAAGATAAAGCATCATCATTATTTCTTTGCGCAATTAAAATTGAATCATATCATTGGACCAAATCATCATGAGAGCACTTTAGCTTCTCATGTTCTTTGGTCAACTTCTCTAGGCTGTCGTTGGTTTTGATGAGAGTCTCCTCTAGCCTGAGAAGTGTCTCGCCTTGTTCCTTCTCAACAGCTTAACCAAGAGCACTTTGTCTTCTTTGTTGAGATGGGTGTAGAAACGGCGAATCTCCTCTTCTTCCACATCGTCGGTCTCATTTTCCCTGTCATTATTATCAGTGGAAGCAAAACAGGAAAATGTACCTTGTGGTGATGTAGACTCATCTTCGCTATCATCCTCATATTCCTCCTCATCATCGCTTTCATCTCCACTCTCATCGTTAGCAACAAGACATGTATAACTAGTGGGAGATGAACCTGTCGGTCAGGTGGATCCATCGCTTGATATCCATCGTTCTTGTTCTTCTCCCTTAGACAAGTTAGTACCACCAGCAATAGAGGGAGCAGAAGTAGTGCATATGGACTTAAAAAAATTTTAACTTAATTTTAGTCCATGGATCATGAGCATCAACAAATAAATCACTATCACTACTCATGATGGCAAAATAGGCACATCTAGAAAGAGAGTCAACTAAGATGTTGCAAGCATGGTGATCGAGAGTCAGACATCTTAGTTCAGCATTAGAAGGTTCTCTACTAAAATCAGAGGGAAAATTCTTCTACTGAAGATATGTCTCAAATCAGGATCAATATGCATGAAAGCATTATAAATAGAGACAGACCAGGATTTATAATTAGAACCATCGCCTAGAAGAAGTTCTACAGTTACCTCTTGTGACGACATCGTCATCTCTGGACGGCTAAGCCCACACTAGAGAGGCCTAGCTCCGATACCAATTGAAAGTTCCCTATCCCCAGGAACAGGATCTGGATGTCGCCTAGAGGGGGGTGAATAGGCGAACAATAATTATCACTTTAAAACTTAAATTCTTACTCTACTTGAATGTTGGATCGTAGTGGAATGAAAAACCCTTCGAGTAGGTTGCAGCGGAATAGAAGATCCTGTCTTAAAATATCCTGCACTTCAAATATAGCTTGTACCACAAATAAGTATTGAAGTGCAGATATAAAGAGTGAGTAAGACAGAGAATCAGTACACAGCACAGATCAGAGCACACAGACGCAGGGATTTATCCCGAGGTTCGGCCAAGCCTGAAATGCTTGCCTAGTCCTCGTTGGAGTTAGCCACACCTGGGCTTGGAGTCTATTTCAACTCCTTCCTCCGTTTGCTCAGATCTGTCAGTATGACAGATAGAGCCTTCCACTATGTTGATATTGGTTACAACAACGCCGTGGCTGCTTACAGTCTTCTTGACAGCACTCCGGCAGAGTAACAATGCGCTCAAGATTTTTGCTCTAGCTCTCAGCAGCACTTCTCCACTCTCTAAAGGCTTATAGCTTTGCCTCCACACAAACTAGAGAGATATACACGAGAGGGAGAGAGAGAATTGATCCAAATGATGTATGCAATTGTTGGCTGCACTTATGTAACTGTTGGAGGCGCCTAGGGGTCCCTTTTATAGACCCAAGGGGCCTAGGAGCCGTTGGAATTCCTTTTGGAAGGCAATATTTGCTTTCTGTCGGGTGGCGCACCGGACAGTCCGGTGCACCACCGGACAGGTCCTATAGCTTGTTCGGTGCGCGATCTCCTTCCATATCGGGCTCAGCTGACCGTTAGAGCAACGGTCCTCTTGCCTCACCGGACACTGTCCGGTGCACACCGGACAGTCTGGTGCGCTAACTAATCGTTGGCTCAGGCCACGCGTCGCCCGCTGATTGCGCGGTCGATCGTTGGTGCAGTCGACCGTTGGCTCACCGGACAGTCCGGTGAATTATAGACGTACGCCGCCACTTTTCCCGAGAGTGGCATGTTCACTAGAGTTCAGCCTGGCGCACCGGACAGTCCGGTGTGCCAGACTGAGCAGAGTTTTGGCTGCACCGAGCCAAGACTTTTTGCAATTCTTTTCTCGCTGTTTCTAGCACTTAGACAGAATATGTTAGTACTTAAAAATAATTCACTAAGTCTAGAAACACACCTTGTTCTTGTTTTGCACTTCTTTAGCATTTGGCATGATTGAGATTGATGTTGGACTCATAAACCATCAAGTCAACTTGACTTGATCTAGATTGACATTTCTGAGCTCCAACATCCTGCAAAGGTCACATAGAATATCTCCAAACATAGGAACAACCCAAACTAAAGATCAAGGTGCACTTAGCTCTTTTGGGTTTGGGCTACTTCCAGTTCTGGCTTTGACACTGCTTCTCCATCCAGTGACCTTGTTCACTTCTTGAGCTTGATCTTGAGCCTTATGACTTACACCACATAATTGTAGATGTTACCTCATTGGTTGTAAGTCATGTCCTTTTGTAGTGTTCCTTGATGCACCATAACTCTTAACTAGATCAACCTTGACTTTGCAAGTCTTCTTTTTCACCCCTGGCTTTGGGTTCTTGGTCTCCTTGACTTTCTCCCGTGCACTCGGTACCTCGAAGCTCTTCTTGCTTCCATCCTTGGCTTGATCGGTTGTCTCTGAGTTACGCACATAGAGTCTCACTTAAGCAATGTCCATTTTTCTTGATGTCCATTATCTATAGATAATCTAGTCTTTGGACCATCATACTTGTTCACTTGTGTTGAACCCTGTAAGCTTTGCATTAAGCACCTGTTCAACACTTAGCACACTTGTTAGTCCTTTAATTGGGTTGTCATCTAAGCACCAAAACCTACAAGAGAGCTTTCAAATACGCAAAAGGTCACTACCTCCTTTTGTACCTTTACCATGTTGTGGTGTACTTTCCATCTAAGTAGGCAGAGTTCCTTTTTCAATTAATTTGAGATTTCCATCTTGAAAGTTTAATCTCTAGGGAGCTCTTTCACACTTGTGCTTGATCCTTTATCCTGACCTTTTCTTGTTGCTAAGACACCAAACTTAGAACAAGTTATAGTATTGTGGCTCAAGATGAAGCTTCTATTCTAGTGATTACCAAAAGATATCAATTGAAGCACACTACCAAGGCTACCAATTGAAAAATCATTACTGTCATAGCTCCATGATATTTAAAGATAAGCATCTAGGATCACCAACTATTATAGAGCACGAGCAATCTTTAAATATGCAATTACTCACAACTTTAGATACCAATTACTCGACTTGTGGAGGTACCCAAGTCCTGATTGCTCCACTTCTTGCTCATCTTCCCTTTTCCACCTTGAGACTATATAGGATCACTCAAGAAACTGTTAGTCTCAAAAGATACAAGTTATGTGTGCTCCCCCTAAAGTTTTGTATCAAGTATTTGAATGACTTGCACTTTGCACATTCTAGCGTCCTCAGAACTAGAGGGGATCACAACATACCTTGGTCTAGGCATAATATATCAATTGCATCACAAAAAGATACCAATTGAATAGATGTCATAATACAACTTGTGACTAGTGGAAAGAAAGCATGCCTCAAGATATATAACATTTAAAAGCAACCTAGGCACGCTTCACACATGATGATCATTTCAACACATATACCAATTGAAAAAATGACAAGATCATGCATAAAGCACAATGTCTAAGCACACCATGATTAAGAAGAATTTTCTTAGGTACACCAAGGGAAACAACATTTTAAAGCATAAGGCACCTAATCCAAGATACTACCAATTGAAAGGCAAGAACATAGCTATGATCACAATCAACGGAACTTCAAGATTTTCAATGAAATTGCATAGTTTTATTCTCCATACCTTTGCCTTTTCCTGAATTGCCATGAGAGCACCTGTTGTCACCAATTTAGGGCTCCTTTTGCTCATGGACCTCACTGCTCAAGAGGGTGCATTAGAGGCACAACACAGATTTCTTGTTTTGGTATACACACAGTACCAAGAAAAAGTGATCATGGACTAAACAAAAATTATCATGCTTGCATATCATTAAAAACCACATAGCATGACTTACAAAAAGATATAGGTTTAGCCACATTCACCAAGAGAGTTAATCATGGTGAATATATCAAATGAAAGGCTACCCATTGAATGATTCAAGAGATATAACCTATACAACACACAGTCATGATTGAGCAAGCATCATTGTGATCTTGGAAATCATGAATCATTAATTGAGAGACATTCAACACAAGCGATCTCGAAAGCATAACTACTCCAAGGATAGGTATAGCACAACAATCCAACTTGACAGCAATGCTGATTAGAAATAATGTACTTAAGATATACGGGTACCGTCCTTTGGAGAGCAAGTTGCACATTCTCATCAAAGTCCTTTGCTTGATTCACCTATAATGATTAGGGACCTCTACAACTTATTTAACTCGAGATGAACATGGGATTAGTATTGCACAATAATTCAACCTTGGGTCAATAAATGGACAATAAATTTGATAGCTTAAGCATAGAGTTTGAATTAACCATCTTAAGCTCTCCCAAGATCTCCATTCCATCTCGAGGCACCTGCATGGTCTAGTTGGCATAGTTTGGTACCCATCTCGAAATGGGTCCATAACGCTCATCTAAAAGATCCTTTGGTACCCACATAGCACTTGTGCTAGTTCTAGGTGATCTCATTGCTGATCTAGCACAAGTGTTTGATGTGGGTCTCCTAAGCAAATAGAATTGAGATAAATTTGCTTGCTTAGGAACCTTACCCTTCTTACATACCTTAGGTAGATGACCATGCTCATCACACATGTAGCTGAAGCGTCGCTTAACCTGACATGACGCTTGTTGTTTGTCTCTTTTCTTAGTGAGGGTCATCCTGGAGAGTGCACGTGTTTGATTTTTCATGAGCGGACATGAAGTGATCATATGGTCCTTGTCATTACATCCGAAACATCTCCTCATCCCTTCATCCTTGTCGTTGTATGGACAAGACGCAATGAGGTGGCCTAACTTATTGCACTTAAAGCACCTCCTTTTTCCTCTTCCCTTTTTGCTCTTGGATAACATAGAGAGATGATCAGTGCAAACAACATGACTAATTGAATTTTTACCTTTTTCCTTGTTCATGTTGATTTCTTCATTTATTGCTTTAGGAACATCCTTCTTATGGAGTTTAACACTTGTTGCGGTTTCTCCCGTCTCAAGCTTCTTCACCACGCGTCCGTGGATATCTTGAGGAGGTTGAGTAATGCGTCTTCTCCTTAGTTGCTTTGCTTTCTTGTTCCTTTCTTTATTGATGAGCAACTTTTCTTTTGATCCTGCAGCTTGATGCTCATTCAAAAGTTGGCTTTCTTTTGAGCAACAGGGGTTAGCATATGGTGATATATTATCTAAAGGCGCGCGTGTGCAAGAATGAGGTTCACATGAATTTAGATTCGCAATTACAACCTCATGAGCAACATCAAGCATGATATGGCCATCAACTAATTCATTATGAGAATAAGATAGCATATCATATTTTTCACTTAGAGCAAGTTTTTCTAAATTTATTATTTCTACTTGACTCTTAAGCATAGAATTCTCAGTTTTAAGTTGACAAACATCAGATAATACATCATGATTATTTCTTTGCTCAAATAAAACAGATTTATACCATTGGACCAAACTATCATGAGAGCACTTTAGCTCCTCATGTTCTTTGGTCATCTTCTCCAGGTTGTCGTTGGTTTTGATGAGAGTCTCCTCTAGCCTGAGAAGCGTCTCGCCTTGTTCCTTGTTCCTTCTCAACAGCTTAACCAAGAGCACTTTGTCTTCTTTGTTGAGATGGGTGTACAAACGGTGAATCTCCTCTTCTTCCACATCGTCAGTCTCATTTTCCCTGTCATTATTACCAGTGGAAGCAAAATAGGAAAATGTACCATTTGGTGATGTAAACTCATTCTCGTTATCATCCTCATATTCCTCCTCATCATCGCTTTCATCTCCACTCTCATCGTTAGCAACAAGACATGTATAACTAGTGGGAGATGAACCTATCGGTGAGGTGGATCCATCGCTTAGTGTCCATCGTTCTTGTTCTTCTCCCTTGGACAAGTTAGTACCACCAGCAATAGAGGGAGCAGAAGCAGTGCATATGGACTTAAAAATTTCAACTTAATTTTAGTCCATAGATCATGAGCATCAACAAATAAATCACTATCACTACTCATGATGGCAAAATAGGCACCTCTAGAAAGAGAGTCAACTAAGATGTTGCAAGCATGGTGATGAGAGATAGACATCTTAGTTCATCATTAGAAGGATTTTTACTAATATAGGAGGGAAAAATACTTCTACTAAAGATCTGTCTCAAATCAGGATCAATATTCATGAAAGCATTAATAGAGACAGACCAAGATTTATAATTAGAACCATCACCTAGAAGAAGTTCTAGAGTTACCTCTTGTGACGACATCGTCATCTCCAGACGGCTAAGCCCACACTGGAGAGGCCTAGCTCTGATACCAATTGAAAGTTCCCTATGCCTGGGAACATGATCTGGATGTCGCCTAGAGGGGGGGTGAATAGGCGAATAATAATTTTCACTTTAAAACTTAAATTCTTACTCTACTCGAAGGCTGGATTGAGTGGAATGAAGGATCCTTCGAGTAGGTTGCAGCGGAATAGAAGATCCTGTCTTAATATGCCCTGCACTTCAAGTATAACTTGTACCACAAATAAGTATTGAAGTGCAGATATAAAGAGTAAGTAATACAGAGAATCAACACACAACACAGAGCGGAGCACACAGACACAGGGATTTATCCCGAGGTTCGGCCAAGCCTGAATTGCTTGCCTAGTCCTCGTTGGAGTTAACCACACCTGGGCTTGGAGTCTATTTCAACTCCTTCCTCCGTTTGCTCAGATCTGTCAGTGTGACAGATAGAGCCTTTCACTATGTTGATATTGGTTACAACGTAACAACGTCGTGGCTGCTTACAGTCTTCTTGACAGCACTCCGGTAGAGTAACAATGCGCTCAAGACTTTGCTCTAGCTCTCAGCAGCACTTCTCCACTCTCTAAAGGCTTATAGCTTCGCCTCCACACAAACTAGAGAGATATACACGAGAGGGAGAGAGAGAATTGATCCAAATGATGTATACAATTGTTGGCTGCACTTATGTCACTGTTGGAGGCGCCTAGGGGTCCCTTTTATAGACCCAAGGGGCCTAGGAGCCGTTAGAATTCCTTTTGGAAGGCAATATTTGCTGGTGGCGCACCAGACAGTCTGGTGCACCACCGGACAGGTCCTGTAGCTTGTCTGGTACGCGATCTCCTTCCATATCGGGCTCAGCTAACCGTTGGAGCAACGGTCCTCTTGGCTCACCGGACACTGTCCGGTGCACACCGGACAGTCCGGTGCGCCAACTAACCGTTGGCTCACGCCACGCATCGCCCGCTGATTGCGCTGCCGACCGTTGGCGCGGGCGCCGTTGGCTCACCGGACAGTCCAGTGAATTTTAGCCACATCGCATTCCTCTTTTCCCGAGAGTGCCTAGTTGACGCTGAGCCAGCCTGGGGCACCGGACACTGTCCGGTGCACCACCGGACAGTCCGGTGTGCCAGGCCCGAGCTGGTGTTGGCTAAACTTTGCCGACTCTTCTCCAATTCCAATCTTCTTTTCTTGGTACTGTTTCTAGCACTTAGATAAATATGTTAGTACTAAAAACAATTCATTAAGGCTAGAGCCATACCTTGATTCTTTAATTTGCATCTCTCAAGTGTTAAGCACAATAACATGTGTTGGACTCTAAACTATCAAGTCAACTTGACTTGATCTAGATTGACATTTCTGAGCTCCAACACCCTGCAAAGGTCACATAGAATATCTCCAAATAAAGGAACAACCCAAACTAAAGATCAAGGTGCACTTAGCTCTTTTGGGCTGCTTCCAGTTCTGGTCTTGACACTGCTTTTCCTTCCAGTGACCTTGTTCACTTCTTGAGCTTGATCTTGAGCCTTATGACTTACACCACATAATTGTAGATGTTACCTCATTGGTTGTAAGTCATGTCCTTATGTAGTGTTCCTTGATGCACCATAACTCTTCTTAACTTGATCACCCTTGACTTTGCAAGTCTTCTTCTTCACCCCTGGCTTTGGGTTCCTGGACTCCTTGACCTTCTCCCATGCACTCGGTACCTCAAAGTTCTTCTTGCCTCCATCCTTGGCTTGATCGGTTGTCTCTGAGTTATACACATCGAGTCTCACTTAAGCAATGTCCATCTTTCTTGTGATGTCCATTATCTATAGATAATTCTGTCTTTGGACCATCACACTTATTCACTTGTGTTGAACTCTGTTAGCTTTGCATTAAGCACCTGTTCAACACTTAGCATACTTGTTAGTCCTTTTAATTGAGTTGTCATCTAAACACCAAAACCCACAAGAGAGCTTTCACCTATCAAGGAAGAGGTCTATGTTGAGCAACCTCCCGGCTTTGAAGATAGTGAGTACCCTAACCATGTTTATAAACTCTCAAAGGCGCTTTATGGGCTCAAGCAAGCCCCAAGAGCATGGTATGAATGCCTGCGAGATTTCCTTATCACTAATGGCTTCAAAGTCGGAAAAGTTGATCCTACTCCCTTTACTAAAACTATTGAAAATGATTTATTTGTATGCCAAATTTATGTTGATGATATTATATTTGGGTCTACTAACAAATCTACTTGTGAAGAGTTTAGTTGGATCATGGTACAGAAATTCGAGATGTCAATGATGGGAGAGTTGAGATATTTCTTAGGATTCCAAATCAAGCAACTCCAAGAGGGCACCTTCATCAGCCAAACGAAGTATATTCAAGACATTCTTAAGAAGTTTGGAATGAAGGATGCCAAGCCCATCAAGACACCCATGGGAACAAATGGGCATCTCGACCTCGACACGGGAGGTAAATCCATAGATAAAAAGGTATACCGGTCAATGATAGGATCTTTACTCTACCTATGTGCATCTCGACCAGATATTATGCTTTCTGTATGCATGTGTGCAAGGTTCCAAGCCAACCCTAAGGAAGTTCACCTTATGGCCGTGAAGCGAGTCATGAGATATTTAGTTTACACTCCTAAGTTTGGGCTTTGGTACCTCAGGGGATCCACATTTGATTTGATAGGATATTCCGATGCCGATTGGGCTGGGTGTAAAATTGATAGGAAGAGCACATCAGGGACTTGTTAGTTTCTGGGAAGATCCCTAGTGTCTTGGGCTTCAAAGAAACAAAATTCTGTAGCCCTATCAACCGCCGAAGCCGAGTATATTGTCGTAGGCCATTGTTGTGCGCAATTGCTTTGGCTGAGGCAAACCCTCAGGGACTATGGCTACAAATTGAGCAAAGTCCCTCTCCTATGTGACAATGAGAGTGCTATCTGCATGGCAGAGAATCCCGTTGAACACAGTCGCACTAAGCACATAGATATTCGATATCACTTTTTGAGGGATCACCAACAAAGGGGGATATTGAGATATCTTACATTAACACCAAAGAACAACTAGCCGATATCTTTACCAAGCCTTTAGATGAGAAAACCTTTAGCAAACTTAGGAATGAGCTAAATATAATTGATTCTTGGAATTTTGATTGAAACATTGCACACATTGCTCATTTAACATACCTTTGATCATATCTCTTTCATTTGCTACGACTAATGTGTTTCCATGTGTGTTTATATGCTAAGTCGTAGATTGAAAGGGAAATGGAGTACTCGACGAAGACAAGGCTTCCACTCCACTCTACCGGTATCATTTACCCTTCGTCGTTACTCCACCACCCCTTCACATTGGTACAATCTTTTCACACTTATTTACTTGTACCAATGGGAAGAAAGTAAAGGGCTCTCAAAGTCTCCGTTTTTGGCAATTAATGCCAAAGGGGGAGAAAGTATTAGCCCAAAGCAAAAGGACCGCACCACCACCAAATTTTAAAAGAAATTTTCAAATTGGTATCTTATTGTGTTTTCAAAAGGGGGCAAAAGTTATTAGTGTTTTCAAAAATTTGAAAAACCCTCTTGAACACTAAGGGGAGAATTTCATTCCAATCCATGCATATCTAGTAAAACTACAAATTGGTTTAATTCTAAGTAACTTATGCACTTACCTTATGCAAACTAGTTCAATTATGCACTTATACATTTGCTTTGGTTTGTGTTGGCATCAATCACCAAAAAGGGGGAGATTGAAAGGGAAATAGGGTCAAACCTTTTCCTATAAATAAATTTGGTGGTTGAATGCCCAACACAAATATTGGACTAACTAGTTTGCTCTAGATTATATATTCTACAGGTGCATAAAGGTTCAACACAATCCAATAAAAGATCAAAGTTAGGATTCAAAAGAAAGGAGCAAAAGAAACCGAAGAGAACCCTGGTTTGGCACACCGGACTGTCCGGTGTGCCACCGGACAGTGTCCAGTGCACCAGGGGCCGTACACACTGAACTCTTCACCTTTGGGTTTCTCAAAGCGCACTCCGCTATAATTCACCGGACTGTCCGGTGCACCAGCGGAGCAACGGCTATCGAGCGCAACAGTCGTCTGCAAAAGCGTGAACAGGGCGTGAATAGTGCACGCAGAAGTCAGAGTAGGCGTTAGAGGCACACCGGACAGTGAACAATGTCTGTACGGTGCAGCACCGGACTGTCCAGTGCGACATGAAGTCGGCGCTCCAACGGTCGGAATCTTCAGAACCCTAATGGTTGGGTGACGTGGCTGGCGGCGCACCGGACTGTCCGGTGCGCCCATCGACAGACAGCCTCCCCAACGGCTATGAGGTGGTTGAGGGCTATAAATACCCCCCAACCACCACCACTCCAAGCATCCAAGTTTTTCAGACATCTCATTCAATACAAGAGCTAGTGCAATCAATACAAGACACAATTCAAAAGAATCAAAGCCTCTCCAAGTCCCAAATTCACTCCAAACTCCTAGTGACCAGAGAGAGTGTTTTGCTCATGTTCTTTGAGCTCTTGTTCTTCGATCGCTTTCTTCTTCCTCATTCTTGTTCTTCAAGCAACTTGTAATCAAAGCAAGAGACACCAATTGTGTGGTGGTCCTTGTGGGGTCTAAGTGACCTGTTTGATTAAGGAGAAAGCTCACTTGGTCTAGGTGACCGTTTGAGAGAGGGAAAGGGTTGAAAGAGACCCGGTCTTTGTGACCACCTCAACGGGGACTAGGTTCTCAAGAACCAAACCTCGGTAAAACAAATCACCGTGTCATCCGCTTTATTTCTTGGTTGATTTGTTTTCGCCCTCTCTCTCGGACTCGATTTTAATTCTAACGCTAACCCCGGCTTGTAGTTGTGCTTTAAGTTTATAATTTTCAGATTCCGCCTATTCACCCCCCCTCTAGGAGACTTTCACAAACTGGAAAGGATACCTGGCACCATACAAGGGATATAAGTACCATGTGTCAGAATTGCAGCATGGACAACAACCAGTTAGTTTGAAGGTCTTTAACTATGCACATTCATTGTTAAGGAATGTGATAGAAAGGTTTGGTGGCATACCAGACAAGTTCGACGTGCACGCGATAACTATGCCAAAAATAGTCTCCCTACGTAACCGATCTGGTGGCACATCAGACTAGTCCGATGCATGTTATGTTAGTTTGGCCACAGAATAGGGTCTCCACAAATCCGGTTCGGTGCACACCGGACTAGTTCGGTGCACATAGAGGCTCTAAGTTTCTACTAAGTGTGTTTTTATTTGGTTTCCTCTCCAAACTTTTGGTGGGCTCTTATGGGTTACCTAGCACTAGTTTTATGCAAGAGTGGATCACCACACTAAACTAGACATGCCTAGGTCAAGTCACCCATCTATAACCCCCTTTATAGTATGGCTAAAAATAAATAAATGTCCTTACTCTGTACTTAGTGTTCAACAACTCCTTCCACACTTAGAACTAGTAACCATGACATCTTAAGCATCCTTTCTTAGTCGTCTCATCGATTTTCATTATTTAGGGAATTTCACTTGTTGAAGCTCATTTTCCTGCATCGTGCTTAACTTACTTTATATTGCAAAATACACATTAGTCATAATAATATTGTGTGTCATTAAGTACCAAAACAAACATGGGCCTAGAAGCTTTCAATCTTCCCTTTTTGGTGATTGATCACAACATATCGAGAGTGAGAGAGAAAATGGTTTTGTATTTGTCAATTTTTAGATTTGAAAGTTATATTCGAAAAATTTGACAAGTCTAGGTCATGTATGTATGAGGTGGAAATTAAAAGCATATACAACACATATATATTGTTCAAAAGAATAAAAAGGAATGCCATGAACAAGACTTGATGACAAGTGTATAAGAAGGTAATTGAAAACATGCATAAAACACACAAGTCATCTTTCAACCAAAATGAGAGTATCACACAGATATAGTATATGATAGGTGGCCCAAGAGTCTAACTCTGAAGTGCACTGGACTGGATAGCAAGCACAACTGATGTCTACAGAGGTGGAGGAGGTGCCATCTGAATTGGGGGCAAAGACGAACTAATGTGTTGAAAGATGTGTTGGAAGTATGCTTGGTTCTCCGCCTGATCAACTAAGAGTTACTACTGAAACAAGTCCCGATGATCTCGAATTGTCTCAAAGAGTGAAAGCATCTGGTCAGACTGTCTCTGCTGGATCTTGGGTTGTCTATGGATTTCCACTCTATACACTGCATCATGACATGTCTGCTCGACTGTCATACACTGCTGTTATACGGCTAACAGAGCCTGCTACCGAACAAGGTGCTAGAGAAGTGTTGTGACACTAGGGTCAGCAAACTAAGGAACTAGAGGAGATACAGAGCTCGAACCACCGGCCTTGGCATCATGTGCTCTTGGAGGTACCACTAGAGGCGGTGATAATACCTAGCAATCCTCATCTGTCGAGTCATTTGAAGAATTAGCCAGATCTATAAATTGCACAAGCTCAAGCTACCCAAACTCTTGTATCGCCTCATCCCCCTCGTGCTCGGTCACAAGAGCCTCATTTGTAAGTTTCCTATCTCTGTGACTGAGGACGCGATCGATAGGGTGAGGATCGACTGTTTGCTGAGGATAGTAAACTCTAGCATATTCCATTATTTCCTCATGAAGACTATCATGCATCAACGTTCTCTTGTTGTACATCAAAATACACTAGGATTTCAATGGATTTTCAATTTCTAGTCCGGCCATGATAGGGAAACAACTTGAACCACTCAAGTCAGACTCGGGCAAGACCAAGTTTCCTAAGACAACTTCTAAGCCATCGAACAAATATGGTCCAAGCCTAGTCCAACTATCATTTGGGCTCAAGAATACTATTGCTACTTACCAGATGGTGGTCTCAAGACTTATCTCATCTACTCTTGTGACAAAAGAGGAGGGAGACGAATAAGAATTCCCATTAATAGGCGTTCAAAAAGGCCTAGTCCTTAATGCCATATTAGAATGGAAGATCATACACTATGAGGTGTATAGGCGACAAAAACAACATAGTCGTAGAGACAGATGCCAAGAAGGCTAGTTGACAACATAATAATAGGAAATGTGTGCAACGATGTATTTGTGCCCAACTTCACCATGAAGTTCGCAACCAACATGATGTCAAGCAATACCACCACAATGAAAATAGAGAAGTGGTCTTCCACTATCACTAACGCAATATACACAATCTAGGCAGGTCCACTACATGTAATCTTGAATCTAATTTCTAGGAAGTTAGAGAGCATAAGGTCTATGTCGACATCTGAGGAAGCTTTCACTAAAACATGCTCAAGAATCATGACTTGGGACACTAGCTTTGAGGTCGTCTATGATGGGACCACTACTCCTAGGGGACCTAAGACCTAGGGCATCCCTTGGCCTTGTCCAAGAGAGGAACATGGTACTAAATGGCATTACATGGAAGTATATGGGTGGGATGACTGTCGTTAAAAAGCATGGCGACCACATCTAGGTGTTATGAGTCCTATTACACGTCATGAGGCCCAAGACACTTGGTGCCTACGGACCCTTAGGGATAAAATACTCTAAGACCCCAAGGCACCTTGTGTCATAGGATGTTGACTATAGGCTAAGTCCCCCTAGCCTAGGACACCTATGACACTAAGTCCTCACGACATCCCATGCCCCACGAAGCTTGTTAGATGGCAAGGCCCGATCTTTCGTGAGGTATGGTAACTTGATTGCGTGGAGATCTCAACGTTGATGAGCTAAGGCTCCGAGCGAACGGATCCTCGCAATCACTACACCACTGCTCTGTTGGTTGACACATGAGTGACCTTGCCGCGAAGGCTTATCCCTGCAAGTGCAATCAAGACTGCATTGATCACGAGGTGGGGTCTTACAAATCGATGAACAACGATATTGTTCGATGATAGATATGATCTAAGCAAAATCCAAACCCTAATGTGGTGGCAGCTTCTGATAAAATAGAGGTTAGGGGCGTGCGTTACCTCTGGTCGCACCGCTAATGGGCTTCAACACAATACACAACCCAACAGCCCAACAGATAGTGTCATGGGACCAAAATAGAATCTGGACGCTGAATTGTTTTGACGATTCCTGTTGAATCCTGATGCATTTTAAGGTGGTTTTAGTTGAGTTGGAAATCTTATCTCCTTAGCTTTCCATCTATATAAAGCCCAACCTAATCAGAGTTTGGATGCATCCTGGGCGTCTATTTTAGTGCAGACTGGTCCTGGACTTCGAGGTGGAGATGAAGTTGAGTCATACTTGGCTTTCTCTTGTTCTAAATGTCCTAGCTTCTCCTCCTTGACATCTTAGCATTTCCCAAGTCCTTGATGGTCCTCTCCATGGTTCCTAATCATCAAAACATTCATGCACAACGCATAAGCTCTAAAATACAATTGACTAAGTAAGAACGAACCTGGAGATTTAGCTGTCGTGCACGTGCTCGTGTTGTCGACTCATGCATTATTTGTATAGGAGTGATGTCCTCATCATACCCCCCCTTGAATTGTAGTTTTCCTCGACTTAGGCAGTGGCCAAGGGGATGGTCGAGCAATCCTAAGATGTACAAGGCCTTTAGGCCCAAAAATAGGCGTCGCTGATTTCTTGAAGATTCTGGTTGTCATCTTGTTATGACGATTTCCATCGACACCGAGCATATTTTGAAGTGGGACCCATTGGGTTGGAAAGCTTATCTCCTTAGCTTTCCAACGGTATCTAGAACGTCAAAAACGGAGTCTATATGTAGCTTGCGCATCTGTTTTCGCGAGACCCACTCATGTAGTCTGAACCGGATTTGCGAATAAACTGGACTTCAACCCCCTTGAGCTTGGGACTATGATTGATTGAGCCTTTACCATATAGTTGACATCCATGTACTTATCATTCTCCCCTTCTTGGTTTTGAGTTGTCCTCGACTCAAAGTCGTTGGTGCCTGCAGAAGGTGTTGATGTAGTGCTTGATGTCACCCAACATAGCTTCCCTTCTTGAAGTTGACACTGTTGTTGTAAAACATAAAAAGAAGGACAAGTGGAACTAGACGTGATATGGTTAGGTTTAACACAACCCTCTAATTGATCATATTGTTTCAAGACAAAAGGAGATTTCATATTTTAACAAATATATACTCGATGTATCATATATTCTCCTTTCCAATGATATCTTCTAATAACATGATATGTATGTTTAGATAACCATGGCAAATCAGCACTAAAAGAAAGTTTCTCCTCTAAATTATTCAGATTACATAGAACATGAAATTCAATATAGACCAAAGTGTTTAAAGAAGATAACAATTTCAGCTCATCATGCAATTATGCAGTTGTGAATGAGCCTAGCTAGTCATTCTAGGTGGATGTTCAACCTTAGTCGGTCTTCACCGAAAAGCTGGTATATTAACAGCACTTTCGTACAGGGAGGATGAAATGTGTCTCTGGGATTTGGTGGGGGATTGTTAGAGAATTTGGGTTTGATCATAATAATAATTCCTATAAATCCCCAAAGGCCTACTCGCACATGCATGGTATGGTGGGAACTTTAGTACCACCATGCTACTCTAGGTGGAGTGAGGCCAACTTAAATAGTTGAGTTGCCTCCACCTGGTTGAAGCCATTGAGGAGATGAAAAGGGAGAACCCACATGCCCACTCGCTCGCCTTGCCGGGCCAGAGCAATGGGCGTGGGCGACATGCGCGTGAATGGTTCGGCGATTTCTCGCTTCCGACCTTGCGGGTGCGTGGCTTCCTTTTGCCACTTAATATTTTGCATGCATGGAGAAAATTATGTTGGTTTGTTTTTGCAAACAATTATTCTCATATTAATTGTGATTGGTCTAACTGATTGACTGTGAATCAATCACGTTAGTGTTGTGATTACGTGACTGATTTTTTTGTGTTGTGTGTACATATTGAGGGCGAGACGTTGTTCATTTGTACATATCTTTTCCTCCTCACATCAGAGCGTTGTGTTGCCTTCGTCTTTCCCATCCTGTCACCGACGTGTTATCGGGGTTGGGAGAGCATGATCTCCGAAGCCAACGCCCCCTTGTGTACCTGCAGGAGATAGGGGGGCATATCAGGTTTTTTGGAAGCATCGTCGCGACTGCTCGTTGTTCGTCTTCTTCCTCCATGCCAACGTCATCGTTCTCGCTGATCTGCTTCCCCTACTTTTCATTGTTCTAGTGCAGACAACTCCACTATGAGAATGTCTACACTTTCTATGTCGTTCATTCTCGTATTCCTGCAATCACTAGCATTAGAGTATGAACTTCCAGTGAGTTATACGTTTATGAAACATGTTGTTATTTATTTTATTATTGTTAGAATAATTTTGTTCATCACTAAATTGTTGTTATTTCCAACATTCTGGTGTTTGGTTGCACATAGAATTGAGATTTGGAATCAGAGACCTAATTCTCTAGAATTGGACTATAACTAGAAACCCACACCCCCAATACAGAGCATCACCCCTCTATATTGCGTGGAATTAGACCGCACAATTTCAAACTCTAATTCAACGACAACCAAACAATAGAATTGGAACTACATCTCATTTCAATACCATGACTGATTTGGTACCCAATTCAATTCATTACCCTCCAATATTGACATCCAAACGGAGCCTTAGAGCTGGTTCGGTGACACGAGAATTGGAGAGGAAATTCATTACTATTTAAAATTGATTAGTAGGGGATTTCCTCTCCCATGGATCCCCTCTGACTCACTTGTCAACAAACCAGCTCTTATAGAGACAAAATGGACATGATCGATCGGAATAACCACTATCTCATTTTCATTTCCATGTTTTATTTCGAAAACAGTATCATTGGAAACGGGACTAGCAGAATGACGTAAATGAACCAAAACGAGTAAATCAATAACGAATTAGAATCAGACGTAAAAAGCAAAAACATCAATGCATAAAATATATTATATGCATATGGGTACCAAAGAAAATAACTAATTGTGAGCGGAATGACGTAAATAAACCAAAACGAGCGAAATAAATCGATAATGAATTAGAATCAGACGTAAAAAGCAAAAACATTGTTGCATAAAGTATAAAAATAAAGTAGTATTACGATCAATTGAAATATCTCATCTACACATATGGAAGAAATATATTATTATATGCATATGGATACAAATAAAATAACTAATTGTGAATTAGTTTGTTGTGATGTGACATGGTCGTTTATGATGTGTTAATTCGTTATATTTTCTAAAACGGGATATTATAGGCGGATAAAAACGTGATATCCCGATTAAAAACAGGAAAAACAAAAACAGTCGGAAAACATTTGATAGGATATCAATATATATGAATTTAAACGCTTTAATATGTAAATCGGAACGGAACAGAATGATATATATTCCGGCCTTTTTTTCACTCCTCTCTTTCACGTGAGCAGGAACAGTAGGAGGGATCAAAGATAGGGTAGGGAGGGTGCCAGGCCAACTAATAAAAACAACAAATCTTTTCGCCCGTCGCCATACATATTTGCTTACTGCTACCAATTTGTCGGTCTTCAGGCCCATCTCCCTCATTAATGTCTGGATTCCTTAATGTCTTGCCTTTTAAGCACTCTTTCGTCCCCAACTTTACACCTCTATATGCCTCATATCTCTCTGTCTGTCCAACGATCCCTCTCCCTTGTCATCTCCGTCTCCATCTCCCAAGCACCGGAGAGGAGAGCTAGCATGCCTGGATGTCCACGGAGAGGTAAGAAATCCTCATTTGTCTCCATGTGTCTTCCTTGAATTCTGTCACAGTTCAACAACAAAACTTTCTTCGAGAAGGAATCTTATCGCTGTTCTTTGTTCATTTCCTTTTGCTTGAAAACTAGTTAATCAAGAGACAGAAAATGGACATCACATACTCAAGATTGTTCCCCCTCTTCGATCCCACATGCAGCAAACCCTAAGTAGTGACAGCTCTGCCTGTTGCACTTCCATCTGCAGGGAGAGACTCGATGAGATCGGGAAGATCAAGCGAGAGCCGGATACAGCCGCCCTCGCCGTCGCTGACGCATCCGCCTCCACCGTGCCGGCCGACAACCACATCCCACGCCGCCTCGGCCTCGGCGGTGCCCTCAACACCTTGACGCCGTGCGCCGCGTGCAAGCTCCTCCGCCGCCGCTGCGCGCAGGAATGCCCCTTCGCCCCTTACTTCTCGCCGCATGAACCCCACAAGTTCGCCGCCGTCCACAAGGTCTTCGGCGCTAGCAACGTCTCCAAGATGCTCTTGGTAAAGCCTCAACTTGAAGAAAAAATCGTCCTTTTCTAGTCTATAGTTAAAAGATTTCAGTGTAGACTTGTAAACGTGTCGATTGTCACAGGAGGTGGCGGAGGGGGAGAGGGCGGACACAGCGAGCAGCCTGGTGTACGAGGCGAATCTCCGGCTGCGGGATCCGGTGTACGGATGCATGGGCGCCATCTCCATTCTCCAGCAACAGGTGAACGCGTTGGAGGCCGAGCTGGAGGCAGTGAGGGCCGAGATCCTCAAGCACAGGTACCGGCAGGCCACCGGCAACCGTCTCATGGACGACGCGCGTGCCACGGCCAGCTTCGTCGTGGCTCCTGCGTCCGCTCCGGTGCACGTTAATGACGTTGTATCAGTGGTGGAGGCAGGCCAAGAGGTCACCGCCACCGACGGCGCGTCGGGGATGTCAACGTCAGCCGGGGTGTACATTGCGGAAGCCGAGCAGCCGTCAAGTACTAATCACTATAGCTCCCTTAACCCAAGTGAGCATCCTGCATACTTTGGTTGACAATAAGCATGGATTTATTTAACATTTTGGTGGGATCACAGTAGTAGAAAGTTTGGATGAATAAACTGTGTGCAAGTTTAATTATATATACAAGTTTTCTAGAAATAGGTTATAGATGTGGATATGTATATTGGGTGACTAAAAAGTTCATCCAATATTATGGAATATATGTACCATTATTTTCTTGTAATAGCCCATTGCGGTGTTGTTGATTAGTTATTAGTTTGACCAAGTAAGCGCGTCTTTATCCTATATATAAATAGTGCAACCATCAGTAGGCCGAGGTTTGTCACTCAGAATTTTAAGCAAATTCCACAGTTGCTAACACCAAACGCGTGTGCATCTCAAACACGCTGCTTCGGTGGATTAGTTCATGCATAGGCAATGATATTCCTTAATTTGCTTTCATTTTGCAATAGATTTTATGGATTTATTTATCTTTGTCCAAGAGAATTCCCATCGAGGTTGATACTCTCTCTTTCCTAAAAACAATAAAGAACTTGCTTTGAAGGAGTTGAAGAATTTCAAATTTAACCAAATATTGTACAAACAAGATACCTATATTTTTATGTGTAATAATATATCACTAGGTGACTTACAAAATCTATTTTTATAACGAACTTATTTAAAGGTACAAATGTTCATATTATTTTGTATAAATCTAGTCAAATTTATTTTGATATTGTTTGACTCTAAGATTTTCATTCTTTGTTGGGACGGAAGTAAATGACAAATGGATCCTTGTATCATGCATGTTTTTTAGTCAAAATAAACTATTTTTTCATTACTTAGGTCATGTTTAAAACCATTAGAGCTAATAGTTAGCTAGCTAATAAATTATTAGCTGGGTTGAGACAGCTAATGAACTAATTGTTAGTTGTGAGGTAGCTAACAATTAGCTACAGTATTATCTAAGGGTGTTCGGAACCCAACAACTATTTTAGTAGGTAACTGTTAGTTCTAGGGCCGGGTTCCAAAAAAAGACCTTAGTTTTCAGGCTGTACTATCTATAAGACTAACTGCAGCGGTAGACGCTGCCTCTCCCCCTCCCCTCGCATGCGGCGCGTAGGGGGCACTCTACGGCCGCAGCGGTGCCCCCTACACCTCCTACGCGCCGGTCCCCTTCTCTCTCCCTCCCAGATCTAGCGTGTCACTGTTCATCACCCTAAACACTGTGCTGTGGGTCCACGAGTAATTGTCAGTAGATAAAAAATTAATAGTTGATATAAAAAATGATATTTTATAGTTGTAGGGGAGTATTTAGGGGGAACCGCTGCGGGAGATGAAAAAATAGGGGGAAAAAGTGATATAGGGGGAAAAATTTAGGGGTAACGGTTGCGGATAGCCTAAAGGCCGTTCTTCCATGGACCCTTTGTGTCAGTCTTTAGTTTTTTAACAACTGGTGCGTATTTTATCTGTTGAATGATTAATGATGTCATCGACCAACTTTTTGTTCTTGGTATTTCAGTGAGTTAATTTTCCAGTTTTTTTTCTCATCTAGAAGTCTAGAACTGTTCTCTAGAGAACTTATAACGGAAGCAAAGCAGCGAAGCTATTTTATATATAGCACAGTATTTGTTTTTTTTCACATTAAAATTTATAATAATGGTGGTCATTTATAGCACACTTGCCAAAACTCCATCCATACATAAGCTATAGTTTGGCATTGTACGTTTTCAGTAGGGGTGATATAAAAAAATACGTGGTTGACACATTTAATTTAATTTCAAGAGGACGAGCATTTAATTTGGCGACCACGAAAAGATTGCCATCCGTTATTGCTAAATTGGTCGATGAATTTCACATCTATGTTTTTGTATGCTATGCTGATCATTTTCTTTATCTGCATATATTATAATAAGCTTACCTAATATAGCTTTTGATCTATCGCCTTTTGTACACTTCAAATTCATGTGTGCTGCCATGATTTATATATGCCACCATTATCTTTTATTTGTAGGTCAGTATTGGCCGCCACATATTCTATCTTTTGTGTTTGAAGTGTCTATATTTTGTATCTATATATAACATGGCCGCCTGTTCTGATGAAGTGTGCAGAAAAAAAAAGTGAAGTGTCAGATTCATATGTAGGATCATGTGGCCTGCTCTAATTTGCTACTCTCCATACTACTGAGTAATGATAAGTCATTCTAACATTCTTAGAGGGTCAAAGCATATTAAGTTTGATCAAATGAATAAGTATTGTTAGAATCTTTATTAACTATACTTTTATAGTATATACATTTTATCTCATAAAAAGTGTTGTGGTTGTTTATATATATAATTTTAATCAGAATTTAGATGGTTTGGTTTAAAAAGGTTAAAAATGTCTCAAAACGGACGGGAGTAGCAGTACTGGTGCTGTTCGCTGCGGCTGGATTAAAGCCGTTTGGACTGCTGCAGCTGCAATCCATAGAGAGAAAAATACTGTAGAAGCCGCAGCCGCAGCCAGATTAAAGCCGCAGCGAACAAGCTGACTAGTAGCCGAATGGATGTATATATTGAGGTGTGAGGAGGTGGTTCTTTCATGCATGGATTGGACCGTCAGCTGTCAATGACTAGGGCATGGCAACTATGATAGGACGATCGAGGAGCCTTTCCTTTGCGTGCAGAGTTCGGTTGCCGGGAGCGGACTCGTGCTAGTTGAGTTCCAAGTTGGTAAAGTCAGGTACAGACACTCGGCCTTGAATTGAAAAATGCAGCACCACCAGCACGGTGGCTCCAGACCTGTGTGCCCGACAGACTTCGCTCTCTCCGAGACAGGAGAGAAGCTTCATCGATCAGCCCCGGACCGCCTTGCATTGCATCGCTCTCCCGTTTGTTTATGCTTTGCTTAGCTTGTTGCTTCAGACGCCCGGCATCTACTACTGATCCCCGCTCTTGTCTACACTCAACCACAATGCCGATGCTTCCAAGTCTTCCCTTCCCTAGCCTCTCTCGAAACCAAGCGCGGAAGAAAAATGCACGCTCGTAGTGTCACTGATAACTATGCGTCTATGCGTGCGGTAAAGGCGCGCACACACACACGTACGAGCGCGCGAGCAGCACCATGGATACGATCGATTCTCGCTCGATCGCCGGGCCGGCATGGACAGCCAAAGTAAAGATCGACGAGCAGCTGCAGGCAATGGCTTGGCACGACGTTGAGTTCCTGCTGCCATCCAAATCCACACGCTTTGACTGGTCGGCGCGCGCGGCAGCTAGGACTACTGAACAAGTACAGTGTGGATCGATCTGAACTGGCCGGCTTTAGTTAAAAATCGTCTTTTTGGTGAAAGATAATCTAGCGGTTTCATTGACTTCACGAGCCTTGAGGTGCCGCACATGGCGGTGACAGGGCCGCAGCTCCATCTCCACGCGACCTCGGTGCCGGACACTGTTTGACATGTTGGATCCGTCTGACTACACTGTACACGTGGTGTCGCCGTCCGCGCATTGCTGCCTACTACTGATCGATGTGCTCCGTTTCCACGAGCTCGTCCTGGGACCCAAAAAGCAATCCTGTGATCCTGTCGCCCTCCGGTGCGTTGTGCAACTCAACAGCATTCCGACCTGTTAAGCGTCTCTAATGTAGTAGATCGAGTAGTTACTATAGCATGCATGTCCGTGCTTTCGAATATGGAAACAACTGTGTGTGTTTCCGTGGGAGCGTGGTTGTGCTAGCCTCGCTTGCTAATGCAATGGCCGCTAATGGCTGAACTGCAACACAATAAGTATATAAGGGAGTTCATATGCTACTAGCAAGCATGCAAATGAGCTGCGTGGGCCTGCAAAACTTGACTCGATCTCTCACCAGAACAAGGCTTAATTAAAGGGTCCGAGCCTGCTGCTTGCTACTTGCAAGCATGCATGAAATAACACTAGCTTGTTACCATCTACCATTCGCCACACAAATTAAACCATACACTCTTCCACTGAAAATAGATTTTTTTTCTTGGTAGGATAAAAAAATAACATAATATAAAGAGAGAACATGTTTGTTGTATGGAGCGAGAAAAAACTGAAAATAGGGTTGGGAGAAAAAGTAACACATTATACAAGAGACAAAACGGATTTTTTTTTTGTGTGGAGGGAGAGAAAAAAAGGATTTCAGAAAAAAGGAACTTTGTATAGGCCGGGTGAGAAAAAAGAAGTGTTGTATGGAGAGAGAGAGAGAGAGAAAAATAAAAATCTAAAAGACATATTTGTTGTATGGAGTGAGAGAGAGAAAAAGTTTTAATAACAACAGATTTGCTGTATGGGGTGAGAGAAAAATAGTATTGTATGGAGAGAGAGAGAAAGAAAGATAAAAAACTGAAATATGGATCTTGACATTTTGTTGTATGGAGTGAGAGAGAGAGAAAGGATTTAAAAAAACAACGGATTTGTGAGAGCACCTAGAGGGGGGTGAATAGGTGATCCTGTGAAACTTAAAACTTAAGCCACAAAAAGTTGTTAAGTGTTAGCACAATAAGTTGCCAAGTGGCTAAAGAGAAGTCTCAACAAAACACAATACCACAAGAGATCAAGCACAGAGGTGACACAGTGGTTTATCTCGTGGTTCGGCCAAGACCAACGCTTGCCTACTCTACGTTGTGGCGTCCCAACGGACGAGGGTTGCAATCAACCCCTCTCAAGCGGTCCAAAGACCCACTTGAATACCACGGTGTTTTGTTTTTCCTTTCACTATCCCGTTTGCAAGGAATCTCCACAAATTGGAGTCTCTTGCCCTTACAAGTATATGATCACAAAGAAGCACAGAGTAAGGGAGGGAAGCAACACACACAAATCCACAGCGAAACGCGCACACACACGGCCAAGAATCGAGCTCACAAGACTATCTCAAAGTTCTCACTAGAACAGAGCTCGAAACACTTAGAATGACAAACAAATGCGCAAAGACTGAGTGTGGATGATCAAGAATGCTCAAAGGTTGCTTGTATGTCTCCTCCATGCGCCTAGGGGCCCCTTTTATAGCCCCAAGGCAGCTAGGAGCCGTTGAGAGCAAATCCGGAAGGCCATCCTTGCCTTCTGTCGTCGGGGGCACCGGACAGTCCGGTGCACACCGGACACTGTCCGGTGCCCGATTTGTTTCCTTAACTGGCGCTTCCGACCGTTGCAGACCGTTGGCAGATCTGGAGCCGTTGGCGCACCGGACATGTCCGGTGCACACCGGACAGTCCGGTGCCGTCTTCCGACCGTTGGCTCGGCCACGTGTCCCGCGCAGATCGCGCGGCCGACCGTTGGCCCCGCCGACCGTTGGCTCACCGGACAGTCCGGTGCACACCGGACAGTCCGGTGAATTTTAGCCGTACGCCGTCGGCAAATTCCCGAGAGCGGCCACTTCGCGCCGAGTCGGCCTGGCGCACCGGACACTGTCCGGTGCACACCGGACAGTCCGGTGCTCCAGACCGAACTGAGTCTTGGCTGCACACAGCCAAGTCTTTGTCTCCTCTTTTCTTTTCTTCTACTTTCTGTTTCTAACACTTAGACAAGTATATTAGTATTCAAAACCAATGTACTAAGGCTTAGAAACATACCTTTACTTCATGATTTGTACTTTGTCCACCATTTTACAATTAGGCACCTGTGTTGGGCACTAAATCACCAAAATACTTAGAAATGGCCCAAAGGCACATTTCCCTTTCAATCTCCCCCTTTTTGGTGATTTATGCCAACACAACATAAAGCAAGTAGAACAAGTACAAAATCAAATCAAATAAGAACTCAAAATTGTTTTGATTCATTTTTGATATATATGGATCATCTTTTGCCACCACTTGGTTTGTTTTTGCAAATCAAACTCAAATCTCTATCTCTAAGTTAAACACACATGTTGAAGCATAAAGAGAGTCATTCCAAAAAAGATTGATCAAAGATTTCAAAAACTCCCCCTTTTTCCCATAATTACTACTTCTCCCCACAAGAAGCCAAAAGAGACAATAAAAGGGTTTTGACAAACCAAAAACTCTACTCTACTCTTTTTCAAATTTCTCAAGTGGTAGCTGATCCATTTATTGCTTTGGCCTTTATTTTCTCCCCCTTTGGCATCAAGCACCAAAACGGGATCAATTTTGGCCCTTTAACACCATTGCCTCACCAAAATCTTCAATTTAGAGCAAATGACAATAAGAGTTCATGAGATGGACTTGGAATAAGTTACCCTCTCATCGGAGTGCAGTGGAAGTCTTGCATGATCCAAGTCCACCTTTTCCCTTTCAATTCTCCTTTGAGACTAAATCAAACAAACTCAAGCATATGGTTAGTCTCAAGGGATCAAGTTGTAACACATCTCCCCCTAAACATGTGCATCACTTTGCAACAGACTTGTGAGGTCCAGGGAGTGTTTGTACAACTTGAGCACCATAATAAGCAACAAAATGCAGAATGAACATGATCAAAGGCATAAGCACATGTATGCTACTATTCAATCCAAGTTCCGCGAATCTAAGACATTTAGCTCACTACGCAGCCTGCAAAAGGTCTTCTCATCTAAAGGCTTGGTAAAGATATCGGCTAGCTGGTTCTCGGTGCTAACATAAAACACTTCGATATCTCCCTTTTGCTGGTGGTCTCTCAAAAAGTGATGCCGGATGTCAATGTGCTTTGTGCGGCTGTGCTCAACAGGATTTTCCGCTATTCGGATAGCACTCTCATTGTCACATAGGAGTGGGACTTTGCTCAGATTATAGCCAAAGTCCCGGAGGGTTTGCCTCATCCAGAGTAGTTGCGCGCAACACTGTCCTGCGGCAACATACTCGGCCTCAGCGGTGGATAGGGCAACGGAGGTTTGTTTCTTAGAGTTCCATGACACCAGGGACCTTCCTAAGAATTGGCACGTCCCCGATGTACTCTTCCTATCGACCTTACATCCAGCATAGTCGGAATCTGAGTACCCAATCAAGTCAAAGTTAGACCCCTTTGGATACCAGATCCCGAAGCAAGGCGTAGCGACTAAATATCTAAGAATTCGCTTCACCGCCACCAAGTGACACTCCTTAGGATCGGATTGAAATCTAGCACACATGCATACGCTAAGCATAATATCCGGTCTACTAGCACATAAATAAAGCAAAGAACCTATCATGGACCGGTATGCTTTTTGATCAATGGACTTACCTCCTTTGTTGAGGTCGGTGTGTCCGTCGGTTCCCATTGGCGTCTTTGCGGGCTTGGCGTCCTTCATCCCAAACCGCTTTAGCAGATCTTGCGTGTACTTCGTTTGGGAGATGAAGGTGCCGTCCTTGAGTTGCTTCACTTGGAACCCAAGGAAGTAGTTCAACTCGCCCATCATCGACATCTCGAATTTCTGCGTCATCACCCTGCTAAACTCTTCACAAGACTTTTGGTTAGTAGAACCAAATATTATGTCATCGACATAAATTTGGCACACAAACAATTCACCATCACAAGTCTTAGTAAAAAGAGTTGGATCGGCTTTCCCAACCTTGAAAGCATTAGCAATTAAGAAATCTCTAAGGCATTCATACCATGCTCTTGGGGCTTGTTTAAGTCCATAGAGCGCCTTAGAGAGCTTACACACGTGGTCGGGGTACCGCTCATCCTCGAAGCCAGGGGGTTGCTCCACGTACACCTCCTCCTTTATTGGCCCGTTGAGGAAGGCGCTCTTCACATCCATTTGGTACAACCTGAAAGAATGGTGAGCGGCATATGCTAGCAAGATACGAATGGACTCTAGCCTAGCCACAGGAGCAAAAGTCTCCTCAAAGTCCAAACCTGCGACTTGGGCATAACCTTTTGCCACAAGTCGAGCCTTGTTCCTTGTCACCACCCCGTGCTCGTCCTGTTTGTTGCGAAAAACCCACTTGGTTCCCACAACATTTTGCTTGGGACGAGGCACCAGCGTCCAAACTTCATTGCGCTTGAAGTTGTTAAGTTCCTCCTGCATGGCCAACACCCAATCCGGATCTAGCAAGGCCTCCTCTACCCTGAAAGGCTCAATAGAGGAGACAAAAGAGTAATGTTCACAAAAATTAACTAGTCGAGAACGAGTAGTTACTCCCTTGCTAATGTCACCCAGAATTTGGTCGACGGGATGATCCCTTTGAATCATCGCTCGAACTTGGGTTGGAGGTGCCGATTGCGCTTCTTCCTCCACCACGTGATCATCTTGTGCTCCCCCTTGATTACACGCCTCTTTTTGATGAACTTGTTCATCGTCTTGAGTTGGGGGATGCACCATTGTTGAGGAAGAAGGTTGATCTCGTTCATCTTGTTCCTGTGGCCGAACATCTCCAATCGCCATGGTTCGTATAGCGGCCGTCGGAACATCTTCTTCATCTACATCATCACAATCAATAACTTGCTCTCTTGGAGAGCCATTAGTCTCATCAAATACAACGTCGCTAGAGACTTCAACCAAACCCGATGATTTGTTGAAGACCCTATACGCCTTTGTATTTGAATCATAACCTAATAAAAACCCTTCTACAGCTTTGGGAGCAAACTTAGAATTTCTACCCTTCTTCACTAGAATGTAGCACTTGCTCCCAAATACACGAAAGTACGATACATTGGGTTTGTTACCGGTTAGTAGCTCATACGAAGTCTTCTTGAGGAGTCGATGAAGATAGACCCTGTTGATGGCGTGGCAAGCCGTGTTCACAGCTTCCGACCAAAAGCACTCGGGGGTCTTGAACTCTCCAAGCATCGTCCTCGCCATATCGATTAGCGTCCTGTTCTTCCTCTCTACCACACCATTTTGCTGTGGTGTGTAGGGAGCGGAGAACTCGTGCTTGATCCCTTCCTCCTCAAGAAACTCCTCCACTTGAAGGTTCTTGAACTCGGACCCGTTGTCGCTCCTAATCTTCTTCACCTTGAGCTCAAACTCATTTTGAGCTCTCCTGAGGAAGCGCTTGAGGGTCCCTTGGGTTTCAGACTTATCCTGCAAAAAGAACACCCAAGTGAAGCGGGAAAAGTCATCAACAATAACTAAACCATACTTACTTCCTCCTATGCTTAGATAGGCGACGGGTCCGAAGAGGTCCATATGCAGCAGCTCCAGAGGTCTTGATGTGGCCATCACATTCTTGCTGTGATGTGCTCCTCCCACCTGTTTACCTGCTTGACAAGCTGCACAAGGTCTATCTTTTTCGAAATAAACATTTGTTAGACCTATCACGTGTTCTCCCTTTAGAAGCTTGTGGAGGTTCTTCATCCCCACATGTGCTAAGCGGCGATGCCACAGCCAGCCCATGCAAGTCTTAGCCATTAAGCATGCATCTAGACCGGCCTCTTCTTTTGCAAAATCAACTAAGTAAAGCTTGCCGTCTAGTACACCCTTAAAAGCTAGTGAACCATCACATCTTCTAAAGACAGACACATCTACATTAGTAAAAAGGCAATTATATCCCATGTTGCATAGTTGACTAACAGATAGCAAATTGTAACCAAGAGACTCAACTAAAAACACATTTGAAATTGAGTGCTCATTAGAAATTGCAATTTTACCTAACCCTTTTACCTTGCCTTGATTCCCATCACCGAATATAATTGAATCTTGGGAATCCTTATTTTTGACGTAGGAGGTGAACATCTTCTTCTCCCCCGTCATATGGTTTGTGCATCCGCTGTCGATAATCCAGCTTGAACCCCCGGATGCATAAACCTGCAAGGCAAATTTAGGCTTGGGTCTTAGGTACCCAACTCATGTTGGGTCCTGCAAGGTTAGCACAAATGTCCTTAGGGACCCAAATGCAAGTCCTGTCTCCCTTGCATTTTGCCCCTAACTTCCTAGCAACTATTTTCCTATCCTTTCTACAAATAGCAAAGGAAGTGTTTAAAGCACAATAAATTATAGAAGGTTCATTCACTACTTTCCTAGGAGCATGAATAACATTCTTTCTAGGCACATGAGCAATATTTCTCCTAGGCATATGTCTATCATGCTTATAAGAAGAACTAGAAGCAAACATGGCATGAGAATCATAAACATGTGAATCAAAATCATTATAAGCATTTCTAGCATTTCTCCTATCATTATACATAAAGGCATGGTTCTTTTTCGCACTACTAGCCATAGGGGCCTTCCCCTTCTCCTTGACGAAGATGGGAGCCTTATGGCTTGTTAAGTTCTTGGCCTCTCTCTTGAAGCCACGACCATCCTTAATTGAGGGGTGTCTACCAACCGTGTAGGCATCCCTTGCAAATTTTATTTTATTAACTTCACTCTTGCTAGTCTTAAGTTGAGCATTAAGACTAGCCAATTCATCATTAAGTTTTGAAATTGAAACTAGGTGTTCACTACAAGCATTAACATCAAAATCCTTACACCTAGTGCAAATTGTAACATTTTCAACACAAGAGTTACTTGCTACTTCTAGTTTAGCGGTTAAATCATTATTAACACTTCTTAAGGTAGCAATGGTTTCATGACAGGAAGATAATTCACTAGAAAGCACTTTATTTCTTTTAATTTCTAGAGCAAGAGAATTTTGTGCACTAACAAATTTATCATGCTCCTCATATAAAAGATCCTCTTGTTTTTCTAGTAATCTATTCTTATCATTCAAAGCATCAATCAACTCATTAATTTTATCTATCTTAGATCTATCTAAGCCCTTGAACAAGCATGAATAATCTATGTCATCATCATCACTAGTCTCACTATCACTAGAAGAAGCATAAGTGGAGTCTTGAGTACTCACCTTCTTCTCCCTTGCCATAAGGCATGTGAGACGCTCGTTGGGGAAGAGGGAAGACTTGTTGAAGGCGGTGGCAGCGAGTCCTTCATTGTCGGAGTCGGAGGAGGAGCAATCCGAGTCCCACTCCTTTCCTAGATGTGCCTCGCCCTTTGCCTTCTTGTATGCCTTCTTCTTCTCCCTCTTGTTCCCCTTTTCCTGGTCACTTTCATTATCGGGACAGTTAGCAATGAAATGACCAAGCTTACCGCATTTGAAGCATGAGCGCTTCCCCTTTGTCTTGGTCTTGCTTGGCTGCCCCTTGCGACCATTTAGCGCCGTCTTGAATCTTTTGATGATGAGAGCCATCTCTTCATCATTGAGTTCGGCCGCCTCAATCTGTGCCACCTTGCTAGGTAGCGCCTCCTTGCTTCGTGTTGCCTTGAGAGCAAGAGGTTGCGGCTCGTTGATCGGACCATTCAAGGCGTCGTCCACATACCTCGCCTCCTTGATCATCATTCGCCCGCTAACGAATTTCCCAAGAACTTCTTCGGGCGACATCTTTGTGTACCTGGGATTTTCACGTATATTGTTCACCAAATGAGGATCAAGAACGGTAAATGACCTGAGCATTAGGCGGACGACGTCGTGGTCCGTCCATCGTGTGCTTCCGTAGCTCCTTATCTTGTTGATAAGGGTCTTGAGCCGGTTGTATGTTTGCGTCGGCTCCTCGCCCCTTATCATTGCGAACCGTCCAAGCTCACCCTCCACCAACTCCATCTTGGTGAGCAAGGTGACGTCGTTCCCCTCATGAGAAATCTTGAGGGTGTCCCAGATTTGCTTGGCGTTATCCAAGCCGCTCACTTTATGGTATTCATCCCTGCACAAGGAAGCTAGAAGAACAGTAGTAGCTTGTGCATTCTTATGAATTTGTTCATTAATGAACATGGGACTATCCGAACTATCAAAGTGCATTCCACTCTCTACAATCTCCCATATACTAGGATGGAGAGAGAATAGGTGACTACGCATTTTGTGGCTCCAAAATCCGTAGTCCTCTCCATCAAAGTGTGGGGGCTTGCCGAGTGGAATGGAGAGCAAATGTGAATGTGAACTTTGCGGAATACGAGAGTAATCAAAAGAAAAATTCGAATTAACCGGTTTCCTTCTCTCGTAGTCGTTGTGGTCTTCGTCCTTTTGGGAAGAAGTAGACTCATCGCTGTCGTAGTAGACGATCTCCTTGATGCGCCTTGTCTTCTTCTTCTTCCCTTCCTTCCATCTATGACCCGAGCCGGAGTCGGTAGGCTTGTCGTCCTTCGGCTCGTTGACGAAGGATTCCTTCTCTTTGTCGTTGATCACGATACCCTTCCCCTTAGGATCCATCTCTTCGGGCGGTTAGTCCCTTGTGAAGAGAACGGCTCTGATACCAATTGAGAGCACCTAGAGGGGGGGGTGAATAGGTGATCCTGTGAAACTTAAAACTTAAGCCACAAAAAGTTGTTAAGTGTTAGCACAATAAGTTGCCAAGTGGCTAAAGAGAAGTCTCAACAAAACACAATACCACAAGAGATCAAGCACAGAGGTGACATAGTGGTTTATCCCGTGGTTCGGCCAAGACCAACGCTTGCCTACTCCACGTTGTGGCGTCCCAACGGACGAGGGTTGCAATCAACCCCTCTCAAGCGGTCCAAAGACCCACTTGAATACCACGGTGTTTTGTTTTTCCTTTCACTATCCCGTTTGCAAGGAATCTCCACAAATTGGAGTCTCTTGCCCTTACAAGTATATGATCACAAAGAAGCACAGAGTAAGGGAGGGAAGCAACACACACAAATCCACAGCGAAACGCGCACACACACGGCCAAGAATCGAGCTCACAAGACTATCTCAAAGTTCTCACTAGAACAGAGCTCGAAACACTTAGAATGACAAACAAATGCGCAAAGACTGAGTGTGGATGATCAAGAATGCTCAAAGGTTGCTTGTATGTCTCCTCCATGCGCCTAGGGGCCCCTTTTATAGCCCCAAGGCAGCTAGGAGCCGTTGAGAGCAAATCCGGAAGGCCATCCTTGCCTTCTGTCGTCGGGGGCACCGGACAGTCCGGTGCCCGATTTGTTTCCTTAACTGGCGCTTCCGACCGTTGCAGACCGTTGGCAGATCTGGAGCCGTTGGCGCACCGGACATGTCCGGTGCACACCGGACAGTCCGGTGCCGTCTTCCGACCGTTGGCTCGGCCACGTGTCCCGCGCAGATCGCGCGGCCGACCGTTGGCCCCGCCGACCGTTGGCTCACCGGACAGTCCGGTGCACACCGGACAGTCCGGTGAATTTTAGCCGTACGCCGTCAGCAAATTCCCGAGAGCGGCCACTTCGCACCGAGTCGGCCTGGCGCACCGGACACTGTCCGGTGCACACCGGACAGTCCGGTGCTCCAGACCGAACTGAGTCTTGGCTGCACACAGCCAAGTCTTTGTCTCCTCTTTTCTTTTCTTCTACTTTCTGTTTCTAACACTTAGACAAGTATATTAGTATTCAAAACCAATGTACTAAGGCTTAGAAACATACCTTTACTTCATGATTTGTACTTTGTCCACCATTTTACAATTAGGCACCTGTGTTGGGCACTAAATCACCAAAATACTTAGAAATGGCCCAAAGGCACATTTCCCTTTCAATTTGTCGTATGGCTGAGGGAAAAAGTGTTGCATTGTACTGAGAGAGAGAGAGAAACATAAAAATCTATAATACAGATTTGTTGTATGGGGTGAGAGAAAAATAGTGTTGTAAGAGCATCTCCAACAACGTGACCTATAAAAATGCCTTATAATTTAAAAATAAGTAAATTTTATAGAATTTAGGGCACCAACAAAACACCCCGCTCCAACAGTAAAGCCCCAAATCTAGATTATAGGGCAGCCCACTACGGTGTAGTATATTTGAGGCACTTGAGATGGTGCCCTATAGTTTTTTGACAAAATTTGTTGAATTGAGGCACTGTTGGAGTGGTTTTTCCTGTGTAAAGCCCTATATTTCGATTTGAGGCATTAGTTTAAGGCATTGTTGGAGATGCTCTAAGGAGAGAGAAAAAAATGATAAAATTCTGAAATATAGATTTTGTTGCATGCATGGAGTGAGAGAAATGATTTAAAATACCATTTGGTATATGCACTGATAAAAAATAAAATTGTGTTGAGAGTGGGACTTGAACCCACGCCCTTTCGAACCAGAACCTTAGACCATATTTGTTGACACATATTTGTTGGCTGCATGATTTTTTATTATAAAAATTGTGACACATAACCTTTCGGACCAGAACCTTAGACCAACTCGGCCATCTCAACACTTTTGTATTATAAAAATTGTGACACATATTTGTTGGCTGCATGATTTTTTAACCGTTTGACAACTTATACATGCTTTAATTTAGCTACTACCAAATAACAGCGGTAAACATAGCTGGTGGAAATTTATCTAGGAAAGTTTCTGAATTATTGTACTCCTCAATGTGCTTTTCCACTATACATTGATATGTGCTGTTTCAAACGATTGTATTGTATCCTACCCTAGGTTACGTCTAATAACCAATACTTTTGTTAAGAGGTAATTTGAACGTAAATGCTATAAAAGTACTCACCGCAACATATGTTAATAAAGTTCTAAACTTAAATTGACAAGTCATACACTTAACCATACCTTTGTTTCAGGCTATTTAATGTTTAATTTATACTTGACGAAAAAAAAATCCAAATCACCACTTTAGTACTCATTACATGTATCCCTTTGGTTCCAAACTTCCAAGGAAGACCTAGCCCAGAAAAAAAATGTAAATTTCTTTGCTTGAGGGGAAGGATGCATATCATGCTGATGGGCTCCCTTTCTCCCGAAAGGTATTATTGGGCCTTCTTCAGCCGTAGAAGGGATTAATAGGCCGAACGTTTTTGCGGCTGCTGCCCATATCCTCTTACACTTCACACACGCGGATGAAAAGCTGGTCCGATTCAAGGGCAGGCACTTCGTTCGAGTTTCTTTTTTCTTTTTGAATTTTTTAAAATTATTTCTAAAAACAACACTAGAGGAATGTTTATCCGAAAACTAACATATTTGATCGAGCTAATTTCACTGGCGTGGACAAACCGCACTGACTCTGGCTTATCATGCCAACATGGCCCTCTTGCTGCACCACCAACGTAGCTACCGCGTCTTGACTAGCGCAGCAGGGGGACAGTGAGCCACAGGTGGGTGTGTGTGTGTGTGTGTGGGAGGGGTGGCTCCTCCTCCCTCTCAACATTTCCTCTTCCATCGAATTATATTTTAGAACGGAAGGTAGTATATGTTTAGCAGCGCCCATTAGTTGGAAGAGCTTTTTCTGTACAGGTGGGTCCTAAATATCATCCCATCACTACATGGTGTGTCTAACTAATGTTATTCACAAAGTAGAACGAGCTTTTCAGGAAGTGGAGGAGCAGTGGAAATCTCTGCTCTGAGCCTATGGGCTAGTTAGTCACTGGAGACGTGTTTGGTTCCTGAACCGAAACTGGATCTCGGCGAGATATGCTGGAGGAGGCGGATAAGGTTCATGCTGTGCTTTCCCTTTTGCTGCCACAGGTGAATCCATTTTCTGCAAATATCTGGACGAACCGCTATCAGTATCAATAGCTAGTACTACCAAGCCAAGCCAAGCCTTCTCGACTTGTACCCTTTTCCCCCATTTGCTACAGGATAATTACTACCGGGGGTTTTAGATAGATGCTCCATTTTTGGACACAGACATATTCTACAGGCCTCGTCTTTCTGTAAAATCGGAACGCGACACTTTAACAATCTGTTTCTTCAGTCGAAAGGATAAGACGGTTGTGCTAACTGGCTAAGTACTGCAAAGCAGCCACCGCATTGCATTGGCGGACGTATACAGGTGCGATTCGGCTGCGGCTGGATTGAATGAATCCCTGCTAGCTCGCGTCTGCAGCTTAAAGATATGAACAAATTTAAGCGGCACACACTCGAAGCTAGCTCCCCTAGCTAGCTATCATGATCCGTGAAGTCACGTACGTACACCGGCACAAACCAACGAAAGCACAGGATCAGCAGTGCTGGCGCTGGCGATCTGTACAAGCTGGTATCTCTCTCCCTGGTCTCTCAAGACAGATACAGAGGTATACTATATGTGCAATTGTAATACCTAACTCTGGAATATAAGGGAGAGAATAAAATTATGTGTAATACCTACTTATTTACATGAATTATTAGGAGACATGTTTAAAACAAATTATTCCTCAATAAAAGGTGCATCATGCTGGAGTTTTGTTGCCTATGCATTCAAATAATAATAACAATAGCAACACTACTAATCAAAATTTAATGACAAAGAAATTGAAATGAAGCCCAAATTATAATTAGGGTTTGGAAATGAAAATGAGAAAAAGGAGAGGATATGAGAATATAAATAATATATATAAAATGATATATCCAAAAAAATTGGCATTTCCAATTTCACAATATAATTTGAGGACAAATTCTGCACAAAGTTTGAATTTAAAATTCGAATTCAAATTGAATTTGGGAAAGAAAAGAAAAGGAAAAAAAAAGAACAAAGTGCTACATGGGCTGACCAACCCTGCTTTCGGCCCAACAGCCCCTCAGCCCGGCTTCACCTCGCACACGCGCGCACAGCACGAGTGCATAGGCTGACACGCGGGACCCTCTCGCCAGCGACCCTCCCTCGTCGCGGGCTTATGCATGTGCGTTGTGTGCCTCCTCGGTTAGCCACTTACAGGTGGGCCCTGCATGTCATCTCCTTCGCCACCGAGCTCGCGAAATCTTCGCCGCACCGACCGCGCCCATCTCACGGGGGAAGCTCTCCGGTGACCTCGGAGTTCACGTAACCGCCGCGCTCCTACACGTATTAAAAACCACGTTCCCCTCACCCAGAACCCCTGACCGCCTTTCCACTCCCTAGAACCCAAAAGCGCTGCCGCCAGGGTAGAACACAGACCGCCGCGCGCCAAGGGTCGCTCGCCGTCGACTTGTCCTCGGTTTAGTGTGCGGGATTCATCTCCGTGATCCCTTGAAGCCGGTGCAGGGTTCGCACGGGCTTGTCTCCGTCCCAGGAGCGTCGAATTGCTCGACGGAGTCCAGCCGGGGCAGGAGATCACGCCGTCACGTCGTCGGGCTCATCCTCGTGACGAAAGGCTGGTATGACCGCTTTGGCGTGTTCGCCTCCCCCTCCCCTTCCTCTTGGTATAGTTTCACCCTGTTTAGATTGGAAAATCGCCGATTCGCCGTACTCCGGCATGGTCTCCGCCGCGACTCACTGAGCGCCGCCGCGAATTTTAACGCGCCGTCGCGGGCGCGCTGTGGTGGGGGGAAATCTGGCCCGAACCGTTGGATCGGGTGCGTGCGGCTCTGATTAGATTGAGTAGATACCGATTCGGTGGAGTTGTGCGCAACCGTTGGATTCGATCTGCGCCGGGGAGATTTAATCTCGTGTTTTTAAATCACAATCGTCGATCCTCGATCGGAGGGCCCAGGGAGAATACCGGTTCGATGTAGTATGGATCTAATCTCCGCCCTTCAAATCTAATCGGACGGTCACGATAGGCCCATACCCCTTCAGCCACACCATTTTCATATGAGTCCCTCGGTTTAGGTTAAAATAACTCGCCATCCACCTCCACTGTTCACTGAGTCTGTGGATTTTTACCCCGGAGCCCCTGAACTTTCCAGAAAATGAGACCCAGTCCAGAGAACATATAAAATAGGTAAATAAATACAGAATTGATTTTTTTTATATAAAAAGAATTCCTAAAACTTATTTATTGCATAGAAAATTCATTCTAGCTCCAAATTGAGCCATTCCAATTTCTAAAATTTTGTGATAATATTCTCTATCTTTTAGTGTCTTAGTTTTGGCATGAAAACAGTAAGAAAATTAATTTATCATTTAATCCTATTTCAAGCACATTAAATCTTAGGAAATTCATAACTTGAAATCTATAACTCCAAATTTAATGGTTCCAGTCCCAATGATCTCATTTTAATGTGTAGATTTTTACTGTATATTTTATTTACATGTTTGATGTGATATTAATTTATGCTATACTATGTATGTATTGTGTTGATGCGAGTAGACGAGCAAGCCACTGTGGATTCTGAGGTTCAGCAAGTAGAAGTAGCTGAGCAGGAGCTCATTGAAGGCAAGTTGTGCCCTTGATCACTTACTTTTCCCAGCCATGTTCTTATTCATTTTCAATGATCTGCATAGGTTAATTTTGATGGGATCCTTTAGGTTACCCCAGTTTTGGTTATCTTTATACCTTGTTCACCCCTGAAAATATTTTTGGGTAGTACCTGCTATTGTTTTATGTGGATTTGGGTATGAAGATACACTGTTCATGATTATTCTGTTATTATCTTGTTATTATTACTGTTCATGTTAAGATCATTAAATTAATGGGAACATGGAGCGACCATCCGAGAAAACAGTGCTACCACAAGGGTTTAACGGGACGCCCTTGGCTGATTAACTAGGAAAGCTAGTGGAGGTCTTCCTTACCCGAAAGGGGCAAGGGCAGTAGGGGAGTGGTCAGTGTAGGGAGATCCTTGGGTTGATTTTGCTGCGATGGCGGTCAGGCGAGGGATTCCTGCACTGGAGCTTCTTATAAACTGTAGCGGGATTTCTGAAGCTAGTGGAACTTTGTAAAGGCCTCGTAGTGTTACCCTGTCTCGCCTCCTCGGTAGAGGTGTATGGGATTGACCGTCTCTTGGCAGATGGGTAACATGACTTATGGGTAAAGATGCGCAATCTCTGCATAGTGAAAACTAGTATACTAACCGTGCTCACGGTCATGAGCGGCTTGAACCCTCACATGATTAATTATGGAACTTAAATTTAATTTGACATTTGCATCGCATTTGAGATTATTTTACTATTACTTTTCTTTATTATTATTAAGGTTTGGTACTTACTTACACTTAATAATTGCTAATAAAATTTTGACCAACTTATAAAAGCAATGCTCAGCTTCAGCCTTTATTTCATTGATCAGCCTTACACTTCATGAACTCCCACCTTTGGTGAGTTCATGCCACATTCCCCACGACTTGTTGAGCTATGAACGTATGTGAGCTCACTCTTGCTGTCTCACACCCTCCAGGAGAAGAACAGGTGGTCGAAGAGGAGCCGCCTAACACTGAGGCATTCGGCTTGATCTAGGTGGCGTCTCTCAGTCAGCTTCCTGGCGCCAAGGATAGATTTTAGTTCCTGCGATATTTATATTTTATTTTGTAATACTTTCGCTATGTAATAAATACTCTGATTTATGTGATATTTATCTCTATACACTCTGTTATTATATATGTTGTCTTCTTAGCGCATGTATGAGATGCACCCGGATTTGTGCCTTGAATGGGGGTGTGACAGCAATTCTACGGACGTGGACGACGGCGTGATGACGAGTCTTTTGTCTACTCAATACTTTATTAGCATGTACTACTGCTGAAAAAGAAAATGGAATAAAGATCCGGCACGCATTTGCGTCTTCTAGAAGGCATTACCTCTCTCTCTGCATCGTCCACTTAGCTCTCTCTGCTACTGATACGCGTACGCGAGAATGGTGTCGGAGCCCACTGATCCCCCCCTCTCGCGCAATGGCGCAGGGGCAACCGTGTGCAGTGCAGCTAGCAATGCGAAGGGGCCCATATACGCCTAGTTACTTTCTAAAAGCTAGGGCGCAAGAAAGAGACGGCCAAAAAGGGGACCAAGAAAGAGACGGTCAAAAATCTCGTGGAGGCAGCACTTCGCTTGCGCTTGCACACCACAAAAGAAGAAGAAGAAAAAAACCGTCCTCTATCTAATGTAAGCGTGCCTCTTCTATAGCTAACTCTCCCAAGTCATCCCACTCACACCGTACCCAAGCTGGGTAACGCAACGCATCACACCTGCATCAGCGTGATCCAAACATGCATGTCGACTGACCATTAGCAAGCAGGGACATGTCCCGTTGCACAGTCACTACTATTCGGCAGCAATTTGTTTGTTATGTATGCCAGTGCGGCAGTGGCAGGCGGAAGACGAGACAGAAGTGGCCGCGACACGCACACGTGACGTGCAACACAGCCGGCGTCGTGCTGTGTGCCCTCAATTCTTCTGGTAGGACTGGGCATTCGGTTTTTTTCTAAACTTCGGTTCGGTTTTTCGGTTTTAAAAAACTTCGGTTTTTCAAACATTAGAAATCGATCGGTTTTCTAGAAAATGAAAAACCGAGAAGTTCGGTTTCAGTTTTTTACTTCGATTTTTCGGTAAAAATCGAATACCAAACTTATAATCAAGACAATACATACAACAAGTTTACATGATAGATTACACATAATTTTAAAAAGTAAAAATTATACAGGTACAAATATTTAGATATACATCATACATCACATACAAATAAGTGAATAACAATTTAATTGTATCACACAATTAGTTCACATAATCGAATAGTCAAATTTGAGAATTGATAAAGTTTGGTATTCGGTTTTTTCGGTTCGGTATACGGTGAAAACCAATTACGATACCGAAAACCGAACTTCTTAGATATAAAAATCGAAACCGAACCGAACTACCAAAAAAACCGAAATTTCGGTTCGGTTCGGTACGGTTCGGTTTGGTTTTCGGTTTATGGTAAAAATATGCCCACCTCTACTTCTGGGTCGTGTGGATGCCGACCACTACCCCACTTGGGCTCCTTCCTGATTTCTATTCTCAGCTTGCAGAGCCGTATCAATTTTCCCTCTTGTCATGGCGCTCGCACGCACGGTCGCCAACCCACGCTGGTGGCCTCGGACGTCGCCAAGGCGTCACGGTGGCGTCACCTGGCGCGGCGCGCCGCGCCCCCACGAGCGCTGTCGGGGCACGTCGGCTGGCATCGCTTCGCCTCGCCTCGCCTCGTTCGAATTCATTATTGTTCCGCTTTCCGGCCGGTCCGCCTCAGCTAGCTCACCGGGCTAAATGCCTGACCCGGTACCAGCAGCAGCGGTAAAAAAAAAGAGTCGGCTCGGCTGGATTTTGTTTCTCTCTCTCAGGCTGGCCGCAGCGCTCGCCGCGCGGCCGCCCCCTCCCCTTGAGTGGCGGCTACAGGGGCGCCCCTGCGCCCGCAGCGCGGCCCCCTGCGAGGCCCCCCACGCAGCGGAGATGAACAGCACTCCGCTGGCTGTAGCGCGCGCTCTCTCTCCCCCTTGCACTGTTCGCGTGGGCCCGGTTTGAATTAATAGTAGTAGAAAAATTGATAGTAGGTAAAAAGTAGGTATAGAAAATAATATTTTATATTGTAGTGGGGTATAGGGGGAGTATTTAGGGGGAACCGCTGCGGGAGATGAAAAAGTAGGGGATAAACTATTGATGATGTGACCCAGAAAAGTGATATAGGGGGAAAAATTTAGAGGGAACCGCTGCGGATAGCCTCAGTCACCAATATGTCTTCCGGCAACTGAACAAACTACCAGAGCAACGTACGCAACCACCGTTGGGTTGGGTCTCCCAACCAAATGAACGGACCCCACCCTGGATCGTGGCGGTGGTGCGCCCGCCGTGACCCGCCACGCCATGCGCGACCTACGGCACCGCCTCCACCGGCAGGCGCTTTGCCATGGACGGCACGGGCGGAAAGCCCTGCCCTCTGGGACGAGCAAGGGCTAGCTGTTGGCCGGCCGGGTCGGTGCGCAAGCCAGCCGACTCGATCGGCTCAAGGAACACACCCGCGAGCAATAACGCTGCGCTCTCCTCTGCCCGTGTCGAGGCGGGCGGTGTGCGTGTGCCCTCGCGCCGCCGGCAGTTGCTTTCGTCTCCCCCGCTCGCGCATTACGGCCTGTCGCGCGCGCCCCGGGTCAGGTGAGTTGAAGTTGAGTACTATAGTGCGGTCTACCCCTCTCGCCGGTTTCTGCTGCGCGCCTTTCCTTTCGTTTTCGCTCCTTTACGCGGCCCGATCCAGTGAACCGGGTTCAGACGGCCTTTGATCGTCATCCGCTAATGAAAGCGGCTGAGCGAAACGTGCCAAGACGACTGCAGAATCTGCCTTGATCGTCATGAGCCAACCAACCTGTTCGTGCCACGTCGGCAGCGCCGCAACCGCGCCAAAAATCTTTCATCGTACGATGGCGATGGGCGACGCCGCGCGCGTGCCTTGGGCCTTGGATTTATTTATTCTTTTCCCCTAGCGATAACAGTGGATCTGGACCACTCACCACCCCGGCCGGACAGCAGCCGCACGCACGTACTCAAGATCCCTTCCCCATAGCAGAAGCTGAAGCTCCGCGGTTACTGGACGACGGGCACGGAGGAGGGCTTAGGCCCTGTTTGTTTGGGATTATAATCTATGCAGATTATATAATCCAATATAAATAAGCTAGTGAGGAAACAAACAAGTAACTTATTTGATAAGATTATATAATCTAGCACTTGAGATTATGATAATCTATAAGCTCATCAAATGGTACTTATTTCAGCTTATTTTTGATGAATGACCCACTACCCATGGTAAGTTGATTAAAATTACTTTTAATTGTCATCCACCTGTATATAGGCGTTCTCACCCACTAGACAAATAAAACAGCCAAGGGTATTATTGTATTTGTATACATATGAATAATAAGCTGAGTCCAAATAATCTGAGCTAACAAACAGCAGCACCTAGCTTATTTAATCCAGAGCAAATAATCCAGATTATATAATCTAGATTATAATTTAGATTATATAATCTATAAGTTAAAACAAACAGGGCCTTAGTCGTCACGACCCACGTCATACCGTCGTCCCTCCAGGGCCCGCCTGCGTCCAGGGCGATTGGGATTGGGACACGCCCCCGGTCGGCAGTGCCGAGATTATGCCGAATTCTTTATATTTAAAAAAAATCATGTTATAATTTTTTGGATTATTACTCCAATTAAGTGACGTCGCTCGTAGACAAACCACAATCGAATTTCTCCAAGTGACGTCTAGGATTCATCCAGCTGAGGAATTATAAGGGGCCCCGAAAGTGATCGATGGCCTCTGCTTGCCTTGTTCGATAATTTGGCAGAACAAAGGTGGCTTTTCTCGACACATTTGAAATATGCGTGTGATGGCCGTGTGTCTACACGATTCAACCTCTCCGATCCATTCCGGCCGGTTCCGACGGTTGAAGTGGACATTCTGGGATTAAGGATGCAAGTTATTACTTGGTTAGAAGCAAAAAAAAGCATTACAGAACGAATCTACTCCGGCCATGGGCGAGCAACAGCAGCAAGCGACGACGAGTACGAAATCATTTGCTTCCACAACACATACGGACGATGTGTCCAACTGACCAGTCACGCGACCTCGGTGCGAAATCTGCGTTTATACATACACAAGTCGACAGGGAAGGGCGCACACTTTCACTTTGGTCCTCCTCTCCAGCCACCCACTTTTATTTTGTCCGCCCTGCCCTCTTGCTCCGCTGATCACCGTCGCGCGAGCTCGGCAAGCCCGCATGTGCGCGCACGTCAGTGGCTATGGCTAATGGCTTTGGCGAGCGCATTTGCCCTCCTCAACAACCACCGCCACCATTACAGCCTCCACCAACACCGGCACCCCCCATCTACTACCACACTACTCCTGCTGCTGCTCCCGTCTGCAGCCGCAGGCAACCGTGTGTGGCCGTGGAGCAGCCAAGCAGGGATACGATTGGGTTGGAGGGCACATCAAGAATCAGGCTGAAGCTATATATATCTCTGCGCCCCCGGCCGTGCGGATGTACCTCAGAGGCTCAGATCCAACGGCCGTAAACGTGTCAGGAAAAACGATGGCCACAATGCAATGCACTTTTGAATGAACCATACTTATGCCTAAAGAAAATGTTACTAAGATTTGAGAATAATGGTGACAGGGCAGTCACTACAGCTGGCGGAGAAGCAGGGTTTTTGAGTTCATGACGACAGCTTCAAGGCTGTGCAGTCCAGAGTACCCCAGGCTGAACTGATGTGAGTGATCGGACGTGCCATTACCACCGACGTCCAAGGAGCATTGAGTGATCAGGCCAACCAACCTCATGGAACCATAAATGCATGCGTTGCATCGCCTCACCTCAAGTCCTCAGAAGATTGGATTCGGAGACTGCTTGCTTGGTATGGTAGCGAGAGGTGCGCGCGAGCCCATGCATGCAGTCAGATCTGGGTTGATGGCATCTGCAATGCATGCTTTCGGCGAATAAATAGCCATTGCAGCTGCGCATCCCCAAGTTCGCGGGGTGGAGGATTTTGCAAATGAGGCCGTATCGTATGCACATCAGTGAGCCTGTGCACATATACTCATCTGTGATCGCAACCCTTCAATGTTGATCTGATGGCTACCATGATTTTTACACTTTAATCCCCCCGCAGCAGTTCTTTGGTACGATTTTTTTTTGCAAAAACACCCAACACCTTTTGCACGTCTGTTGGCTTCTACAAGAAGGATCAGGCAGCCTTGTCGTTGTTCTCCCTACAGCCGCCGCCATACCGCCGTCAGCCGCCACGATCGTTGTTCGCGTTGATCTGTTGGCTTCTACGAGAAGGCTCTGGCTGCTGGTACAAGCACGATCGAGCCCGCCGTCGCCAAGACCTATAGCCGCCGCCGCCTTGTCGTTGTTCTCTCTACAACAGTACAGTTTCTCTCGTCAAACGCCGTCGCCATCACCGTCTTCGTCGGGCCCGAGGACACTACGACATGGCAGCGTCGCCATCGGCGTGCCCTGGCCATGGTGGTTTGATGGATCTTCTCAACGCCATGGACGCACGACGGGTAGCCGGTCCTGGTGGCAGCGTGGACGACATAGCAGCTCAAGATGATGTTTCCCTTCAAGCCCCTGATCCCACGGCTGCTCCCATGACTCTTGCTGATTCTTGCGAGGGATTCAATACACCTAAAAAGGATCCAATCAGTTCAACATCGGTGAGCAATTTTTCTTGTTGATCCAATCTGTTCAACATTTATGAATGTCACAAAGTGCATACTTTTACTTGAGTACTTGATATTTCTCATCGCAGTCGTCATGGTTTGTGCCTTATTGCAAGGACGAGAGACTCAAACCAGTCATTGGAATGTTATTTGATACTCTTGATGAAGTGGAAGAATTCTACAAGACATATGCACATGAAAGCGGATTTTCGGTTCGTATTGGAGCTCAAGCTAAGAAAAGCGATGTGGTTGAGAATAAGAGATTTGTGTGTTCGAGGGAAGGTTTTGCAAAGAGACGTGTTGAACCAAACAAGCAAAAGAAACACTCAGAGACAAGATGTGGATGCAATGCACGTATATATGTGAGGTTGAATCATGGATTCCAGCATTCTTTATGGATATACCTCTTGCAGGAGTCCTAAGAACTACTTCAAGGTCTGAAAGCTCCAATTCATTCTTCAACCGCTTTATCCACCGGAAATTATGTTTTGTTGAGTTCTGGCTTAGATTTGATACAACCTTGGAATGCCAACGACACGAGGAATTAAAAGCTGATCATGTTAGTATACATACCACACCTCTCTTACATACCCCGTGGGATGTGGAGAAACAAGCAAGCATATTGTACACACATAACGTGTTCAACATATTTCAAAAAGAAGTGATTGCTGCTAGAGACCATTGCTCTGTTCTAGGTACTACACAACAATATGATGTTAAGTTAGTTATGATTAATGATGGGTCCATGAGGGATAGAGTGGTCGAGTGGTGCTCATCAAATAATTTTGGTCGTTGCTCGTGCAAACTATTCGAAAAGATGGGAATTCCATGTCGTCATATTATTTTGACATTGAGAGGTGAAAAGCTATATGAACTACCTACATCTTATATTTTGAAGAGATGGGAAACAAGATGTAAGAGGTATAAGCAATCATGATTTGTATTATGTTTCACATTTTATTTGTACGTCTTACTTGACCATTTTTTCTATATGTTATATTAGAGAGGTTGTGTATGATGAGGAAGGAAACCTATTGGACGAGAAGCCCATAGATGCTATTGAAGTGGAAAAAAGAAAAAAGCTAGCAGTGGTGCAAAACAAGGTAGAAGATTTGATTCAAAGAGCAAAGAGTTCAAATGAGGCCATAGATTTTTTAGTTTCAAGTGTGTTGGAAATAGAAGGTTCTTTAGGCAATATCGTGCCTACCACGGTGACGCATACACAAGAAGAATATGAGAATTTTGTTGGATGCAAAATTCCAGAAGAAATACAAATACATCCGCCAAATGATGTTCGATCAAAGGGGAGGAGTAAAAGAATCAAGAGGGCTAAAGAACTGCCGAAGCCTCGCAAAGGAAAGAATGTGAAGAATTTGATGGAGCCACTTCAATAGTTTAATTTGGTGTTGTTTTGCTTTGCTATTTCATTTGACTCATGTGACTGAGAAGTGAGTTCAGAATATTGCTCAATTTTTATTACTGAAACAGTCATCAGCACAATCACATTGATGTTTTACAATCACATTGCTGCTACCAACAGATGCTTACAGAATGAATTTCTAAACAAAATCAAAATAAACTAGTTCCTCTCTGTTTCTTCTTTCACTTCCTTGCATGAATCTTTCCTCCCGGAGCAATTCCTAAATCAATAACCAAGATGCTTCACGACGCACAGCCTTCTCTAGCCTCTTGCAGGTACCAGCACTAAGGCCACGACGATGGAGGTGGCCAGGTGCGACGCCCATGGCGGCGGCCAGGGAACACACCTCGCGCGAGGTGGCCTGTGGCGTTTGCTGATGGCGGTATGGTGGCGGCCGGCGAGCAAGCACCAGGCGCCCAAACTTTAGGCACGATCGTGGCGGCTGACGGTGGTATGGCAGCGGCTGTAGGGAGAACAACGACAAGGCTGCCTGATCCTTCTCGTAGAAGCTAACAGACGTGCAAAAGGTGCTGGGTGTTTTTGCAAAAAAAACTCGTACCAAAGGACTGCTGCGGGGGATTAAAGTGTAAAAATCGTGGTAGCCATCAGATCAACATTGAAGGGTTGCGATCACAGATGAGTATATGTGCACAGGCCCACTGATGTGCATACGATACGGCCTCTTTGCAAATATAGCAGAGGAACTCAACAACGACTCAACTGTGCGCCATCGCGCAACATGTGAGAGGACCACGAGACGAAGGGGCCGGCGCATGGATCGACCCACCTACTTACTACCCATCGATCCTTTAATGCTTCGCTACTACATCCGTCCATCACATGCATGCTTTCAGATCCCCCCCTGATCCCTGCACCGACGCAAAATTAGGAATTTCTCAGTTCGTGCTTTTCTGCTGTAGGAGCAGCGGTAGTAGCAGCCGTTTCTGTGATGATGCACGGGTCACTGTGGAGCTACCCTAACTGGTCGGTCGTGGTCACGAGAGACCCGACAGGTACGGTGGCGTGGTGATCAAGCGTTTCGACACGTCCAGAATGGTCGATGGACAGGATCTTGAACGGCTCTTCCCTAGATAGAATTGCGACTCTTCAGCGCGAACTTGTAAACTTCGGACGGCTCGTGTACGGACGGGCTCACAAGTTATAACAACCAAACCATAATAGTATCAGTCGACCGTCGTTTTTTTTTGCTTTCCGTAATTCAGTACTAGTAGGTACTCCTATATACTAGTAGTAAATTTCAGAATATATATAAAGTCACTGCGTATAAACTACCGTACCTGTGTGAAAATAAATACTTTTGCTGCTGTATAACTGTCCTTGCACTGAATAACGTGGAGTAGTGTAGCACTGCCTGCTCCGGACCACTAATCATATGGAAGTAGCCGTGTTCTCATAAATGCCAATTATATACAGCTCCGAAGTCTAAACAGATCATTCATGATTTCTTTCACGCACGCAACGACGTGAAGCTGCTCGTTTCGGATTAAAACCATTTGTTTGTACTGCTACAACTGTAATTCATAAAAACAAAAACACCGTAGTAACAGTAAAAGTCGGTAAGGATTAAAAGTCAAACGAATAGGCCGGCGAATTTCAGGTTCACGTTGGTACGCGCGCGCTCTCTCTCCATCAACCTCTAGCTCTTAACAAGGACTGGAGTACTACACTACTACGTTGCGTCCCAAGAGAAAGACATCCACAAATGCTGTCCTGAGACCACCCATATATATTGCATATATGTATATATACTACTATATGCACTAATAACAAATTTAAAAAGGGTGGCTAACCTGCTGCACAATATCTACTCATGTCATGTCATGATGAGCCTCCACCAAGGATTTTTTTTTTCTGTACCCCCTTCCCACCGGGATCAGTCAAGAGAAACTCGAAGAGTGAAAAAAAAAACAAGGATCAAAAGTTACACATCGCCTACAGGCAGATGATGCTTGGTCGATTGATGGGTGTATGGCCGATTAATCACAGGCCGGCCCTCAGATGACAAACTTCTGGAGCTAGCCTGCGTGCTATAAGCTAGTACCACCTACCGTACCTCGATGACGCCAGCAGGCAATTAGCTAAGCGGGCGAGGCGTGACGTCCTTACTTGTCCATCCGCCGGCGGTAGCCTCCCGGCGCGACCGCGCGTAGAGGACGGCGCAGAGCAGCGTGCCGACGGCGCACGTGGCGCCCCACACGACGAACGTCTCCCGGTAGCAGGCGGCGCCGACGCAGTGGTGGCCGCCCCGCGCCCCGCGCTGGTAGAGGTAGGCGGCGGAGTAGCCGAAGCAGAGGGAGCCCACGGGGATGTTGCCCACCACCACGTTGTGGTTCACGCCGAAGTTCTTGGCCCCGAACAGCTCGCTCGTCGCCGACACGGCCACCGACGTGATGGCGCCCGTGCACGTGCCGATCACGGCCGTGCTCAGGTACAGGGAGAAGTGGCTCGGGTTCAGCAGCAGGAGGAAGGCGCCGGCCATGGGCGCCATCAGCGACGCCATGGATCCCGTCCTTGAGATGGAGTAGCCGCTCCTGCACGTACGTACGTTGTCGTGCAAAAAGAAAGAGGAGAGTAGTTAGACTTTGTGTTCTGTGTAGCGACAAGTTCGTTAGCATGTCAATTAAAAACGACCGCGCGCATCGGTGGTCGATCTAGAAACTTGAAACTGAATCTACTACTACCGATCGAGTCTTCATATATATTAATTAGCTTTGTGCTTACTTCGCGGAGTAGTAGTCCAAGAAGGACGGGAGCAGGCGGCCGAAGAATCCAAACGAAGACGACAGCGAGACGAGCGTGGAAGTCTGCCCGAGCCGCCGCGACTCGGCTATCTGTCCCAGGTTGTTCAAGAACACCAGGCCCAGGGTGCCACTGAACATGTAGCTGAAGAAGTAGAGCCAGAAGTCGAGCTTCCTCAGCAGCCGGAGGCCGTCGATCTCCTCCTGCGGTTTCTCCGCGACGCCGCCGTCTCCGTCCTTGCTCTCGGCGGCGGCGGCGGTGGCCGCCACGTCGACGACGACGCCATCGTCGTCGGTGCCGAGGTCGTAGATCCTGTTCTCCCGCTTGGTCTCCCGTATCCTGTCGAGGCTCTCCCGGACCCTGAGCGCCAGCGGGATGAGCACGGGGGTGGCCAGCAGCACGGCGAGGCTGACCACGTGCTCCCTCGACGACAGCCCGCCGCCGGACGTGGAGCCGATGCTGCCAACCACGGCGCAGGCCCCCGTGGCGAGCGTGATGGCGAACATGACGAGGAATGCCGCGTCCGTGCTGGCCTCCGCCTGGCCCTCGCCCGTGACCGCGAGGTCCACCGCCCTGAGCGACGGCGCCACCGCGACGGTGACGAGCATGGGCACGACGGCATTGAGGAGGAGGTAGGTCTTGGCCTTGGAGGTGGTGGCCGGCACCAGCTGGTGGCCGGGTATCGAGTCCGCCAGGCTGGTGTAGACCTTGGCGCTGAGGCCGAGGTAGCTGGCGGCGAGGCTCACGGCGACGCGGCTGCGGCTGCTGCCGGGGCCGAAGTTGCGGATGCAGAGGAGGTAGCAGACGGTGTTGATCCAGCAGATGCCGTTCCCGGCCAGGGAGGTGAGCAGGAACAGGTGCCAGTAGCGGAGGGCGGCGCTGTCGAGGAAGAGGTACTGGACCCCGTAGCCGACGAGGCCGAAGGATGCGCCGACCAAGGCCACGAGCCACAGCGACAGGTGCAGCGCCGCCACCCCGGAGAACCAGCCGAAGAGCTTGCCCGCGTCGGACGCGAAGGCCAGGAAGTTGAGCTGCACCTGCGTGATGTGCTTCAGGTCCTTGAGCTGCGACGAGTAGACGGGGAAGTCCGCGTTGGGCCCGTTGATGGTCTGCAGCCAGATGCTCCCGACGAGGCTCAGCCAGTGGGCCGACGAAGGGGAAGGCATGGTGAGGGAGGGAGGGAGAGGAGTCGTGTCCCTCTCCGTGGTGCTTGCTGCTGCCACTTCACTTGAGATCGAGCTGTTCGTATTATATTTATGCAGAGCTAGCTCCGGCGGTTAAGGCGAACCGGCACCATTCATCAATGCCCGACAACGATGGGTGTGGCCGCAAGCCAGATATGTGGCTTGCTGTTAGGCTGTTAGCCGAGCAGGCAAGCAGCCTTCTCCTACCAGACAGGCCAACAGAGGAAGGCGGCCGGCGGATCCAAATCCAAGCCGAGACGTAACTTTCGGCACTGTCACAGCGTGACATGTGTTGACGCAGAAGCCGACGGCCATCCATTGATCCATTCTCCTGTATCTATTTCCTGGCCGGTTACGGTTACGGTTACGCTGCAGCCACGACGGACGGGTCAGATCGCAGGCAGAGTTTACTGGCTTGTTGTGTATCTGCCGATGGTTTAGGCGTCCAAGACAAGCTGCTATGCCAAGCAGTTGTACGGCGTTCACGTTCGCGGGGGCTTCTTCTTGGCCAAACTCAGGTGCTCGGATCCAGAATAGGAGTCAGCCTGAACCAAAACCATGTATGTACATGTCCAAGCCTGAACCGAATGCAACGAACCTGCTGCAGTTCCTGGTTCTCCAGGGTCTGAATCCATGGTTCGCTATACGTACGTTCCGGCCGTCGCGCTGGCCAGGACTCTTTCTTCGCGGCATACATGTCGCCTCAGCCTTGCTTGAGGCAGTGAATGGGACTGGTGACACCAGGCGAAAGCGTAACAATTGGCGCCATGGGTGACCCGCCCTCGCCGGCCGGGGTGCTCGCCCCACCACGTCTGGCTACCCTCTCCGATGCCGGTAACCATCATCAGCTCGCCTCGGCGCCATTAAAACCCCGAGAGGCCAGGGCGCCATGATCGCAAACGCTGCGCAGAAACAGGCACGGATTCGTGTCCACGTTTCTAGCCATGGCATGCCTGCCTGCCTGCGACAGGTGCCCAGGTTCCCTGGCACTCTCGCATTCAGACCTGCTGCTTCAACGTGAAGCTCAATGAAAACATTTGAGATGATTAGGTAACGGTGACATCGTATTCATACGGCGCCGGCCGGGCTGATATCTTGGACTGCTGTACGGAGTGCAGCCTTACCATACCTGACACCTAATAATTCTCTGAATTCCATCGTTCGCACCGCCACCTTTGGAAAATCGCCGTTGCTGCCGTTCACTCGTTCGGTAAGTGGCGACAATTGTCAATCGTGTGTTTGGGTTTATAGTCTCGCAAATGGAAACGTATACTCATGCCCAACCACGCTTTCCGAGATTCCTGAAACCGAGGGCTGGAGTCCGGATCGATCACCTTCAGGCTCCGGGACGGGACTGATCGAAGTCGACGAAGGAGGATCACTCTGACCTAACGCTGAGCTCATCTTGGATCCATGTTACGATCCTCAAAAGCAGCAGCGTTTTGTGCTCATCAGTGTCATTTGAAGAACCGGTTGGCAGTAGTCATGTCGGTTGAATCTCCGGCAGGATCCATCATGTGGTGATCCTCAACTCAAAGGTTGCACTGACGTAGCCTTCTGCTGGTCACATGGTTACACACACACACCACGTTCAGAATCCAGAGTTTCGGCCAGTCGAGAGCGAAATGCCGTGATGCTCTAAGAGCTGAAGTGTGCGCATCGTGCTTGGCAAGGAAAGAAAGAAAGAAAAAAAATGATGTTCTTGGAAAAAGAAATGGTCGTTGCTCATATATTGTGTCTCGAATAGTGTAAATTCAAACAGATTTCGAACGTTAATACCTGAATAAATTGCCATTGCTGCCGCTGCTAAACTGAGACTCTGACAACGGACATAATTTTCTGTAAGGCCCAGACTGTCTTGGAAATTTGAACGGAACTTCGGGCCTTTGGCATTGTATCGTGTACGTGCTGACAATGTAACGGTCACTGTCTATTCTATCTAAAACGGCATGTAAAACGATGGCTTAGATTTCCCATCCTTCATTGATACTGAGAAAGTTGCGTTTAGCAGTGTATTGCGCCTAATAAAATCAACGCTTCCTGAGCACTAGTACAATTCTTTGGCAAGACACATAGCGTATCTTCATCTGTCCCAAGTCAATCCACCTCAAATTTAATTGCATTTATAGAAAAGAATGATAATACTTTTATATCAGATAAGCTCCCTTTTTTATCGTGGTAGAAGTTAATACGTTCCTCTATAAATTTAGTTAAACATAAAGTGGGTTGACTTAGGACAGAAAATATGCTATATTTCACGATGGAGTAATAGCCAAATAAAAATGCCAGCCAATTCATGAGTAAGTATAGAATTTTCTATTTCTCTTAAGGGCATACATAGGCCATGGTTAGGTTGACAAGATTCTAAAATGAGGTGTTTGGTTTGATGAATCACTCTATCTAAAATGAAGGGTACATCATATGTTCATTCCTCAAATTTGGTGGAATGACTCTATTCCACATATTAGTACTAAACAATTAACTATGAGGAATGAGTGTCACACCCGGATTTTAGGGGTCCAAAACCCGGGCGCAAACATAATCACCAGGTGTGCTGGGACCAAGTCTCACACATATGATGAATCATGGCACAGGATCGAATGTCACATCTTTATATATAACAGGAGTTCTATACAAAATAAATAATTACATTATAAGGAGACAACGGTCCAGCAACCCAAAGTTGACTGGGAGACGACGGCCTAGATCTCTCACGAACACATCACAGCATCCTCCAAGCGCCTCATCCTGTGGTACCTGTTCTTGACCTGTGGGGGGGTGTGAGACAGCAAGAGTGAGCTCACATACGTTCATCGCTCAACAAGTTGTGGGGAATAATGTGCATGAACTCGCCAAAGGTGGGAGCTCACGTGAAGTGGAAGGCTTACCAAAGGAGATGGTTAGAGCTGAGCATTGCTTTTAAAGTTGGTCAAAATTTTATTAGCAATTACTAAGTATAAGTAAATACCAACCCAGTTAAATAGTAGAACAAAAGTAACAACTTCACCTGCGATGCAATGCATATGACAAATTGAATTTAGTTCCATAAATTAATCATGTGAGTGTCCGAGCTGCTCATGACCGTGAGCACGGCTAGTATACCAGTTTTACACTCTGCAGAGGTTGCGCATCTTTACCCACAAGTCATGTTACCCATCTGCCAAGGGATCGCGACTTCCCATACACCTCTACCGAGGAGGCGAGGCAGGGTAACACTACGAGGCCTTTACAAAGTTCCACTAGCTTCAGAAAACCCGCTACAGTTTATAGGAAGTTCCAATGCAGGAATCCCTTGCAGGACCGCCATCGCAGCAAAATCCTCCCGAGGGCCTCCCTACACTGACCACTCCCCTACTGCCCTTGCCCCTTTCGGGTAAGGTAGTCTTCCACTAGCTTTCCTAATTAATCAGCCAAGGGGTCCCATTCCTCCCTTGTGGTAGCACTGTTTTCCCGGGTGGTTCTCCATGTTCCAATTAACATAATGATCTTAACATGAACAGTAAATAACAACTGACAATAAAAGTATAATCATGAATAGTAATGTGTATCTCTATACCCAAAACCACATAAAGCGATAGCAAGTACTACCCAAAGATTCAGTGGTGAACAAGGTATAAAGATAGTCAAACTAGGGTAACCTATTGGGTCCCATCAAAATTAACCTATGCAGATCATTATGATTAATTAGAACATGAGTGGGTAAAAAGAAGTGATCAAGGGCACAACTTGCCTGGCACTTGAGATTCCAGGTACCAACTTGCTTTTCAGATGACACGTGTCCTCACGCTAGTCGTAGCAATACAGACAAACATATTATAGGCAAAATTAACATCACACCAAACATAAGAACAAAATACATAATAATAATCTATGCGTCGCTACGAGATCGTAGAAACAGGAACCACTAAATTCGGAGCTACGGTTATTAAATTATGAATTTCTGAAATTATTTAGTGCTTAGAATAGATTATTCCAAATGAACAATTTTATTTCAAGTTTCATGGCTAAACAGAGGTACTAGGTGATAAATAGTATTAAAACAAAATTATTGAAACTGGAATGAGTCAAAAAGGAGTTAAAATGAATTAGTTATGAATTAAATAAGTTTCTGGATTTATTTTTGTATTAAAAACCAATTTCTATAATTAATTTTCTATTTTCACTATCTTCTGTACTGCGCACCAAATACTAGAAAGTGCAGGGGCCAATCCAGCAAATTTACATAGACACAGAGGCATCCCAAGTCGGACGGCGGGTTGATTTCATTTATCCCGAGGGGCTCTTTAACAAAAAGTACCCGCGAAGGGGTACAGGCCAACCGGAGCCGCCCGATGCAAGATCAAGGGCCCCGATTAGATCCCAATCACGCCGAACCGGTATCCCATCCTGGCCGTCGGATCGCCATCCAACGATTCGTCTTTTAAGTACCAGAGATCAACCTGAACCATCCGATCGACATCAAACGGTCACGGGCGATACGCTACCCAGGTTTAATCTAAACCGCATACGCCAAATCCAACGGCACAGATCAAGAGATATGATGTTTTGATCTCTACCGTTGATCTAATCCGACGGCTCCGAGCTATCACCACCAACCCCGCTGGGCACAACACGGCGGCGCCACCGTCTGCGGCCGCGCCCCACGCTGGAGGCGGTCAAGTGCACCATCCCCAACCCATTCCCTAATTAAACGAGAGCACACGAAGATGGGACCAAGGCGAACAAGATGAGCTTACTCACCGGCAGGTTTAGTCGCGGCCGCGCACGGACCACGGAGAAGCACAATCTTGCGGTAAAGGTTATGCTCCGGTGAGCAATCGCCCAACACTAGCACCCACACCGAGCACCGCGATGCCCTGGACGTCACCAAGGCACACAAACAAATCTCCCAGGCCACCGACAAGGGCAAAACCGGCGACCAACAAAACAATTGCTCGCAGCGGCGGCCCACCCTGCTTCCGAGCTTGCGGCGGCTACGGTGTTTGTGCTCGGATGTGGGTACAAGTGGATGAGATGAGGGGGGGGGGTCACGACGGTCGTCTTTTATAGCCCAGGGAGCAGCGGCCCCAACTGGATACTACGCGCCAGAGCGCGGAGTCCGCCTGCAATTGCGCGGAGGTCGTTTCTGTCGCGCGATGAAATTGGAGAAGACCGAACTGACGAGGCGGGACCACCTGACGGTGACGGAGAGGGCGTGAGCGCGGGATGGCTGATTCGCGGGCCCGATGTGTCAGTGACCACCAGTTGGACGCGCGGACTGGGCTGGCGCGGTGAGGAGGGAATGAAGTTGGGCCGCGAATGTGAAGAGAGACTGGGCCGACAATGGAAGTTTTAGCCCAAACACTGGTTTGATCTTTTCTTTTCTTTTATATGTTTTCTGTTTTTGTTTTCAAATCCAATTTTAAGTGTTCAAACCAAATTCAAATTTTATTTTGAATTTCAGATTCCTAAAATCAAACATAATCCCGAAGGAAATTTAGACTTTATTGTTTGGATTATTTATTTATTTTTAATAAGTATACATTCTTGCCTTCCCATTCATTTTCTATTCCTTATTCCAAATTCAAATTTATACTTCTACTTTAGTTTTCAGATTTTTCAAATGTATCAATTGAAACCCCTAGGTGAATATAAACCATACTATTGTAATATTACTAAGTTAAGTTTATTCTCCTTGTTATTTATTTCATGGGATGTATGAATGGTTTCCTTTAAAAGAAAAATTCTTTTCTCATCATTTTCTTATTCCCTAATTTCCAAAGCATTATGATACTTTATTTATATTTTTTTTCCTCTACTAATTTTGGGTCTTACAAATCCTACCCCCCTTAAAAATAATCTCGTCCTCGAGATTTGTAAGAAAAGGGATGTATACTCATATTGTTCTCGGAACATATGCACAAACAAAGGAATCTCGGCATGAGGCATAAATCTTTAACAAAACATAGGGTCAATAGACCTTATTGTTCCTTCTAAAATAATATCATATCATCTACTAACTAAAGTAACATCTAGATCTTACAAATCATCATAATTTATATTTATGTAGCTTGGTGGAGCTGGTGGTGGTGGTGGAGGTTGTTGTTGTTGTTGTCTCTCCAACCGTGCTTGCCTTATTTCTTGGCGGACCTGACGTATTTCCTCGCGTTCTTGTCTTATCTGATTTTGCATCTCGGTCACCAGGTCTGTTAATTGTTGTATTACCAGTCTTTGGGCAGCAACCACTTGATCGATTTCAACAGGTAGAGGATTTGGAGGATTCATTTCTGTTTGCTGTTACGTGATAATCTTTCCTTTCCTGGTATTGACCATGAAAGTTAGAAGCATATGGTAATAGTTTTGCAAAGGAAATTATTCAATAAGCAGAATGAATAAGCTAGTAGCTGGTTATAATCTGAAGATTCTTTAGTAGGGCTTAATCTTTGTTTTACGTCCAGATTGGGGTAACCAGTTGTATAAGGTGAATATCCAAGGGTAAGATGGAATCTGTCAAGATGAGAGATATATATGGGTGAGATAGACTACAAGAGGTAGGTTAAAAGTTTGTTTGTTATTAGGTGGGAATAGAAAGGTTATACCATTCATCATGGCTCTATTGGTTAGATCAGATCTCATGCATGTGGCTGAGTGGGTTTAAGGCACTAATTTATTTTTAAGTGCATGAGGGGTATGGATTTTATCTCTTGTACCAGCATTAAGTAACTTACTCTAGATTAGATCATAATAGATTAGATAAAATCTAGTTTAGGTTGGATATCACTAGATTAGACCGGTTAAGATCTAAGTAAATTTTGGATTATCACATGGTTGTTATTCTAGAGTGGGATCAATATGCTAATTAGGGCAATGTGAATCCATAAGGATAAGGTAAAATCTTTTGAGGTCAGTTAGATCTGGTACGAAAGGTTAGAATCTTTTTCGAGATAAGATGGATCTATTAAGATTAAGGGAGAATCTTTTAAGATAAGATGAATTGGTTAGAATGAGAGCTTTTAGGATAAGATAAATCTCTTAAGCTAGATATGTTCCAATAGGGACAATCTAGGTTGTCTAGTTATTTTATAAATATATTTTTATACCTATGTGTATATGCAGATGCAATTGTGGACATTATTCCACAACTCATCACACTCAATCAAAGATCCAAATCAGGCAAGTATCATAAGAACAAACATTCAAGTGCATAGATACTTATAAAAATAGTTCTGTTTTTTTGTTCCTAGGATTAGGTCTCCTATTCCTAAAGTCACTTTAGGCACAGGATTTCAAAGTGTGAAATCCACGTTTGTCTTTACAAGAAAAAGGTAAGAATAATCAGAGTAAAGCGGGAAGAGATGAGAAAAGATTAAGAAAAGTTTAGAAAGAATCAGAGTAGTAAAGGTAAGGTTAATCAGAGTAGAACAGTAGAAGGTGAAACAAGATCAAGATGAGTATAGAAAGAATCAGAGTAAGGTAAGTATATAAGGATTTTGTCCATTTCTATCTAGGTTTCGCCCTACAGTCAACATTCCTCTGATACCACTTCTGTCACACCCGGATTTTAGGGGTCCAAAACCCGGGCGCAAACATAATCACCAGGTGTGCTGGGACCAAGTCTCACACATATGATGAATCATGGCACAGGATCGAATGTCACATCTTTATATATAACAGGAGTTCTATACAAAATAAATAATTACATTATAAGGAGACAACGGTCCAGCAACCCAAAGTTGACTGGGAGACGACGGCCTAGATCTCTCACGAACACATCACAGCATCCTCCAAGCGCCTCATCCTGTGGTACCTGTTCTTGACCTGTGGGGGGGGGTGTGAGACAGCAAGAGTGAGCTCACATACGTTCATCGCTCAACAAGTTGTGGGGAATAATGTGCATGAACTCGCCAAAGGTGGGAGCTCACGTGAAGTGGAAGGCTTACCAAAGGAGATGGTTAGAGCTGAGCATTGCTTTTAAAGTTGGTCAAAATTTTATTAGCAATTACTAAGTATAAGTAAATACCAACCCAGTTAAATAGTAGAACAAAAGTAACAACTTCACCTGCGATGCAATGCATATGACAAATTGAATTTAGTTCCATAAATTAATCATGTGAGTGTCCGAGCTGCTCATGACCGTGAGCACGGCTAGTATACCAGTTTTACACTCTGCAGAGGTTGCGCATCTTTCCCACAAGTCATGTTACCCATCTGCCAAGGGATCGCGACTTCCCATACACCTCTACCGAGGAGGCGAGGCAGGGTAACACTACGAGGCCTTTACAAAGTTCCACTAGCTTCAGAAAAACCGCTACAGTTTATAGGAAGTTCCAATGCAGGAATCTCTTGCAGGACCGCCATCGCAGCAAAATCCTCCCGAGGGCCTCCCTACACTGACCACTCCCCTACTGCCCTTGCCCCTTTCGGGTAAGGTAGTCTTCCACTAGCTTTCCTAATTAATCAGCCAAGGGGTCCCATTCCTCCCTTGTGGTAGCACTGTTTTCCCGGGTGGTTCTCCATGTTCCAATTAACATAATGATCTTAACATGAACAGTAAATAACAACTGACAATAAAAGTATAATCATGAATAGTAATATGTATCTCTATACCCAAAACCACATAAAGCGATAGCAAGTACTACCCAAAGATTCAGTGGTGAACAAGGTATAAAGATAGTCAAACTAGGGTAACCTATTGGGTCCCATTAAAATTAACCTATGCAGATCATTATGATTAATTAGAACATGAGTGGGTAAAAAGAAGTGATCAAGGGCACAACTTGCCTGGCACTTGAGATTCCAGGTACCAACTTGCTTTTCAGATGACACGTGTCCTCACGCTAGTCGTAGCAATACAGACAAACATATTATAGGCAAAATTAACATCACACCAAACATAAGAACAAAAAACATAATAATAATCTATGCGTCGCTACGAGATCGTAGAAACAGGAACCACTAAATTCGGAGCTACGGTTATTAAATTATGAATTTCTGAAATTATTTAGTGCTTAGAATAGATTATTCCAAATGAACAATTTTATTTCAAGTTTCATGGCTAAACAGAGGTACTAGGTGATAAATAGTATTAAAACAAAATTATTGAAACTGGAATGAGTCAAAAAGGAGTTAAAATGAATTAGTTATGAATTAAATAAGTTTCTGGATTTATTTTTGTATTAAAAACCAATTTCTATAATTAATTTTCTATTTTCACTATCTTCTGTACTGCGCACCAAATACTAGAAAGTGCAGGGGCCAATCCAGCAAATTTACATAGACACAGAGGCATCCCAAGTCGGACGGCGGGTTGATTTCATTTATCCCGAGGGGCTCTTTAACAAAAAGTACCCGCGAAGGGGTACGGGCCAACCGGAGCCGCCCGATGCAAGATCAAGGGCCCCGATTAGATCCCAATCACGCCGAACCGGTATCCCATCCTGGCCGTCGGATCGCCATCCAACGATTCGTCTTTTAAGTACCAGAGATCAACCTGAACCATCCGATCGACATCAAACGGTCACGGGCGATACGCTACCCAGGTTTAATCTAAACCGCATACGCCAAATCCAACGGCACAGATCAAGAGATATGATGTTTTGATCTCTACCGTTGATCTAATCCGACGGCTCCGAGCTATCACCACCAACCCCGCTGGGCACAACACGGCGGCGCCACCGTCTGCGGCCGCGCCCCACGCCGGAGGCGGTCAAGTGCACCATCCCCAACCCATTCCCCAATTAAACGAGAGCACACGAAGATGGGACCAAGGCGAACAAGATGAGCTTACTCACCGGCAGGTTTAGTCGCGGTCGCGCACGGACCACGGAGAAGCACAATCTTGCGGTAAAGGTTATGCTCCGGTGAGCAATCGCCCAACACTAGCACCCACACCGAGCACCGCGATGCCCTGGACGTCACCAAGGCACACAAACAAATCTTCCAGGCCACCGACAAGGGCAAAACCGGCGACCAACAAAACAATTGCTCGCAGCGGCGGCCCACCCTGCTTCCGAGCTTGCGGCGGCTACGGTGTTTGTGCTCGGATGTGGGTACAAGTGGATGAGATGAGGGGGGGGGGGTCACGACGGTCGTCTTTTATAGCCCAGGGAGCAGCGGCCCCAACCGGATACTACGCGCCAGAGCGCGGAGTCCGCCTGCAATTGCGCGGAGGTCGTTTCTGTCGCGCGATGAAATTGGAGAAGACCGAACTGACGAGGCGGGACCACCTGACGGTGACGGAGAGGGCGTGAGCGCGGGATGGCTGATTCGCGGGCCCGATGTGTCAGTGACCACCAGTTGGACGCGCGGACTGGGCTGGCGCGGTGAGGAGGGAATGAAGTTGGGCCGCGAATGTGAAGAGAGACTGGGCCGACAATGGAAGTTTCAGCCCAAACACTGGTTTGATCTTTTCTTTTCTTTTATATGTTTTCTGTTTTTGTTTTCAAATCCAATTTTAAGTATTCAAACCAAATTCAAATTTTATTTTGAATTTCAGATTCCTAAAATCAAACATAATCCCGAAGGAAATTTAAACTTTATTGTTTGGATTATTTATTTATTTTTAATAAGTATACATTCTTGCCTTCCCATTCATTTTCTATTCCTTATTCCAAATTCAAATTTATACTTCTACTTTAGTTTTCAGATTTTTCAAATGTATCAATTGAAACCCCTAGGTGAATATAAACCATACTATTGTAATATTACTAAGTTAAGTTTATTCTCCTTGTTATTTATTTCATGGGATGTATGAATGGTTTCCTTTAAAAGAAAAATTCTTTTCTCATCATTTTCTTATTCCCTAATTTCCAAAGCATTATGATACTTTATTTATATTTTTTTTCCTCTACTAATTTTGGGTCTTACAATGAGTTAGTGATGGATTAACTCAATCCATTCCACAAACCAAACAAAAAAAGTAAGGAGTAAGAAGATGATGGACTATATCATTCCTCAAACCAAACGCTCCAAAAGTGTCCCAATCCAGCCATGGCTAACAATTGTCACTGCCCCTTTTGCCTGACCGTTCCTTGTCGGTTCTGTGAGCCCGTGTCTTCACCAACCAGACCTGAGGTCAAGGGAATCAAACTCATAACAGGATTTTACCTTCTGGAGCATGCAACAATTCAAGAGATGAGAACTCAGAAGAATTCAGTACCAACAGATTTCATCACAACCATCCACCTCAGTGGAGCAAATGCTATTAATCATTTATGTACATGAGCAATTGTCCAGATCTCTGTTAAACTTAACAGTTGCACCCACGAATCAACCAATGCAGCCAAATCTGTCAAAAGGGGGAATGGCGATATACAACAACAAATGTACACCAGACAAAGTAATCATAATAAATAACAAGGCAGCTACCGATCACCATCAGCTGTATATATATAGACAAATAACCCTATTTCTTTCCACCAATCATAGGCTGACCACCATTTGAGCTACCCATTGTAGTGGGCCCGCCCATCTTGTTTCCACCGCCAAAACTTTTCGCATCGATCAAATCACTGAATAGATTATCAGGTATGTAGTATGGTCTGCTAGATGCTGCAGAAGAATCTTTTGGTTGTTGATTCACATTCATTTGTGCTGGATTTGCAATCTGACCATTGCTCGGTGAAGCCACAGAATTGTTATGCTGAATTGACTGGGGGGTTGCAAACTGTGCATAAGATATTGAAGGGGGATATGAAGCTGGGAGAGGTGCATATGTTGCTGTTTGAGCAACAGGAGTGGCAGCAGGGCGTGGATCTTGGTAATTGACCGAAAGAAAAGGGTTAGAATCAACAGGATGTGTAGGCGCCACCCATGGCGGTGCAGGGTAGGCATAGCCAGATGCATATGCCGGAAGCTGAGATGGATATGCTCCGGTCTGGGCCCAAGGTGCCACATAGTTGCTGGTCTGTGGAGCATATGCCTGGTTTGCAGTGTGAGGCTGGTAGTTTGAAGGATACTGTGGCACACTAGAAGGATATTGTTGCCCATTTGTAACTGTAGGTTCCTGAAGCCCTTTTTGATTATGTGTAACTGCAGGTTGCTGGGGTCCATTTTGATCCTGTGCTGAAGAATCTGTTGAAGTTTCAGGAGTAGGGCTGCACAAGGTGAGGCTTAGAAGGTCGATCATGTCCAGCTCTTTTGATTCAGTGCTAGTACTGGGAGCAGGATCAAGAAGAACCAGCGCATTGCTTGCAACAGAAGATGGCGATTCTGAAACTGCTTGATCAATGGGTACAAGGGCAAGGTCCCCCAAAGTGCTGGATGATGCATCGTCGCTACTACTTACGACGGATTTGTTTTTCCTGCAGATGCATAAAGCATGAAGCGTTAACATACTGTGCAAGAAAGTCAAGTTGGCATTCTACAGGCTGCTCAGATGTACCTTTGAGCTAGCTGGGCAAACTCATCTTCCTCTTCGTTAACATTATCATTATGTTCAGGGGGTGCAGATGACTTTACTGCAGGAGCCTCGATTGCCTCTCTCACAGATGCTTCAACCGCCAAAGGAGCACCAGAGGCCACAGCATCATACTTTGAAAGTACGCTTTGTAAGAGATCATTTGTCTCCAGTCCTTGCTTTAGTAACTGTTCGTTCCTAGATAGCATCAAAGATCTCAGAAGTCACATGTGCGCTATACAACAGAAACAGCAATGCAGACTCAACAAGCTACAATGAATAATTGAATAAGAAAGAATAATGGGAACCATGCAAGAACATTGCAGATAAAAGAGAACGGGATGGCAATATTTACACAGCAAAATATTTACCCTGATGAACTGACAAACTGCAGAAGCTTTTGTTGATTTGAGCGACACTGGGTCACAAGATCTGTGATAATTTCATCGTTAATAGCCTAAGTCCAAACAAATTTAATAGGTCAGACACCCACACCAATTAGAGTACAACACAGTGGCAAGAATGAATATAATTCTTTCATACCATTCGATCAGATGGGTTTAAAGCATACACCATATCATTCAGTAGGTCTGTCACATTTCGAATCTTATTCAAATCTCCTAAACTGCAACCAAAGAAAAAAATTGCGAAAAAACATGAGATAGGTTAACTGGATGTGAAAAGGCCAAAATACTAAGGAAAAGGGCATAACCTCAGAGTCTCAACATCTGAGGACATTCTGTCACTTAGACTTCCCGCAGAATATCTGGGTGAACCATAGGTCTCAGAATTATGTGTAGCTGGAGGAGTAAATATTGGTGGGGCATCCATAGGACGTTTTGGGAACACCACACCTGTCGTCTGCAGCAAAGCTCGTCAGTTAGCAAAGATAGTTGCAACCAAAAGGGATTGTTTCCAGAAAAGCCAGAGGCAGAAACCGATCTGTGCAGCTATGCCACTTTATAAGAAAAACAGAATTTGGGAAAAATGCTACTCAATACTCTACTAGAAAAGATGACACTCAATTTCTCTGTTGCTCTGAAATATCCCATTTTCTCCCTTTTTCTTATTTCCCATCTTTCTCTCCTAAAATTGAGAGAAAAGGGCAGGGATTGATAGAAATATAGAACTTGACTGGCATTTTCAAATAAAGAAAAGAGCCACATTTTTTCTTTAAAAAAATCTGGCCAGTAGGGGAAACACCGTCCCCACGATATTATATTAAGAAGATGCTCAATCAGAGCCCTGACTAAGGAAGGTCACGGAAGCTGTGAGGGTCCACCCCCTATAGGCCAGATCTTCACTCATACTTTGAACCCTCCCAGCCCCTACACGAGGATCCACCCCTCATAGGTCAGTCCATCTCGTCTGCACACAACCAGGGGAACCAGCGAGTGACTTTTTTTTAACCTCAACCTGAAATTCGCCTCCACTGGTATTCGAACACAGGACCTAATGAGTGCTATTTAGACCACCTAACCAACTCAGCTAGAGGCCCTTTCATCAAGTGCCATGTATTTTAGTAGCTTGCTAAAATCAAATTTGCCAAAAAGAAGGGATGCTTTGGCATAACCACATTATTGATGCATGTTGAACGCAGAACATGGTTCTGAAATCATGCAGTGGAACAATATTTGGTGACAACTGACAACATATAACATAAAAGATATTTCAAACAGAGATCAATTGCATACCTTTACTTCAAGGTATGCCCAATGATATTGTGGGTATTTACTTCCAGGTCCTCCAAATGCCTCTTGCCAGGAGTCCAAAAGCAATAATATTTTGTCCCTTACCTGCATATCATTCTGAGAGCAAATTCCAAGAGAGAGATTGCTTAAAATCCCAACATGGATGCCAGGTTATTAGAGGTGGTGAGAAAACAAGATAGGAATAGATCACAAATAAATTAAAATGGACTTTCCAGAACCAAAAACTGTGTCATGTCAGATGAACCAAAGGAACATAGGTAATGTTGTGATAGTTGGAGAAGGAGAAGCTGCTCTAAATCTCTAACAACGATGGTTCGACTCAATAAAAACAATAATTTATGGCTTCCCATCGCAAAGTACTTTGAAAAAAGTACTTACAAAGGAAAAGGTATGTTCTGGTGGCCACGGAATATGAAATTATAGGCATATGGATATGAAAATGCTAATAGTGACTCATTAATGTAGTATTTAATACTCCAATACTAATAGTGAGTTCATAACTCATTAGTGTGGTATTAAAAGAAATAAGGTACACAATGACACCACCACCAAGATGATAGACATTATCTATGTTCTTTTGAAATATTAGATCTGTTTGGAAAGATAAGAGGTCGCACAGCAGTTCAAAATTGGCACAAACAATCATATAATCACATTCTAGGACCAGTTAATTGATGGTGTCACCATAATGACAATCTGAAGTTCTCAGACCAAAATATTCATGGAGATTAGTATGTTCTCCAGTATCGCACTGAACTAGTTCAACACGTACAATTGCTACTGAAACTGTTCAAGACTAAAGAAAATCTGGTTAAAATTGTACAGCAACAAAGTCTTTTTGCCTCAAGCAAGTTGGGGTAGGCTAGAGTTGAAACCCAACAAAAACTACGAGTCAAGGTTCAAGCACATGGTTAGCTATTTTTCATGCACTCTTATTCAAGGCTAAATCTTTGGTTATATTACATCCCTTCAAGTCTCCTTTTACGACATCTTACCATGTCAACTTCAGTCTTCCCTGCCTCTCTTTCTATTGTTATCGTGCCTTAGAATCCAACTACGCATTGATGCCTTTGAAGGTCTCTGTTGGACATGACCAAACCATCTCAACTAATGTTGGACAAACTTTTCTTAAATTGATGCTACCCCTAGCCTACCCCCTAACCTTCCTGTATGATCACAAATCCAACGCAACATACACATTTCCACAACACTTATTTGTTGGGCATGTCATCTTTTGTACCCCAACATTTTGCACCATACAACATAGCAGATCTAATCGCCATCCTATAAAACTTGCCTTTTAGCTTCGGTGATACCCTCTTCTCATATAAAACATCATATGCTTGACACGACTTCATCCACCCTGCTTTGATTCCATGGTTAATACCTTCATCAATACCCCATGTCTCTCTATATCATTGGTCCTAAATACCGAAAGGTATCCTTTCTAAGGTACTACTTGACCTTCCAAACTAACATCTGCTTCCTTGTGTATAGTAGTGCCATATATTCGGTTTTAGTTCTATTAAGTATAAAACCTTTGGATCCTAGAGCCTCCCACCACAACTATACTTTCCTATTTACTCTTGTCCGACTTTCACCAACTACCACTACATCGTCCAAAAAAGCATACACCAAGAGATTTCTCCTTGTATATCCCTTATGACCTTATCCATCACTAAGACAAAAAGGTAATGGCTCAAAGTTGTTCCTTGAAATAGTCATATTCCAATCAGAAAATCATTTGCGTCTCCATCGCTGATTCGAACTTCGAACATTAGTCATGATATTGTTGTACATGTCCTTAATGAGTCCAGCGTACTCCATTGGTCCTTTATGTTTGTGTAAAGCCCAACACATAACATTCCTTGATATTTTGTTGTAAGCCTTCTCCAAGTCAGTGAAAACCATGTGTAGGTCCTACTTCTTATCCATGTATTGCCCGTCACTTGTCTTTTTTTTTAAAAAAAACTTCCATGGTTGACCTTTCAAATTGGTTTATAATGATCCTCGTTAGTCCTCTCAGATGGTGCTCGATAACTCTCTCCCATAGTCCCATAGCTTTATAGCATGGCTCATCAACCAATACGTTAAAAAATGTACTCTAAGAAAAAATATAGGAAATATAAAAGTAAAGTAAGAATATTATTATATTACATACCTTCTTCTGGATAATTTTAACCATTTCTTGCAGAACATGTTGTTCAGCAACTTCAAACTGAACATATTCACCACAGTTCTTCATCATTGTCTCCAAAAGCTGCAGCAGTTTATAACTGATATGAATAAAATGAAATAAAACTTGTATCCTTATTGTGTATTAAATATCCTCACATGTTTAGTCTTGCCACAACAAAAGTACATACCGTTAAAGCAAAAAACTGAACCTTTGGGTCCTTGTTCTGCAATCTCTTTTTCACTGCCTTCACCACATCCTTTGTTTGCCTGATTCAGATGTTCAAAATCAATAGGATCAGCTGATAGGTACCGGAACCCAGAACCAATAAACCTTAAAATTCTTCAGTCATAGTAGTGTAATGAAACCATACGACTCTTCCAAGCAGAAAGGCTAAATGAAATGTTAGTATAAGATCAAAACCTTTGCACCATACAGGTAAATACAAACTGCAAATCCAAATTTATCTGCATTTCAATTGTATGGGGGCCACAGTTTGGTTTTATCATGAATAATCATTACGAAGTAAAATCAGACAGTATTAGCATCATTTGTTCCACTCGGTTCATGGAATTGTAAAAAAATAACAAGGTAATTGACACTCATTTGACCATTTCCAACAAGGGCAACACTTAGTGAAAGTTTCCTGTGCCAAAAAAAAATCTGCTAGACTCCCAACTGTGGTACTTTGTGGATTTTATCACTTTGATTGTCCTTTCCACACACGATTCACAAATATTCTTGTTTTCCCATGTTGGCATGCAAGTAAAGTTGACATCTAGAAGGGCCATCATCTACAAGAATAACCATGTGAGAGGGCAAAAAGCAAGTTATACGTAAATCGCTTTTCCCCAACGCAGGCCACAGGCTAAAGTTAGGCCAATAAACAGCACCTAGTTCAACGTCACTACACCGAGGTATTCTTGTGCTCCGAATATGCGAGGCGGAGCAAAGTCATAACCTCCTCGCATACAATTGTCAAAACTCAAAACCCACCAAATTCTGGCCGAAACACAACGGCGACTGAGCGTCTGCGCCAACTAACACCCATAAAAAACCGAAACCCCCTACAAATTCCCCATGACGACTCGACGAGAAGTGGGAGGCAGCGCGCTCACCATACGTCGGCGTTGAGGATGTCGCAGATTTCGAGGTTGACGGCCCAGTCGGGCCCCATGAGCAGGTGGCTCGTGGCCTTCTCCACCCGCGACGACGCGCTCGGGCGCGCCGCGGGCGCCGCCCCCACCATGGCCCCTGACGGGTACATGGCCAAGCGCCGCCCACCGCTGGCGGGAAGGGCTAGGGTTCCGACCGGAGGAGGATTGAGGAGGGGCGAGTGATAGTTACCGGCTCCGCCCACCGGCTGCGTTTAGGACAGAGGTTTGCAAAAAATCAGGGGCCGTTAAGGCAGCTCTGGCGAAAGCAGACTTTTCCGATATAGGAAAATATATCAATATCCACCGGCGTGAAGCGAGTGCTTAGCTGTCAAGCCCTCGTGACATGTCTCGCTATTGACAGGCGGGCCCTGTCCCGAGACCGAGCGCTTTATAGTTGGTCAAAACTAGGTTCCCCACGCTGGATTACGTGGTAAGTACCTCGCTAATACTCCAATTCGGTGAAGACATCGAAACTTGTGCATAAAAATATTCAGCCCTCTATTTTTGATTTATCACTAGTGGTTTAAAACAATTAGATTTTAGGGTTTTCCCAAAATAAAGTACAAATTGTCAATAATCCAGAGATGTCATCATTGCGTGCTCTTTTAATTATTATTATTATGGTGATTATCCTTTATTAACAGGGCATAGCAAGAACCTTAAAACCGGTGCGCTGGCTCTTGTTTGTAGTGGCTCAACCGCGCGATTCATTTTGGAGCCATCGTCGAGGTGTATTGTATATATATTAAGGCTGTCTCCAACAACGTCCTCTATATTCATCCTCTATATCTGTCCTTTACAGTCTCCTCTAAAAGATTCCATCCTCTATATCTTATTTCTCTCCAACAACGTCCTCTAAATTACGTCCTCTATACTCAAATACCTATATTAAAGACATTTTTTAATTTTATTTTTTGTACATACGTATTTATCATACTCTCAAATGTATTGTACATATTTTAATTTTGCTAAACCGGTTATTTAAAGTAGTCAAATGGATAGAGGACCGTTTAGAGAAACTCTACATATAGAGGATCCAGCAGCGTTCTCTAAATTTAGAGGACCGTTTAGAGGACGTTGCTGGAGGGGGTAGAGGACGTCCTCGTCCTCTATATTTAGGGTACAGGACCCTTTAGGGGGCCTTGCTGGGTACAGCCTAATATATCATATATTCGGGTGATAAGGTCCATGGATGACAGGGTCATCAAATTAAAAATATCGTTGCCCTCCAACGTAAGGATGCAAAACCTAACCACTCCTTGAAGCCGGCAGCGGCGAAAGCTTGCTGCTAAATGCTAATGAACAAAATATATACGTGTGATGTTAGGATTCGTAATTTGTTACGACAGCTAATGCAAAAATTAGTCAGGTATCAGGCCAGGAACGAGTGATTTTGTCTACCAGATGCTTCCAAATTTCTTCTCTGTGCAACTAAAAGTCTAAAACAAATACCAGGAGGACCGTCTATTAGCCTGGGATGGCAACGGGACGGGTTCGGGGCGGGTATAGCTTCTGCGGACCCGAATCCAATACCCGAACCAAAAACCCGATCCGGATCCGAACTCCGTGGTGGGGGAAAATCCGCCCCCGCACCTGAACCCGATGGGGACTCGTAAACCGTCGGGGACCCGAGAATCGAGTTATGTAGACACAAATAGCTGTCCAACGCATTCAAAAATACAAACAACAGAGAACAAACTGCTATTTATCAATATATAATGACATATAACTACAATCACTCAATCAGTGTCTGCTTTTACAAGACATGTGAGTTGCAGACTCTCTTTGTAAACAATAGTCCAACAACACAACATATTAGAAATAGCAGTCCAACACAACATACTAGAGCATATTATAGGTCCAAATTTTGTAGGACCTTACAAGTAGCAGTCCAACACATTCCAAACAGCACATTACATATAACAGTCTAATGTAGCTTCACATCCAGCTATTTAGCACATTACAAAAGGCACTGTAGCAGTCCAACATAAAGTGCATCATTAAAACAACTGTCCAAAATGTCACAACCAACATATTATAGTCCAAAATTTGCATCTGCTGCAGTGCTGGATAGCAACATCTCCATCACTTGATTTGTTGGAAACTTAATTCAGTCCACAATTGTTGACTCAGGTTCATCCTAAGAATAGAGTGAACATGGAGCAATATTGCAATAGTTAAAAGGTTGTATCAATTATAGACCACAATAAATTTGAATTGATCACAAAATAAAAACTCGTACCATGTCTTCATCGTTCTCTTCAAGCCAAGTCATCATTGCACCAACAAAGGTGGATTGAGATCCTATAATCCAAATTTGACCACATCTTAGTGATACAACATTGCAAGAAATGTATAAAATAATGAAATAGTTATATATTAGATCAATTACCTAACATATCTGAGCGAGACCAAGCTTGCATACACATAAGAGCTTCTATCATTGAAGGTGCAAGCCTACTGCGATGTGGACTAATGATCCTCCCTCCAGTACTAAACACTGACTATGATGCCACTGTTGTCACAAGAATAGCAAGAACATCTTGTGCAATCTTGCGCAAAGTTGGATATTTTATCCCTGCATGCTGCCACCATTGAATTATATCTAGATCTTGAGTCCTAGGCAGTAGTGGCTCCTCTAAGTACAAATCTAACTCTGTCCGCACATATGTGGAGGTCATAGATGGTTGCTTTGACATATAATCATCAAAAGTGTCAATCCAATCTTCATCTCCTACCAAAGTAGAAGCACAACTTATCCTAGTTTGAGCACCATTTGTTGTGGCACTATCCTCCATAGAATCCTGGTATTCTAAAACTAAGGTGTACATCAAATCTTTTACTTTGTTGACTGCCTCTATAGCTATACTTTCAGACCCATGAATTTTAAGGAAGAGAGCATTCAACAAGTGTAATTTATATCTAGGATCCAAGACAGCAGCAACAGCCATCAAACCATGTACATCTGACCAGTATTTATTGAACTTCTCTTTCATTCTAGTAGACATTTCTTCCACTTTAGAGTTATCACTAACTTGCCACTTTCTAATAGCCAAATAAATATTGGTGATCTTGGAAAAGAAAAGGTTTGCTGTGACATAGCTAGTGCCTGATAGTAGATTAGTTACATCATAAAACATCTTAAGTTTTTCACGGAGTTCTTTAGCAAACTTCCAGTCTTCTGGCGTTGGAGCAGATGGGGCACGTGTAGCAAGGCGTTCAAAAACATCTTGGTACAATAATGCAGTGCTAAGCATCACATAAGTGGAGTTCCATCTAGTCTTACAGTCTAGAGCTATTCTTTTTTCATATTTTCCTTTCATTTGAATTACCATTTTCTCAAACTTTTCATGCCTTTTAGGTGTGGCTGACCAAAATGCAACACTTTCATGAATACTTTCCATTCCTAACTCCATTACACTCATCCCATCTTTCACAATCAAATTTAGAATATGGCAAGCACATCGCATGTGTACTAATTTACCATGCAACATACAAGAGGAAAGTGGCAACTTGCCTTCAATTGTAGTCATAGTACTTGTGAGATCCTCATTACTTGTGCCTATCATATTTCTCATGAGGCTATCATTAGTGCTACAGTTGTCAAGCGTGATTGTGGATAGATTTCTTTCAATACGCCAATCCAAAAGAACCGCATGGAGAACATCTGTGATAACATCTGTTGTGTGTGGAGCTGGAACATATATAAACCTGCAAAATTAACAAGCCATAAGTTATCAAATATAAGCTACAAGGTAGCTGCAAGATTGTTATCATCAATAGCATAAAGCTCAAATGCTTGGTTATTACCTAATAAGGAAACTTCTTAGCTTCCAGTCATCATCCAAAAAATGAGTTGTCACTGCCATATAACATTTTCTTTGATGGTTTGCAGTCCACATATCTGTAGTAACAGCAACACGAGAACTTAAACTTCTGAAATACTTCACCATAGATTGCTTTTGCACCTCATACATATCAAGTATGTCCTTTCGAATTGTGTTTCTAGAGACTACTTTGAATAATGGTTGCAGTGTAGCACAAAACTTGCGAAATCCAACATGGTCTACCATAGCCAAAGGATACTCATGGACAATAATCATTAATGCAAGCTCTTTTCTAGCAACATCTTGATCAAATGTGTATTTCTCTAAAGTTACTATCCCATCATGTGGATTTGCAGTCAGTTTAAGAGATGATTGTTTTAACCCTTTTCTAACATATCTATCCGGGCAAATCTCAAGGTGACCACTTAAATTACTTGTACCATTTCTTGTTTCCCCTCCTAAATATTTCTTACACCATTTGCACTTTGCCTTCCAAATCCCATTTATTTGAGGTCTGTCAAACTCTTCCCAAACCCATGATTTTAATTTTGGCTTTCTCTTACTACCAATAGTAACATCATCCTCAATTTCTATTGTATCTTCCGTACCTACAGCACCAGAATCGGATGGGGGTGCAGATGCTAGTGCAGCAACAGCACGTGCACGGGTTAAACGACGAGAAGCCACTGCGACTGCTGTTGCTTCCACTTGAGATGCTTCAACTGTTCTAGATGCAGCAGCAGCTACAACTTGAGATACACCAGCAGTTCCACTAGTGCCCGGAGTCGACATTATCGTTTACTCAATCACCCTTAAAAGAATGCAACAAAAGAATACCATTCAGTTGAACTATGTACCATTAACAGTAGCAATGTAGTAACAAACTAAAGTGAAATGGTTGTTGATGTTATAGTGGACGCTTTGCTAATTTTATTGGACAAAAAATAGTTATCTATTTTATTCTAGCATTCTTGTTTGACTCCATTCATTCAACTTAATATTTTGAAAATATACTCTAGTTCCTCTGCAATAAAATATACTATTAGTTAAAAAAGTCTACAGTTTCAGTTTGCAGAAGAGTATATAATCATATCATTAGTCCTAGTACAACAAGCTATTAGCGCTATTAGCCATAAGGCATCAGGTGGAGAAAGTTACGGGTGAGGTGGCCCATATTATTTCAAGATACAAGAATAAAATAGAATAAAATATATAGATAATGAACTGAAATTTGATTCTATAGGATTTGGTTCAGATTTTAGAAGCCGAGTCAATAACTCAATAATGTAAACGCCAAATACTAGATGCAGGTTTGGAAATTGTCTAAATGTAGTTAGATGAATCCAATACCTTCTCCCAGCAGCGCACCAATGGGTAGACCGGCGGAGCTACCTATAGCAGCCTGCAGCGGCCAAGAGATGGAGCTACCTGCAGCTGCAGCGGCCAAAAGATGGAGCTTAGACCGGTGGAGAGTGGCACAGTGGTGGTTACGGACAGCGTCTTAGCAAGCAACGAAGAGAGCGGCGGCGCTGAGGGAAATACTTGGAAGGCAGGGACGGAGGGAGGCCGCGCCTCTGCGGTCACGGGCAAGAGAGCAGTGGAATGGGAGAGGGATTTTATATTCCTAGGTTTTTTATGTGGGCTGGGCCGCTGGGCTGTAATGTGGCCGTGTGGGCTGTTTTTCGGAGGCCTGTGGAGCACCCGTGGATGGGATAAAAAACCCGCTCCGCACCCGTTATAGTTCGGGTCCCCGAACCCGTAGACCCGCGGAGGAAAAATCAACCCCGCACCCACGCCCATCGGGTCCAAAAACCGCGGGGACCCGCCCCAAACCCGCCCCACTGCCATCCCTAATTAGGCTGCAGTAAAAGAATCCTTCTTGTTGTAATATCTTTTCTTCTCTATCTTCTTCTTCCATTTATTGTCGTCGTCCCTGTCACTATCACTTGTATATGGACATTTAGCTTTAAAGTGACCGGACTTACCACACCTGTAGCAAACCCTCTTGGAGCGGGGTTTGTAGTCCTTCCCCTTCCTTTGTTTGAGGATTTGCCAAAAGCTCTTGATGATAAGAGCCATCTCCTTGTTGTCGATCTTGGAAGCGTCGATTGGGAGCTTACTTGGTTTAGACTCTTCCTTCTTCTCTTCTGTTGCCTTGAAAGCAATGGGCTGCGCCTCGAGCGTGGAAGTGGCGCCTTGCTCTAAGTTGACAATATGTTTGGAGTCTCTGATCATAAGTTCAAAGCTTACAAACTTGCCAATGACCTTCTCGGAAGACATCTGTTTGTATCTAGAATCTCCACAGATTAGTTAAACTTGAGTGGGATTACGAAAAACAAGAGATCTAAGAATAACCTTGATCATTTCATGGTCATCCCACTTGGTGCTCCCTATGTTGTGGACTTGGTTGACCATTGTCTTGAGTCGGTTGTACATTGCTTGTGGCTCCTCTCATTTATTGAGGATGAATCGACCGATTTCTCCTTTGATCGTTTTGCGCTTGGTAATTTTGGTCACCTCGTTCCCTTCATGCATCGTCTTGAGGACGTCCCAAATTTCTTTGGCACTTTTCAACCCTCTTGCACCTTATTGTACTCCTCTCGACACAAGGAAGCGAGGAATATAGAGGTTGCTTGGGAATTAAAGTGCCTTATTTGGGTGGCCTCATCACAGTCGTAGTCCTCGTCGCCCACTTGTGGTGCCTGCGCTCCAAACTCAACAATATTCCATATACTTTCGTGGAGTGAGGTTAGATGGTGCCTCATTTTATCACTCCACATACAATAATCTTCACCATCAAAATATGGTGGTTTGCCTAGGGGTACGGAAAGTAGAGCAGCGCGTTTAGTAAGCGAGGATAGTGAAGAGGCATCTGTCACACCCGGATTTAAGGGACAAATCTGGATGCATCTCATATGTGCGCCAAGGAAGAACAACACACATAATAACAGAGTGCATAGAGATAAATGTCATAAATATCATAAATGTACTTATTACATAGCGAAAGACTTACAAAAATAAATGATAAAGTAAAACGAACTAAATAATAATCCCTGGCGCCACAAAGGTGACTGGGAGACGCCACCTAGATCAAGTTGAATGCCTCAGTGTTAGGCGGCTCCTCTTCGACCACATGTTCTTCTCCTGCGGGGGGGTGTGAGACAGTGAGAGCACCTAGAGGGGGGGTGAATAGGTGATCCTGTAAAAACTTAAACTCAAAGCCACAAACTTGATTAAGTGTTAGCGCAATGAAGCCAAGTGGCTAGAGATGAGTTCCTGCAAAACACAATAACCACAAAGAGATCAACACAGAGAGGCACAATGGTTTATCCCGTGGTTCGGCCAAGTCCAACACTTGCCTACTCCACGTTGTGGCGTCCCAATGGACGAGGGTTGCACTCAACCCCTTTCAAGCGGTCCAAAGACCCACTTGAATACCATGGTGTTTTGCTTTCGTTTCACTATATCCCGCTTGCGAGGAAACTCCACAACTTGGAGCCTCTCGCCCTTACAATTTGATTATCACAAAGAATCACGGAAGTAAGGATGGGATGAGCAACACACACAAGACACAAAATCAGAGCAACAATACGCACACAAGTCACAACTCGAGCTCTCAACACAACTCGAAGAGTTCTCTACTCAAATGGAGCTCTAGTTGCTATCACAAAGAATCGAATGCGTGAAAATGAAGTCTTGGTGCTTAGGAATGCTCAAGGGATGCTTGGTGTACTCCTCCACGCGCCTAGGGGTCCCTTTTATAGCCCCAAGGCAGCTAGGAGCCGTTGAGAGCAATCCAGGAAGGCAATTCTTGCCTTCTGTCGACTGGCGCACCAGACAGTCCGGTGCACCACCGGACACTGTCCGGTGCGGATTTCTTTCCTATTCTGGCGCAGCCGACCGTTGGAGACTTGGAGCTGTTGGCGCACCAGACACTATCCGGTGCACACCGGACAGTCCGGTGCTCCCATCCGACCGTTGGCTCACCGGACAGTCTGGTGCCTCACCGGACAGTCCGATGAATTATAGTCGTACGTTGTTGACTTAGTTCCTGAGAGCGGCGACTTCACCGCAGACGACTCACCGGACACTGTCCGGTGCACCACCAGACAGTCCGGTGATTTATAGCCGTACGCCGCCGTCGAGACCCGAGAGCAGCCGATTGACCAGACGCCAGCCTGGCGCACCGGACACTGTCCGGTGCACCACCGGACAGTCCGATGCACCCAGACTGAGCAGAGTCTTGGCTGCTCGAGCCAAGTCTTTTCCAATTGTATTTTCTCTGATTCTAGCACTTAGACAAATATGTTAGTACACAAAAACCAATGTACTAAGTCCAGAATCATATCTTTGTGTTGACTTTGCACTTCTTCCACCATTTGGCATAGTTTCACACTTAAACCATTTGTGTTGGCACTTGATCACCAAAATACTTAGAAATGGCCCAAGGGCACATTTCCCTTTCAATCTCCCCCTTTTTGGTGATTTATGCCAATACCAACAAAAAGCAACTAAAGGAAGTGCAACAACAATGCAAATGAGAACACAAATTTGTTTTGATTCAAATTTGGCATATTTGGATCATTCTTTGCCACTACTTGGTTTGTTTTTGCAAATCAAACTCAATTTCCTATCTCTAAGTCAAACTCACTTGTTGAGACATAAAGAGAGGTATTCTAATAGAAATTGATCAAAGATTCAAAAACTCCCCCTTTTCCCATAATCAAGCATTCTCCCCACAAGAGACAGACTTTTAGCACTAAGAGACAATAAGAGTATTTTGACAAAACAAAACTCTACTCTACTATTTTCAAAATTCTCAAGTGGTAGCTGATCTATTTCTTGCTTTGGCCTTATTTTCTCCCCCTTTGGCATCAAGCACCAAAACAGGATCAATCTTGGCCCTTAAACCCCATTGCCTCACTAAAATCTTCAAATAAGAGTACAAAGGCAATAAGAATATGGAGATGAACTTGGAGTGAGTTACCCTCTCATCAGAGTGCAGTGGAAGTCTTGCATGGTCCAAGTTCACCTTTTCCCTTTCAATCCACCTTTGAGACTAAATCAAGCAAGCTCAAACACATGGTTAGTCTCAAAGGGTCAAGTTGTAGCACATCTCCCCCTAAATATGTGCATCACTCGCAAATGGACTTTTGAGGTCCGGGGAGCGCTTGTACAACTTGAGCACCATCAATAAACAACAAAATGCATAAGGGAACATGATCAAAGGCATAGACACATGTATGTTATAAATCAATCCAAGTTCCGCGAATCTAAGACATTTAGCTCACTACGCAGCCTGCAAAAGGTCTTCTCATCTAAAGGCTTGGTAAAGATATCGGCTAGCTGGTTCTCGGTGCTAATATAAAACACTTCGATATCTCCCTTTTGCTGGTGGTCTCTCAAAAAGTGATGCCAGATGTCTATGTGCTTTGTGCGGCTGTGCTCAATAGGATTGTTCGCCATGCGGATAGCACTCTTATTATCACATAGGAGTGGGACTTTGCTCAGATTGTAGCCAAAGTCCCAAAGAGTTTGCCTCATCTAAAGTAGTTGCGCGCAACACTGTCCTGCGGTGGATAGGGCAACAGAGGTTTGTTTCTTAGAACTCCACGACACCAGGGACCTTCCTAGAAATTGGCACGTCCTTGATGTACTCTTCCTATCGACCTTACATCCAGCATAATCGGAGTCTGAATATCCAATTAAGTCAAAGGTAGACCCCTTTGGATACCAGATCCCGAAGCAAGGCGTAGCGACTAAATATCTAAGAATTCGCTTCACAGCCACTAAGTGACACTCCCTTGGATCGGATTGAAATCTAGCACACATGCATACACTAAGCATAATATCTGGTCTACTAGCACATAAATAAAGCAAGGAACCTATCATGGACCGGTATGCTTTTTGATCAACGGACTTACCTCCTTTGTTGAGGTCGACGTGTCCGTCAGTTCCCATTAGAGTCTTTGCGGGCTTGGCGTCCTTCATCCCAAACCGCTTGAGCAAGTCTTGCGTATACTTCATTTGGGAAATGAAAGTGTCGTCCTTGAGTTGCTTCACTTGGAACCCAAGGAAGTAGTTCAACTCACCCATCATCGACATCTCAAACTTTTGAGTCATCACCCTGCTAAACTCTTCACAAGACTGTTGGTTAGTAGAACCAAATATTATGTCATCGCCATAAATTTGGCACACAAATAAGTCACCATCACATGTCTTAGTGAAAAGAGTTGGATCGGCTTTCCCAACCTTGAAAGCATTAGCAATTAAAAAGTCTCTAAGGCATTCATACCATGCTCTTGGGGCTTGCTTAAGTCCATAGAGCGCCTTAGAGAGCTTACACACGAGGTCGGGGTACCGTTCATCCTCAAAGCCAGGGGGTTGCTCCACGTACACCTCCTCCTTGATTAGCCCGTTGAGGAAAGCGCTCTTCACATCCATTTGGTACAACCTAAAAGAATGGTGAGCGGCATAGGCTAACAAAATACGAATCGACTCTAGCCTAGCCACAGGAGCGAAAGTCTCCTCAAAGTCCAAACCTGCGACTTGGGCATAACCTTTTGCCACAAGTCGAGCCTTGTTCCTTGTCACCACCCCGTGCTCGTCCTGTTTGTTGCGGAACACCCATTTGGTTCCCACAACGTTTTGCTTGGGACGCGGCACCAGTGTCCAAACTTCATTTCGCTTGAAGTTGTTGAGCTCTTCCTGCATGGCCAACACCCAGTCCGGATCTAGCAAGGCCTCTTCTACCCTGAAAGGCTCAATAGAAGAGACGAAAGAGTAATGCTCACAAAAATTAGCTAATCTAGAGCGAGTGGTTACTCCCTTGCTAATGTCACCCAAAATCTGGTCGACGGGATGGTTCCTTTGAATCATCGCTCGAACTTGAGTTGGAGGGGCCTATGGTGCTTCTTCCTCTTCAACTTGGACATCTTGTGCTCCCCCTTAATCACACGCCTCTTCTTGAGAAACCTGTTCATCATCTTGAGTTGGGGGTTGCACCATTGTTGAGGAAGAAGGCTGATCTTGTTCCTTGTGTTCTTGCGGTCACACGTCTCCAATCGCCATGGTACGAATCGCGACCGTTGGAACATCATCCTCATCTACATCATCAAGCTCAACTTGCTCTCTTGGAGAGCCATTAGTCTCATCAAATACAACGTCGCTAGACACTTCAACCAAACCCGATGATTTGTTGAAGACTCTGTACGCCTTTGTATTTAAGTCATAACCTAACAAAAACCCTTCTACAGCTTTGGGAGCAAATTTGGAATTCCTACCCTTCTTCACTAGAATGTAGCATTTACTCCCAAAAACTCGGAAATACGAAACATTGGGTTTGTTACCGGTTAGTAGCTCGTATGACGTCTTCTTGAGGAGGCGATGAAGGTAGACCCGGTTTATGGCGTGGCAAGCCGTGTTCACAGCTTCCGACCAAAACCACTCGGGCGTCTTGAATTCTCCAAGCATTGTCCTCGCCATGTCTATGAGCGTCCTGTTCTTCCTCTCTACCACACCTTTTTGTTGTGGTGTGTAGGGAGCGGAGAACTCGTGCTTGATTCCTTCCTCCTCGAGGTACTCCTCCACTTGAAGGTTTTTGAACTCGGACCCGTTGTCGCTCCTTATCTTCTTCACCTTGAGCTCAAACTCATTTTGAGCTCTCCTTAGGAAGCGCTTGAGGGTCCCTTGGGTTTCAGATTTATCCTGCAAAAAGAATACCCAAGTGAAGCGGGAAAAATCATCAACAATTACAAAACTGAGAGCACCTAGAGGGGGGTGAATAGGTGATCCTGTAAAAACTTAAACTTAAAGCCACAAAAACTTGATTAAGCGTTAGCACAATAAGGCCAAGTGGCTAGAGAGAAGTTCTTGCAAAACACAACAACCACAAGAGAATCAACACAGATAGACACAATGGTTTATCCCGTGGTTCGGCCAAGTACAAAACTTGCCTACTCCACGTTGTGGCGTTGAAAGTTCCCTTTGACCCGGGAACAGGATCTGGATGTCGCCTAGAGGGGGGGGGGTGAATAGGCGAATAAAACTTATTACTTTAAAACTTAAATTCTTACTCTACTCGAAGACTTAGTACGCAGTGGAGTGAGAAGACTCTTCGAGTAGGTTGCAGCGGAATCAGAGATCCTGTCTCAAAAGTGTCCTGCACTTCAAATAAAGCTTATACTACAGATAAGTATTGAAGTGCAGATATAAAGACGAGTAAGACAGAGAGTCAGGATACAATACAGAACAGAGCACACAGACGCAAGGATTTATCCCGAGGTTCGGCCAAGCCTGAAATGCTTGCCTAGTCCTCGTTGGAGTTAGCCACACCTGGGCTTGGAGTCTATTTCAACTCCTTCCTCCGTTTGCTCAGATCTGTCAGTATGACAGATAGAGCCTTTCACTATTGAGTGGGGTTACACAGAACCACGGCTGCTTACAAACTTCTTGGCAGCACCCTGGCAGAGTAACGATATGCTCAAGACCTTGCTCTAGCTCTTAGCAGCACTATTCCTCTCTCTAAAGGCTTATAGCTGTGCCTTCTACACAAACTATAGAGTTACACACAAGAGGGAGAGCGAGAATTGATCCGAGTGATGTCTACACTTGTTGGCTGCACTTATTGTCTTGCTTGAGGCGCCTAGGGGTCCCTTTTATAGGCACAAGGGGCCTAGGAGCCGTTGGAGACAATTCTGGAAGGCCAATCTTGCCTTCTGTCGTCGGGGGCACCGGACAGTCCGGTGCACACCGGACATGTCCGGTGACCGATTTCTTTCCTTATCCAGCGCTGCCGACCGTTGCAGCCCGTTGGAGATCTGCGAGCCGTTGGCGCACCGGACAGTCCGGTGCACACCGGACAGTCCGGTGCCGTCTTCCGACCGTTGGCTCGGCCACGTGTCTCGCGCGGATTGCGCGGCCGACCGTTGGCCCTGGCCGACCGTTGGCTCACCGGACAGTCCGGTGCACACCGGACAGTCCGGTGAATTTTAGCCGTACGCCGTCGGCGAATTCCCGAGAGCGGCCAGTTCGCGCCGAGTAGGCCTGGCGCACCGGACACTGTCCGGTGCACACCGGACAGTCCGGTGCTCCAGACCGAGCTGGGACTTGGCTGCACACAGCCAAGTCATTCTCTCCCCTTTTCTCTTTTTCTTCTTTCTGTTTCTAACACTTAGACAAATATGTTAGTCCACAAAACCAATGTACTAAGTCTAGAAACATACCTTCTCTCAATTATTACATCTATAGCATTTCACATGCTTGAGCTTTGATGTTTGACTTATAAATCATCAAGTCGGCTTGACTTGATCTAGATTGACATTTCTTAGCTCCAACATCCTGCAAAGGTCACATAGAACATTTCCAAACATAGGAACAACCCAAACTAAAGATCAAGATGAACTTAGCTCTTTTGGGCTGCTTCCAGTTCTGGTTTTGACACTTGTTCTCCTTCTAGTGACCTTGATCTCCTTCTTAGAGCTTGATCTTGAGCCTTATGACTTACACCACATAACTGTAGCTGTTACCTCATTGGTTGTAAGTCACGTCCTTATATAGTGATCCTTGATGTGCCGTAGCTGTTCTCAACTCGATCACCCTTGACTCTGCAAGCTTTCTTCTTCACCCTTGGCCTTGGGTTCCTCAGTCTCCTTGACCTTCTCCCGTGCACTTGGTACCTCGAAGCTCTTCTTGCCTCCGTCCTTGGCTTGATCAGTTGTCTCCGAGCTACGCACCCGAGTATCACTTTTGCAATGTTCATCTAACTTGTGATGTCCATTATGTATCCATAATCCAGTTCTTGGACAATCACATTTGTTCACTTGTGTTGAACCTTGTAAGCTTTACCTTAAGCACCTGTTCAACACTTAGTACACTTGTTAGTCCTTTAATTGAGTTGTCATCCAAACACCAAAACTCACAAGAGAGCTTTCAATCTCCCCCTTTTTGGTGATTGATGGCAACACAATTAAAGCTTACATGAGAATAAGATTTGAAGCACAAATTTTGAATTCTAAGTTTATAGAATGCTCCCCCTAAATAAGTGCTTACTTCAAAAACATAATTTTGGCCTCAGACGCCAATTTGCACATACTTAGGCAAATCGAAACATTTCTACACCTTAGCACTTTTTAGTATGCATTGGCAAGAATCAAACTATGATACTATAACACACAAATGCACATAATCAAACACACAAATGCACATAATCAGAGTTAAACACCGTTCAAATTAGTGGATATATCACAGGAATATCAACCTCCCACTATTCACCATTAAGATACTGATTTAAACTAAGATACCAATTTAAAGCAATCTTAAAGCACCATTAACCACATGCATCATTATCCACATGACTGTCTATTTCAGAATGAACACAATAGATGCCAATTAATTCATAGCAACGGAAGCACTAGTCCATATGATGCAACACATATAATACTGCAGGAAGCATATGAATAACACACTAGCAAAGCTTAAACTGACACATCACCCCTTAGGATAAGCTTTCCTCTCAGGTTGAGATAAGCTTTAATACACAAATTCTCCCCCTTTGACATCAAACACCAAAAACCATACTCAAGCAAGAACATAGGATGAAGTCAAGGGACAGCAGGGTGTTAAGGAGGAAAAACGACTATCAAGACTCCCCCTTACTTATTGAACATATGCCCTACCAACATTTAGGTAAGATACATATATGCAAAAAGATTAATACTTCCTTTTGTACCTTTACCATATTGTAGTGTACTTCCCATCTTGAAAGTAGTTAATCTCTTGAGAGCTTCTCCATGCTTGTGCCTGATTCTTTCTCCTAACTTTTTCTTGTTGCTAAGACACCAAACTTAGAACAAGTTATAGTATTGGGCACAAGAAGAAACTTCTATTCTCATGATTATCAAAAGATGTCAATTGAAGCGAACTATTACGGCTACCACTTGAAAGATGCCGATTTAAAGATACCAATTGCAAAGTTCATTTATTATCATGGCTCCATGATATTTAAGCATCTATTATCACCATATATTATAGAGCATGAGCAATCTAAAGATATGCACTTACTCACAACTTGAGATACCAATTTCTTGACTTACAGAGGTACCCAAGTCCTGATTGCTCCATTTCTTGCTTATTTCCTCTTTTCCACCTAGAGACTATACAAGATTACTCAAGAAACAATTAGTCTCAAAAGACACAAGTTATGTGTGCTCCCCCTAAACTTGTGCATCAAGTATTTGAATAACTTGCACTTTGCATATTCTAGCTTCCTCAGAACTAGAGGGGATTACACCATATCTTGGTCACGGCATACTCTTAATTTTATCACAAAGAGATACCAATTGGGTACCACAAGAAAGATTGACTTAATACAGCAATGCATGCCAATTATTGTACCACATACATGGCAATCTAAACATGCTACATGCATGACAACCATTGTACCACATGTACCAAAAACAACACAATCATGCATATAAAGCGTAATGTCTAAGCATGCCATAATTAAGAAGATTTCTTAGATGCACCAAAAGAAACAACATTTTAAAGGCATAAATCACCTAAACCAAGATATTACGATTGAAAGATAAGAACATAGCTATGATCGCAATTAAAGGAACTTCAAGATATTCAATACAATTGCACAGTTCCATTTTCCATACCTTTGCCTTTATGAGAGCACTTGTTATCACCAATTCAGAGCTCCTTTTGCTTACGCATCTCACAGCTCAAAAGGGCACGACATGGATTTGAAATTCACACAATACCAAACTAGGGTAATCATGTGAACATGGACTAAACAGTATGTCATATTTGCACATAGCATGACTTACACAAAGTTACATGTTTATCCATATACACCAAGAGGGTTAATCGTTGTGGATATAACAAATGAAAGAGCTACCCATGAATGATTCAAAAGATATATCCTATAGTGCACTAGTCATGATTAGGCAAACATTATTATGATCCATTTAACACAGGCAATCATAAAGCATAACTACTCTAAGCGCGACATTTAAATTTAAGAGCAATAATGATAATGCACTTAAGAAACACAGGTACCGTCCTTTGAAGAGACAGATGCGAAATCGAGGTCCTTTGCTTGATTCACCAATAATGATCAAGGACCTATTCCACTTTTTACTTGAGATGAACATGGGATTAGTGTCTCATAATAATTCAACCTTGGGTCAATAAACACCAAAACAATTGACAGCTTAAGCATAGAGTTTTTAGATAACCGTCTTAAGCTCTCCCATGGTCTCCAGTCCATCTCATGGCACCTGCATGGTCTAGTTAGCACAATTTGGTACCCACCTCGGGATGGGTCCATAACGATCAACTAAAAGTGCCTTTGGCACCCAAATAGTCTTTGTGCTAGTTCTAGGTGATCTTGCTACATATCTAGCACAAGTATATGAATTTGGTCTCCTAAGCAAATGAGATTGAGACAACTTTACTTGTTTAGGAGCCTCACCTTTATTACATACCTTGGATAGATGACCCTGCTCACCACATTTGTAGCAGAAGCGTCGCTCAACCTGACATGATGCTTGCTGTTTGTCATTTTCCTTGGTGAGGGTCACCTTGGAGGATGCCCATTCTTGATTTTTCATGACCGGACATGAAGTGATCATGTGGTCCTTATTGTTGCATCCAAAACAACTCCTTGTCCCTTCATTCTTGTCTTTGTACGGACAAGACGTGATGAGATGGCCTAACTTCTTGCACTTGAAGCACCTCCTTTTTCCTCTTCCCTTTTTGTGCTTTAATGACATGGAGAGATGATCAGTGCAAACAACATGACTAATTGAATTTTTACCTTTTTCTTTGTTCATGTTGTTTTTTTCATTTATAGCTTTAGGAACATCCTTCTTATGGAGTTCGATGCTTGCTGCAGTTCTTCCTTTCTCAAGCTTCTTCACCACGCGCCCGTGGATATCTTGAGAGAGTTGAGCAATGCGTCTTCTCCTTAGTTGTCTTTGCTTCTTGTTCCCACTCAATTTCTTTTGTGACCCTAAAACTTGTTGCTCAATCAATGATTGGCTTTCTTTCGAGCAACAGGGGTTAGCACATGGTGATATATAATTCAAATGTGCACACGTGCAAGAATGAGGTTCACATGAATTTAAGTTTGCAATTATAACCTCATGAGCAACATTAAGCATGATATGTCTATCCAAGAGATTATCATGAGAATAAGATAATGAATCATATTTTTTGGTGAGAGCTAATTTATCATGACTTAGCAATTCTACTTGCCTCTCAAGCATGGCATTTTTCATTCTAAGTTGAGCAACACAAGATAAAGCATCATCATTACTACTTTGCTCAATCAATATTGAATCATACCGTTGGACCAGGACATCATGAGAGCATTTTAGCTCCTCATGTTCTTTGGTCATCTTCTCCAGGCTGTTGTTTGTTTTGATGAGAGTCTCTTCAAGCCTGAGAAGCGTCTCGCCTTGTTCCTTGTTCCTTCTCAATAACTTAACCAAGATTGCTTTGTCCTCTTTGTTGAGATGGATATAGAACTGGCGAATCTCCTCTTCTTCCACATCGTCGGTCTCATTTTCCCTGTCATTATTATCAGTGGAAGCAAAACAGGAAAATGTACCTTGTGATGATGTGGATTCCTCATCCTCATATTCTTCCTCATCATCGCTTTCGTCTCCACCATCATTGTTAGCAATAAGACATTTATTACTAGTGGAAGACAAACCTATTGATGAGGTGGATTCATCGTTTGGTGTCCAACGCTTTTCATCTCCCTTTGATGAGTTAGTATCACAGGCAATATAGGGAGTAGAAGCAACACAATTTGCCACAAAATATTTTACTTTAATTCTATTCCATAAATCATGAGCATCAGCACATAAATTAGTATCACTACTCATGATGGAAAAATAAGCACCTCTTGAAAGAGAGTTAACTAAGATGTTGCAAGCATGGTGATTGAGAGATAAACATCTTAGTTCTTCATTAGAAAGATTTTTACTAAAATCAGAGGGAAAAATACTTCTACTAAAGATCTGTCTCAAATCAGGGTCAACATTTATGAAAGCATTATAAATAGAGACAGACCAGGATTTATAATTAGAACCATCGCCTAGAAGAAGTTCAACGGTTACCTCTTGTGACGACATCGTCATCTCCGGACGGCTAAGCCCACACTGGAGAGGCCTAGCTCTGATACCAATTGAAAGTTCCCTTTGACCCGGGAACAGGATCTGGATGTCGCCTAGAGGGGGGGGTGAATAGGCGAATAAAACTTATTACTTTAAAACTTAAATTCTTACTCTACTCGAAGACTTAGTACGCAGTGGAGTGAGAAGACTCTTCGAGTAGGTTGCAGCGGAATCAGAGATCCTGTCTCAAAAGTGTCCTGCACTTCAAATAAAGCTTATACTACAGATAAGTATTGAAGTGCAGATATAAAGACGAGTAAGACAGAGAGTCAGGATACAATACAGAACAGAGCACACAGACGCAAGGATTTATCCCGAGGTTCGGCCAAGCCTGAAATGCTTGCCTAGTCCTCGTTGGAGTTAGCCACACCTGGGCTTGGAGTCTATTTCAACTCCTTCCTCCGTTTGCTCAGATCTGTCAGTATGACAGATAGAGCCTTTCACTATTGAGTGGGGTTACAACAGAACCACGGCTGCTTACAAACTTCTTGGCAGCACCCTGGCAGAGTAACGATATGCTCAAGACCTTGCTCTAGCTCTTAGCAGCACTATTCCTCTCTCTAAAGGCTTATAGCTGTGCCTTCTACACAAACTATAGAGTTACACACAAGAGGGAGAGCGAGAATTGATCCGAGTGATGTCTACACTTGTTGGCTGCACTTATTGTCTTGCTTGAGGCGCCTAGGGGTCCCTTTTATAGGCACAAGGGGCCTAGGAGCCGTTGGAGACAATTCTGGAAGGCCAATCTTGCCTTCTGTCGTCGGGGGCACCGGACAGTCCGGTGCACACCGGACATGTCCGGTGACCGATTTCTTTCCTTATCCAGCGCTGCCGACCGTTGCAGCCCGTTGGAGATCTGCGAGCCGTTGGCGCACCGGACAGTCCGGTGCACACCGGACAGTCCGGTGCCGTCTTCCGACCGTTGGCTCGGCCACGTGTCTCGCGCGGATTGCGCGGCCGACCGTTGGCCCTGGCCGACCGTTGGCTCACCGGACAGTCCGGTGCACACCGGACAGTCCGGTGAATTTTAGCCGTACGCCGTCGGCGAATTCCCGAGAGCGGCCAGTTCGCGCCGAGTAGGCCTGGCGCACCGGACACTGTCCGGTGCACACCGGACAGTCCGGTGCTCCAGACCGAGCTGGGACTTGGCTGCACACAGCCAAGTCATTCTCTCCCCTTTTCTCTTTTTCTTCTTTCTGTTTCTAACACTTAGACAAATATGTTAGTCCACAAAACCAATGTACTAAGTCTAGAAACATACCTTCTCTTAATTATTACATCTATAGCATTTCACATGCTTGAGCTTTGATGTTTGACTTATAAATCATCAAGTCGGCTTGACTTGATCTAGATTGACATTTCTTAGCTCCAACATCCTGCAAAGGTCACATAGAACATTTCCAAACATAGGAACAACCCAAACTAAAGATCAAGATGAACTTAGCTCTTTTGGGCTGCTTCCAGTTCTGGTTTTGACACTTGTTCTCCTTCTAGTGACCTTGATCTCCTTCTTAGAGCTTGATCTTGAGCCTTATGACTTACACCACATAACTGTAGCTGTTACCTCATTGGTTGTAAGTCACGTCCTTATATAGTGATCCTTGATGTGCCGTAGCTGTTCTCAACTCGATCACCCTTGACTCTGCAAGCTTTCTTCTTCACCCTTGGCCTTGGGTTCCTCAGTCTCCTTGACCTTCTCCCGTGCACTTGGTACCTCGAAGCTCTTCTTGCCTCCGTCCTTGGCTTGATCAGTTGTCTCCGAGCTACGCACCCGAGTATCACTTTTGCAATGTTCATCTAACTTGTGATGTCCATTATGTATCCATAATCCAGTTCTTGGACAATCACATTTGTTCACTTGTGTTGAACCTTGTAAGCTTTACCTTAAGCACCTGTTCAACACTTAGTACACTTGTTAGTCCTTTAATTGAGTTGTCATCCAAACACCAAAACTCACAAGAGAGCTTTCAATCTCCCCCTTTTTGGTGATTGATGGCAACACAATTAAAGCTTACATGAGAATAAGATTTGAAGCACAAATTTTGAATTCTAAGTTTATAGAATGCTCCCCCTAAATAAGTGCTTACTTCAAAAACATAATTTTGGCCTCAGACGCCAATTTGCACATACTTAGGCAAATCGAAACATTTCTACACCTTAGCACTTTTTAGTATGCATTGGCAAGAATCAAACTATGATACTATAACACACAAATGCACATAATCAAACACACAAATGCACATAATCAGAGTTAAACACCGTTCAAATTAGTGGATATATCACAGGAATATCAACCTCCCACTATTCACCATTAAGATACTGATTTAAACTAAGATACCAATTTAAAGCAATCTTAAAGCACCATTAACCACATGCATCATTATCCACATGACTGTCTATTTCAGAATGAACACAATAGATGCCAATTAATTCATAGCAACGGAAGCACTAGTCCATATGATGCAACACATATAATACTGCAGGAAGCATATGAATAACACACTAGCAAAGCTTAAACTGACACATCACCCCTTAGGATAAGCTTTCCTCTCAGGTTGAGATAAGCTTTAATAACGGACGAGGGTTGCAATCAACCCCTCTCAAGCGGTCTAAAGACCCACTTGAATACCACGGTGTTTTGCTTTGTTTACTCTATCCCACTCGCGAGGAATCTCCACAACTTGGAGTCTCTCGCCCTTACACTTTGATGTTCACAAAGAAGCACGAAGTAAGGTAGGGATGAGCAACGCACACAAGACACAAAATCAGAGTGACAACACTCAAACAAGTCGCAACAAGAGCTCACAACACAACCCGACGAGTTCACAACTCAAATAGAGTTCTAGATGCTATCTCAAAGAATCAAATGCGCAGAATCGAAGTCTTGGTGCTTAGGAATGCTTAGAGAATGCTTGTTGTCCTCCTCCATGCGCCTAGGGGTCCCTTTTATAGCCCCAAGGCAGCTAGGAGCCGTTGAGAGCATTCCAGGAAGGCAAATCTTGCCTTCTGTCACCTGGCGCACCGGACACTGTCCGGTGCGGATTTCTTTCCTTATTTGGCGAAGCCGACCGTTGCAGATGTAGAGCCGTTGGCGCACCGGACACTGTCCGGTGCACACCGGACAGTCCGGTGCCCCTTGTGACCGTTGGTTCGGCCACGCGTCACGCGGGGAATCCTCGGCCGACCGTTGGCCCGGCTGACCGTTGGCTCACCGGACAGTCCGGTGCACCACCGGACAGTCCGGTGAATTATAGCCGTACGCCGTTAATCATCTCCCGAGAGCGATGAGTTCGCCGGTGAATGGCTCACCGGACAGTCCGGTGCACCACCGGACAGTTCGGTGATTTATAGTCGTACACCGCCGTCGAAGTCCCGAGAGCAGCAAGTTCGCCAGAGCCAACCTGGCGCACCGGACACTGTCCGGTGCACCCAGACTGAGCAGACTTTGGCTGAACAAAGTCATCTCTTTTCCAATTTGGTTTCTCCTGTTTCCAGCACTTAGACACAATACATTAGTCCATAACACAATGTACTAAGTTTAGAAACATACCTTTACTTGTGATTTGCACTTTGTCCATCACTTGGGATACTTTAACACTTAAGCACTTGTGTTGGCACTCAATCACCAAAATACTTAGAAATGGCCGAAGGGCACATTTCCCTTTCAATCTCCCCCTTTTTGGTGATTTATGCCAACACAACAAAAAGCAACTAAAAAATGCAACATCAATACAAATGAGAACTCAAAAATTGTTTTGATTCAGATTTGGCATATATGGATCACTCGTTGCCACCACTTGGTTTTGTTTTTGCAAATTAACCTCAATTTCTTATCTCTAAGTCAAACACACTTGTTAAGACATAAAGAGAGTTATTCCAAGAGAAATTGATCAGAGATTTCAAAAACTCCCCCTTTTTCCCATAATCAACCATTTTCCCCGCATGAGGCCAACTTTTGACAAGAGAGACAATAAAAGAGTTTTGACAAACCAAAAGCTCTATTCTACTATTTTCAAAAATTCTCAAGTGGTAGCTGATCCATTTATTGCTTTGGCCTTATTTTCTCCCCCTTTGGCATCAAGCACCAAAACGGGATCAATTTTGGCCCTTTAACCCCATTGCCTCACCAAAATCTTCAAATAAGAGTACAAAGGCAATAAGAGTACATGAGATGAACTTGGAATAGGTTACCCTCTCATCGGAGTGCAGTGGAAGTCTTTCATGGTCCAAGTCCACCTTTTCCTTTCAATCCACCTTTGAGACTAAATCAAACAAACTCAAGCACACGGTTAGTCTCAAAGGATCAAGTTGTAGCACATCTCCCCCTAAATATGTGCATCACTTACACATGGACTTTTGAGGTCCGAGGAGTGCTTGTACAACTTGAGCACCATAAGTAAACAACAAATTGCATAAGGAACATGATCAAAGGCATAAACACATGTATGCTATAAATGAATCCAAGTTCCGCGAATCTAAGACATTTAGCTCACTACGCAGCCTGCAAAAGGTCTTCTCATCTAAAGGCTTGGTAAAGATATCGGCTAGCTGGTTCTCGGTGCTAACATAAAACACTTCGATATCTCCCTTTTGTTGGTGGTCTCTCAAAAAGTGATGCCGGATGTCAATGTGCTTTGTGCGGCTGTGCTCAACAGGATTTTCCGCTATGCGGATAGCACTCTCATTGTCACATAGGAGTGGGACTTTGCTCAGATTGTAGCCAAAGTCCCGGAGGGTTTGCCTCATCCAAAGTAGTTGCGCGCAACACTGTCCTGCGGCAATATACTCGGCATCAGCGATGGATAGGGCAACGGAAGTTTGTTTCTTAGAATTCCATGACACTAGGGACCTTCCTAAGAATTGGCACGTCCCCGATGTACTCTTCCTATCGACCTTACATCCAGCATAGTCGAAGTCTGAATATCCAATCAAGTCAAAGTTAGACCCCTTTGGATACCAGATCCCGAAGCAAGGCGTAGCGACTAAATATCTAAGGATTCGCTTCACGGCCACAAGGTGACACTCCCTTGGATCAGATTGAAATTTAGCACACATGCATATGCTAAGCATAATATCCGGTCTACTAGCACATAAATAAAGTAAAGACCCTATCATTGACCGGTATGCCTTTTGATCAACGGACTTACCTCCTTTGTTGAGGTCGGTGTGCCCGTCGGTTCCCATCGGTGTCTTTGCGGGCTTGGCGTCCTTCATCCCAAACCACTTTAGCAAGTCTTGCGTGTACTTCGTTTGGGAGATGAAGGTGTCATCCTTGAGTTGCTTCACTTGGAACCCAAGGAAGTAGTTCAACTTGCCCATCATCGACATCTCGAATTTCTGCGTCATCACCCTGCTAAACTCTTCACAAGACTTTTGATTAGTAGAACCAAATATTATGTCATCGACATAAATTTGGCACACAAAAAGATCACCATCGCAAGTCTTAGTGAATAAAGTTGGATCGGCTTTCCCAACCTTGAAAGCATTAGCAATTAAAAAGTCTCTAAGGCATTCATACCATGCTCTTGGGGCTTGCTTAAGTCCATAGAGCGCCTTAGAGAGCTTACATACATGGTCGGGGTACCGTTCATCCTCGAAGCCAGGGAGTTGCTCCACGTACACCTCCTCCTTGATTGGCTCGTTGAGGAAAGCGCTCTTCACATCCATTTGAAACAACCTGAAAGAATGGTGAGCGGCATATGCTAGCAAAATATGAATGGACTCTAGCCTAGCCACAGGAGCAAAAGTCTCCTCAAAGTCCAAACCTGCGACTTGGGCATAACCTTTTGCCACAAGTCGAGCCTTGTTCCTTGTCACCACCCCGTGCTCGTCCTGTTTGTTGCGGAACACCCACTTGGTTCCCACAACATTTTGCTTGGGACGAGGCACCAATGTCCAAACTTCATTACGCTTGAAGTTGTTGAGCTCCTCCTGCATGGCCAACACCCAGTCCGGATCTAGCAAGGCCTCTTCTACCCTGAAAGGCTCAATAGAAGAGACAAAGGAGTAATGCTCACAAAAATTAACTAATCTAGAACGAGTAGTTACTCCCTTGCTAATATCACCCAATATTTGGTCGACGGGATGATTCCTTTGAATCGTCGCTCGAACTTGGGTTGGAGGCGCCGGTTGTGCTTCTTCCTCCATCACATGATCATCTTGTGCTCCCCCTTGATCACACGCCTCCTCTTGATGAACCTGTTCATCGACTTGAGTTGGGGGACGCACCATTGTTGAGGAAGAAGGTTGATCTTGCTCCAATTGTTCCTGTGGTCGCACATCGCCAATCGCCATGGTGCGTATTGCGGCCGTTGGAACGTCTTCTTCATCTACATCATCAAGATCAACAACTTGCTCTCTTGGAGAGCCATTAGTCTCATCAAATACAATGTCGCTAGAGACTTCAACCAAACCCGATGATTTGTTGAAGACTCTATACGCCTTTGTATTTGAGTCATAACCCAACAAAAACCCTTCTATGGCTTTGGGAGCAAATTTGGAAATCCTACCCTTCTTCACTAGAATGTAGCATTTACTCCCAAAAACACGAAAGTAAGACACATTGGGTTTGTTACCGGTTAGCAGCTCATACGAAGTCTTCTTGAGGAGGCGGTGAAGGTAGACCCGGTTGATGGCGTGGCAAGCCGTGTTCACGGCTTCCGACCAAAACCGCTCGGGGGTCTTGAACTCTCCAAGCATTGTCCTCGCCATGTCTATGAGCGTCCTGTTCTTCCTCTCTACCACACCATTTTGCTGTGGTGTGTAGGGAGCGGAGAACTCGTGCTTGATCCCTTCCTCCTCAAGGTACTCCTCCACTTGAAGGTTCTTGAACTCGGACCCGTTGTCGCTCCTTATCTTCTTCACCTTGAGCTCAAACTCATTTTGAGCTCTCCTGAGGAAGCGCTTGAGGGTCCCTTGGGTTTCAGATTTATCCTGCAAAAAGAATACCCAAGTGAAGCGGGAAAAATCATCAACAATTACTAAACCATACTTACTTCCCCCGATGCTTAGGTAGGCGATGGGTCCGAAGAGGTCCATATGCAGCAGCTCCAGGGGTCTTGATGTAGTCATCACGTTTTTGGGATGATGAGAGCTTCCCACCTGTTTGCCTGCTTGACAAGCTGCATAAGGTCTATCTTTTTTGAAATGCACGTTAGTTAGACCTATCACGTATTCTCCCTTTAGAAGCTTGTGAAGGTTCTTCATCCCCACATGTGCTAAACGGCGATGCCACAGCCAGCCCATGCAAGTCTTAGCAATTAAGCATGCATCTAGACCGGCCTCCTCTTTTGCAAAGTAAACTAAATAAAGTTTGCCGTCTAGTACACCCTTAAAAGCTAGTGAACCATCACACCTTCTAAAGACAGACACATCTACATTTGTGAATAAACAATTATATCCCATATTACAAAGTTGACTTACAGATAACAAATTATATCCAAGTGACTCAACTAAAAACACATTAGAAATAGAGTGCTCGGATGAAATAGCAATCTTCCCTAACCCTTTCACCTTGCCTTGGTTCCCATCACCGAATATGATTGAATCTTGGGAATCCTTGTTCTTGACGTAGGAGGTGAACATCTTCTTCTCCCCCGTCATGTGGTTTGTGCATCCGCTGTTGATAATCCAGCTTGAACCCCCAGATGCATAAACCTGCAAGGAAAATTTAGGCTTGGGTTTTAGGTACCCAACTCTTGTTGGGTCCTACAAGGTTAGTCACAATGGTTTTAGGGACCCAAATGCAAGTTTTATCTCCCTTGCACCTTGCCCCTAATTTCCTATCAATTACCTTCTTATCCTTTCTACAAATAGCAAAGGAAGCATTGCAAGTATGAAAAATTGTAGAAGGTTTATTAATTACTTTCCTAGGAACATGAACAATATTCTTTCTAGGCACATGATGAATATTTTTCCTAGGCAAATCTCTATCATGCACAACATGGGAACTAGAAGCAGTCATAGCAAATGAATTATAAGCATAGGTCCTATACGCATTTCTAGAAAATTTTCTATCACCATAAATGAAAGCATGATTCTTTTGAACACTACTAGCCATAGGGGCCTTCCCTTTCTCCTTGGTGGAGATGGAAGCCTTATGGCTTGTTAAGTTCTTGACTTCTCTCTTGAAGCCAAGACCATCCTTAATTGAGGGGTGTCTACCAATCGTGTAGGCATCCCTTGCAAATTTTATTTTATCAGTTTCACTCTTGCTAGTCTTAAGTTGGGCATTAAGACTAGCCAATTCATCCTTCAATTTAGAAATTGAAACTAGGTGATCACTACAAGCATCAACATCAAAATCTTTACACCTATTACAAATTGTAACATGTTCTACACAAGATGTTGATTTATTTGCTATTTCTAACTTAGCATTCAAATCATCATTTATGCTCTTTAAGCTAGAAATAGAGTCATGGCATGTAGACAATTCACTAGAAAGCATTTCATTCCTTTTAATTTCTAAAGCAAGGGATTTTTGTGCCTCTACAAACTTATCATGTTCTTCATACAAAAGATCCTCTTGCTTTTCTAATAACCTATTCTTATCATTCAAGGCATCAATTAATTCATTAATTTTATCAACCTTGGTTCTATCTAGGCCCTTGAATAAACATGAATAATCTATTTCATCATCATTACTAGACTCATCCTCACTTGAAGAAGCATAAGTAGTATTCCGAGTACATACCTTCTTCTCCTTCGCCAAGAGGCATGTGTGACGCTCGTTGGGGAAGATGGCTGATTTGTTGAAGGCGGTGGCGGCGAGTCCTTCGTTGTCAGAGTCGGACGACGAACAATCCGAGTCCCACTCCTTGCCAAGGTGTGCCTCGCCCTTAGCCTTCTTGTAAGCTTTCTTCTTTTCCCTCTTGTTCCCTTGTTCCTGGTCACTATCATTATCGGGACAGTTAGCGATAAAATGACCAACCTTACCACATTTGAAGCATGAGCGCTTCCCCTTCGTCTTGTTCTTGTTAGGCTGCCCCTTGTGTCCCTTTAGCATCGTCTTGAAGCGCTTGATGATGAGGGCCATCTCTTCCTCATTTAGTCCCGCCGCCTCAACTTGCGCCACCTTGCTAGGTAGCGCCTCCTTGCTACTCGTTGCCTTGAGAGCAACGGGTTGAGGCTCATTGATTGGACCATTCAACGCGTCGTCCACGTATCTCGCCTCTTGATCATCATTCGCCCGCTTACGAACTTCCCAAGAACTTCTTCGGGCGACATCTTGGTGTACCTAGGATTTTCACGAATATTGTTCACCAGATGTGGATCAAGTACAGTAAAAGACCTTAGCATTAGGCGAACGACGTCGTGGTCCGTCCATCGCGTGCTTCTGTAGCTCCTTATTTTGTTGATGAGGGTCTTGAGCCGGTTGTATGTTTGGGTTGGCTCCTCTCCCCTTATCATTGCAAATCTCCCAAGCTCGCCCTCCACCAACTCCATCTTGGTGAGCATGGTGACGTCGTTCCCCTCATGTGAGATCCTGAGGGTGTCCCAGATCTGCTTGGCATTGTCCAAGCCGCTCACCTTATTGTACTCTTCCCTGCACAAAGATGCTAAAAGGACAGTAGTAGCTTGTGCATTTTTATGAATTTGTTCATTTATAAACATGGGACTATCCGAGCTATCAAATTTCATTCTACTCTCTACAATCTCCCATATGCTTGGATGGAGAGAGAACAAGTGACTATGCATTTTGTGGCTCCAAAATCCGTAGTCCTCCCCATCAAAGTGTGGAGGCTTGCCAAGAGGAATGGAAAGCAAATGTGCATTTGAACTATTCGGAATACGAGAATAATCGAAAGAGAAGTTTGAGTTAACTGTCTTCTTTTTCTCGTAGTCGTTGTCGTCGTCCTTTTGGGAAGAAGTGGATTCGTCGCTGTCGTCGTAGTAGACGATCTCCTTGATGCGCCTCGTCTTCTTCTTCTTCCCATCTTTTCGTTTGTGGCCCGAGCCCGAGTCGGTAGGCTTGTCATTCTTCGGCTCGTTGACGAAAGACTCCTTCTCCTTATCATTGATCACAATCCCCTTGCCCTTAGGATCCATCTCTTCGGGCGATTAGTCCCTTCGTGAAGAGAACGGCTCCGATACCAATTGAGAGCACCTAGAGGGGGGATGAATAGGTGATCCTGTAAAAACTTAAACTTAAAGCCACAAAAACTTGATTAAGTGTTAGCACAATAAGGCCAAGTGGCTAGAGAGGAGTTCTTGCAAAACACAACAACCACAAGAGAATCAACACAGATAGACATAGTGGTTTATCCCGTGGTTCGGCCAAGTACAAAACTTTCCTACTCCATGTTGTGGCGTCCCAACGGACGAGGGTTGCAATCAACCCCTCTCAAGTGGTCCAAAGACCCACTTGAATACCACGATGTTTTGCTTTGTTTACTCTATCCCACTCGCGAGGAATCTCCACAACTTGGAGTCTCTCGCCCTTACACTTTGATGTTCACAAAGAAGCACGGAGTAAGGGAGAGATGAGCAACGCACACAAGACATAAAATCAGAGTGACAACACGCACACAAGTCGCAACAAGAGCTCACAACACAACCCGACGAGTTCACAACTCAAATAGAGCTCTAGATGCTATCTCAAAGAATCAAATGCGCGGAATCGAAGTCTTGGTGCTTAGGAATGCTTAGAGAATGCTTGTTGTCCTCCTCCATGTGCCTAGGGGTCCCTTTTATAGCCCCAAGGCAGCTAGGAGCCGTTGAGAGCATTCCAGGAAGGCAAATCTTGCCTTCTGTCGCCTGGCGCACCGGACAGTCCGGTGCGGATTTCTTTCCTTATTTGGCGAAGCCGACCGTTGCAGATGTAGAGCCGTTGGCGCACCGGACACTGTCCGGTGCCCCCTTGTGACCGTTGGCTCGGCCACGCATCACGCGCGGAATCCTCGGCCGACCGTTGGCCCGGCTGACCGTTGGCTCACCGGACAGTCCGGTGAATTATAGCCGTACACCGTTAATCATCTCCCGAGAGCGACGAGTTCGCCGGTGAATGGCTCACCGAACAGTCCGGTGATTTATAGTCGTACACCACCGTCGAAGTCCCGAGAGCAGCAAGTTTGCCAGAGCCAGCCTGGCGCACCGGACAGTCCGGTGCACCCAGACTGAGCAGACTTTGGCTGAACAAAGTCATCTCTTTTCCAATTTGGTTTCTCCTGTTTCCAGCACTTAGACACAATACATTAGTCCATAAAACAATGTACTAAGTCTAGAAACATACCTTTACTTGTGATTTGCACTTTGTCCATCACTTGGGATACTTTAACACTTAAGCACTTGTGTTGGCACTCAATCACCAAAATACTTAGAAATGGCCGAAGGGCACATTTCCCTTTCAAAAACCATACTTACTTCCCCCGATGCTGAGGTAGGCGACGGGTCCGAAGAGGTCCATATGCAACAGTTCCAGGGGTCTTGATGTAGTCATCACGTTCTTGATGTGATGAGCACTTCCTACTTGTTTACCTGCTTGACAAGCTGCACAAGGTCTATCTTTTTCGAAATGCACATTTGTTAGACCTAACACATGTTCTCCCTTTAGAAGTTTGTGAAGGTTCTTCATCCCCACATGTGCTAGGGCAATGCCACAGCCAGCCCATGCTAGTCTTAGCGATTAAGCATGCATCTAGACCGGCCTCCTCCTTTGCAAAGTCAACTAAATAGAGTTTGTCGTCTAGTACACCCTTAAAAGCTAATGAACCATCACTCCTTCTAAAGACAGACACATCTACATTTGTGAATAAGCAATTATATCCCATATTACATAATTGACTAACCGACAAAAGATTATAACCTAGCGACTCTACTAAAAATACATTGGAGATAGAGTTCTCATTTGAGATGGCTATCTTGCCTAAGCCTTTAACCTTGCCTTGATTCCCGTCACCGAATATGATTGAATCTTGGGAATCTTTATTCTTGACGTAGGAGGTGAACATCTTCTTCTCCCCCGTCATGTGGTTTGTGCATCCGCTGTCGATAATCTAGCTTGATCCCCCGAATGCATAAACCTACAAGGCAAATTAGGCTTGGGTCTTAGGTACCCAACTCTTGTTGGGTCCTACAAGGTTAGTGACAATAGTCTTAGGAACCCAAATGCAAGTTTTATCTCCCTTACATTTGGCTCCCACCTTTTTAGCAATCACCTTTTTATTTTTACATGAAAGAATAAACTTAGCATTGCAAGCATGAAAGACAGTGGTAGATCCATTATATACTTTTCTAGGAGCATGAGACATAACATTCTTCCTAGATCTAGCATTAAAGTTTGAACTCGAGGCAATCATGGCACGAGAGTCGAACGCATTACAACTCCTATCATAATGAACATTTCTAGAATCTTTCATAGCCATATTTCTACCATGCATATAAGAACTAGAAGCAGTCATACATGTGAATCATAAGAATAATTCCTACAAACATTTCTAGAGAATTTCCTATCGTTATAAATGAAGGCATGATTCTTTTGATTGCTACTAGTCATAGGAGCCTTCCCTTTCTCCTTAGCCGGAATGGGAGCCTTATGACTTATTAAGTTCTTAGCTTCCCTCTTAAAGCCAATCCCATCCTTAATTGAGGGGTGCCTACCAATAGTTTAGGCATCCCTTGCAAATTTTAGTTTATCAAATTCATCTTTGCTAGTCTTAAGTTGAGCATTAAGACTAGGCACTTCATCATTTAATTTAGAAATGGAAACTAGGTGTTCACTACAAGCATCAACATTAAAATCTTTACACCTATTGCAAATCACAACATGTTCTACACAAGAGGTTGATTTATTAGCTATTTCTAACTTAGCACTCAAGTCATCATTGATACTTTTTAAGCTAGAGATAGATTCATGGCATGTAGACAATTCACATGAAAGCACTTCATTTCTTTTAACTTCTAGAGCAAGAGAATTTTGCGCACTAACAAATTTATCATGCTCTTCATACAAAAGGTCCTCTTGCTTTTCTAACAATCTATTCTTCTGATTCAAAGCATCAATTAATTCATTGATTTTATCAATTTTGGTTCTATCTAAACCTTTGAATAGACTAGCATAGTCTACTTCATCATCACTAGATTCATCATCACTTGAAGAAGCGTAAGTAACAGTATTACGAGTGCTTACTTTCTTTTCCCTTGCCATGAGGCAGGTGTGATGCTCGTTGGGGAAGAGGGATGATTTGTTGAAGGCGGTGGCGGCGAGTCCTTCTTCGTCAGAGTCGGACGAAGAGCAATCCGAGTCCCACTCTTTGCCAAGGTGTGCCTCGCCTTTAGCCTTCTTGTAAGTCTTCTTCTTTTCCCTCTTCTTTTCTTGATCCTGGTCACTATCATTATCGGGACAATTAGTTATAAAGTGACCAACCTTACCGCACTTGAAGCAGGAGCGCTTTCCCTTCGTCTTGTTCTTTTTGGGATGCTCCTTGTGACCCTTTAGCGCCGTCTTGAAGCGCTTGATGATGAGGGCCATTTCTTCCTCGTTGAGCCCCTCCGCCTCAACTTGCGCCACCTTGCTAGGTAGCACCTCCTTCTACTTGTTGCTTTGAGAGCAATGGTTTGAGGCTCGTGGATTGGGCCATTCAATGCCTCATCGACGTATCTTGCCTCCTTGATCATCATTCGCCCGCTTACGAACTTTCCAAGTATTTCTTCGGGTGACATCTTGGTGTACCTAGGATTTTCACGAATATTGTTTACAAGATGTGGATCAAGGACAGTGAAAGACCTTAGCATTAGGCGGACGACGTCGTGGTCCGTCCATCGCGTGCTTCCATAGCTCCTTATTTTGTTGACGAGGGTCTTGAGCCTGTTGTATGTTTGGGTTGGCTCCTCTCCCCTGATCATTGCGAATCTCCTAAGTTCGCCCTCCACCAACTCCATCTTGGTGAGCATGGTGACGTCATTTCCCTCATGAGAGATCCTGAGGGTGTCCCAAATCTGCTTGGCATTATCCAAGCCGCTCACCTTATGGTATTCATCCCTGCACAATGACGCTAAAAGAACAGTAGTAGCTTGTGCATTTTTATGAATTTGTTCATTGATGAACATGGGACTATCCGTACTATCAAATTGCATTCCATTTTCTACTATCTCCCATATACTTGGATGGAGAGAGAACAAGGCTACGCATTTTGTGACTCCAAAATCCGTAGTCCTCTCCATCAAAGTGAGGAGGTTTACCGAGGCGAATGGAAAGCAAATGAGCATTGGAACTTTGTGGAATACGAGAGTAATCAAAAGAGAAGTTTGAGTTAACCGTCTTCTTTTTCTCATAGTCGTTGTCGTCGTCGTCCTTTTGGAAGAAGAAGACTCGTCGCTGTTGTCGTAGTAGACAATCTTCTTAATACGTCTCTTCTTCTTCCCGTCCTTCTTCTTATGACTTGAGCCCGAGTCAGTGGGCTTGTCGTCTTTTTGCTCATTGATGAAGGACTCCTTCTCCTTGTCGTTGTTTATCCCCATCCCCTTGCCCTTAGGATCCATCTCTTCGGGCGATTAGTCCCTTTCGTGAAGAGAACGGCTCCGATACCAATTGAGAGCACCTAGAGGGGGGGGGGTGAATAGGTGATCCTGTAAAAACTTAAACTCAAAGCCACAAACTTGATGAAGTGTTAGCGCAATGAAGCCAAGTGGCTAGAGATGAGTTCTTGCAAAACACAATAACCACAAAGAGATCAACACAGAGAGGCACAGTGGTTTATCCCGTGGTTCGGCCAAGTCCAACACTTGCCTACTCCACGTTGTGGCGTCCCAACGGACGAGGGTTGCACTCAACCCCTTTTAAGCGGTCCAAAGACCCACTTGAATACCACGGTGTTTTGCTTTCGTTTCACTATATCCCGCTTGCGAGGAATCTCCAGAACTTGGAGCCTCTCGCCCTTACAATTTGATTATCACAAAGAATCACGGAAGTAACGATGGGATGAACAACACACACAAGACACAAAATCAGAGCAACAATACGCACACAAGTCACAACTCGAGCTCTCAACACAACTCGAAGAGTTCTCTACTCAAATGGAGCTCTAGTTGCTATCACAAAGAATCGAATGCGCGAAAATGAAGTCTTGGTTCTTAGGAATGCTCAAGGGATGCTTGGTGTATTCCTCCAAGCGCATAGGGGTCCCTTTTAGAGCCCCAAGGCAGCTAGGAGCCATTGAGAGCAATCCAGGAAGGCAATTCTTGCCTTCTGTCGACTGGCGCACCGGACAGTCCGGTGCACCACCGGACACTGTCCGGTGCGGATTTCTTTCCTATTCTGGCGCAGCCGACCGTTGGAGACTTGGAGCCGTTGGCGCACCGGACACTGTCCGGTGCACACCGGACAGTCTGGTGCTCCCATCCGACCGTTGGCTCGGCCACGCGTCACACGCGGATTGCGCGACCGACCGTTGGCGCGCCCGACCGTTGGCTCACCGGACAGTCCGGTGCCTCACTGGACAGTCCGGTGAATTATAGTCGTACGCTGTTGACTTGGTTCCCGAGAGCGGTGACTTCACCGCAGCCGACTCACCGGACACTGTCCGGTGCACCACCGGACAGTCCGGTGATTTATAGCCATACGCTGCCGTCGAGACCCGAGAGCAGCCGATTGACCAGACGCCAGCCTGGCGCACCGGACACTGTTCGGTGCACCACCGAACACTGTCCGGTGCACCCAGACTGAGCAGAGTCTTGGCTGCTCGAGCCAAGTCTTTTCCAATTGTATTTTCTCTGATTCTAGCACTTAGACAAATATGTTAGTACACAAAAACCAATGTACTAAGTCCAGAATCATACCTTTGTGTTGACTTTGCACTTCTTCCACCATTTGGCATAGTTTCACACCTAAACCATTTGTGTTGGCACTTGATCACCAAAATACTTAGAAATGGCCCAAGGGCACATTTCCCTTTCAGACAGCAAGAGTGAGATCACATACATTCATAGCTCAACAAGTCGTGGGGAATAATGTGGCATGAACTCACCAAAAGTGGGAGTTTATGAAGTGTAAGGCTGATCAATGAAGTAAAGGCTGAAGCTGAGCATTGCTTTTATAAGTTGGTCAAAATTTTATTAGCAATTACTAAGTGTAAGTAAATACCAAACCTTAATAATAATAAGGAAAAGTAATAATAAAATAATCCCAAATGCGATGCAAATGTCAAATTAAATTTAAGTTCCATAAATTAATCATGTGAGGGTCCGAGCCGCTCATGACCGTGAGCACGGCTAGTATACTAGTTTTACACTCTGCAGAGGTTGCGCATCTTTACCCACAAGTCATGTTACCCATCTGCCAAGAGACGGCCAATCCCATACACCTCTACCGAGGAGGCGAGGTAGGGTAACACTACGAGGCCTTTACAAAGTTCCACTAGCTTCAGAAATCCCGCTACAGTTTATAGGAAGCTCCAGTGCAGGAATCCCTCGCCTGACCGCCATCGCAGCAAAATCAACCCAAGGACCTCCCTACACTGACCACTCCCCTACTGCCCTTGCCCTTTTGGGTAAGGAAGACCTCCACTAGCTTTCCTGGTTAATCAGCCAAGGGCGTCCCATTAAACCCTTGTGGTAGCACTGTTTTCCCGGGTGGTCGCTCCATGTTCCCATTAATTTAATGATCTTAACATGAACAGTAATAATAAAAAGATAATAAAAGAATAATCATGAATAGTGTATCTCTATTAGAACTGGGCAGAAAACCCGAGCCTGAAGCCCTAAACCCGAAATACCCGAACCCATACCCGGTTAGCCCGAAGCCCGTTACCCGAAGTGTTCTAACGGGTAACGAAATTAAATACCCGAATTTAGTTCGGGCCTAATCGGGTTTTACCCCGTGGTACCCGAAGTACCCATTAAACCCGAAATTCAAAGAACTGGTACTAGCTGTAGCACTTTCTACTGGTCACTCTGCCTTCATCAGGAATGAAAGACGACGGAAGGGAGCCCAATCGTCCAACCAGCAGCGGCGCCTTGCTTACTATTATCGTCGGCAGCGGGGCCTCATCCCGCAGCGCGCTAACGGCCTGCCTGATGGACGGCCTCAGGGTCGAGTCTTGCTGGGTGCACCAAAGCCCCACAACCAGCACGCACTCCATCTGCCTCAGGGTCGGGTCTTTGTAGATCCTTCCAGTCCCAGCCAGCTACCCCCGATGTGTATGTTGTTCGATGAGTATTTGGTAATATCGGGTAGCCTGCGGGTACCCAAACCCGAACCCGTAATTGCTGGTACCCGAAATTACGGGTACCCGAAATTTCGGGCTCGAGTTCGGGTTGAGCTACTGAAAACCCGAAAAGCCCGACCCGAAATTTTGGGTAAACCCGAATGCCCAGCCTGAATCTCCATACCCAAATCCACATAAAGCAATAGCAGGTACTGCCCAAAAATGTTTCAGTGGTGAACAAGGTATAAAGATAACCAAAACTAGGGTAACCTAAAGGATCCCATCAAAATTAACCTATGCAGATTATTAGAATTAATAAGAACATGGCTGGGTAAAAGTAAGTGATCAAGGGCACAACTTGCCTTCAATGAGCTCCTGCTTAGCTACTTCTACTTGCTGAACCTCAGAATCCACAGTGGCTTGCTCGTCTACTCGCATCAACACAATATATACATAGTATAGCATAAATTAACATCACATCAAACATGCAAATAAAATATACAGTAAAAATCTACACATTAAAATGAGATCATAGGAACTGGAATCATTAGATTTAGAGTTATAGATTTCAAGTTATGAATTTCATAAGATTTAATGTGCTTGAAATAGGATTAAATGCTAAATTAATTTTCTTACTGTTTTTATGTCAAAATAGAGACACTAAATGATAGAGAATCTTATTACAAAATTTTAGAAATTGGAATGGGTCAATTTGGATTTAAAATAAATTAGATATGAATTTTCCAAGTTCTAGCAATTGTTTTTGTATTAAAATTGCATTTACTAATTCATTTACTTATTTTAAATACGTTCTGGACTGGGCGCATGAAACCAGAGAACAACAGGGGCTTCAACCTAAAAGTACTCAGACACAGAACTCCCTGCGCAGGACGGCGGGTTGAATAACAAAGATGCTAGGGGCTCTTATGCTAAACTGACAGGCCGAAGGGGTATCGGGGGATGTGAAAGGGAAATAGGCTTACACCTTTTCCTAATTGATTTTGGTGGTTGAATTGCCCAACACAAATAATTGGACTAACTAGTTTGCTCTAGATTATAAGTTTTACAGGTGCCAAAGGTTCACAATAGACCAATAAAATGACCAAGGAAGGGTTCAAACAAAGAGAGCAAAAGACAGCCGAAGTGTGCCCTGGTCTGGCGCATCGGACTGTCCGGTGTGCCACCGGACAGTGTCCGGTGCACCACCGGACAGTGTCCGGTGTACCAGGTAACTCAGCTCCAAACTCGTCACCTTCGGGAAAATCAGAGGGCGCTCCGCTATAATTCACCTGACTGTCCGGTGTGCCAGCGAAGCAACGACTACTTCAGCGCCAATGGTCGACTGCAACCGCATTCAATGCGCTACAGTGCGCGCCAGAGTCAGAGCAGCGTCAGAAGGCGCACCGAACAGTCTACAGTACTTGTCCGGTGCACCACCGGACAGCTAGAAGACCCCACCTGTCAGAGCTCCAACGGTCAAACCCTAACGGCCGGGTGACGTGGCTGGCACACCGGACAGTGTCCGGTGGCGCACCGGACTGTCCGGTGCGCCCGTCGACAGCAGCCTCCACCAAACGGCTAGTTTGGTGGTTGGGGCTTATCGGGGACCATAATTAGGGGTACCCTCAAGGCTCCTAATTCTCAGCTGGTAACCCCCATCAGCACGAAGCTGCAAAGGCCTGATGGGTGCGATTAAGTCAGGGATTAGTCCATTCGAGGGACACGATCACGCCTCACCCGAGCCTAGCCTCGGACAAGGGCAGCCGACCCCGGAGGATTTCCGTCTCGCCCGAGGCCCCCCTTCAGCGGCGAACATATTCCCGGCTCGCCCGAGGCCCTGGCTTCGCTAAGAAGCAACCCTGACCAAATCGCCGCACCGACCGACCAAGTCGCAGGAGCATTTAATGCAAAGGTGGCCTGACGCCCTTATCCTGGCGCGCACCCCCCGGCCAGCAGAGCCGAAGTGACCGCCGTCACTTCGCCGCTCCACTGACCGGCCTGACAGAAGGACAGCGCCGCCTACGCCACACCGACTGCAGTGCCACTGGACAGAGTAAGACTGACAAGCAGTCAGGCCCTGCCGGAGGCACCATAGGAATCTCCGCTCCGCCCGACCCAGGGCTCGGACTCGGGCTAAGTCTCGGAAGACGGCGAACTCCGCCCGACCCAGGGCTCGGACTCGGGCTAAGTCCCAGAAGACGGCGAACTCCGCTCCGCCCGACCCAGGGCTCGGACTCGGGCTAAGTCCCAGAAGACGACGATCTCCGCCTCGCCCGACCAGGGCTTGGACTCGGGCTAAGTCTCGGAAGACGACGATCCCGCCTCGCCCGACCTAGGGCTCGGACTTGGGCTCGGCCCCAGAAGACGACGATCTCCGCCTCGCCCGACCCAGGGCTCGGACTTGGGCTCGGCCCCAGAAGACGGCAATCTCCGCCTCGCCCGACCCAAGGCTCGGACTTGGGCTCAGCCCCAGAAGACGACGATCTCCGCCTCGCCCGACCCAGGGCTCGGACTTGGGCTCGGCCCCAGAAGACGGCAATCTCCGCCTCGCCCGACCCGGGGGCTCAGACTCGACCTCGGCTTCGGAGGAGCTTCCACATCGCCCAACCTAGGGCGTAGACCAGCCACGTCAACAGGAGGCGCCATCATCACCCTACCCCGAGCCGACTCGGGCCGCAGGGAACAAAACCAGCGTCCCATCTAGCTCGCTCCGCCAGATAGGCAATGATGGCGCCCCGCATGCTCTGTGACGACGGCAGCTCTCAGCCCCCTTAGGGAAGCCAGAGGACGTCAGCAAGGACTCAACCGCTCCGACAGCTGTCCCTCCGCCAAGCTCCATCGCTCCTTTGACGGCCATGACATCACACCAGCTGGGTGCCAAGATCTCTCCGGCTGCCACAACGGCATGTACCTAGGGCGCTAGCTCACCTCCGCTAGACACGTAGCACCCTGCTACACCCCCCCATTGTACACCTGGATCCTCTCCTTATGCCTATAAAAGGGAGGACCAGGGCCCTCTTAGAGAGGGTTGGCCGCGCGGGGACGAGGACGAGAACAGGCGCTCGCTTGGAGCCGCTCGCTCCCTCTCCCGCGTGGACGCTTGTAACCCCCTACTGCAAGCGCACCCGACCTGGGCACGGACGAACACGAGGGCCGCGGGATTCCCACCTCTCTCACGCCGGTCTCCGGCCGCCTCGCTCTCCCCCCTTCGCGCTCGCCCTCGCGCTCGACCCATCTGGGCTGGGGCACGCGGCGACATTCACTCGTCGGCCCAGGGACCCCCGGTCTCGGAACGCCGACAGTTGGCGCGCCAGGTAGGGGCCTGCTGCGTGTTGATGAACAGCTTCCCGTCAAGCTCCAGATGGGCAGTCTCCAGCAACCTCTCCAACCCGGGACGGTGCTCCGTTTCGGGAGTCTTGAGTTCATATCCCTCGACGGCAGCTACGACATGATACTCCTTCCACCGCCGTGCGACAACAACGGTGGCGGCCGACAACCCGCCTGCCGGCGGCAGAATCGGCGACGTCTTCCCCGCGTGGTGGAAGAGCAACCTTCAAGCTCACCCTGTCCTCTCCCCCGCCGACGGAGGAGGAGGCGGGGCAACCAAGGCCAAGCAGGAGGCAGCGCCTCGTCGGCTGTCGGGCGAGTCGATGGTCCCGGCACCCCAACGGGGGGCGCACCGGGCGTCGACCTCGCGTTTGAGACGAAGGCGAGCGCCGTCTCCCCGCGACATGCCAATCCCGAGCAAGCGGACGACGCCAGCACGCTCGCGAAAAGCTTGCTGGATGTCACCCTTGTACCTGAGACGACGGCGCAGTCAGTCCCCGACGCGACCTTATCGCCGCCTGTCGACCAAAAGGTACCGATCGATTCCCATCCCGCGTCTTTCGGTTTCAGCCTCAACCCGTCTAGCGACTTCGCTTTGGCGGGCGCTCTCGTAGAGGCAAATCCAGACTCTCTGGGGTTTCGTGTGCGGTCACCTTGGGACCGGCTGACGGACGTCTCGACCTACGGGCCCTCCGGGTCCGAGGAAGACGACGAACCCAACATCTGTTGGGATTTCTCTGGACTTGGCAACCCCAGTGCCGTGCGGGACTTCATGACCGCATGCGACTACTGCCTTTCCGACTGTTTCGACGGTAGCCGTAGCCTCAGCGATGAGGACCGCGGCCCAAGTCGCGAATGCTTCCACGTCGATCTAGGGGGTCCCCCCGAAGGCAACCATCTCGGCATGCCGGAGGACGGTGACCTCCCTAGGCCGGTGCCTCGCGTTGACATCCCATGGGAGCTAGCTGTGGTCCCCGTTCAGGCGGGGGGTCATGACCCACAGCTCGAGCAAATCCGCGGGGTGCAGGCCAGGCTCGACGAGGGAGCAGGAGCGCTGGAGCCGATCCATCGGGACGTCGGGCAGGCATGGGCGGGCCAACCTCCGGCCGGAGAAATACGTCATCTACCCCAGGGCTTCCAGTGCCGCATCACCGACGACGTCAGGATCAGGCCACCACCCGCATCCAGTGGGGTCGGCCAGAACCTGGCGGCAGCAGCAATGCTTCTTCGCGCGATGCCAGAGCCATCAACCACCGAGGGGCAGTGAAAGGGAATTAGGCGTACACCTAGTCCCTAATTAATTTTGGTGGTTAAATTGCCCAACACAAATAATTGGACTAACTAGTTTGCTCTAGATTATATGTTCTACAGGTGTCAAAGTTTCATCTACAACTATACTAAATCGACTGTCCGGAATACCGTAGATTATTCCGGACAGGAGAAGCTTTTTGGAAAAACAGGCCAAGCGCGGACCGTCCGGGCCCTTGCGGCGGACCGTCCGCGACACAAGGATGACCCTCGAACAGAACCAATGCAAAAATCCGAGTCTGCACTATGGACCGTCCGGAGGATAAGCGCGGACCGTCTAAGACCTCGCTCGGACCGTCCGGCCTCAGGCGCGGACCGTCCGGTAGGCAAGGATCCGAAAAACCCGAAGGTAACGGGTTCGGAAGAATGAATTATAGCGGCCTCGCGGACCGTCCGGGGTGCACGACCGGACCGTCCGCGACTGGGTCTGTCTGACATCTAACGACGCATTAAATGCAATATAGCCGTTGATATAGCTGTTATTGCTGACCGTTGCATTTTCAGCCGTTGATCTACAGGGGCGGACCGTCCGGACCTGGCGGGCAGACCGTCCGCGCTCAGCAGGATGGATTAACGGCTAGGAAGTGGTTGGTGGCTATAAATACAACCCCAACCACCTCCATTCACAACACCCCAAGCATTCCAATCTTCAACATTCAATACAAGAGCTAGCAATTCATTCCAAGACACATTTCAAGCATCCATCTCTCCAAGTTTCACAATTGAGAAAAGAGATCATTAGTGATTAGTGACTTGAGAGAGAAAGTGATCCGTGTGTTATTTGTCGCTCTTGTCGCTTGGTTTTTGCAATCGTGCTTTCTTTCAATCTTCATTGCGATCAAACTCACTTGTAACTGAGGCAAGAGACACCAATCTTGTGGTGGTCCTTGTGGGAACTTTGTGTTCCAAGCATTTGAGAAGAGAAAGCTCACTCGGTCCGAGGGACCGTTTGAGAGAGGGAAAGGGTTGAAAGAGACCCGGCCTTTGTGGCCTCCTCAACGGGGAGTAGGTTTAAAAGAACCGAACCTCGGTAAAACAAATCCGCGTGTCTCACTTCATTATTCGCTTGCGATTTGTTTTGCACCCTCTCTCACTGACTCTATTATATTTCTAACGCTAACCCCGCTTGTAGTTGTGATTATTTTTGAGAATTTCAGTTTCACCCTATTCACCCCCCCTCTAGGCGACTTTCAATTGGTATCAGAGGCCGGTTCTTCATTAGAGCCTAACCGCTCGAAGTGATGTCGGGAGATCACACCAAGAGGGAGATGGATACCGGCGACAAGCCCACTACAAGCCAAGGGAGCACTTCATCGGAAGAGTCCCGCACCAAGAGGAAGGAGAAGAAGAAGGACTCCTCCAAACGGAAGGAGAAAAGATCTTCTTCCTCACACCACAAAGAGAAGAAGGAAAAATCTTCTTCCCACAAGTCGCATCGGAAAGGCGACAAGCACAAGAGGATGAGGAAGGTGGTCTACTACGAGACCGACACTTCATCAACATCAACCTCCGACTCCGATGCGCCGTCCGTAACTTCTAAGCGCCAAGAGCGCAAGAAGTTTAGTAAGATCCCCTTACACTATCCTCGTACACCTAGACATACTCCATTACTTTCCGTTCCATTAGGCAAACCGCCAACTTTTGATGGCGAAGATTATGCTAGGTGGAGTGATTTAATGAAATTTCATCTAACCTCACTCCACAAAAGTATATGGAATGTTGTTGAGTTTGGAGCACAGGTACCATCCATAGGGGATGAGGATTATGATACGGACGAAGTGGCCCAAATCGAGCACTTCAACTCCCAAGCTACAACCATACTCCTCGCCTCTCTAAGCAAGGAGGAATACAACAAGGTGCAAGGGTTGAAGAATGCAAAGGAGATTTGGGACCTTCTCAAGACCGCGCATGAGGGTGATGAACTCACCAAAATCACCAAGAGGGAAACGATCGAGGGGGAGCTCGGTCGCTTCCGTCTTCGCCAAGGGGAGGAGCCACAAGATATGTACAACCGGCTCAAAACCTTGGTGAACCAAGTGCGCAACCTCGGGAGCAAGAAGTGGGATGACCACGAGGTGGTTAAGGTTATTTTGAGATCACTTATTTTCCTTAACCCGACTCAAGTTTAATTAATTCGTGGTAATCCTAGATACACTCTAATGACTCCCGAGGAAGTAATCGGGAATTTTGTGAGCTTTGAATGCATGATTAAAGGATCAAAGAAGATCAACGAGCTTGACGAACCCTCCACGTCCGAAGCACAACCGGTGGCTTTTAAGGCGACGGAGGAGAAGAAGGAGTCTACACCAAGTAGACAACCAATTGACGCCTCCAAGCTCGACAATGAGGAGATGGCTTTAATCATCAAAAGCTTTCGCCAAATACTCAAGCAACGGAGGGGGAAGGACTACAAACCCCGCTCCAAGAAAGTGTGCTACAAATGTGGTAAGCCCGGTCATTTCATTGCAAAATGTCCTATATCTAGTGACAGTGACAGGGGCGACGACAAGAAGGGAAAGAGGAGAGAAAAGAAGAAGTACTACAAGAAGAAGGGCGGCGATGCCCATGTTTGCCGGGAGTGGGACTCCGACGAGAGCTCCACCGAGTCCTCTTCCGACGAGGACGCCGCCAACATCGCCGTCACCAAGGGACTCCTCTTCCCCAACGTCGGCCACAAGTGCCTCATGGCAAAGGACGGCAAAAGGAAGAAGGTTAAATCTAAATCCTCCACTAAATATGAATCCTCTAGTGATGATAATGCTAGTGATGAGGAGAATAATTTGAGTACCCTTTTTGCCGATCTTAACATGCAACAAAAGGAAAAATTAAATGAATTAATTAGTGCTATTCATGAGAAGGATGATCTCTTGGACTCTCAAGAGGACTTCCTTATTAAGGAAAACAAAAAGCATGTTAAGGTTAAAAATGCTTATGCTCTAGAGGTAGAAAAATGTAAAAAATTGTTTAGTGAGCTAAGCACTTTCCATGAGACCATTAACAACCTTAGAAATGAAAATGCTAAATTAATTGCTAAGGTTGATTCTCATGTTTGTATTGATTCAACTTCCAATCCTAGAAATGATAATGTTGATTTACTTGCTAGGATTGATGAGTTGAATGTTTCTATTGCTAGCCTTAGAAATGAGAATGAGAAATTAATTGCTAAGGCTAAAGAATTAGATGTTTGCAATGTTACAATTTCTGACCTTAGAACTAAGAATGATATGTTGCATGCTAAGGTTGTAGAATTAAAATCTTGCAAACCCTCTACATCTACCGTTGAGCACACTTCTATTTGTACTAGATGTAGAGATGTTGATATCAATGCTATTCATGATCACATGGCTTTAATTAAACAACAAAATGATCATATAGCAGTATTAGACGCTAAAATTGCCGAGCATAACTTAGAAAATGAAAAGTTTAAATTTGCTAGAAGTATGCTCTATAATGGGAGACGCCCTGGCATCAAGGATGGCATTGGCTTCCAAAGGGGAGACAATGTCAAACTTAATGCCCCTCCTAAAAACTTGTCTAACTTTGTTAAGGGCAAGGCTCCCATGCCTCAGGATAACAAGGGTTACATTTTGTACCCTGCCGGTTATCCCGAGAGCAAAATTAAGAAAATTCATTCTAGGAAGTCTCACTCTGGCTCTAACCATGCTTTTATGTATAAGGGTGAGACAGCTAGATCTAGGCAACCAACCCGTGCCAAGTTGCCTAAGAAGAAAACTCCTATTGCATCAAATGATCATGCTATTTCATTCAAAACTTTTGATGCATCATATGTGCTTACTAACAAATCCGGCAAGATAGTTGCCAAGTTTGTTGGGGGCAAACACAAGGACTCCAAGACTTGTGTTTGGGTACCCAAAGTTCTTGTTTCTAATGCCAAAGGACCCAAAACCGTTTGGGTACCTAAAGTCAAGAACTAAAATTGTTTTGTAGGTTTATGCATCCGGGGGCTCAAATTGGATACTCGACAGCGGGTGCACAAACCACATGACAGGGGAGAAAAAGATGTTCTCCTCATATGAGAAAAACCAAGATCCCCAACGAGCTATCACATTCGGGGATGGAAATCAAGGTTTGGTTAAAGGATTGGGTAAAATTGCTATATCACCTGACCATACTATTTCCAATGTTTTTCTTGTAGATTCTTTAGATTACAATTTGCTTTCCGTATCCCAATTATGTCAAATGGGCTACAACTGTCTATTCACTGATGTAGGTGTTACTGTCTTTAGAAGAAGTGATGATTCAATAGCATTCAAGGGAGTGTTAGAGGGTCAGCTATACTTGGTAGATTTTGATAGAGCTGAACTTAACACTTGCTTGGTTGCTAAGACTAACTTGGGTTGGCTCTGGCACCGGCACCGCCGACTAGCCCATGTTGGAATGAAGAATCTTCATAAGCTTCTAAAGGGAGAGCACATTTTAGGACTAACAAATGTTCATTTTGAGAAAGACAGGATTTGTAGCGCATGCCAAGCCGGGAAGCAAGTTGGGACACATCATCCACACAAGAACATCATGACTAGTGACAGGCCACTAGAGCTCCTACACATGGACCTATTCGACCCGATCGCTTACATAAGCATCGGCGGGAGTAAGTACTGTCTAGTTATTGTGGATGATTATTCTCGCTTCACTTGGGTGTTCTTTTTGCAGGAAAAATCTCATACCCAAGAGACCTTAAAGGGATTCTTGAGACGGGCTCAAAATGAGTTCGGCTTAAGGATCAAGAAAATCAGAAGCGACAATGGGACGGAGTTCAAGAACTCTCAAATTGAAGGCTTCCTTGAGGAGGAGGGCATCAAGCATGAGTTCTCTTCTCCCTACACCCCACAACAAAATGGTGTAGTAGAGAGGAAGAATCAAACTCTATTGGACATGGCAAGAACCATGCTTGATGAGTACAAGACACCGGATCGGTTTTGGGCGGAGGCGGTCAACACCGCCTGCTACGCCATCAACCGGTTATATCTACACCGAATCCTCAAGAAGACATCCTATGAACTCCTAATCGGTAAAAAGCCCAATATTTCATATTTTAGAGTTTTTGGTAGCAAATGTTTTATTCTTGTCAAAAGAGGTAGAAAATCTAAATTTGCTCCTAAAACTGTAGAAGGCTTTTTACTAGGATATGACTCAAACACAAGGGCATATAGAGTCTTTAACAAGTCCTCAGGACTTGTTGAAGTCTCTTGTGACGTTGTGTTTGATGAGACTAACGGCTCTCAAGTAGAGCAAGTTGATCTTGATGAGATAGGTGAAGAACAGGCTCCGTGCATCGCGCTAAGGAACATGTCCATTGGGGATGTGTGTCCTAAGGAATCCGAAGAGCCTCCACATGCACAAGATCAACCATCCTCCTCCACGCAAGCATCTCCACCAACCCAAAATGAGGACGAAGCTCAAGTTGATGAAGGAGAAGATCAAAGAGATGAGCCTTCTCAAGATGTCGGCAACGATCAAGGGGGAGATGAAAATGATGAAGACAAGGAGGATAAAGAACCAAGGCCGCCACACCCAAGAGTCCACCAAGCAATACAACGAGATCACCCCGTCGACACCATCCTCGGCGACATTCATAAGGGGGTAACCACTCGATCTCGTGTTGCACATTTTTGTGAGCATTACTCTTTTGTTTCCTCTATTGAGCCACACAGGGTAGAGGAAGCACTACAAGATTCGGATTGGGTGATGGCGATGCAAGAGGAGCTCAACAATTTCACGAGGAACGAGGTATGGCATTTAGTTCCACGTCCTAATCAAAATGTTGTAGGAACCAAGTGGGTCTTCCGCAACAAGCAAGACGAGCATGGTGTGGTGACAAGGAACAAAGCTCGACTCGTGGCCAAAGGGTATTCACAAGTCAAAGGTTTGGATTTCGGTGAAACCTATGCACCCGTAGCTAGGCTTGAATCAATTCGTATATTATTGGCCTATGCTACTTACCATGGCTTCAAGCTTTACCAAATGGACGTGAAGAGTGCCTTCCTCAACGGACCAATCAAGGAGGAGGTCTACGTTGAGCAACCTCACGGCTTTGAAGATAGTGAGTACCCTAACCATGTCTATAGGCTCTCTAAGGCGCTTTACGGGCTCAAGCAAGCCCCAAGAGCATGGTATGAATGCCTTAGAGATTTCCTTATTGCTAATGGCTTCAAAGTCGGCAAGGCCGATCCTACTTTATTCACTAAAACTCTTGACAATGATTTGTTTGTATGCCAAATTTATGTTGATGATATTATATTTGGGTCTACTAACGAATCTACATGTGAAGAATTTAGTAGGATCATGACACAGAAATTCGAGATGTCGATGATGGGGGAGTTGAAGTATTTTCTAGGATTCCAAGTCAAGAAACTCCAAGAGGGCACCTTCATTAGCCAAACTAAGTACACTCAAGACATTCTAACCAAGTTTGGAATGAAGGATGCCAAGCCCATCAAGACAGCCATGGGAACAAACGAGCATCTCGACCTCGACATGGGAGGTAAGTCCGTGGATCAAAAGGTATACCGGTCGATGATTGGTTCATTGCTTTATTTATGTGCATCTCGACCAGACATTATGCTTTCCATTTGCATGTGTGCAAGATTCCAAGCCGACCCTAAGGAATCACACCTTACGGCCGTAAAACGAATCTTGAGATATTTGGCTTATACTCCTAAGTTTGGGCTTTGGTACCCTCGGGGATCCACATTTGATTTACTTGGTTATTCCGATGCCGATTGGGCGGGTTGTAAAATTAATAGAAAGAGCACATCGGGGACTTGCCAGTTCTTGGGAAGATCCTTGGTGTCTTGGGCTTCAAAGAAGCAAAATTCGGTCGCTCTTTCTACCGCCGAAGCCGAGTATATTGCCGCAGGCCATTGTTGCGCGCAATTGCTTTGGATGAGGCAAACCCTGCGGGACTACGGTTACAAACTAACCAAAGTTCCTCTTCTATGTGATAATGAGAGTGCAATCCGCATGGCGGATAATCCCGTTGAGCATAGCCGCACTAAACACATAGCCATTCAGTATCATTTTCTTAGGGATCACCAACAAAAGGGGGATATCGAGATTTCATACATTAACACTAAAGATCAATTAGCCGATATCTTTACCAAGCCACTTGATGAACAATCTTTTACCAGACTTAGGCATGAGCTTAATATTCTTGATTCTAGGAATTTCTTTTGCTAATTTGCACACATAGCACACAAGTATACCTTTGATCATGTCTCTTTTGTATATGCTATGACTAATGTGTTTTCAAGTGTATTTCAAACCAAGTCATAGGTATATTGAAAGGGAATTGGAGTCTTCGACGAAGACAAAGGCTTCCACTCCACTCTACTACTCATCCTTCGCCGTCACTCCGAGCATCTCTCCAACTTTGGTATAATCTTCACTCATTTATTTTATGACCAAAGGAGGAGAAAGTATTTCGTTGGGCTCTAATGATTCCGTTTTTGGCGATTCATGCCAAAGGGGGATAAAATATGAGCCCAAAGCAAAAGGACCGCACCACCACCTAATTTTAAAAATTTGGAGATTTTCAATTGGTCAATTTCAAATTGGTATCTTATTATGTCAAAGGAGGAAGTAGTATTTCAAAAATGATATATCAAAACCCTCTTGAACACTAAGAGGAGGATCTCATTTAGGAGGAGTTTTGTTTAGTCAAAGGAAAAGCATTTGAAACAAAGGGAAAAATTTCAAACTTGAAAATGCTTCGCAAAAATCTTACTCATTTACCTTTGACTATCTTGCAAAAAGTCCTTGAAAAGAATTTACAAAAGAATTTGCAAAACAAAACTTGTGGTGCAAATGTGGTCCAATATGTTAAAAACAAAGAAACAATCCATGCACATCATGTAAGTATTTATATTGGCTCAATTCCAAGCAACCTTTGCACTTACATTATGCAAACTAGTTCAATTATGCACTTTTATATTTGCTTTGGTTTGTGTTGGCATCAATCACCAAAAAGGGGGAGATTGAAAGGGAATTAGGCGTACACCTAGTCCCTAATTAATTTTGGTGGTTAAATTGCCCAACACAAATAATTGGACTAACTAGTTTGCTCTAGATTATATGTTCTACAGGTGTCAAAGTTTCATCTACAACTATACTAAATCGACTGTCCGGAATACCGTAGATTATTCCGGACAGGAGAAGCTTTTTGGAAAAACAGGCCAAGCGCGGACCGTCCGGGCCCTTGCGGCGGACCGTCCGCGACACAAGGATGACCCTCGAACAGAACCAATGCAAAAATCCGAGTCTGCACTATGGATCGTCCGGAGGATAAGCGTGGACCGTCTGAGACCTCGCTCGGACCGTCCGGCCTTAGGCGCGGACCGTCCGGTAGGCAAGGATCCAAAAAACCCGAAGGTAACGAGTTCGGAAGAATGAATTATAGCGGCCTCGCGGACCGTCCGGGGTGCACGACCGGACCGTCCGCGACTGGGTCTGTCTGACATCTGACGACGCATTAAATGCAATATAGCCGTTGATATAGCCGTTACTGCTGACCGTTGCATTTTCAGCCGTTGATCTACAGGGGCGGACCGTCCGGACCTGGCGGGCGGACCGTCCGCCCTCAGCAGGATGGAGTAACGGCTAGGAAGTGGTTGGTGGCTATAAATACAACCCCAACCACCTCCATTCACAACACCCCAAGCATTCCAATCTTCAACATTCAATACAAGAGCTAGCAATTCATTCCAAGACACATTTCAAGCATCCATCTCTCCAAGTTTCACAATTGAGAAAAGAGATCATTAGTGATTAGTGACTTGAGAGAGAAAGTGATCCGTGTGTTATTTGTCGCTCTTGTCACTTGGTTTTTGCAATCGTGCTTTCTTTCAATCTTCATTGCGATCAAACTCACTTGTAACTGAGGCAAGAGACACCAATCTTGTGGTGGTCCTTGTGGGAACTTTGTGTTCCAAGCATTTGAGAAGAGAAAGCTCACTCGGTCCGAGGGATCGTTTGAGAGAGGGAAAGGGTTGAAAGAGACCCGGCCTTTGTGGCCTCCTCAACGGGGAGTAGGTTTAAAAGAACCGAACCTCGGTAAAACAAATCCGCGTGTCTCACTTCATTATTCGCTTGCGATTTGTTTTGCACCCTCTCTCACTGACTCTATTATATTTCTAACGCTAACCCGGCTTGTAGTTGTGATTATTTTTGAGAATTTCAGTTTCGCCCTATTCACCCCCCCTATAGGCGACTTTCAGGCGGCGAATCCAAGGAGAGCTCAAGAATCTCCTGGAAGGCGCCGCGGTCCGACGGGCCGAGAGCTCTGCCTCCCGAAGGCAGGGGTACCCCTCGGAACCTCATGCTGCGACTTCTCGATTCATGCGGGAAGCCTCGGTCTACACCGGGCGCACGCGCAACACCGCGCCTGCGGCCCCGGGTCGCCACGGCAACGAGCACCATCACCGCGACCGACGGGCCACCCTCGACGAGAGGGTGCGCCGAGGCTACCACCCAAGGCGTGGGGGACGCTACGACAGCGGGGAGGATCGGAGTCCCTCGCCCGAACCACCCGGTCCGCAAGCCTTCAGCCGGGCCATTCGACGGGCGCCGTTCCCGACCCGGTTCCGACTCCCGGCTACTATCACAAAGTACTCGGGGGAGACGAGACCGGAACTATGGCTCGCGGACTACCGTCTGGCCTGCCAACTGGGTGGAACGGACGATGACAACCTCATCATCTGCAACCTCCCTCTGTTCCTCTCCGACTCCGCTCGCGTCTGGTTGGAGCACCTGCCTCCGGGGCAGATCTCCAACTGGGACGACCTAGTCCAAGCTTTCGCCGGCAATTTCCAGGGCACGTATGTGCGCCCCGGGAATTCCTGGGACCTCCGAAGCTGCCGACAGCAGCCGGGAGAGTCTCTCCGAGACTACATCCGGCGATTCTCGAAGCAGCGCACCGAGCTGCCCAACATCACCGACTCGGATGTCATCGGCGCGTTCCTCGCTGGCACCACCTGCCGCGACCTGGTGAGCAAGCTGGGCCGCAAGACCCCCACCAGGGCGAGCGAGCTGATGGACATCGCCACCAAGTTCGCCTCCGGCCAGGAGGCGGTCGAGGCTATCTTCCGAAAGGACAAGCAGCCCCGGGGCCACCCATTGGAAGGTACTCCCGAGGCGTCAACTCAGCGCGGCGCCAAGAAGAAGGGCAAGAAGAAGTCGCAAACGAAACGCGACGCCGCCGACGCGGACCTTGTCGCCGCCGCCGAGTACAAGAACCCTCGGAAGCCCCCCGGAGGTGCCAACCTCTTCGACAAGATGCTCAATGAGCCGTGCCCCTATCACCAGGGACCCGTCAAGCACACCCTTGAGGAGTGCGTCATGCTTCGGCGACACTTCCACAGGGCCGGGCCACCCGCGGAGGGTGGCAAGGCCCGCGACGACGACAAGAAGGAAGATCACCAGGCAGGAGAGTTCCCCGAGGTCCGCGACTGCTTCATGATCTATGGTGGGCAAGCGGCGAACGCCTCGGCTCGGCACCGCAAGCAAGAGCGCCGGGAGGTCTGCTCGGTCAAGGTGGCGGCGCCAGTCTATCTAGACTGGTCCGACAAGTCCATCACCTTCGACCGAGACGATCACCCCGACCATGTGCCGGGCCCGGGGAAATACCCGCTCGTCGTCGACCCCGTCATCGGCGACGTCAGGCTCACCAAGGTCCTCATGGACGGAGGCAGCAACCTCAACATCATCTACGCCGAGACCCTCGGGCTCCTGCGTGTTGATCTGTCCTCTGTCCAGGCAGGCGCTGCGCCCTTCCATGGGATCATCCCCGGGAAGCGCGTCCAACCCCTCGGACAGCTCGACCTTCCCGTCTGCTTCGGAACACCCTCCAACTTCCGAAGGGAGACCCTGACGTTCGAGGTGGTCGGGTTCCGAGGAACCTACCACGCGGTACTGGGGAGGCCGTGCTACGCGAAGTTCATGGCCGTCCCCAACTACACCTACCTGGAGCTCAAGATGTCGGGCCCCAACGGGGTCATCACCGTCGGCCCTATGTACAAACACGCGTTCGAATGCGACGTGGAGTGCGTGGAGTACGCCGAGGCCCTCGCCGAGTCCGAGGCCCTCATCGCCGACCTGGAGAGCCTCTCTAAGGAGGTGCCAGACGTGAAGCGTCACGCCGGCAACTTTGAGCCAGCGGAGACGGTTAAGTCCGTCCCCCTCGACCCCAGCGGCGACACCTCCAAGCAGATCCGGATCGGCTCCGGGTTCGATCCCAAATAGGAAGTTGTGCTCGTCGACTTTCTCCGCGCGAACGCCGACGTCTTCGCGTGGAGTCCCTCGGACATGCCCGGCGTACCGAGGGATGTCGCCGAGCACTCGCTGGACATCCGAGCCGGAGCCCGACCCATCAAGCAGCCGCTGCGCCGATTCGACGAGGAGAAGCGCAGAGCCATAGGCGAGGAGATTCACAAGCTAATGGCGGCAGGGTTCATCAAAGAGGTATTCCATCCCGAATGGCTTGCCAACCCTGTGCTTGTGAGAAAGAAAGGGGGGAAATGGCGGATGTGTGTAGACTACACTGGTCTCAACAAAGCATGTCCGAAGGTTCCCTACCCTCTGCCTCGCATCGATCAAATCGTGGATTCCACTGCTGGGTGTGAAACCCTGTCTTTCCTCGATGCCTACTCAGGGTATCATCAAATCAAGATGAAAGAGTCCGACCAGCTCGTGACTTCTTTCATCACACCCTTCGGCATGTACTGCTATGTCACCATGCCGTTCGGTTTAAGGAATGCGGGCGCGACGTACCAACGGTGCATGAACCATGTGTTCGGCGAACACATTGGCCGCACGGTCGAGGCCTACGTCGATGACATCGTAGTCAAGACGAGGAAAGCCTTCGACCACCTTTCCGACCTTGAAACGACATTCCGATGTCTCAAGGCGAAAGGCGTCAAGCTCAATCCCGAAAAGTATGTCTTCGGGGTGCCCCGAGGCATGCTCTTGGGGTTCATCGTCTCCGAGCGGGGCATCGAAGCCAACCCGGAAAAGATCGCAGCCATTACCAGCATGGGGCCCATCAAGGACTTGAAAGGCGTACAAAGGGTCATGGGATGCCTCGCGGCTCTGAGCCGCTTCATCTCACGCCTCGGCGAAAGAGGTCTACCTCTGTACCGCCTCTTAAGGAAGGCCGAGTGCTTCACTTGGACCCCTGAGGCCGAGGAAGCCCTCGGGAACCTGAAGGCGCTCCTCACAAAGGCGCCTATCTTGGTGCCCCCAGCTGCCGAAGAAGTCCTCCTGGTCTACGTCGCCGCGACCACCCAGGTGGTTAGCGCCGCGATTGTGGTCGAGAGGCAAGAAGAGGGGCATGCATTGCCCGTTCAGAGGCCAGTCTACTTCGTCAGCGAGGTACTGTACGAAACCAAGATCCGCTACCCACAAGTTCAGAAGCTGCTGTACGCGGTGATCCTAACGCGATGGAAGCTGCGACACTACTTCGAGTCTCATCCGGTAACTGTGGTGTCATCCTTCCCCCTGGGAGAGATCATCCAGTGCCGAGAGGCCTCGGGTAGGATTGCAAAGTGGGCGGTGGAGATCATGGGCGAGACAATCTCGTTCGCTCCTCGTAAAGCCATTAAGTCCCAGGTCTTGGCGGACTTCGTGGCTGAATGGGTCGACACCTAGCTACCGACGGCTCCGATCCAACTGGAGCTCTGGACCATGTTCTTCGACGGGTCGCTGATGAAGACAGGGGCCGGCGCAGGCCTACTCTTCATCTCACCCCTCGGAAAGCATCTACACTACGTGCTACGCCTCCACTTCCCGGCGTCCAACAATGTGGCCGAATACGAGGCTCTGGTCAACGGGTTGCGGATCGCCATCGAGCTAGGGGTCCGACGCCTCGACGCTCGTGGTGACTCATAGCTCGTCATCGACCAAGTCATGAAGAACTCCCATTGCCGCGACCCGAAGATGGAGGCCTACTGCGATGAGGTTCGGCGCCTAGAAGACAAGTTCTACGGGCTCGAGCTCAGCCACATCGCTCGGCGCTACAACGAGACTGCGGACGAGCTGGCTAAAATAGCCTCGGGGCGAACGACGGTTCCCCTAGACGCCTTCTCCCGAGACCTGCATCAACCCTCTGTCAAGATCGACGACACGTCCGAGCCCGAGGTACCCTCGGCCCAGTCCGAGGCACCCACGGCTCAACCCGAGGCACCCTCAGCTCGACCCGAGGTGCCCTCGGTTCAGTCCGAGGTACCCTCGGGCCCCGAGGGTGAGGCACTGTGCGTCGAGGAGGAGCGAAGCGGGGTCGCGCCTAATCGAAACTGGCAGACCCCGTACCTGCAATATCTCCACCGAGGAGAGCTACCCCTCGACCGAGCCGAGGCTCGGCGGGTAGCGCGGCGCGCCAAGTCGTTCGTCTTGCTGGGAGATGAGAAGGAGCTCTACCACCGCAGCCCCTCAGGCATCCTCCAGCGATGCATCTCCATCGCCGAAGGTCAGGAACTCCTGCGGGAGATACACTCGGGGGCTTGCGGCCATCACGCAGCGCCTCGAGCCCTTGTCGGGAACGCTTTCCGGCAAGGCTTCTACTGGCCGACGGTGGTGGCCGATGCTACCCGAATCGTCCGCACCTGCGAAGGGTGCCAATTCTACGCGAGGCAGACCCATCTGCCCGCTCAGGCTCTGCAGACGATACCCATCACCTGGCCTTTTGCGGTGTGGGGCCTGGACCTCGTCGGCCCCTTGCAGAAGGCACCCGGGGGTTACACGGACCTGCTGGTCGCCATCGACAAATTCTCCAAGTGGATCGAGGTCCGACCCCTGAACAGCATCAGGTCCGAGCAGGCGGTGGCATTCCTCACCAACATCATCCATCGCTTCGGGGTCCCGAACTCCATCATCACCGACAACAGCACCCAGTTCACCGGCAGAAAAGTTCCTGGACTTCTGCGAGGATCACCACATCCGGGTGGACTGGGCCGCCGTGGCTCATCCCATGACGAATGGGTAGGTGGAGCGTGCCAACGGCATGATTCTACAAGGGCTCAAGCCTCGGATCTACAACGACCTCAACAAGTTCGGCAAGCGATGGATGAAGGAACTCCCCTCGGTGGTCTGGAGTCTGAGGACAACGCCGAGCCGAGCCACGGGCTTCACGCCGTTCTTTCTAGTCTATGGGGCCGAAGCCATCTTGCCCACAGACTTAGAATACGGCTCCCCGAGGACGAGGGCCTACACCGACCAAAGCAACCAAGTCAACCGAGAAAACTCGTTGGACCAGCTAGAGGAGGCTCGGCACCGGGCCTTGCTACACTCGGTGCGGTACCAGTAGTCCCTGCGACGCTACCACGCCCGAGGGGTCCGATCCCGAGACCTCCAGGTGGGCGACCTGGTGCTCCGGCTGCGACAAGACGCCCGAGGGCGGCACAAGCTCACGCCTCCCTAGGAGGGGCCATTCGCCATCGCCAAGTTTCTGAAGCCCGAAACATACAAGCTGGCCAACAGCCAAGGCGAGGTCTACGACAACGCCTAGAACATCCAACAGCTACATCGCTTCTACCCTTAAGATGTTTTCAAGTTGATCATATACCTCGCACCCACGCAAAGTTTAGTCATCAAGGAAGGGTCGGCCTCGCCTCGGCAAAGCCCGACCCTCCCTCGGGGGCTAAAAGGGGGGGAACCCCCTCTGCGTTGAAATTTTCCTCGAAAAAAGATCTTTTCTGCCAGGATGTCTTTCGCGCTTTTTGGCTACTTCGAAAGTGGATCCTAAAAACGACGGAGTACACGTAAGCAGCCAAGGCTGACCGAGCCGAGGGACTCCTACGCCTCCGGGATACGGATACCTCACTCATCACCTTCTGCGATAAGTAACTCACGTTCGGATAAGTGATTCTGCGGACCGAACAAGTCTTCACGCTCGAAAGCTCTTCTGCCGAAGCGATCCTTCGAGCCTTCTCGACTGCGTCGGTGACAGAGCCCCATGGACGGGTAAGAGTGCGCGTAAGCGGCAAGGCCGACCAAGCCGAGGGACTCCAACGCCTCCGGGATACGGATACCTCACTCATCACCTTCCGCGAGAAGCAACTCTTGCTCACACAAACATTTCTGTTACCGACAAAACAGTCCAGATGCTCGAAATAAAAGGAAAAGAGACGCAGCTTTACAACACGGCGAGGGTGTGTTTAGGCCTCGGCGGCCGCAGTAAACACACGCTACAAGACAATCCGATCCTGCAGGCTCGGATCTTGACGGCTGAAGGGAGCAGCAGCACCCTTGGCATCGACGACACCTTCGGCGAGGGCCGACCTAGCCTCGGCGGCGACGCGGTCCGAGGATCTCCACTCTGGAGGACGACGTCATCACCACGCCCGGGCCATCGCCGCCAGGGTCTTCTCCGGGAATTCGGTCCGAGCAGGCGGCTCGGTCGGAAACCCCGGGGCCTCGGCCAGTCACCTTCCGAGGACGTCAATCCGGCCCGAGCAGGCGGCTCGGCCGGTCACCCCGGGGCCTCGGCCAGCTGCCCTCCAAGGACGTCAGCCCGACCCGAGGCCTCGGCTGGTCAATTCCGGCGTCGGTCCCGCTAACGGACGACCCGGCCAGGCTCCGGCCAACCAGGTTTCCTTTTCGAGCCAACTCTGCCTCTGTCCATGTTGATGCCGCTACCCCTGGCCTCGGCTCATCAAAGAGCGGCCGAGGGGTTCCTTTAACTAAGTTAGAGAAGCCTCGGACAATAAGGCCGACCGAGCCGAGGAACTCCTACGCCTCCGGGATACGGATACCTCACTCGTCACCTGTACACGGGGCGACTCACGCTTGGTGAAGCGGTTCAGACAACCAACAGGCGAGTCTCAGTGCTCGAAAAGGAGGAAAATACACGGCTCCGTGCCGAAACCACATACATGTTCAGGCCCCGACAGCCACAATGAACAAAAACACTGGCACTCAAGGTGCCATTACAAACGGAACTCCGGTTCCGCCTCCGCAGGTACGAACAACCCCACTCGATGGGGGAGAGGCCTGCGGAGCAACAGAAGATCGACGAACGGCTTGTCGTTGCCCGCCCCAGCCGCGGCGACGACGACGACTTCTGTCCAGGGGGCCGAACAGCAGCAGCGATGACCTCAGGGCGGATGCTGCTGCCAGGAGGCCCCCGCCCGTGCCCAAACTCGAGAGGCAAGGACGGGCAGAAGGCCGTAGAGTTGGAGGTCGGTCCGCGGGTGGCGCCGGCAAACTCGTCGGCGGCGGAACCTCTTCCAGCTGCCGTGGCGGGAGGCGGCACCGGGAGCGGCTCCGAAGCCACTCGGCCCAGCGAGCCGGGCACGGTGCAGGTGTCAGCGCCACGGACGACTCCCGCCCTTCCCCCCGATCACTGAGGGAAGGAGCGGGCCACCGCCCACGCAGGGGCTGACCCCAACTCGGCACACTCCCCTCCCCAGCACTAGTGATGAAAATCCTTGAGGTTGAGGGAGGGACGGAGGCCGCAGCCCGGCTCGCTTTCCCCCACCATCAAACTGGAGGTCACCATCTTGGGTGACCGCCGGCGGAGGGGTGCAGCCGGGCTGCATGATGAAAATCCTTGAAGCCGAACGATGGCTGAAAGGTACCAGCTCCCGCGGAGTTGCGTTCCCCCAACGACGAGGCGGAAAGACGGCGGATCTCCCCCATCCGGGGCCTGGAAGGTGGAAAGACACGATGCATAAGGGAGCGCGAAGACATGGTCGCCCTCCAAGGGGGTCACCCTCCTTTTAAGGGTGGTTCTCCCTACTCGCGTCCCCAGCCGTCATGGGCTGAGTCTTCTCCAACACACTCCAAGGTCCTCCCCTACGGCGCGGAGGCTGGGTCCCACACGTCATGCAAGCCAACTCAGGGCAGAAGAAGCCAAACCGCCGCGCACGGTGTATACAACCGCCCAGCGGTTACAAGCGACCCTCCACTTTTGCCCAGACCAACGGGCGAAAGGGTGGGCGGCCATGCAGGCGGCATGCAACCGCGCCAAGTGGGCGCGCTCCTCCGACTCCCAACACGCCCGGCATGGAGGCCCAGGCCCACGCGTCATGCAACCGGTGCACCGGTTGCTACGTGTGAGTAACTGCATCGCCACCCGCGCCACCACCGCACCTCCTCGACTGCGGAACCAATACCGTGACTCGAGGCGACCCGGCGCGCGACCCAGCAGCGCCAGCCTGGTGCGATGGTCAACACGGCCAAAAGTGGGCCGGCAGTAATGGCGGTGGCAGGCGAGCAGGCGCAGCGGTCGCGTCGTCGGCCAAGCTTACGTCCCATCCGGGGGCAGCGAGAGAACCCTCTCCCACGGCGTGAAGACGACGCGCCCGTGATCCGTTCCTCGAACGGCTCGCGCACGCGCAACGGTCGCCCCTTCAACCACTCGCCCTGTCGCATTAACTCCGTGACGGGACACGCGGCGCCTCTGGCAGGAGAAGCGGGCGACGCTTCCCCTTCGCCAAAATGAATGCGTCCAAAAAGGTACGCCGCGTCGTTCGATTTTGTATCCTTTTCCGTTTTTCCTCTTTCTCTCTCTTGCAACAGGGACCGGGAAAGGGGGACACCCCGAAAAGGATCCTTCCCCGAGAAGGAACCAGGCTCCGAGCCCCCCTACTGATCAGAGGTTTGAAGGCTGGCCCCCCGGAAGGGTTCAACAGCCGCCTCATATCGCGTGGGCCCTACACCCACTACTGGACAGAGGTTCGAAGGCCGGCCCCTCGAAAGGGTTCAACAACCGCCTCAGGCTACTCGGGCTCCGCGCCCAATACTGATCAGGGGTTCGAAGGCTGGCCCCCGAAGGGTTCACAGCCGCCTCAGACGCCGAGCGAGGGATGACCATGGGTACGTTCGATACATAACCAAGGCTCGGGCTGCGCTCCCGAGGTACCCTAGGACATTTCCAAGACCGGCGGGAACGATCTTGTAACAGAATCCCACCAGAGGGAGGCATCGAGCCCTCGGACCCCGTCGCCAGGGGACCGGGTCTGGCAGATCACCCGCAGGTACTTTTGGGCGTGCCTCTGGGCCCCTAGCCGACCCCTAACGAACGGGGCACGGACGTCCACTCGGATTACCCGCTTGCAGCTCATCGGAGACACCATGTTCGGCGCCCATCAAGGGCAACATGGCGCTCTCCCCCCTCCTCCTTGCGGAAAGGCGACGCAGGGGCGTATGTAAAAAAGCCGAGTCTACCCCTGACCGCCCTCTCGCTCTGTGCAGAGGCTCGGGGGCTGCTCTCGCAAACCCGGCACCGGCCGAACCGTTGACAGCGTCAACATACCAGCCCGAGAACTTGGGACCCGACCGTACACCTAGGCTACGGCCAGCTCGCATGAGGGAACGACCAGACCAGCCGAAGCACTACATGAGGCAGTAAGACCTCGAAGGAGTGAAACCACTCCTCCGAGGCCTCGGGGGCTACACCCGGCGGGTGCGCTCGCGCGCACCCACCGGAACAAAACGCAACCGAGAAAGGCTGGTCCCCTTGCAAAAAAGTGCGACGAAAGCCTCCAAGCGAGTGCAAACACTCCCTTCGAGGCTCGGGGGCTACTGTCGGGGACCATAATTAGGGGTACCCTCAAGGCTCCTAATTCTCAGCTGGTAACCCCCATCAGCATGAAGCTGCAAAGGCCTGATGGGTGCGATTAAGTCAGGGATCAGTCCATTCGAGGGACACGATCATGCCTCACCCGAGCCTAGCCTCGGACAAGGGCAGCCGACCCCGGAGGATTTCCGTCTCGCCCGAGGCCCCCCTTCAGCGGTGAACATATTCCCAGCTCGCCCGAGGCCCTGCCTTCACTAAGAAGCAACCCTGACCAAATCGCCGCACCGACCGACCAAGTCGCAGGAGCATTTAATGCAAAGGTGGCCTGACGCCCTTATCCTGGCGCGCACCCCCCGGCCAGCAGAGCCGAAGTGACCGCCGTCACTTTGCCGCGCCACTGACCGGCCTGACAGAAGGACAGCGCCGCCTACGCCACACCGACTGCAGTGCCACTGGACAGAGTAAGACTGACAAGCAGTCAGGCCCTACCGGAGGCACCATAGGAAACTCCGCTTCGCCCGACCCAGGGCTCGGACTCGGGCTAAGTCTCGGAAGACGGCGAACTCCGCCCGACCCAGGGCTCGGACTCGGGCTAAGTCCCGGAAGACGGCGAACTCCGCTCCGCCCGACCCAGGGCTCGGACTCGGGCTAAGTCCCAGAAGATGACGATCTCCACCTCGCCCGACCAGGGCTCGGACTCGGGCTAAGTCCCGGAAGACGACGATCCCCGCCTCGCCCGACCCAGGGCTCGGACTTGGGCTCGGCCCCAGAAGACGACGATCTCCGCCTCGCCCGACCCAGGGCTCGGACTTGGGCTCGGCCCCAGAAGACGGCAATCTCCGCCTCGCCCGACCCAGGGCTCGGACTTGGGCTCGGCCCCAGAAGACGACGATCTCCGCCTCGCCCGACCCAGGGCTCGGACTTGGGCTTGGCCCCAGAAGACGGCAATCTCCGCCTCGCCCGACCCGGGGGCTCGGACTCGACCTTGGCTTCGGAGGAGCTTCCACATCGCCCAACCTAGGGCGTAGACCAGCCACGTCAACAGGAGGCGCCATCATCACCCTACCCCGAGCTGACTCAGGCCGCAGGGAACAAGACCGGTGTCCCATCTGGCTCGCTCCGCCAGATAGGCAATGATGGCGCCCCGCATGCTCTGTGACGACGGCGGCTCTCAGCCCCCTTACGGAAGCCAGAGGACGTCAGCAAGGACTCAACCGCTCCGACAGCTGTCCCTCCGCCAAGCTCCATCGCTCCTTCGACGGCCACGACATCACACCAGCTGGGTGCCAAGATCTCTCCGGCTGCCACAACGGCATGTACCTAGGGCGCTAGCTCACCTCCGCTAGACACGTAGTACCCTGCTACACCCCCCATTGTACACCTGGATCCTCTCCTTACGCCTATAAAAGGGAGGACCAGGGCCCTCTTAGAGAGGGTTGGCCGCGCGGGGACGAGGACGAGAACAGGCGCTCGCTTGGAGCCGCTCGCTCCCTCTCCCGCGTGGACGCTTGTAACCCCCTACTGCAAGCACACCCGACCTGGGCGCGGGACGAACACGAGGGCCGTGGGATTCCCACCTCTCTCACGCCGGTCTCCGGCCGCCTCGCTCTCCCCCCTTCGCGCTCGCCCTCGCGCTCGACCCATCTGGGCTGGGGCACGCGGCGACATTCACTCGTCGGCCCAGGGACCCCCCGGTCTCGGAACGCCGACAGGGCTATAAATACCCCAACCACCCCACCATTCATTGCATCCAAATTTTCCACCTTCCAACACATTACAAGAGCTATAGCATTCAATTCTAGACACAACCAAAGAGATCAAATCCTCTCCCAAGTCGGAATCACTCCAAATCAAATAGTGACTAGAGAGAGTGACACTTGTGTTCATTTGAGCTCTTGCGCTTGGATTGCTTCTTTTCTTTCTCATTCTTTCTTGTGATCAACTCAATTGTAACCAAGGCAAGAGACACCAATTGTGTGGTGGTCCTTGCGGGGACTTAGTGTCCCGTGTGATTGAGAAGAGAAGCTCACTCGGTCTAAGTGACCGTTTGAGAGAGGGAAAGGGTTGAAAGAGACCCGGTCTTTGTGACCACCTCAACGGGGAGTAGGTTTGCAAGAACCGAACCTCGGTAAAACAAATCCTTGTGTCTCACTCTTTATTTGCTTGCAATTTGTTTTCCACCCTCTCTCTCGGACTCACTTATATTTCTAACGCTAACCCGGCTTATAGTTGTGCTTAAGTTTATAAATTTTAGATTCGCCCTATTCACCCCCCCTCTAGGCGACTTTCAATTGGTATCGGAGCCTGGTGCTTCATTAGAGCCTAACCGCTCGAAGTGATGTCGGGAGATCACGCCAAGAAGGAGATGGTGACCGGCGACAAGCCCGCCACAAGCCACGGGAAGGCTCCATCGGGAGAGTCCCGCAACAAGGGGAAGGATAAGGAATCCTCCTCACAAAAGCGCATCGGAGTGGCGACAAGAAAAAGAAGATGAGGAAAGTTGTCTACTACGAGACTGATTCTTCATCGCCATCCACCTCCGGCTCCGACGCGCCGTCCATAACTTCTAAGCGCCATGAGCGCAAGAAGTATAGTAAGATTCCCCTACGCTACCCTCGTATTTCAATGCGTACTCCTTTACTTTCCATTCCACTAGGCAAACCACCGGTTTTTGACGGTGAAGATTATAATATGTGGAGTGACAAAATGAGGCATCATCTAACCTCACTCCACACTAGCATTTGGAACGTTGTTGAGTTTGGTGTACAGGTACCATCCGTAGGGGATGAGGACTACGATTCGACGAAGTGGCCCAAATTCAACACTTCAACTCCCAAGCCACTACTATACTCCTCGCCTCTCTAAGTCGAGAGGAGTATAATAAGGTGCAAGGGTTGAAGAGTGCAAAGGAAATTTGGGACGTGCTCAAGACCGCGCACGAAGGAGACGAGGTGACCAAGATCAGCAAGCGGGAGACGATCGAGGGGGAGCTCGATCGCTTCATGCTTCACCAAGGAGAGGATCCGCAAGCCATGTACAACCGCTTGAAGACCTTGGTGAACCAAGTGCGCAACCTTGGGAGCACCAAATGGGATGACCATGAGATGGTCATGGTTATTCTAAGATCCCTCGTTTTTCTTAACCCTACGCAAGTTCAATTAATTCGAGGTGATCCTAGATACACGCTAATGTCTCACGAGGAGGTTATAGGGAAGTTTGTGAGCTTTGAGCTAATGATTAAAGGCTCAAAGAAAATCATCGAGCAAGGCACCTCTTCCACGCTCGAGGCACAACCCGTCGCATTCAAGGCAACAGAGGAGAAAAAGGAAGAGTCTACATCAAGTAGGCTCCCCAACGACGCCTCAAAGCTCGACAATGAGGAGATGGCTTTAATCATCAAAAGCTTTCGATAAATCCTCAAGCAAAGGAGGGGGAAGGACTACAAGCCCCGCTCCAAGAAGGTTTGCTACAAGTGTGGTAAGCCTGGTCACTTTATAGCAAAATGTCCTATTTCTAGTGACAGTAACAGGGGCGACAACAAGAAGGGGAGAAGAAAGGAGAAGAAGAGATACCATAAGAAGAAGGGCGGCGATGCCCATGTTTGCCGGGAGTGGGACTCCGATGAGAGCTCCACCGACTCCTCCTCCGACGAGGATGCCGCCAACATCGCCGTCAACAAGGGACTCCTCTTCCCAAACGTCGGCCACAAGTGCCTCATGGCAAAGGACGGCAAAAAAGAAGAAGGTTAAATCTAAATCCTCCACTAAATATGCCATCTCTAGTGATGAGGCTAATTCTAGTGATGATGAGGATAATTTGTTTACTCTTTTTGCCAACCTTAACATGCAACAAAAGGAGAAGTTAAATGAATTGATTAGCACTATTCATGATAAGGATGATCTCTTGGATAGCCAAGAGGACTTCCTAATTAAGGAAAATAAGAAGCATGTTAAGGTTAAGAATGCTTATGCTCTAGAGATGGAAAAATGTGACAAATTAACTAGTGAGCTAAGCACTTGCCATGATTTGATTGCCAACCTTAGGAATGAGAATGCTAGATTAATTGCTATGGTTGATGCTAATGTTTGTGTTGATTCAATTTCCAATCTTAGAAATGATAATACTAGTTTACTTGCTAAGATTGAAAAATTGAATACCTCTCTTGCTAGCCTTAGGATTGAAAATCAAAAATTGATTACTAAGGCCAAAGACTTAGATGTTTGCAATGCTTCCATTTCCGATCTTAGAAGTGAAAATGATATTTTACATGCTAAGATTGTTGAACTAAAAACTTGCAAACCCTCTACATCTACCGTTGAGCATGTTTCTATTTGCACTAGATGTAGAGATGTTGACATTGATGCTATTCATGATCATATGGATTTAATTAAATAACAAAATGATCATATAGCAAAATTAGATGCTAAAATTGCCGAGCATGAGCTAGATAATGAAAAATTTAAATTTGCTCGTAGTATGCTTTATAGTGGGAGACGCCCTGGCATCAAGGATGGCATTGGCTTCCAAAAGGGGGACAATGTCAAACTTAATGCCCCTCCTAAAAGATTATCAAACTTTGTTAAGGGCAAGGCTCCCATGCCTCAGGATAACGAGGGCTACATTTTGTACCCTACCGGTTATCCTGAGCATAAGATTAGGAGAATTCATTCTAGGAAGTCTCACTCTGGTCCTAATCATGCTTTTATGTATAAGAGTGAGACATCTAGTTCTAGGCAATCAACCCATGTTAAATTGCCTAAGAAGAGAACTCCTAGTGCATCAAATGAACCTAGTATTTCATTTAAAACCTTTGATGCATCTTATGTTTTGACTAACAAATCCGGCAAGGTAGTTGCCAAGTATGTTGGGGACAAACACAAGGGATCAAAGACTTGTGTTTGGGTACCCAAAGTTATTGTCCCTAATGTCAAAGGACCCAAAACTGTTTGGGTACCTAAAATCAAGAACTAAACTTGTTTTGTAGGTTTATGCATCCGGGGGCTCAAGTTGGATCATTGACAGCGGGTGCACAAACCATATGACTGGGGAGAAAAGGATGTTCTCCTTTTACGAGAAAAACCAAGATCCCCAACGAGCTATCACATTCGGGGATGGAAATCAAGGCTTGGTCAAAGGATTGGGTAAAATTGCTATATCACCTGACCATTCTATTTCCAATGTTTTTCTTGTAGATTATTTAGATTACAACTTGCTCTTTGTTTCCCAATTATGTAAAATGGGCTACAACTGTCTTTTTACGGATACAGGTGTTACTGTCTTTAGAAGAAGTGATGATTCAGTAGCTTTTAAGGGAGTATTAGAGGGTCAGCTATACCTAGTTGATTTCAATAGAGCTGAACTCGATACTTGCTTAATCGCTAAGAATAACATGGGTTGGCTCTGGCATCGCCGACTAGCCCATGTTGGGATGAAGAATCTTCACAAGCTTCTGAAGGGAGAGCACATTTTGGGACTAACAAATGTGCATTTTGAGAAAGACAGGATCTGTAGCGCATGCCAAGCAGGGAAGCAAGTTGGTGTTCATCATCCACATAAGAACATCTTGACGACTGACAGGCCACTTGAGCTCCTCCACATGGACCTATTCGGCCCGATCGCTTACATAAGCATTGGCAGGAGTAAGTACTGTCTAGTTATTGTGGATGACTATTCTCGCTTCACTTGGGTATTCTTTTTATAGGAAAAATCTCAAACCCAAGAGACCTTAAAGGGATTCTTGAGACGGGCTCAAAATGAGTTCGGCTTGAAGATCAAGAAAATAAGAAGCGATAATGGGATGGAGTTCAAGAATTCACAAATTGAAGGCTTCCTTGAGGAGGAGGGCATCAAGCATGAGTTCTCTTCTTCCTACATGCCACAACAAAATGGTGTAGTGGAGAGGAAGAATAGAACTCTATTGGACATGGCAAGAACCATGCTTGATGAGTACAAGACTTCGGATCGGTTTTGGGCCGAGGCGGTCAACACTGCTTGCTACGCCATCAACCGGTTGTATCTACACCGAATCCTCAAGAAGACATCCTACGAACTCCTCACTGGTAAAAAGCCAAATGTTTCATATTTTAGAGTCTTTGGTAGCAAATGTTTTATACTTGTCAAAAGAGGTAGAAAATCCAAATTTGCTCCTAAGGCTGTAGAAGGCTTTTTACTAGGATATGATTCAAACACAAGGGCATATAGAGTCTTTAACAAGTCCACTGGACTAGTTGAAGTTTCTTGTGATATTGTGTTTGATGAGACTAACGGCTCTCAAGTAGAGCAAGTTGATCTTGATGAATTAGATGATGAAGAGGCTCCATGCATTGCACTAAGGAACATGTCCATTGGGGATGTGTGTCCTAAGGAATCCGAAGAGCCCATTCAAGCACAAGATCAACCATCCTCCTCCATGCAAGCATCTCCACTAACTCAAGATGGGGATGAAGCTCAAGATGATGAAGAAGAAGATCAAGAAGATGAGCCACCTCAAGAAGACGGCAATAATCAAGGGGGAGATGCAAATGATCAAGACAATGAGGATGAGCAAGTTCCAAGGCCGCCACACCCAAGAGTCCACCAAGCAATCCAACGAGATCACCTCGTGAACACTATCCTCGGCGACATCCATAAGGGGGTAACCACTAGATCTCGTGTTGCACATTTTTGTGAGCATTACTCTTTTGTTTCCTCTATTGAGCCACACAGGGTAGAGGAAGCACTTCGAGATTCAGATTGGGTGATGGCGATGCAAGAGGAGCTCAACAACTTCACAAGGAATGAGGTATGGCATTTAGTTCCACGTCCTAACCAAAATGTTGTAGGAACCAAGTGGGTCTTCCGCAACAAACAAGACGAGCATGGTGTGGTGACAAGGAACAAAGCCCGACTTGTGGCCAAGGGATATTCACAAGTCGAAGGTTTGGATTTCGGTGAAACCTATGCACCCGTAGCTAGGCTTGAGTCAATTCGCATTTTACTGACCTATGCTACTTACCATGGCTTCAAGCTTTATCAAATGGACGTGAAAAGTGCCTTCCTCAATGGACCAATCAAGGAAGAGGTCTATGTTGAGCAACCTCACGACTTTGAAGACAGTGAGTATCCTAATCATGTTTATAGACTCTCTAAGGCGCTTTATGGGCTCAAGCAAGCCCCAAGAGCATGGTATGAATGCCTAAGAGATTTTCTTATTTCTAATGGCTTCAAAGTCGGAAAAGCCGATCCTACACTCTTTACTAAAACACTTGAAAATGATTTGTTTGTATGCCAAATTTATGTTGATGATATCATATTTGGGTCTACTAACGAATCTACATGTGAAGAGTTTAGTAGGATCATGACACAAAAAATCGAGATGTCTATGATGGGGGAGTTGAAGTATTTCCTAGGATTCCAAGTCAAGCAACTCCAAGAGGGCACCTTCATTAGCCAAACCAAGTACATTCAAGACATTCTAACCAAGTTTGGGATGAAGGACGCCAAGCCCATCAAGACACCCATGGGAACTAATGGGCATCTCGACCTCGACACGGGAGGTAAATCCGTAGATCAAAAGGTATACCGGTCGATGATAGGTTCCTTACTCTATTTATGTGCTTCACGACCGGATATTATGCTTTCCGTATGTATGTGTGCAAGATTCCAAGTGGATCCTAAGGAAGCTCACCTTAGGGCCGTAAAACGAATCTTGAGATATTTAGTTTATACTCCTAAGTTTGGCCTTTGGTACCCTAGGGGATCCACATTTGATTTAATCCGATGCCGATTGGACAGGGTGTAAAATTAATAGAAAGAGCACATCGGGGACTTGCCAGTTCTTGGGAAGATCTCTGGTGTCTTGGGCTTCAAAGAAGCAAAATTCTGTGGCTCTTTCAACCGCCGAAGCAGAGTACCGCAGGCCATTGTTGCGCGCAATTGCTTTGGATGAGGCAAACCCTTAGGGACTATGGTTACAAATTAACCAAAGTTCCTCTTCTATGTGATAATGAGAGTGCAATCCACATGGCGGATAATCCCGTTGAGCATAGCCGCACTAAACACATAGCCATTCGGTATCATTTTCTAAGGGATCACCAACAAAAGGGGGATATCGAGATTGCATATGTTAGCACCAAAGAACAATTAGCCGATATCTTTACCAAGCCATTGGATGAACAAACCTTTACCAAACTTAGGCATGAGCTAAATATTCTTGATTCTAGGAATTTTTATTGATGTTTTGCACACATAGTTCATATATATACCTTTGATCATCTCTTTCATGTGCTATGACTAATGTGTTCTTTCAAGTCCATTTCATGATAAGTCATAGATTGAAAGGGAAAAGGAGTCTTCGGCGAAGACAAGGCTTCCACTCCGCTCCATCGAATCATGCATCCTTCGCCATCGCTCCGCACTAACTCTCCAACTTTGGTATAATCTTCACTCCTCTACTTCCGTCCAAAGGGGGAGAGAGTAGTTTAAGAGGGCTTATATTTCACTCAAGCATCCGTTTTTGGCGATTCATGCCAAAGGGGGAGAGAGTATTAGCCCAAAGCAAAAGGACCGCACCACCACCAATTTCAAAAAATGTAGTCTTTTAATTGATGTTAAAAGATGTTTTTCAATTGGTATCTTATTTTGATATAATTTCAAATTGATATACCATCTTCAAAATTAATATCTAAAACCCTCTTGAACACTAAGAGGAGGATTTCATTAAGGGGGAGTTTTGTTTAGTCAAAGAAAAGCATTTGAACCAAGGAGAGAAAATTTCAAAACTTGAAAATGCTTCTCAAAAATCTTATTCATTTACCTTTGACTATTTGCAAAAGAACTTTGAAAAGAATTTCCAAAACATTTTGCAAAACAAAACATGTGGTGCAAGCGTGGTCCAAAATGTTAATAAGAAGAAAAGCCATCCATGCGCATCTAGTAAGTAATATTTATTGGTTTCATTCCAAGCAACCTTTGCACTTACATTATGCAAACTAGTTCAATTCTGCACTTCCATGTTTGCTTTGGTTTGTGTTGGCATCAATCACCAAAAAGGGGGAGATTGAAAGGGAAATAGGCTTACACCTTTTCCTAATTGATTTTGGTGGTTGAATTGCCCAACACAAATAATTGGACTAACTAGTTTGCTCTAGATTATAAGTTTTACAGGTGCCAAAGGTTCACAATAGACCAATAAAATGACCAAGGAAGGGTTCAAACAAAGAGAGCAAAAGACAGCCGAAGTGTGCCCTGGTCTGGCGCACCGGACAGTGTCCGGTGCACCAGGTAACTCAGCTCCAAACTCGTCACCTTCGGGAAAATCAGAGGGCGCTCCGCTATAATTCACCGGACTGTCCGGTGAGGCACCGGACAGTGTCCGGTGGCGCACCGGACTGCCCGGTGTGCCAGCGGAGCAACGGCTACTTCAGCGCCAACGGTCGACTGCAACCGCATTCAATGCGCTACAGTGCGCGCCAGAGTCAGAGCAGCGTCAGAAGGCGCACCAGACAGTCTACAGTACTTGTCCGGTGCACCACCGGACAGCCAGAAAACCCCATCTGTCAGAGCTCCACGGTCGAACCCTAACGGCTAGGTAACGTGGCTGGCACACCGGACAGTGTCCGGTGGTGCACCGGTGTAACACCCCTGGTGTTACTATAACTAAAACTTGAGCATGACATCATAAGCATTGGCATTGCATATGTTTGACACACCTAGAGTGCATTCACTAGGCAAAAACTTCAAACAAGTTGTATTGTTTTAATGTTTTACAAATAGGACCCTGGTTAGGGAACTTAACCCTAAATAGAGATTAAAGGGGTAAAACTTAACCCAAATGAGAAAAACCTTAAGGCTTTTGGGAAAAGTCATAAAATATCCCCAAAAACCAAGTTGAATCACATTTATACCCTTGGGATACTAAAAACACTAATCAGAACCCTGGAAAACCCTAAAACCAAACCCTAGGGACCTAAGTGCAAAATCAGTCCACTTTTGGGCTAAAGTGCAAAAATCAAGTCAAATAGGTTTCTTAAGTCCCTTGGTTCACAAATGTGTGGGCTTGAAAGCCAAACCCAAGGTTTTGGACTTAAATGCAAAATGGACCTCATTTGAGTTTTATTCTAAGTCTGAAAATCAGAGAATGGGCTCAACTTTGGGGCTTTGAAACTTACAAAGTATAGGGTTTTTGCCCTAGGTCACCACATCAAAGTTGAAGACCAATTATAGGAGAACAACTTTGCTAAAGAGTGTGAGCTCAGTTGTTAAGAAGAATTTAGGGATAATCAAGCCAGAAAACTGGCTGTCAGGTTGTTTGGTCTGAAATTCAGACTAACCGAAGACTGACATCCACTTCTAGCTCAATTTTGAGCATGATCCAGTGCTCAACTAAGTCGCATCCCTATAGTCGATTTGTAGCTGGTATGTAGCACTACAACTTTGATGCAGTGACTTGGGGATGTTGCCACAAGAATTTGGAAGAAAACTGACCCTAAACATCGCCTGTCAGGTGCACTGAAGGGGTGCTTCCATGGTACAGTGCCTGTTAACTGAAGAAGATCTTCCCCGTGCTCGTCGCCGATAGCCGTCGCCGTCGATCGTCGCTCGCCGAGATTCGTGCTCAGTGATCACCAGATAAGTTTGGCAAGGTAAAGGTCCTCGCCGCTGGTGAGCTGGAGGCCACCCGGTCAGCCGCGGTACTCTTCCCCCTTACTCATCGGACGATCGGGATAAGAGCTCGCCGCCGTTGGACGATTACCACCGTGCGCCGCGTGGCTTAGCTTTTCCATCGTGCCGTCATGACTCCCCTGGACCATCCCATCGTCGCCGGAGTAACCGCCACGATGGTGGACACGTATTCACCACGCCCGGTGTTTCTTCTCCACCTCCAACCGCCGCGCGTCCTCCTCAAATTCACCGGCCACCGCCCTTGGAGCCTATAAATTGAGGGCGGGGATAGTTGCGCCATATAATCGTGAAGCTGTAGCACCCGCTCCCACCCTCGATCGTCCACCAGCACGCCCGAATTGCGCATTTCCCCCAAATCCATTTTCCGCTGTCGTGAATCAAGCTCGTCGTGGTCAGCCCGTTTCAGGTCCGATCTCACCCTCGGTTCCCTTGTTTCAACGTCCTTGCTTCCTCTTGATGCTTACCGAACCATTGAATCGAGTTAGACCGCCATGAATCGATGGGAACGCACGCCTCCGTCCGCAATTCTCTCGGTCACCGTGGCCAGAGCTCCATAGTTCACCAATAGTGCAATTAAGTTGGGGGAAACATTCTTGGGGACTCGGATTTGGTCTCGGCCGAAGCTTAGCACCTGTCTTAGCCCCAATCGGCCGGCGTAGATGCTCGCCGGAGCGCGGCGGTGCGCGAGCGCCGTCGGGGACTTGAAACACAGAATAGATAGAAACCAGAGGGTCTTTTTGTGAAGTGTCAGTGACTTAGAAAAACAGTAACCGAACCTATCTCCAGTTAGCCAAAACGCCGAGGGCCTCTGCGCAAGTTTGCCTCGCGGGCGCGGGCGCGCGCGCGATTTCGCGCGGATCTGGGCCGTCTGGGCTGGTTTCAGCCCGTTACTATTGAAGCTTTTTCTTTTTCTTTTTCCGCAGAGCTTTAGAAATATGTAGAAAAATGTAGAAAAATGCTAAAATTGTGAAACCAATTTTCCTAGACTCCTTATTTTCCCTAGAATTTAATAAAAATAAACTCATGATTTTTAGATCAAATAGGGAATGTTAGGGTATTTAAAATAGCCTAAACCATTGGTTCTGGATTTTTAGAAAATAAATAATAAGTCCAAAATTTCCCAAACTTTTTATGTGAGCTTTTCACATTATTTAGAAGCCATGGGTAGAGCTTGGTTTGATTTGAACATTGTTTGATAACTAGAACCCAAAACCACCCCCCCTGCTCCATGAACTCCTTTACTGACTCCGGAAATCCTAGGTTCTCGGAGTACCGTGAAGGAAAGTTGTACTCAAGACTTAGATAATAAGTTTATATTATCTTTGCATCCTCATGAGCATCCCATGACATCCATTCTTATGCATGTATATGGTTATGTTAGAGCACGAAGAAGAAGAAGTCTCTGAAGAAGGGATACCACCAACCTCTGATCCTCAAGCAGGCAACTGCTTTTATTTCGATATTTGTGGATCCGAGCAGGACTCACCTGATAACAAAGGCAAGCCCCGGTGCATTTGCCACCTTCCTTGATGTTTTTAAAATCTTTCTCACTTGCTTGCTGCATTAGGTGATAGGAGTTGATTGATTAAACAATTCCTGCATTACCTTCCTTGATCTTGATTACCCTCCTTGAAACCCTGTTTTTACAAAAAGGTTTTACTATGCTTAGTATTGCTTTAGAAAAACAAAAGGATTTGTTTTACAAAAGATGTTTGGCAAAGTGGGAGGGATGTTTTCGAAAATAAAACTTGATGGTGAATCCATCATGGCCATGATGGATTCAACATCGGAAAAGATGTACCTCTGCCAGGTACCAAGTTTTTGGGTTAAAAAGATTAAGCTGAGACCGGGCGGGTGACTTGCACGAGAAGAGAGTCTCGGTGTAGTGTCTCCGTCTGAGTCGATTAAGGACCTTGTCGATGTAGGCTTGATGATCGAGGACCCTTTAACTGGTCACATGCCTCGTCATGGGTAAGCCTTGCCTCGGGCAGACTAAGGCCGGAATAAGATAACACAAAATGGGAGTGGAGCGGTGGCGAGAGTAGCGTGTACCCTCCGTGGCAAGAGGCTGGACGGTGGTGTATCTGTGCTCTCGGTTTGCGTGAACCTGATCCGGTCTTAAGAACCCCGGTGGCGGGTTGACATATGCAAGGGTTAAGTGCTACATATGTCGTGTGATTGGAGATCCTCAGCTGAGTATAATCGATTCGGATCGCCGTACCTTCGCGGTTATGAAGACTTGGTCACTGCCCTACACGTAGCATTCCACTAAAGATGATGGGCTTTTGTTTAAGAAATTGGCTAGTGCAGGACCAGTGATTGAACTAGAATAGAAAGAACTCTAGTGCAGGTAATTTTACTTAACTTGACAAATAAAATTGGATTTTAAGGATCCACTTTAGTAAGCATTTCTGCAAAACAGAGTCTTTGATTACTGAAAAGCCTTACCTTGACTCCCATATAACCAGCATACCCTTGAGAGTCTTTTCCTTAGACGGGTAAGACTTGCTGAGTAATTCCATACTCAGGGTTTATCCCTTTGTTGTTTTTAGGTGGGGAAGTAGCAGACTTTTGCTGCTTCTGTACCAAGGTGGTTCCCAAAGAAGAAAAACAAGACTGAAGCGCGGGAGGACTCGGTCCTCCACATAGGATCTTTTGTTTATAGCCTCTCGGGAGAAGTTTGTGTCTTCCTTGGTTTGTATAATATTACTATTCTGCACTCACTTTTAGACTGGTCTGTAATAAAATAACTCGAGCTTGCTTTTGAAATAAATGTAAGTTTATGTAATTCGCTTCCGCATATCTTTATCTCCGATGGTCTGTAATGTCTGCAAGACGGGTGAAACGTTCCTGGTAAGGTCGGAAAGATACCGAGCTTGTCAAGTGACTTAGGAACATCTACAGGGTGTCTGATGTCTGTTAGACAAGGACAATTGTAGGATTTTCACAACTGGTATCGGAGCGTAGCCCTTCTTTGCAGATATTATAAGGCATCTTCAAAAAGATTTTCAAAAGTCTTACCTAAAGATTCTTTTCTCTTCTTACCTAAGTATTCTGAAGAGTTTATCTTAAAGACCAGATAGGAAGAGTGCAATGTATAGAAGGTTGAATCGACTAAGGTTGATTCTGTACTTATTCATGCATCATGCTAAGAATTATGCTAATAAATTTTCCCCTTAGAAAGATGCCTCCACGCACAAGGCTAACGGCACGTAAGTCAACGGGACCAATTGGAGTACCCCGGCATCAACTAGCCCCTCGACACGAAAGCAGTAGCAGCGGAAGTAATGACCCTATAGGAGACCTGGAAGCTGAAGTAAGTCGACTTCAAGCAACGCTGCAGCACAGGACCAATGCTTGGATTGCAGACGGAGATAGAATCAATGAACTAAGAAGGGACATCCGTCACCTGCAGGATCAGCTGGCTGATCGGGACTTAGCACTTGACTGGGCAGTACAGTCTCGTATGTTGGCATGTGCTAAGGAAGCGAGGGCTCAGGCCCGAATTAAAGAACTTAGCTCAGCTGTCGACAACCTGCAGGTCTACTGCAATACGTTGCATGAGGAAGTCCATGTGTTATACTCACAATTACACCCTAGTGAGCCTGCACACTCTGCTGAGGCGGAAGCCGGACCCTCTCACGTTGCGGGGCGCGCGCTGGGTGGGGAGTTAGACCTGTTTGAACCCCCTCCTTCTTTGAGGTTGGTTGACGTCTGGACTCCCACACCTGATGATGAGGCCGCCAAAAGCAACGGAAAGCAGGACTAATGATGTAATAAAAGTAGAGTAGTGTATTGTAGGGTGAACTGTTGTATAATAGGTTGAACTTTTGTAAAATGGGTAATGTATCCTGTTATGTAGTGTCGAGTCTGTATCATTACTCTTTATAGTAATGTAAAATGGAAGGTTTTCTTTGGCACATTATGTTTATTCAAATGTTTTTGCCTCAGATGCCGACCAGGACTCGCGGACAGGACGCAGCCGGAACATCTGGGGGTCGGGATGTCACCCCGAATCCACCTCCAGTTCCACCCACGCTAGCCGAGGCAATTGCTGCCTTGATGAATGCCACCGCCGACAATACCCGCTTCCTTAGGGAAATGGCGGGTCAGCAGCAGTTCCAGCAACAAGCAGGAAGAGGTTTCCAGCAAGGTCCCCGTGAAACTACTTATCTGGACTTCTCCGAAACTCGTCCACCTCTATTCACCAAAGCAGAAGATCCGCTCGAAGCTGACGAGTGGATACGAGTTATTAAACAGAAGTTTGGTCTTCTTCGTTGTTCTGAAACGCAGAAGCCATTGTTTGCGGCACAGCAACTCCGAGGCCCTGCCAGTACTTGGTGGGGAAACTTTGTGGCTATCCAACCTGACAACCATCAAATTACATGGAACGAATTTAAAGCAGCCTTCCGCGAGCACTATATACCAGAGGGAGTGCTGCATATGAAACAAGAAGAGTTCATGAAACTGAAACAAGGGGGAGATACTGTTACTCAGTATCTCAACAAGTTCAATCACCTGTCACAATATGCAATTGATCAGGTGAATACTGATTTGAAGAAAAGGAACTGTTTTATGAGAGGTCTAAATGACCGGTTGCAACGAAAAATGGCCACCTGTATTGATCTCACATATGGAAAGGCTGTCAGTATAGCCTTATCTGTGGAGGCAAAATACACAAGTTCTGGAAAGAATAAGGGATTCAGTGGTGAGAGGCCTAATCAGGGCCAGGCGAAAAGGCAACGGTTCGTCATCCGGCCTTCTAGCCAAAACCAAACTTTTTCTCGTCCACCAGCATTCCCTTTCAAACAGCCCATAATTATTCGTCCCAACAAAGCCCCTACTGCCCCAAGTCAGCCGGGTGCCCCAGGCACTCGATTCCCTGCTCTGCCAAGTTCTTCAACTGGATGTTTTAACTGTGGCAAGTCTGGGCATTTTATTAAAGATTGCCCCTATCCTAGGCAAAATCAGGCTAATAATCAGCAAGGATCGGGGAATTCAGCTCCAGGCAAGGGAAGTACTTCGGGCAAGAATATCAAGAAGACGGGACGAATATACTATACGCAAGTGGCCACTACGCCGGAGGGAGAGCCGGTAATGATGGGTACGTTCCTCGTGGCTAATCATCCTGCAATAATTCTTTTTGATTCTGGTGCTTCGCATACCTTCATTAGCAAGACATTTGTGGAGCAACATCACATTGCATGTCATGAATCAAAAGAGGGATTTAAAATTCATTCACCTGGGGGACATATTTTTACTAGAGAAGTGGCCTATGAAGTGCCAGTAACAATGGCCGGACGGAACTTTCCTGCTAACATGATTGTTCTGAAAGGCCAGGATATAGATGTAATTTTGGGTATGAATTGGTTAACTCAACACAAGGCAATACTCAACACTGAACTCAGAACCGTCAGGTTGAGCTATAATCAAGAAGAAATTCTTTTGTCTCTCCCCAAAACCAATCCAGCCAAAGCTTCTAGGATATTTGAAGCCATTGTACCGGAAATCAAGAACATTCCGGTAGTATGTGAGTTTCCAGATGTATTTCCGGAAGATTTGCCTGGACTGCCCCCTGAAATAGATGTAGAATTTGTAATTGAGTTAAAGCCCGGTACGGCTCCCATCTCCCGAAGATCGTACCGTATGCCCCCTAATGAGTTAGCAGAACTGAAGATTCAATTACAAGATCTACTGAATAAGGGATTTATCCGGCCAAGCTCGTCCCCATGGGGTTGTCCCGCCATTTTTGTTAAGAAGAAGGATCAAACCCTACGAATGTGCGTGGACTATCGGCCCCTGAATGAGGTCACCATTAAGAATAAGTACCCTCTTCCAAGGATCGACATCTTATTTGATCAACTGACTGGGGCGAGGGTATTTTCCAAAATTGATCTCAGGTCGGGCTATCATCAAATCCGTATTCGGCCCGAGGATATACCGAAGACCGCATTTACTACGCGGTATGGATTGTTTGAATACTTGGTAATGTCTTTCGGGCTCACCAATGCTCCTGCCCACTTCACCTATTTGATGAACTCGGTGTTCATGCCCGAGTTGGACAAGTTCGTGGTGGTTTTCATCGACGATATTTTGATATACTCTAAAAATGAAGAGGAGCATGCTCAGCATCTACGGATTGTATTGACGCGCCTGAGGGAACATCAGCTATATGCCAAGTTCAGCAAGTGCGCGTTCTGGCTGGAGGAAATTCAATTTTTGGGGCACGTGTTATCAGCTAAAGGAATTGCGGTAGATCCTAGCAAGGTCAAGGATATTCTGGAGTGGAAACCTCCAACCACTGTTCACCAAGTCCGGAGTTTTCTTGGACTAGCTGGGTATTATCGCAGATTCATCCCCGATTTTTCTAAGCTTGTGAAGCCAATCACAAGTTTGTTGAAGAATGACATTAAGTTCAATTGGTCTTCTAAGTGTAATGAAGCCTTTGAGCAATTGAAGACATTATTAACCACTGCTCCGGTATTGGCTCAACCGGACATCACTAAGCCTTTTGATGTATATTGTGATGCGTCAGGCAGTGGACTCGGCTGTGTGCTGATGCAAGAGGGCCGAGTAATTGCGTATGCTTCAAGGCAGCTGCGCCGACATGAGGAGCATTATCCAACTCATGATCTGGAGTTAGCTGCTGTGGTTCATGCCCTGAAAATATGGCGTCACTATCTGCTGGGAAATATTTGTCACATATATACAGATCATAAAAGTTTGAAGTACATCTTCACCCAGTCAGAGTTAAATATGAGGCAAAGACGATGGCTTGAGCTCATTAAAGACTATGATCTGGAGATCCATTATCACCCAGGCAAGGCCAATGTGGTGGCAGATGCATTGAGTCGTAAGACTTCCTGCCACTGTCTTATGACAAAGACCTCCGAGAACACCTTATGTCAAGAAATGGAGAAGTTAAACCTGGGGATAATCCAGCAAGGGACTCTGAATCAACTAAAGCTTGAGTCAACCATTTTGCAAAGGATAATTGATGCTCAAAAGGATAATCTGGGCATGAAGCACATACGAGAGAAGATAAGGGCTGGAACAGCCAAATGTTTCAAGGAAGACGATCAAGGTGTGTTATGGTTTAACAACCGCATAGTAGTGCCGAAGAGTGAAGAACTCCGCCAGCAAATCTTAGATGAAGTGCATCTTAGTCGCTATTCTATTCATCCGGGAAGCACTAAGATGTACCAAGATTTAAAGCAACATTACTGGTGGACGAAGATGAAGATTGAAATTGCACGCTATGTGGCTAAGTGTGACACTTGCAGACGTGTCAAAGCCATACACATGAAAACTGCTGGTCCATTGCAATCTTTGCCAATCCCAACATGGAAATGGGAAGACATTAGCATGGACTTTATTGTGGGATTGCCCAGAACCGCAAAAGGGTATGACTCTATTTGGGTTATCATTGATCGACTCACAAAGATCGCCCACTTCCTCCCTGTCAAAGTAAAATATCCCGTCATTACCTATACGGAGTTATACATTGCCCGTATTCTCAGTTTGCATGGTGTTCCAAAGACCATAGTGTCGGATCGTGGATCTCAGTTCGTATCCAAATTTTGGGAAGAACTTCATAAATCCTTGGGTACTAAGTTACTCCACAGTTCGGCCTATCATCCTCAAACCAGTGGACAGACTGAGAGAGTGAATCAGATACTCGAGGATATGCTGCGGGCATGTGTTCTAGACTTCTCGCAAAAATGGGATGAATGTTTGCCCTTAGCGGAGTTTTCATACAATAACAGTTATCAGGAAAGTATCAAGATGGCACCTTTTGAAGCTTTATATGGGCGACGGTGTCGAACTCCACTAAATTGGTCTGAACCTGGAGAAAGATGCTTCTTTAGGCCTGATATGGTGAAAGAGGCCGAGGATAAGGTTCAGAAAATTATTTATAATATGAAGAAGGCACAAGCTCGTCAGAAGAGTTATGCAGACACACGGCGAATGCCCTTATATTTTCTGGAAGGAGACTACGTTTACCTGAAGATCTCACCAATGAAAGGCGTATCGCGTTTTGGGGTTAAAGGAAAACTTGCACCCAGGTACATTGGTCCATTCCTGGTACTTGAGCAATGTGGACCAGTGGCATACCGACTTCAGCTCCCCGAAACATTGTCTGCTGTACATAATGTGTTCCATGTATCGCAATTGAAGAAGTCTCTACGGGTTCCCGATCGAACCGTTGAAGTGACTGATGTTGTCCTGGAACCAGATTTAACGTACTCGGAACATCCCATTCGAGTTCTGGATCAAAAGGACAGGGTTACCCGGAGAAAGACTCTCAAGTTTTATAAGATACAGTGGAACCAGCATTCGGAAGATGAGGCTACATGGGAATCCCAAGACTTCTTAGATAAGAATTTCCCAGGCTTTCTAGCCTCTTGTAAGTTGTAAAGTTTGTATAGCTGTGTAGTAAAGGAATGAACCCCCACACCACCCTTGCCTTGTACCAAAAATAAGGAAATAAAAATGTGACACATTTCCTTTTCCATTACTCACCCTAGAACTTTAAATCTCGGGACGAGATTCTTTTATGGGGAGAAGGATGTAACACCCCTGGTGTTACTATAACTAAAACTTGAGCATGACATCATAAGCATTGGCATTGCATATGTTTGACACACCTAGAGTGCATTCACTAGGCAAAAATTTCAAACAAGTTGTATTGTTTTAATGTTTTACAAATAGGACCCTGGTTAGGGAACTTAACCCTAAATAGAGATTAAAGGGGTAAAACTTAACCCAAATGAGAAAAACCTTAAGGCTTTTGGGAAAAAGTCATAAAATATCCCCAAAAACCAAGTTGAATCACATTTATACCCTTGGGATACTAAAAACACTAATCAGAACCCTGGAAAACCCTAAAACCAAACCCTAGGGACCTAAGTGCAAAATCAGTCCACTTTTGGGCTAAAGTGCAAAAATCAAGTCAAATAGGTTTCTTAAGTCCCTTGGTTCACAAATGTGTGGGCTTGAAAGCCAAACCCAAGGTTTTGGACTTAAATGCAAAATGGACCTCATTTGAGTTTTATTCTAAGTCTGAAAATCAGAGAATGGGCTCAACTTTGGGGCTTTGAAACTTACAAAGTATAGGGTTTTTGCCCTAGGTCACCACATCAAAGTTGAAGACCAATTATAGGAGAACAACTTTGCTAAAGAGTGTGAGCTCAGTTGTTAAGAAGAATTTAGGGATAATCAAGCCAGAAAACTGGCTGTCAGGTTGTTTGGTCTGAAATTCAGACTAACCGAAGACTGACATCCACTTCTAGCTCAATTTTGAGCATGATCCAGTGCTCAACTAAGTCGCATCCCTATAGTCGATTTGTAGCTGGTATGTAGCACTACAACTTTGATGCAGTGACTTGGGGACGTTGCCACAAGAATTTGGAAGAAAACTGACCCTAAACATCGCCTGTCAGGTGCACTGAAGGGGTGCTTCCATGGTACAGTGCCTGTTAACTGAAGAAGATCTTCCCCGTGCTCGTCGCCGATAGCCGTCGCCGTCGATCGTCGCTCGCCGAGATTCGTGCTCAGTGATCACCAGATAAGTTTGGCAAGGTAAAGGTCCTCGCCGCCGGTGAGCTGGAGGCCACCCGGTCAGCCGCGGTACTCTTCCCCCTTACTCATCGGACGATCGGGATAAGAGCTCGCCGCCGTTGGACGATTACCACCGTGCGCCGCGTGGCTTAGCTTTTCCACCGTGCCGTCATGACTCCCCTGGACCATCCCATCGTCGCCGGAGTAACCGCCACGACGGTGGACACGTATTCACCACGCCCGGTGTTTCTTCTCCACCTCCGACCGCCGCGCGTCCTCCTCAAATTCACCGGCCACCGCCCTTGGAGCCTATAAATTGAGGGCGGGGATAGTTGCGCCATATAATCGTGAAGCTGTAGCACCCGCTCCCACCCTCGATCGTCCACCAGCACGCCCGAATTGCGCATTTCCCCCAAATCCATTTTCCGCCGCCGTGAATCAAGCTCGTCGTGGTCAGCCCGTTTCAGGTCCGATCTCACCCTCGGTTCCCTTGTTTCAACGTCCTTGCTTCCTCTTGATGCTTACCGAACCATTGAATCGAGTTAGACCGCCATGAATCGACGGGAACGCACGCCTCCGTCCGCAATTCTCTCGGTCACCGTGGCCAGAGCTCCATAGTTCACCAATAGTGCAATTAAGTTGGGGGAAACATTCTTGGGGACTCGGATTTGGTCTCGGCCGAAGCTTAGCACCTGTCTTAGCCCCAATCGGCCGGCGTAGATGCTCGCCGGAGCGCGGCGGTGCGCGAGCGCCGTCGGGGACTTGAAACACAGAATAGATAGAAACCAGAGGGTCTTTTTGTGAAGTGTCAGTGACTTAGAAAAACAGTAACCGAACCTATCTCCAGTTAGCCAAAACGCCGAGGGCCTCTGCGCAAGTTCGCCTCGCGGGCGCGGGCGCGCGCGCGATTTCGCGCGGATCTGGGCCGTCTGGGCTGGTTTCAGCCCGTTACTATTAAAGCTTTTTCTTTTTCTTTTTCCGCAGAGCTTTAGAAATATGTAGAAAAATGTAGAAAATGCTAAAATTGTGAAACCAATTTTCCTAGACTCCTTATTTTCCCTAGAATTTAATAAAAATAAACTCATGATTTTTAGATCAAATAGGGAATGTTAGGGTATTTAAAATAGCCTAAACCATTGGTTCTGGATTTTTAGAAAATAAATAATAAGTCCAAAATTTCCCAAACTTTTTATGTGAGCTTTTCACATTATTTAGAAGCCATGGGTAGAGTTTGGTTTGATTTGAACATTGTTTGGTAACTAGAACCCAAAACCACCCCCCCTGCTCCATGAACTCCTTTACTGACTCCGGAAATCCTAGGTTCTCGGAGTACCGTGAAGGAAAGTTGTACTCAAGACTTAGATAATAAGTTTATATTATATTTGCATCCTCATGAGCATCCCATGACATCCATTCTTATGCATGTATATGGTTATGTTAGAGCACGAAGAAGAAGAAGAAGTCTCTGAAGAAGGGATACCACCAACCTCTGATCCTCAAGCAGGCAACTGCTTTTATTTCGATATTTGTGGATCCGAGCAGGACTCACCTGATAACAAAGGCAAGCCCCGGTGCATTTGCCACCTTCCTTGATGTTTTTAAAATCTTTCTCACTTGCTTGCTGCATTAGGTGATAGGAGTTGATTGATTAAACAATTCCTGCATTACCTTCCTTGATCTTGATTACCCTCCTTGAAACCCTGTTTTTACAAAAAGGTTTTACTATGCTTAGTATTGCTTTAGAAAAACAAAAGGATTTGTTTTACAAAAGATGTTTGGCAAAGTGGGAGGGATGTTTTCGAAAATAAAACTTGATGGTGAATCCATCATGGCCGTGATGGATTCAACATCGGAAAAGATGTACCTCTGCCAGGTACCAAGTTTTTGGGTTAAAAAGATTAAGCTGAGACCGGGCGGGTGACTTGCACGAGAAGAGAGTCTCGGTGTAGTGTCTCCGTCTGAGTCGATTAAGGACCTTGTCGATGTAGGCTTGATGATCGAGGACCCTTTAACTGGTCACATGCCTCGTCATGGGTAAGCCTTGCCTCGGGCAGACTAAGGCCGGAATAAGATAACACGAAATGGGAGTGGAGCGGTGGCGAGAGTAGCGTGTACCCTCCGTGGCAAGAGGCTGGACGGTGGTGTATCTGTGCTCTCGGTTTGCGTGAACCTGATCCGGTCTTAAGAACCCCGATGGCGGGTTGACATATGCAAGGGTTAAGTGCTACATATGTCGTGTGATTGGAGATCCTCAGCTGAGTATAATCGATTCGGATCGCCGTACCTTCGCGGTTATGAAGACTTGGTCACTGCCCTACACGTAGCATTCCACTAAAGATGATGGGCTTTTGTTTAAGAAATTGGCTAGTGCAGGACCAGTGATTGAACTAGAATAGAAAGAACTCTAGTGCAGGTAATTTTACTTAACTTGACAAATAAAATTGGATTTTAAGGATCCACTTTAGTAAGCATTTCTGCAAAACAGAGTCTTTGATTACTGAAAAGCCTTACCTTGACTCCCATATAACCAGCATACCCTTGAGAGTCTTTTCCTTAGACGGGTAAGACTTGCTGAGTAATTCCATACTCAGGGTTTATCCCTTTGTTGTTTTTAGGTGGGGAAGTAGCAGACTTTTGCTGCTTCTGTACCAAGGTGGTTCCCAAAGAAGAAAAACAAGACTGAAGCGCGGGAGGACTCGGTCCTCCACATAGGATCTTTTGTTTATAGCCTCTCGGGAGACGTTTGTGTCTTCCTTGGTTTGTATAATATTACTATTCTGCACTCACTTTTAGACTGGTCTGTAATAAAATAACTCGAGCTTGCTTTTGAAATAAATGTAAGTTTATGTAATTCGCTTCCGCATATCTTTATCTCCGATGGTCTGTAATGTCTGCAAGACGGGTGAAACGTTCCTGGTAAGGTCGGAAAGATACCGAGCTTGTCAAGTGACTTAGGAACATCTACAGGGTGTCTGATGTCTGTTAGACAAGGACAACTGTAGGTGGGCCTAATTACTTGGGAGGTTCCGTCACAACCGGACTGTCCGGTGCGCCCGTCGACAGTAGCCTCCACCAAACGGCTAGTTTGGTGGTTGGGGCTATAAATACCCCAACCACCCCACCATTCATTGCATCCAAGTTTTCCACCTTCCAACACATTACAAGAGCTATAGCATTCAATTCTAGACACAACCAAAGAGATCAAATCCTCTCCCAAGTTGGAATCACTCCAAATCAAATAGTGACTAGAGAGAGTGACACTTGTGTTCATTTGAGCTCTTGAGCTTGGATTGCTTCTTTTCTTTCTCATTCTTTCTTGTGATCAACTCAATTGTAACCAAGGCAAGAGACACCAATTGTGTGGTGGTCCTTGCGGGGACTTAGTGTCCCATGTGATTGAGAAGAGAAGCTCACTCGGTCTAAGTGACCGTTTGAGAGAGGGAAAGGGTTGAAAGAGACCCGGTCTTTGTGACCACCTCAACGGGGAGTAGGTTTGCAAGAACCGAACCTCGATAAAACAAATCCTTGTGTCTCACTCTTTATTTGCTTGCGATTTGTTTTCTACCCTCTCTCTCGGACTCACTTATATTTCTAACGCTAACCCAGCTTATAGTTGTGCTTAAGTTTATAAATTTCAGATTCGCCCTATTCACCCCCCTCTAGGCGACTTTCAGGATGCCAGCCATCCGATCTCGGCTGAACGGCCTAGATTAGAAACATGTCCATCCAAACGGGTACGTAATCTCAGTCGATAGATTCACGATCAATGGCTCGGATTCAACTTACGTGAGATCAAACTCTAGACGCTGGATCCGAATCCAACGTTCCTAGCTAATTCAGCCGAAATGGTACCACGAGCTGATCCCAGCCGTCCCCATTGAATCCGACGGCCACACGCCTTTCTTCTACCTCTCTACGTCTGGACTCAGACGACCGCGCTAAGCACCATTCCCCACCATTACCGGTGCTCGCTACTGACCTGATAGGGGTACTCCGGTAGCTCGTCGGGCTCCCAGGACCGACCGACCATGTCACCAGCGCCCGCCCAAACACCCGATGCAAACATAGATATCGCAGAAGAAGAGCGGCTCACCGGCAAAGACGTCCTGCGCAGACCACCGACTTCCAGCGGGGAACCGCCGACCGCGCGCGATTGTTGTTCGGAGAACGCCCTCCTAAGACCGCGCACAACCCCGCGGTTTGAATCTGGTCACCAGACAAAACTGCGGTTGGAAACCACAGCAGCGGCGACGAACACACCCGATCTCCACTCTCTCTATGGTTGTGAACCAGACGGCGCACACTCAGTGTTTTCCTCCCTAGTCGACCGAGACGGCAAAACACTAGGCCCATAGCTTTATGGGGCGAGCAGGGCAGTCATGCCGACGATCTCGGCTGCCGTTTGGAGTGTGGCCCATGGCGGTCAAAGCGGGCTTCAGTTCCTGGTTTGTCGCGCGTCAGGTATAGTCGGTGCGAGGGAGAAAAGGATAAGTCTGTGCGTCCGGGCCCACACGTCAGTGGTGTTTGAAACGAGCGGGGGCCAGCTGTCGGCGCAAGGAGCGCCTGCGCGCGGTGGGACTTGGTGGGCCGCATGGATAGGAAGCTGAGTGGGCCGAGAAGTGTGGCGGTCGGCCCACTTTGGCTTGGTTCATTTTATTCTTTTTTTATCCTCTATTCTCTTTTCTATATTTCTAAGTTCAATTTGAATTCGAATTTGAATTCAAACTTGTGTTAAATTTATTCTTAATTATATTGTAAAATTAAGAGGTACCAATTCTGAAAATATAATTTCTCTTTGTATTATATACTCTCCTTTTCTTTTCTTTTCTTCCCATTTCCTTTAATTCTCCACCTCATTATCAATATTATATTTTCATTCATTTTATTACTATTGTATTAATTGCACAAACAAAACTCCAATATGATGCAATGGTTTATTTGTGTCTTAGTAAAGATTTACTCATTTTTAAACATGATTAGTCCTACGTTTCAATGGTAGATGGCAAATTACATAAAAAGATCAATTCTTTATAAGCTTCATAATTTGGGTATTACAGCATCTTACTATACTTCTTACGCTCTTGACGCTTTGAAGATGTGGACCCGGTGCCGGAGGTGAAAGGTGATGAAGAGTCGGTCTTATAGTAGACCGCCTTCTTCATTTTCTTTTTCTTCTTGTCACCCTTTCTATGTGACTTGATGGAGCCGGCGGATTCCTTTTTGTGCTTGTCGTCGGCCTCCTTCGATGGAGTCCTTTCATCGTTCTTCTTTCCCGAGGCTTTGGGCTTTTCACCGGTGACCATCTCCCTTTTGGCGTGTTCTCTCGACATCATTTTGAGTTGTTAAACTCTAATGAAGCACCGGGCTCTGATACCAATTGAAAGTCGCCTAGAGGGTGGGTAAATAGGCGAAACCTGAAAACTACAAACTTTGAACACGCACTTTACCCGGGGTTAGGGTTAGAAATAAATAATATTGAATTCGAAGTACAGAAGATAGTTCTTTTTCTATGAGTTGCTCAATCAACGCGGATAACTTTGGGAGCCAACTCAAAACAATATGAGTAAGAGAACTTTAGAGAGAGAGGAGAGGAAAGAAACAAATTGAGTGATGAAGATCAACACAAATGAACAGGATAATTTGTTTTTCGAGGTTCGGTTCTAAAGAACCTACTCCCCGTTGAGGAGGCCACAAAGATCGGGTCTATTTCAACCCTTTCCCCCTCTCAATGGTCACTTAGACCAGTCGAGTGCTTCTTCTTAATCACACGGGTCACTAAGACCCTGCAAGTATCACCACACAATTAGGTGTCTCTCGCTTGCTTTATAAAACACTTGAGAAGTTTTTAGAATGAGAAGAAGAAAGCAGCCAAGCAACAAGAGCAACAAAAGAACACAAATCACCCTCTCTCAAGTCACTAAGCACTTGATTTGATTTTGGAGCTTGGAGAGGATTTGATGATTTGATTATGTCTTGGAGTCTATTCTTTTGCTCTAGTATTGAATGAGGAAGTTGGAATGCTTGAAAATAGCTTGAATGGTGGTGGTTGGAGGGTATTTATAGCCCCAACCACTATTCCAGCCATTGCTGTCAATGGACACGTCGGACACTCCGGTGGTGCACCGGACACTCTACCGTTCACTGTCCGGTGAGTGCCACATCAGCCGATCGTTGGGGTTTGGAGCTGTTGACCGTCGAAGTCTTCTATCTTCTTGCGGCACCGGATAGTCCGATGGCACACCAGACAGTCCAGTGCGACCTGTCGTCGCAGACTGTCTTCTGACTTCTGGTGCTGCAGACTGTGCGCGCAGTCGCGCAGTTGACCGTTGCTCCGTTGTCTCACCGAACAGTCCGGTGGTGCACCGTACAGTCCGCTGAATTTTAGTGGACAAGCTTTGAGAAAACCCGAGAGCGGCTAGTTCGCTAGATGCTCCAGCCTAGGCACCGGATAGTGTCCGGTGCGCCACTGGCTGCACCAGGTCTTGTATGCTCCAAACTTTGTAGAAATCCCTTTAGTCAATTTTTTTTGTATGTTTATGTGAACTCTGTGCACCTGAGGAAAACATCTACTAGGCAAACTAGTTAGTCCATATGGTTTGTGTTGGACGTCAAATACCAAAATCGATTATAGGAAATGTTGAGGTTATTTCCCTTTCAGAATGAACCCACTGTTCTACCGTCCACACATCTGCACCGTCCGTTCTACTGCCCCACGCCATCCAACCGCGCATGCCCTCTCCCCCAATATCGTGTCCGCCCCTACCCACGCGCGGCGTAACCGCCCTAGCCAACCGCCAGTTCCGCGACCACCGCTCTTAACAGAAAATATTTATCTTTACTACTATATAATACATGAGTTTCGTCGTTTCTTCGTGTGTCAATGCACTCCGGCACGAGCATCCTAGGCCTCCCCACGCGTGTTTACGTCTACATCAAAATTTAAGGTATGCAACAAAAATATTAAGTTAGAGCAGGGATCGAACCAACGCCCTCTACCACAATAGCACTTGTATAATTGCATTAAAATTGAGAGAGATAAATATCGTTAATATATGAACTAATAATTAGAAAATTTAAAATATAATCACACATGATATATAGAAACCACCGTAGCCATGTACCGGCAATATAGATAAATTCTCGAACTCATTTACAACTTTTCATACGGATGTGGAGTTTAAATGGTAAGAATAATAAAAAATATGCATAATTGTTGACTCTAAACCCACATTCACATCAATATAGTCACTAGAACACATATTTTTATGTTTTATACTCTATATTCAAGTATACTATAGAGATTTTATAGAAAAATAACGAAATAATAAAATAGGGCTAAGTTATGTCGTGCTCGGACCGATCAAAATCTTGTCGTGCCACATGCTACTCATCAGAGATAGTTTATTTAGACATGTGTACTCATACACTAGTGTTACGCTAAGATACTCAGATAACATTAATTTCATTTAAATAAGATGTACCTTAAATAGCACAGACTTGGCGCGAGGGACTGGGCCTTCAACCAGTCTAACAAGTACAATCTCAAAGAAGAATGAATAAGCAAAAAAAAAACCTACCCCAGCCGATGGTAAAAGTGGTCCGACGGGAAAAACCTCCCTCCGGTTCTATTCGCTCCTCAACGCGATTATGCTCGTTGAGGACGGAGACCGGTAAGATTCGCCGCGGAGTGTTCGAGAATCGGAGGCTTGGACTTCGAGGTGCGCGCGTGCGTCCAAACCCTCCCGTTCTCTCGTCGGTCTTGCTCGCAATGTCCGTGTCTCTCGCTTGTTTCCATGCCTCGTCAAAGTAGCAGACCTGCCAGACCAGTCGGTGGAGAAGCAGTGGATCTTGAGGACGCATCAGTTCTTACTGACAGTCAATCTTGCAGTGCCTCCTCGGTGGCCTCGCGTAAAGCACGGCGGCGCGAAGACGGCTGCGGAATTCAGGTGCTTTCCCTGCTTTCAACGCCCGCTGGTTCCGTCTGACCCGGGAACATTGCTTGGTAAGCGCACCCAGCTCCAACACACCTCGCCGCCCAAGATTGACCTGCTTGCCACCACATCTAGCGCGCTTACCTTGGCCACACGCCCAATGGAACGAACCATTTCATCGCGTTGGCGTTGCTTTGGAGTGACGTCAAGTGTGTGAAGCTGCCCAACTGCTTTCTTCGCGAGGTACTTGCACGGGACAATTGACAAAGCCTGTATGGTCCAAGGAACTGAAGTTGCAGACTTCCGTCCGAAGGAATAGTTTTTCTTCCTTTCACCGGACTAAAATTCGGGTGCCATTCGTCAGGAATTGAGGGTCAACCGACTACTCTGCTCGCTTCTTTCCCCAAGCTCAGGGTTCCTCCACAACTGTTCAGTGTTCATCGCAAGCTCCTTGCAGGTTTACGATGGATCTAGGAAACTCCTTGCAGGTTCACGGTGGATCTAGGTGAAGCTGCCGTTAGTCGAGTGTGTGGCTCTACGGATCCTGATCAGTCTAGCGCAGCTTTCCCTCTGACCATTTCGAGGGGACTCCTTTCTCTGGTTTAGCTCCATCCGATAGAGGTACGCTTCTTTTTGTGCCTATGCCTTTGAGGCAACCCACAGATCTTTCCACTTTTCCTTCATACCTGGGTAATACTATCATGGAACTCATCAATTGTCATGTCGCACCTATATTATATGTGTACAATACCAAAGATAAGTCTACCGGCATGTGCTCAACTATAGATTTACTGAAATATCTGAACGTAGTAGTCTGCTAGTCCAACCATCCCCTTGCCAGAGGCCACTCCATGGTTCCCCTCTCTTAGAGGATATATGCCCAATTTGTGATGTTGTCTTGCTCTTGCAGTTATTTGTTTCTCATACACTGAATTCAGGAATCCAGTATTCTAAATCACTTTTCTTTTCACTTATGCAACAGATGCTGTAATTTCTATAATAAAGTGGTCCGAGTGAATCATCCTGTGCCCTTGCACAAGCCTCAGTCACTCCATAAATGGCTCGGACCACTGAAGATGATATAGAAGATGTGCCGTGCTCAGATCCAGGTTCACCGTTTCTGGCTGAATATCATATCGGAGTTCCTGCTCTTCATGATGGACCAACGCAAGGTGCCGCTCGTCATGACCGACGGCTTCTTGATTTCCTGGAAGCCACTCCCTCGGTGCAGTGGCTAAAGAAGATCAATCTTTGCTCCCCGTTGATAAAACTCCGGCTTCCGTCCACTGGCGCCCATGGCAGCCTTCATGCTCAGTTCATCAGAACGATCCACTGGAGTTCAGTTTTCACTGTATGCAAGAAATGGCTCAAGCATCCTATGAACATAGCTCTCCTAATATGGCTGCTCTGTGTTGGTGCCTCTGGTGGCATGTTAGTCTTACTAATGTTGGGACTGCTGAACGACGCATTCCCTTCCAAGCCCTTAAGGAACCAGTGGATAGAGATTGACAATCAAATACTTAACGCCCTCTTCACCCTCATGAGCTTATACGAGCACCCAAATTTCATCCACCACACTGTTCTCCTCTGCCGGTGGCTGCCAGAGGACGCTGCTAAGCTCAGGAAAGTTTACTGCAAGAATGAGATGCCCCGTCCAAATGAGCGAGCACACATATTCTTTGTGGTTGCCCTCCTCCACATCACTTGTTTATGCCAGTATGCTGATTGTGGGCTGTACTGGGGCTACCCCAGCACATCACGCTCTGATTTCGCCGACAACTTCTTCTTCATCCTAGGCATAGCTGCACCAGTCTTTGCTGGACTATACGCAGTGTACAGTCCTCTAGGCAGAGGCAACGACGCTCTGTCTGATGAAGAAACCAATGAATCAGGCACGGTTCAGGTCGAGTCGCCTGAAACAGGAACTGTGGTGAGCAACCCCGCATGGGCTGGCGGGCTGTTTGACTGCAGCGAGGACCCCACTGCATGCTACCTCTCTTTCCTCTGCACGTTCTGCGTGTTTGGGTGGAACATGGAGCGGCTTGGATTCGGCAACATGTATGTGCACACGGTCATCTTCCTGCTTCTGTGTGTTGCGCCGTTCTGGGTGTTCAATGTCACGGCAATGAACATCCACAACTACGTCCTCGGTGATTTCATCGGCGCTGCAGGGATCGTGCTGTGTTTCTTTGGTCTGCTGTACGGTGGTTTCTGGAGGATCCAGATGAGGAAGACATTTGGGCTGCCCAGAAGCAGGTGGTGCTTTGGATCAGCGTCACTAACAGACTACACGCAGTGGCTATTCTGCTGGCCTTGCGTGCTTGCACAGGAGGTGCGCACGGGGAATCTATACGACGCGAAGAACGGCAGCTTCTATGAGAAAGTTATGGACGGCGATGATGTGGAGACTGATGCGGGATCAGTGGATACGGCTGAATTGCCGGTCTCTAGTGGAGTAGAAGAGGCGAACGGTACCGATGTCAAACTCACGGTGGATGGTGAAATGATCCCACCCACCCAACCAGTAATAGAATGTGGGGAGAGGGAAGGAATCGATTCAGAAGTCGTGGCAAATGGCGGCGACCAGCTCAAGAGCTAACCCGCAACTGAAGGATGATTTGAGTTACGGTATTTAGCTGTTCAGTTGCTTAGTGATTTAGCTTGTTTTAAATTAAAGGACGATGGAACGAATAGGCGATAATGCCAGAGATATATAAACTGACGTTTTAGAGGTACAGGCTAATAGGAAAAAAAAACCATACACTTTATTACACCGATTGATTTCAACAGCAAGCTTGAGCCACTTATAGAGCAATTGCAAGTCGGATAATGTAATGAGTAACTTTAGAAGCTATTATTGGTTGGTGAGAGTTGAAAAGGAGATTCTTATCTTCTATACTCCCTTTAGAGTGTGAAGTGCCTGACCCCATGAACCATTGCAAAGTGCATGTTGCATGCTTTATTTTGAACGGTGGAGAAAAAAGAAAGCTCCAATTGCTTGCAGAAAAGAGGAAGGCAAGGATGCAGCTATATATCAAATGTTTGGTTGTGCAGCCTAGCCGAGCTGGCCCTGTACGTGGAGAGCCAAGCTCTTTCTGTACGCGGAGATACGGCCGCTCGTTTCGTTCTTTCTAGCCTGCATCCAGGGCGTCTGTCCGGGGAGATACGGCCGCTCGCTTCGTTCTCCCACAGCCTGGTCCAAGGCCCTTTTCTGCATGGGCGCAGCTTGCTATATGTGCATTGAAGAACCTAACAAAGTCATCCTGCCAAAAGTTAAATCCTCAGCTACATTGGTGGAGGACCCAGCAGGCAGAGGGGGCCGCGCTGCTCCCCGTGCCTACAGCTGGCGGCTCGGCGTCGTTGATGGGGAGAGCGGGCCTCGGGACCGCCACGACCCGACTCCACCACGCTACAACAACAACGGCCGCCGAGACGACGACGACGACAACTACGACAACGACCGGCATGGGCGCCACATCGCCAGAGGGAGCAGCTGGAGCTCTCGGCTATTCCGGAGCCTCTCGCGCGCACCCAAGGAGCGGGAGCGGGAGCGGTCGGAGTCGCGCCGTGAGCACCGTCGCGACCGCGGCTATGGAACGGGTGGGCGTCGACACCAGGCTGACACAGCAAGCATCAGGGAGCAGCAGGCGGCACGTGGACGGAGCCGTGAACGTCATCCACGTTGATTATCGGCTCAGAACCACGCCGGCACCGTGCACGCCGGGATGAAACTCCAACGCGTCGGGCACCGACAAGCTGTAACCCAGCTTCAGCTGAATTGAACAGGAAGGACAAGTCTCCACCACCATCTCCAAAACAGAAGAGTCGCTTCCGTCCAGGTTATGTGTACCACCGGCGTCGCAACACAACCTCGGCAGTCACTATGGGGAACGAAGCCTGCTCGGGTGCACTCTCCACTCCCTTACAGGTTGCTGCGACACATGGCCTAATAGACGTGTCACGGGTTTTCAGTCGCATCCTGGAATCCTTGCCGCAAGTGCAAGGAGGGTCCAGTTCCCCCCTGTTGCATGGCGCAGAGGATGCGCTGCAGCAGGTGTCAGACAGTGGGGGGCTATCCTCACCCACTATTGTAGAGGGGGTGGCAACAGCCACATCGACAGCGACCGATGACTCCGTTCTCAAGACCATCTTCGTCCCGCCGTCTGCAGCGGTACTTGAAGCGGTGGAGCCGACCGCTGCGCCGGCTGTTCGAAACAACCGTCCACGCAGCTTCAACGTCTCCGCGGTACGCCGAAGTGCAAGAATCGCTGCTACTAAGGCTGTCTGCAGCGGCGTCCGTCAGGCCGCCCCCTCCCCTTGATCTGGCGGCTACAGGAGCCCCCTACGGCTGCAACGGCCACCCCTACGAGACCCTCTAGCTAGCAGATGTGAATAGGAAACCGCCACAGCAAGCGTCACGCGGCCGCCCCTCCAAGCACTGTTCATTCGTACGGCGCTTTTTTAATAAGTGAAGAAAAAATGGTAATAGATGATGAATAGGGTTGGATAATGATATTTTATAGTTGTAGTGGGGTATAGGGGGAGAATATAGGGGGAACCGCTGCGGGAGATGAAAAAATAGGGGATAAAATGTTGATGATGTGATGCAAAAAAGTGATATAGGGGAAGAAATTTAGAGGGAACCGCTGCAGACAGTCTAAGCCAATGCCCGCTATGATACGCGCACAACAAAATTTATGCCGCAAGCTTGGACTTCTAAAAACTGATGATCGGTCGGATTTCGACGTTGCTTTGCAGAAATTCACCACTCTCTTCAAGGGGCCACTGCCAAAGGAGGTGACTGCTGCTTTAGAGTCCCTCTTCAACCTGGATACTGTTGATGCAGAGCTCATGGATGAGGCACTGATGGAAGCCGCTGGGGACGGTATTGCAGAAATCCAAGAGAGTGCGGCGGAGTTGCAGGAAGAGGCCAGGCGCAATGCCTGCTCAAGCCTGCTGGTGGCTGCTTGACCTACGCAGTGCCACTTTATTGTGTCTCCTCTATTGCAACTATGTTTAAGTTGCCTATGTAGAACTGTGGGCTGCGCTCCGCAACTCAGTCCATGTCACCAATAGCGGGCTTCTTAATTCCTGTTCTGTATGGCTTAGACTCCGAATTATGGGTGCTATAAGGGCACTCCCTTCTTCCTGTAGCTGTTGTCTGTCTGCGTTTGCTACAGTTTGTGGATGGTGTGCTGCTGATGGGTTGTGTGGCCTTCCTAGTTACTGCTGTGTACTGCTAAGACTCCAATTTATGGTATTGTGAACGCACTTCCTTCTTCATGCACCTACTGTTATGTTGCTGCGTTTGCTACAGTCTGGGGAATGTGCGCTGTTGTTGCCTTGCTGAATTCCTGTCGTGTGTTACTAAGACCCCGAATTAAGGGTAATGTGAAGGCATTTCCTTATTCATACAGCTGCTGTTTTGTTGTCAGGTGGGATTCCTTCTTTTTCTAATGGCAGGGGTCAACTTAGAAATTCTCTGTTGGAACGTCCGAGGTCTAAATAATGTTGCACGACGTGAAACCGTTCGTGAGACAATTGCCACAACTAATTGTCATCTGGTTTGCTTGCAAGAGACCAAACTGATTTTGGTTGACCGATTCCTAGCAGCCTCATTGGGAGGACCTAAGTTGGATATGTTGTGTTTCAAACCTGCTGGTGGCTTTAGTGGTACCCGTGGTGGCATTCTTATTCTGTGGAACAGTGACTTTATGGAGCTTGTTAACTGTACCCAGGGTGAGTATCACATCTCAGCTCATGTCCACGTGAAGGAATCGAACGTCGCATTCCTCCTCACCACGGTGTATGGGTCTGCGAGAAATGGTAACAAGGCTGCGTTCCTACGCGAACTGCAAGACCTCAAGCCTCAGTTGGGAACATCATGGCTCATTCTAGGAGACTTCAACTGCATATACAAAGCAAGGGACAAAAATAACAACTGTCTTAACCTGCGGCTCATGAATCAATTTAGACAGGCAATAGATGAGTGTGAACTTAAAGAATTACACTTACAGAATAGGAAATTCACTTGGAGCAATGAAAGGCGACGCCCAACGTTGGTCAGGCTGGATAGAATATTTTGCAACGGTGAATGGGAGGATCTCTTTGGCAGTCATGGGCTGCAAGCCTTGTCTTCTTCACTATCAGATCACTGCCCGCTCCTCCTCTCAAATCAAACCAGCCCAAGACGACCTCGTTCCTTCCGGTTTGAGAACTTTGGGCCATGCTGCCGAGGTTCAAGCAAGTGGTCCAGGCAGCATGGATGGCGACGTCGGTTCATCATGAGCCATTCCACAGGCTCTACTACAAATTGCAAAACACGACAGTTGCGTTACGTGAGTGGAGTAATAAAAACATTCCAGATGCAAGGCTCTATCTGCATATGGCTCTAGAAGTAATCCTTAGACTCGATTTAGCACAAGAAAATAGGCAGCTATCCCCCGCTGAATCGAGTCTAAGAAATAAGCTGAAGCAGCGTATTATCGGATTGGCGGTTGTGGACAGAGCGCGGAGAAGGCAGAATTCGCGCTTAACAACCCTTAGGTTAGGAGACGCCAATACCAGATTCTTTCATCAGAGAGCAACTTCTAGAAGGCGCAAGAATTTCATCCAAAAACTTAAGAAAGAGCATGGTTGGGCTGTCACGCATGAGGACAAGTTTCTGGAGGTCCAAAGTTTTTTCCAAAGCACTATGCAACGTCCTCAACCTAGGCAAGTGGAGATTAATTACGGCATTTTCAACTCTCAGCGATATAATTTGTCCTCCCTTGACATGCCTTTTACTGAAGCAGAAATTAAAAAAAGTATTGACCTTCTGCCGGCTGATAAGGCTCCTGGGCCCGATGGTTTTACGGGGACCTTCTTTAAATCTTGTTGGGACATAATCAAGCACGATGTGATGGAGGCAGTTAAGGCATTTCACGACCTTCGGTGCATGAACCTGCAACTCATCAACTCGGCAAATATTATTCTACTCCCTAAAAAGGAGGGAGCGGAGGCAGTTGGTGATTTTAGATCGATTAGCCTCATTCACTCCTTTGTCAAAATCATCACCAAGACTCTTGCTCTCCGATTAGCGCCACATATGCAAGAAATCGTCTCACCATGCCAAAGCGCGTTCATCAAGAAACGGACTATTCAGGATAATTTTATGGTCGTGCGTAGTGCAGTGAGGCGCTACCAACGCATGAACATACCCTCGCTCTTCATCAAATTGGACATTGCGAAAGCCTTTGATTCAGTCCGATGGGAATACCTTCTCTCGCTGCTTCAACATCTAGGCTTCCCTTCTCGATGGAGAGATTGGATTGCAGCCATCCTCTCAACATCCACCTCAAGGGTCTTTGTTAATGGGGTCCCGAATCCCCCCTTGTCTCATGGTCGAGGACTTAGACAGGGAGACCCACTCTCACCATTGTTATTTGTGCTTGCCATTGACCCATTGCAGAAAATTTTAGAATTGGCAACAGAGACGGGACTTCTCAGCAAAATCAGGGGCCGCTCGCCTTGCCTTCGTCTCTCATTGTATGCTGATGATGCGGCCTTGTTTATTGAACCAAAAAAAAGAGGAGGTTGAGACATTACTAAAGTTGCTCGGGCTATTTGGTGAGGCGTCAGGGTTGATGACAAACTTCCATAAGTCCACAGTTGTGCCTAGCCGTTGTCAAGGTATTGACCTCAACGCGGTCCTAAGGAATATGCCGGCCAGAAGGGCTACCTTCCCCTTAAAATACCTGGGCCTCCCACTCTCATCATCCGGATTGAAGAAGAGCGACTTTCAGTTCTTAATTGACAAAATTTCGAACAAGCTCAGTGGCTGGAATGGGAAAAACCTCTCTATGGCTGGCAGACTGACTTTAGTTAAGTCAGTCATTACCTCCCAAGCAATCTACCTTCTCTCTGCTTTACGAGCTCCTAAGGAAATATTGAATCTAATTGACTCGAGAAGGAAAAAATTCCTTTGGCCTGGGTGTGCACAAATTACGGGAGGTAAATGCAAGGTAAATTGGATCCGTTCCGCAAGGCCAAAAGAGTGCGGAGGCTTGGGTATCCTTCATTTAACCAAATTTGCAAGGGCCCTGCGTATGCGTTGGCTGTGGCAAGAATGGGCTTCATCAACTAGGTTCTGGACGGCCTTGGAACTCCCTTAAACGACAAAAGATCGACAGCTCTTCGCAGCAACGACATCGATTTCGGTGGGAGACGGGACAAAGGTGTCCTTTTGGAATGATGCGTGGGTGCAAGGGTTAAGACCGAAGGACATTGCGCCTCTCATTTTCAATGTGTCCCGAAGAAAGAACAGATCTTTGAGTGAAGCGCTGTGGAATCATACTTCGATTAGGGACCTCAACCTGTTTTCTGCTGAGGTGACAGAACAACACATTGTGGAGTACTGTAGGCTTTGGTCAACTTTGCAAAGAGTATCCTTGCAGCCGGGTATTTGCGACTCTATTAGTTGGAAACTCTCAGAAGACCGACAGTATTCGGCGAAATCAGCATACCTTGCCCAATTCATCGGCTCCGAGCTTACAAATATGAATTGGATCATTTGGAAGGTATGGGCGCCACCGAAATGTAAATTCTTCAGTTGGTTAGCCATCCAAAATAGAATTTGGACAGCGGATCGTCTTGCGAAGAGGGATTGGCCCCACAATGCTACCTGTGCATTGTGTGGGCAAACTTTGGAGTCAGGATTGCATCTCTTCGTTGAGTGTCGTTTAACCAAGCGGATTTGGAGAGAGGTGGCTGTATGGGCAGCGGTGGAGGGCCTTAGTCCAAGTAATTGGGACCACAGTGAGTCTGTCCTACAATGGTGGACGTCCCTAGCTACAACTCAAGATTGCAACAGGAAGGGCTTGAGAAGCATCTTAATTCTAGTGAATTGGACCGTCTGGCGTGAGAGAAATGCTAGGATTTTCGACTACAAATCCTCCACATGTGCTCAGATTCTCGCATCTATTAGATCTGAGGCATCAGCCTAGATACGTGCAGGAGCCAACCAGCTGCCTAATCTCCTAGCATCTCTTTAGTTTTGTGTGTTTGAGCTTGGTTTTTCTTCTAGTCTCCTTTCAGATTAGTCTTGTGTGTTTGTGTTTTTCGGCTTGGTCATGCTTTTGTGGAGTGTCTTTGTATTTTAATCCTCGCCACTTTGGGCTCCTCTCTTTTTAATATAACGGGCAGATCTCCTGCCGGTTCGTTTAAAAAAAAATAGCTCCGCGGAAGCAGGTAACCAAACAGATAGATAAGCTCCAGGATGCAGAGAGGCAGGTGTCTCTACTCGAAGGCTGTTTGAGTTTGGCACAGTTCCTCTCCGGCTTCACTCCCCAGGAACCATGGCTGTGAGTTTTTTTCCCTCATCGGCTACTTTGTTCATTACCTGAATCACATGCATCTAGAAGTTTACCTATCACGTTTACAGGGGTAAGACTGAAAGTTCATATGGCCACAGGTGGAGCTGAAGGTTGGAATGCACTGTGAAAGGTGCGTCAAGGCCATCAAGAAGGCGATCAGAACGATCGACGGTAACAAGCCGGCCATCAACCCGGTTCTTTCCTACACCACAAAAAACCGCTCGCTCTGAGCTCTTGTGCTGTTGACCATGCTTGCGGTCGTGCGCATACAGATATGGAGAGGAGAGCTATCACCTCGAGACGGAGATAAACAAGGCCACGGTGACAGGGAAGGTTACCCCGGAGGAAGCCGTCAGCAGGGCACTCCGCAAGAGCTATCACTCTGAGCTTTTGTACACCAGCGCATGATAAACACGCGCACGCAGCTGTTTGAGAACGTGTCCACCAGGCTGCCTTGCCTAACAGCGTCCTAGGGGGTGTTTGGTTACCCCAAACTAAACTTTAGCCCCTATCACATCGAATGTTTGAACCTCCGTTCCGGGTATTAAATGTAGTCGGATTATAAAACTAATTTGTCAGCCGAAGATTAAAAGACGAGACGAATCTAGTCCAGTTGGTTGGGTCTATATTTCATACTCCTATTTGAAAGTCAAACACTTGATGTGACCCGGGCTAAACTTTAGCAGGGGCAACCAAACACCCCCTAGTAGCCTTCCATCCTTGACCAATTCTGCTCTGCAGGCGTTGATTCAGCCGTGTGACCGTGTCTCGGCTGACCTGCCTCCATTGGCCCCGACATCCGCTGCAGGCACTGGCCTGCACCGCCGCTTCCCCGAACGGCACGGCCGTCCGTCCCGTTCCCGTCGCGCCGGCTCGTTCGCCAGAACGCTGGCTTGCGGCGGTCGTTCGTTTGAACAGTTGTGCATGCAGCTGCGGCATGCATGGGGTGCCTTTGCCATGCCGCACTCGTCAGATCAGAATCAGATGCCGCGTGAACGAACGCTGTCCATGCAAAAGCAAGCTCGGAAGCTCCCAGAGTCTTCGCCCGTACGTCTCGCGTCTTTTCTCGTCTACTACTAGCTAGCAACCATTTAACGACGAGCGTGCCGTATCGCGGCGTTTTGCCTTGCTTGCGCGAAAAGAAGCACGGCGCGGTGCACTGACAGAGACAGAGAAGAACGATTGGAGATACGGAGTAGGTGTCGGTCCATCATGCATCATCCATGGTGAAGGACTGGTTCTTTGCTCCAGAGTGCGCGCGAGTTGCGTACGAACGAATTGACCAGACGCCGCCGCCGCCAGCCTTTCGTCCTCGATCGAGTCGGTGTCTGTCCTGTCGTGGGGAGGAAGAACCGAGCATTCCGCCATCCCCGCAAGCAGATTGGCTGGCGATGGCAGCACGGCATGGTTCGGTTGATTTCGATCCTTGTCTCTGTCTCCGGTGGGGAGGCATCTTCCCCAGGAAGTTCGATTTTCAATCCACCGTCGCCAGGAATAACCAGCAGTATTCTTTGGAACCTCTTCAAAGATTTTTCACTCGGGTTGCCTGGCTATTGAAAGACTCAGTTTTGGAATTGTGGCTTTGCTCCCTAAGATGGACAGTGACCAAAATTTCAGACCTATCTGTCTTCTGGATGTTTGTTATAAAATTATTACCAAGGTGCTTAATAATAGGCTGGCGCACTGTATCACCAAAGTGATTAGTGATTCTCGGTATGGTTTCATTCATGGTAGATTCATTATGGAGAGGTCAAAAGGAAAAAAAAAGAATGGTCTTATTTTCAAAGTTGATTTTGAAAAAGTATATGATAAAGTTAATTGGCACTTTTTATATAACATGATGGACAAAAAAGGCTTTGGTAACACCTGATGTGACTGGGTGATGAGAACTGTTAGAGGTGGCAAAGTTGCTATTAAGACAAATGATATGATTGGGCCATACTTTACCACTCATAAAGGTGTTAGACAGGGTCATCCTTTTTATCCCCTGCTTTTCGATATTGCTGCTGATGGGCTGGCTTGTTTGATAAAAAAAGCTCAAGAGAAAGGTCTCATAAAAGGTCTCATTCCTCACATGATCCCAAATAGGTGTTGTTGTCTTCAATATGCTCATGATACTATTTTTATGTTGCAAGACTGCCTTCAGTATGCCAGGAATTTGAAGTTCATTCTTTGTCTCTTTGAGCAAATGTCTGGGCTCAAAATTAACTTCCACAAAAATGAAGTCTTTTGTTTTGGTGAGGCTAATGAGGTCAAATATCTTTATGCCAACATTTTCACTTGCCCTATTAGCATTCTCCCTATGAAGTATTTGAGGGTTCCAATCGATAACAAAAAGCTTAACAAATGTCTTTGGGCTCCCACTGAAGAGAAAGTTGAGAAAAAGGTGGGTTTATGGAAAGGGAGATTCTTAAGACTGGGTGGCACACTAACTCTTATAAATAGTTGTTTAACTAATGTTCCTTTGTACATGCTTTCCATTTACTCTACTCCTAAGTCTTTACACTACTCCTAAGTCTGTGATTAGGAAAATTGATATTCATAGGAAAAAACTCTTGTGGTAGGGAGGCCACGACTCTAAAAAAAATTCATTTGGCTACTTGGGATATGGTATGTACCCCAAAAAATCAGGGATGTTTAGAAGTCTTGGACCTTAACTGCATGAATAGTGCTCTTTTGTCTAAATGGCTTTGGAAAATTGAGAATTCTAATGGGTTGTGGCAAAAAAAAATTGTCAATGCTAAATATATCAAAGGCGTTCCCCTTATTTCAGTCAAAGTAAGACAAAATGATTCTCACTTTTGGAGAACTATCCTTGCCATGAGAGATGACTTTTACAAATACTGTAAAAAGGTTGTGGGTAATGGCTAAACTATCAGTTTTTGGAAAAAAAAAACATTTGGTGTGGGGAATGCCACTCTCACAACCAGATTGATTCTTTAGGTTGTTTGCTTGTGATAAAGACATTACAGTTGAGAAAGTGTTGACTTCTGATTTCCATGCTCTTTCTTTCAGAAGGAGGATTATTGGCGATCTATCTGTGATGTTTGATAATTTGGTTGCTTGCTGTAATCAATTTCAAGTTAATAATCATAAAGACAAAGTGACTTGGTCCTTGTGCAAAAAAGGATATCCAGTGAAATCATTTTACATAAAGAAAAAGTGTGATCAGGTATGCGTGCTTTAATTTTTGTGAAAATGAGATTACCTAAAAAAATTAAAGTTTTTCTGTGGGTGGTATTGAGAAATAAGATTCTCATAAAGGACAATCTAAGAAAAAGAAATGGACAAGGTCCAGTTGACTGTGTATTCTATGGCATTGCTGAATCAATTGACCACCTTTTCTTTAAATGTCTTATGGCCAGATATGTGTGGAGGTTGATTCAAGTATCTTTGAACATCACTTGTATCCCTAGTAACATTGATGATCTCTTTGGTGTTTGGATGCGCAACTTCAAAAAAAATACCAATATGATTCTCTCTTCGGTTGTGGGGCTGTCTTGTGGGCAATTTAGAGGGCTAGGAATGATTGGTGTTTTAGAGATAAAACTTTTTATGATCCGACTAATGTGATATTCATGTGCTGCTTTTGGTTGGATTCCTGGGCTATCGAACAGAAAAAGAAGGAAAAAGGATGGTGGAACAAGGAAGCAAGCTTACGAGAAGGACGACAAGTGATGTGTTGTGCCGTGCCTTCGGCTAGAGACCGGTGGATCGTCGAATTTCTGGGAGTTAGCCCCCTGTCGCCTGCTGATAGTAGTTCTTTGTCGGTAGTTTGATCTTCTGTAGACTGTCCCTTTCTTGTGCTGTTCGTCTAGGTGTGATACTTCTGCCTCCTCAGGAGTGCTGTTCTGTAATAAGTGATTTCTGGACACAACGTTGTGCTTCTGTTACACGTTAGGTCATTTCTTCCTCTATTGAGTGCGCTCGTTATTTCTGTAATAAGTGAACCTTTGTTACCTACTATTTCCAAATGAAATAGGGGTTACCTCGTTGTAAAAAAAAAAAGGAAAAAACCAGCAGTTCGTTCCCTGCAGTTTCTTCGCCTCCACTCCACGGCGTTGCAGTTTAGAGAATTCATCGGCACCCTATTTTTTCTTAGGAACAGCAAATGGAGTTGTCGTACTTTTTTGTTGTTGTTTTTCAACCGAGATCGTACGTTGCGTTCACAAGAGAAGAGCAAGAGCTGCGCCACATGTCGAGTTCACGTCGCTTTGTGCCTTGGCAGCCGGAGGTCTTGGGATTCAGTTCAGTTAGCTTAGTTTCCACGGGACCGAAGAACCAATGTCTGCTAGTAGGATTCATCATCGTGCATACATAGCGCGTGTGTGTGTTTTTTTTTGTTTAATTACGAACGCTCGTACGTTATCTAGTGTTTACTACTCATTCAGAGTTGAACATAATGTTCACGTCGATCGGGTACGCTGTGCCAATCGTAGGCCTTGGCTGTCTTTGGTGTGTGATGGCAGGCGCCTACCTGTCGTGTCGCCTCATACAGTCCTTTTACCGCGCGCGCTGTATGCTGTCAGCAGTTACGTCTTTGCGTTGCAAATTGCAGTTGCTCACTCCCGTTTTAAAAAAAACAAACAAACACGGTTTCCCTCATTTGTTGGCCTTGTCATTTTTCTCCAAACAAACACGGTTGATGATGGCTTATTAAGCACGTTCGTTCTCGGTAGTACTACCGAAGAGTATTTTATTTTCGAACGTGAAGAAAGTAAATAAAATTAATTAGAAGCATAGTAGTTTACTTCTAACTTATCTTATTTGATGCATGCATAATTGTCTTCGACACGTGGTTATGATATCTTTGAGATCTTACATCTCATAACTATCTTATTAAGTTATTATGGTTTTTTTTTGTCTTACATCTAGGGATGGCAACGGGTTTAAAACCCACGGGTACAGAGATTACAAACCTGTACCCGCGAGATTAATGTTGAACCCGTCCCCGCTACCCGCGACGGATAGCGTATGTTACCCAAACCCGCTACCCCGCGGATGTATGGCACCCGCGGGTACAGTCATATAATAAATATTTATTAAACTAATAGCACATAATAATAAATATTTATTAAACTGATAAAAAACATGTACCGATCTTAGCCAAAAGTTCTACGAGTTCCCTGGCGCCTGTAGTCTTCTTTTATATCACTAGCTGAATGTCCGTGCGTTGCAACGGGAATATATAATACCAGTATACTACGATAACTTATATACAAAATGTGTGTTATATTGTTATGAGAAAATGTTTCATAATCAATTTGTGATCCTAGTCATACATAAATTTTGTTATTTTAATCTAGTTATTTCACCACTACATTGCAACCATCAGTATCATGCAGACTTCGATATATGCCACGATTTGTATGGTCTCATCATTGGAGAGCACGTTCCACACATACCGGAAAAATTCCCTCGTACATCATTAGTCATCAGACACGCACCACCATATGCTCTTGCTTAAACAAAAAGGTAAGTGTGTATGTGTTTGCGAAGAGAATTAAAGGCAGGCCGACACAAAAGCTACCCTGACGGTGGCGAGGATGACGAACTGGTCACTGTTGTCGATCCTCTTCTGTGTCACCTTCGGCACCAAGATGATGCCACAATCCTCGATATAGTAGTCATCGAACGCACGCGACATGACGAGTACCGATGACTCTTGGTTGGGCTGCCAAACGAAGTGCACCCCGGGCTCATCAGCGAGGTAGTACCCTTGGCCGTTGCACCACCGGATGCGCTATTCCACTACATACATCATGTTCGAGGACACTCACACAACGTCAGCAACGTCCATCATCCCAGCGCACAAGAATTCATGTCCGGTCAGTAGCGACTTACGTGGCAGGTTGGGCTTCAGGTGGACGATGAGCTGGACGACGTGATGGCGTCGTCGTCGGATGCGGTATCCAGAACAACCCGAGAGTCATCGACGTTGGTGACAACCATGAGGCCCCCCTGCTTAACGATGGACAACGCGGTGCAACTGCTCTGGACCGCGTCCAAGCGGCGGCTTCGCGGGAGCTTGCCGTACACAGCAGCGCATGCGACCACGTAAGACTGCTTTTAGAGGTCGAACTGACAGTCGCCAAGCTTCTTCTCGTCATCGATGAGCGACGACAACGCGAGTGCCTCCTGCTCATGGAGTTTGTTCGGGGTTTGAAGTAGGAAACATGGATTCATGCTTGGCGTTGGTTTATGAAAATGACTCACAAGTCTGATCCATGGAAAAAATATTACAAAGAAAAAATGTCACACATGCAAAAAAGGGAATTTAAGTATAATGCATTATTCAAACAAAAGAAATAGCATGCAAAGCTCTTCTTTAAATAATATTACCTCCATCCAAAAATATAATTCAAGAATTTCGGTGATACTTATCTACTACTACGCATTGTGCAATGGTAGCAAGTGAGCTTGGAGAGAGATGTAGTAGATGTGTTTTCTGTCATAGATGTAGACATAAACACATATAGGTGGGTGCCCGTGCGTTGCAACAGAAACATTTAATATCATGATAACTTATGAACAAATGTGTGTTATACTGTTATGTGAAAATGTTTCGTAATTAATTTGTGATCCTAGCCATACATAAATTTTGTTATTTCAATCTAACTATTTCATCACTACATTGCAACCAACAGTACCGTGCAGACTTCTATACATGATAGCTGAATGCCCGTGCGCTGCAACGGGAATATATAATACCAGTATACTACGATAACTTATATACAAAATATGTGTTATACCGTTATGAGAAAATGTTTCATAATCAATTTGTGATTCTGGCCATACATAAATTTTGTTATTTATAATCTATCTGTTTCATCACTACATTGCAACCATCAGTATCATGCAGACTTCGATATATGTCACGATTTGCATGGTCTCATTATTAGAGAGCACGTTTCACACATACCGGAAGAAATTCCCTCGTACATCGTTAGTCATCGGACACGTACCACCATACGCTTTTGTTTAAACAAAAAGGTAAGTGTGTGTTTGCAAGACTAATGGTCAAACATCGTATAACCATAAAGTTAGAATACTATATTAATATATTAAATAAATTAATCCAATAGACATAGATTAACCCAATTAACATAGGATAAATAAATATCTAATTATAAAAGTATGAAACATGATATAATCAATGTTGTTACTGCGTAGTAAATATTCATACGAGACTAACACAACTGGAACGGTTCAATTTGGAATTAAAATGGGGAAGTTACGAATTTCCAAAGTTTCTATGTATTTGATATAAGATTAATTAGGAAATCAATTTTATTGTTGTTTTCATGACAAAACAGAGGTATTATGTGATAAAAATAATATTATAGAATTATAGAAATTAGAATGAACTCATTTGGATTTAATATAAAATTTCCATGAATTAAATGGGTTTCTGCAATTATTTTTAAACTAAAAATCAATTTCTAAACTCCTTTTCCCTATTTTCTTTATTTCCTGGACTGGGTCCCAAATTCCAGAAAGATCAGGGGCTAAGCTATAAATGTTTTTCTAGACTCAGTGAGCATACAGAGTGGACAGCGGGTTAAACACAAAAGACGTCTTAGTTGAAGTTGAAGTTGTACATAATTCAACATGAGTCATGTTGGCTAGAGGGTGGAAGGCTAGGTATTCTACTCAATAGATCCAAGGTTCGATTCCTGAGCAACCATGGTTTAATTTTTTTTCTGCGCGCGGAACGGGGGAGGGCAGAACGGCAGACTACTATTGCTTACTTAATAAGTAGTAGAGATTTGATTGGCTCTGCTCGCTCAAATCTTTCGGGGTGGCACTAAATTGAGATGCATGTGCTCTACAGTCTATACAGACACACACGCGGGTTTGCGGGCACGGGTACAACATTTTCATACCCACGAGAAAAAACATGTCGGGTTGAGAATCAAACCCGTACCCACGGGTACAAACTCACACCCAAACCCGTACCCTATAGGGATTTTACCCGCGGCACACGGGTAAAATGTGCCCGTTGTCATCCCTACTTACATCTCATCTTTCTGGAGGTGTTAATAGTATTCATAACTTATGATAGCAGAAAAAAATATTTGGTCGACCTATATATTATTTATGGGCCAATTAATAAAAAGGGCAACTCTAAATAAGAGCCCCTCAAATCAGAGTCCTTACTCTCTTTTTATTTGATAATTATCCTACTTTTGAGGTCATATTATACACACACGCACGCACGCTTCAGTAGAAGTCCTTGATGAACTAGAATCATTCTAATAGACACTAGCATATGTGACCCGCTCGTTATCTCCTTTGTTCCTCTCTCGTCTCGATCTCTCTACTACTCAGCAGCGTATCAACCATTTCCCTCATTTGTTGCCCTTGTCATTTTTTTTTTCTTCCAAACAAACACGGTTGATGATGTCTGCCGGAGTAGTTCGAGTTGGGAGATGAATGTCACTGCTCCGGGTGACGGCAGAATGTCACTGCTCACTACTGCTTTCATCGAAGGGGGACAGGCTATTGAATTCATCAGGCGAACCATTATAGAATTCAGAAAACGTGGACTGTTGCTAGCGTCGTCGCCCGCCTCTTGTTAGCGAACTGAACGGGTAACACGCACCACCTTCCAAGAAAGATGGAGAAGGCCGAGCTAACAGATCTTCCCTTTTTTTTCCAGCAAAGAGACGAAGCAGCAGTCCGTCCAGCCAGCGGACACCAGTATATTTGACATACGGAGCAGGCAGCGCCGCACGGAACAGGTATTCCATTGTGCTCACAAAACACAGCATAGAAACGTCAGCCCCTGGACCCGATCGTTCCCCGTCTTTAAAGCACTCGTGAATCGTGATACAGATATTATCTTAGTTTTTATGAAGATTAATTAGGACTGTCACGTACCGCGTACATAACCAACCATTTAAGACTTTGGTACACATATGTTGCACATTAATTAATAAAGTTCACAAAAAATTCTGAAAACATTCATACATATTCTTTCCACCCTACTTTAATTATATATAAAATTTCAAATTTAAATTCGTGATACTTTAGTTGTAATAAAAAAAAGACTTACCGGACATTTTATATTTTTATTACTCTATATGTAATACAAATTTGAACTTCAAAATTTTGTACATAACTGAAGTAGGGAGAAAAGAATATGTATGAATTTTTTATAATTTTTGTCTCTATATTAACTAGTCTTTAAGAGCATCTCTAAGTAACTCTATATTTTTTACTCTCTATTTGATTCTTTGTTTATCTCTCTATAAACATTAAACTCTATATGTAGCATCTCATTTCAACAGACTCCCTAACATGCAACTTAGTTTGGCTAGCTGGTGTGGCTAGCCAAGTTTGGCTAGCAATGAGGGCAATTTAGAGAGTCGGATGGCTTGACTAGTTAGATGACTAGTATGTTAGAATGTTTTTTTGCTGTTAAATATCTAAATTTTAACTTGATGAGTCATTTAACTAGTCTTTTAGAGATGCTCTAAAGGCTGGTTTGTTAACCATGTAAGGGGATCCACGGGGTGAATTCCCTTTAATTCTCTAGTCATCAAATCAGTCTTAATGAGCGGTTCCTAGTGTTGGCGCCGATCCGGGCACCAATCACTGCGTTGAGAACCACCAGCGGTGCTCTCTGCACAGGCACAGACGGTCCGCGACCTGGCATAGGGCTCGGATTTCCTGTCTGACGGGCCGAACGGTCCGCGCGTGCGTAGGAGCGGCGGAGTTCGCCGACGGCGCCTGAATCTCGCTCCTGGGAGGGACCCCCTTGGGGGAGAGATCCTAGGTGTTGTATAAGGTCGGCAGGCCACCCTAGACACCTCTAATCGACGTAGAGCCGAAGAGAAGCGAAGAATTTAAGAATTGAGAGGCTAAACTAGAACTACTCCTAATGCATAAGGTAAAAACGAGAGATAAATTGATTATTGATTCGAGGAGGGGGGCTGGACCCGTTATAAGCAAATCTCTCGAGTTAATTCCGCGAATCTAGCCGACAACTGTAGCAAGAAACTCGGAACCCTAATTGACTCTGCGCGCGGATCATCCGGCCTCGGGGCCGAACTGTCCGCACGGTCAATTTGATATCCAACATATACCCCTGCCTTTTGGCGGAGCTGAACGAACCAAAAGCAACTAATTCGATGTGATCACATCGGTTTTCTTAGGCATCCTGTCACATACTAGGATGACACTGCTTGAGGAAACGTCTATTTAACGCCTTAGGCAAGGCTTCGCCTTGTAATGTTTACAATAAGTAGGCGTTACCGGACATCACTTGTGTGACTCTGTAAGGGCCTTCCCAGCTTGACGACCACTTCTCAAACTTTCGGTCTTTGCTCCTTAGAGGCAGGACAGTCTTCCATACCAGGTCTCCTACCTGGAACAATTTAGCCTTGACCTTCTTGTTGTAAGCTTTGGCGACCATGATCTTGTCCTTTCTGTTTCTCCTAAGGCTGTCACTCTCTTGTCGATCACTTCATCAATATTGTCCATCATTAAATTATAGTAATCACCGATAGTCAGATCATTTTGTTTAGCGAACCTGACAACATTTAAACTTATGTCTACAGGTAACACTGCTTCCTGCCAACAGACAAGCTCAAACGGAGATACTTTAGTAGCACGATGTTTAGATATTCTATGAGCCCATAAAGCTTCGGACAAAATTCTATGCCAATGCTTAGGATGATCATATATCTTCTTTTTTATCAGGCTAATCAATGTCCTATTACTAGGCTCGGTCTTTCCATTGGCCTGGGCATAATACGGAGATGAATTGAGTAACTTAATTCTATATAATTGAGCAAACTCATGTACATCCTTTGACATAAAAGAAGCCCTTTGGTCTATAGTCAAAGTATGGGGAATGCCGAATCTATGAATAATATGCTCAGTTATGAACTCAATTACCTCCATGTGTGTCATGTTCTTCAGAACAACGACTTCAGTCCATTTGGTAAAGTAGTCAGTGGCAACTAACACGAACCGATGTCCTTTTGATAATGAAGGATGAATCTCTCCTATAAAGGCCACAATGGTTGCAATATTTGAATTTTATGTAGTTTAAATATGTGAGCCGGGCTTAGGTCGCTATGGCTTTATAAAGGCCCGACATGTTTTTAGGATCGGACCGTGCCACGGTTTCTACTCTTAGACTTGCACGATATAGCCGATTTATGTTGGCCCGAAGCACGATGGACTTAGGTTATGCCGGCTCATCTCAATCTAATTCCTAGTGCTAGTTCACGACACATGTCAGTAATGTACATGTCCGGAAAAAATAACTCACATTGCCAGTGTTATACACACATGTCAGTCATTTGTATATAATTTAGAAAAAAAACAGACGACGAGAGATTTATTTTTGACCAAGGGCGGTTTATATTTACTCTCACGAGGAAACGATATCACTAAATTTCATAATGACAGATGTGGCTAACTATTTAGCCGTGGCTACTGTCGTCAGTGGTGACTGGTGATAGGGTCTACTGAATCGATGGCAGGTCTTTCTGATTTTTATAAGAACATTTTTAGTATATTTTATGGAGACTGTAAAGTGGCTGAATATCTGCTGGTTCACGGTATCACGGGGGCACTGAATTTGCGAGTCCCATCGAACACATGCGTCATGTGTGCCAATCAAAACCATGCCGCCGGAGCACAATTTTAGGCAAATCAAACACGCCTACTCCGGCGTCCGTCCTACACCTCGAGATCACATGCCTAGCATGTAGTAGTAGCCTAGTAGGATCCGTTACGCACTCAAGAACCACATGCTCGTTGAATCGCGTAATCATTTCCATGCAGAGGAGCGACATGGTCCGTGGCCCAAGAGGTCAGGTACCTGAACTGTGCCAGGTTCACCGGGTTAGCCATGGTGCCGAACTCTTGAACGCATTTTGAACGAAATCTGAATTGGACCAAATGTGCTTTTTTTTTTCCTTCGCTTTTCGCTGTATTATGGGCTCGTCAACGACATGGTCCGGCTGCTGAATCTCGTTGCATGTCAACACGGTACAACATAAAAAGCTACCCAACATACGTATACTCTGCTTCTGGTAATACTGAGTAGTGACTAACCAGGAAAGACGTTGAAACAATTCACTTCCGCATTTTTTAATACTTCGTTCATTCCAAAATATAGTTCTTTCTAGCTGACTTCTTTTTCATCCACGTTTGTTTAAATAATAATGAATATAGACATACAAGCAAACTGCATTCATACGTTGTTTAATGAATGTTTGATTAGTGTGGAACGAATTATATCTTGGGTCCCAAAGGAAGTAGTCCTTTTAGCTCTTTGTTTTTATGTCTATATTAAATAGATGACGATGGATCTATATATATAACACACATAAAATATTGTTTGAATCTATTATTTTTTGAAAATGAATTTTAATTTAAAACAAAGGAAGTATTATTTTATAACTAGCTGCAACTTCAAGTGCCTATGTCAAATCAAAACATGGATGTACCTGCTTCGTAAAGTTTCGACAGGTACCCAATCCGACGGGTATGGTATAGGTGAACATTTTGACCCACGGACTCAATCTGAAGTTTCGCGGACGTGTGTGTGAGTTTCTATTTTAACTCGTGGGTGACATGTATCTAGCCCAAAATTTGGTTCATTCTTTGTTTGACTATTAAATTTCAAAACTAAATAACAGAGCAATTATTTGTAGTCAAAGTTTTATAAGTTTTACTCAAACCTTGTCCAAAATGACTTCGGAACCAGAGGGAGTAATAGTAATTATTTTGAATAAGTAACTTAGCTAATAATTAGTGAAATGTTTTGTTCCTGCTCAACGTGAGAAGACTTAAATTCCGTAGATATAACTCAATTATTGTTGGTATTTTAATTGCATATAGTTGAATTGTTATTTAAAATTCTACACTGAGTAAAAATACGTTGGTTGCCTAAACTCGATGGGTACGGGTTAAAATTGCACACATATGTGCGATTGCGAGTGAGTTTAGGTAGACATCATGGCACGATCGCGGATGAGTTTGTGCTCCATCCGATCCGTACCTGATCTGTATCTGACTCATTGTCATCCCTACTTAAGCGCATTTTGCATTTTCCGAATACCGTTTTTTGAACAAAGTTTCGACTTTTGTATCGATTTCTTTTCCCGGTCGAGCGAGAAATTCATCTCTACCCTACTCTAAAGGTGCTACCTAGTTGGATCCACTAACTAACTATTACTTGTGTTGGCTTAGAAAACCAGCTAATAACTACAGCTTTCGTTCTAAATCACAAGACGTCTTCATATTTCTGAATTAATAGTTGTTCTACTTAATTAATGAGTAAAGTTTAGAGACCGCTAATTTTACTTTACTCATTAATTGATGTTGATCCTGTAATCTAAGATTTAGCAAAAAAAAAACCTCAAATACGTAGCCATGGAAAGGATCTGAAGGGAGAGCAGTGAAACTTAGTTAATTATAAAGTTTCAAAATGTAAAGCAAAATTGTTTAATAAAGAAAATCAGTGCATCTGATCCCCGTAATACCATTGGACGTTTGAGCTGGTCAAAGAAACAATTCGTGACCACCAACCCCTCGTGTCACCCAAAACCTTACCCGCCTCCGCACCCGCCTCACATGACCCCAGCCACGTCGCCACCGTGCAGCCACGGTGTCCGCCGCTAGTGGTGGGTATCTGAGCGTCATGCCGTCGCGAAGCTGGCCTGGCCAGCGAGGGCCGCCAGTCAAACTCCACGAGCTTTGACTGGTCAACAGTCAAACTTTCCAAGCCTTATATAGCCAATCGCAACTCCCCGTCCGAACAAATCCAAAGCAGTTCCCACCTCATCGCCTTCCTCCTTCCTCCGATCCGTTCCCTGCCCGCCAACCAGGACGTACACGCCGGACACACGTCACAGCCTTGAAGCCTCCCTCCCACACAGCCCCAACACAAACACACGCACACCCACGATCGATCTCGTCGCAGCGACGCGCCGCGCCGCGGGTTTGATCGTCACGAGTGGCGACTTCCTTCCCCTCCTTCGTTCGCCGATGACCACCTCGTCCTCGGGGAGCATCGAAGCACCGGCGAACTCCAGACCCGGCTCGTTCTCGTTCGCGAGCACGAGCACGAGCTTCACGAACATGCTGGGGGGATCTGCGGACGCGGCCGGCGGGGCGTCGAGGTACAAGGCCATGACCCCGCCGTCCCTGCCCCTGTCGCCGTCGTCCTTCTTCAGTAACATCCCCGACGGCCTCAACCCCGCCGACTTCCTCGACTCGCCGGCACTCTTGAGCTCCAGTGTAAGCACGGACGAACCCCGCACAGACCGCGCCATCATTGCCCTGCCATTTCTGTGTGTGGGTCATGCTCGCGCGGCCTAGGCGCTTTGACTTGTCGCGCTGAGCCGCTGAGCACTCACCAGGGCGTGCGTGTGCGCAGCTGCGCCACGTACGTTGAACATCGCCGTGCATGCAGCGGCGCGCACTGCCGTCCACATGTTCCTGGAATGCTAATGCGCTTTGCACGTTTCAGATCTTCCCCTCGCCGACGACGAACGCATTCGCCTCGCAGCAGTTCAGCTGGCTGGTGACGCCAGGCGCGGAGCAAGGCGGCAAGGACGAGCAGAGGCAGTCGTACCCGGACTTCTCGTTCCAGACCGCGCCGACGGCCGAAGATGCCGTGCGGACGACGACGACGACGACCTTCCAGCCACCGGTTCCAGCGGCCCCACCGGTGAGATCAGCATCCATATACGCCATGCCATCCTCTACGTCATCGCCCTCTCGTGGGTCCTTTGCTGACTTTGTCCAAAAGAGAAAACTACACCACTAAAAAAGAGAGAACTACTGGCTGGCATAGCATCCTGGACTATTTGTTTCATAATAGTAAAGCACACAAATATAAAAGAACACTTGTGGTAGTATCATGTCATGATCTTATAATCCCTTTTTTGTCTATACTATAATTGTCAAAGACATAATTATACTCCACCAGAACATATTACTAATATATCCTTTGCAACACTTCAGGTTGAAGAGGCGTACAGAGGTCAGCAGCAGGCATGGGCCTACCAGCAGCAGCAAGCTGCAGGCATGGACGCCGGATCCAGCCAGGCTGCCTACGGCGGGCCGTTCCACCAGGCAGCCTCGTCGGACGCCGCCGCGATGGCGCCGCACGTGCCGGCGAGCGGCGGGTACAGCCACCAGGCGCAGCAGTCGCAGAGGCGGTCGTCGGACGACGGGTACAACTGGCGCAAGTACGGGCAGAAGCAGGTGAAGGGGAGCGAGAACCCGCGCAGCTACTACAAGTGCACCTTCCCGAGCTGCCCCACCAAGAAGAAGGTGGAGCGGTCGCTGGACGGCCAGATCACCGAGATCGTGTACAAGGGCACGCACAACCACGCCAAGCCGCCGAACACGCGCAGGAACTCCAGCAGCGCGGCTGCGGCGCAGCTGCTGCAGGGCGGCGACGCGTCCGAGCACTCGTTCGGCGGGATGTCGGGCACGCCCGCCGCGACGCCCGAGAACTCCTCCGCGTCCTTCGGGGACGACGAGGTCGGCGTGGGCTCGCCGCGGGCCGGGAACGCCGGCGGCGACGAGTTCGACGAGGACGAGCCGGATTCCAAGAGATGGTGAGTGCTTTGGTGATACAGATGCAGTACCTTTTTTTTTTTTTGCGCCAAGTTGTTTCTGTCGCATCCTTGGAAGAACGAACAAGCGGAATTGAATTCCTGTTGCTTCTGTCAGGAGGAAAGACGGCGGTGACGGCGAGGGTATCTCTATGGCCGGCAACCGGACGGTGCGTGAGCCCAGGGTCGTTGTCCAGACCATGAGCGATATCGACATCCTCGACGACGGCTACCGGTGGAGGAAGTACGGGCAGAAGGTGGTGAAGGGAAATCCAAACCCAAGGTAATTAAGATTTCCCCGTCTCGGTGGAACAAACAAAGCACTCCGTAAAAGCATATCGCAAGCGTCAGCTTTTGCTCATCGTGAACGTTGTCTTGTGACTGCAGGAGCTACTACAAGTGCACGACGGTCGGGTGCCCCGTGCGCAAGCACGTGGAGCGCGCGTCCCACGACCTGCGCGCCGTGATCACCACGTACGAGGGCAAGCACAACCACGACGTGCCCGCCGCGCGGGGCAGCGCCGCGCTCTACCGGCCCGCGCCGCCGCCCGCGGACACCGCCGGCCACCACTACCTCGGTGCGGCGCGGCCGGGCGTGGCCTACCAGACGGCGCAGCAGTACGGATTCGGTGACCAGCTTGGCTCGTTCGGCCTCAGCGGCGCGCCGGCCCAAAGCGGCGGGGGCGGCTTCGCGTTCTCCTCCGGCTTCGACAACCCGATGGGCTCGTACCTGAGCCAGCACCAGCAGCAGCAGAGGCAGAACGACGCCATGCACGCGTCGAGGGCCAAGGAGGAGCCCCGGGAGGACATGTTTTTCCCGACGTCGTTGCTGTACACTGACTGAAGGACTGCAGAACATGGCAGGACATGCGCGCGGTGTCCATAAACGCACACGGTTGTTGCTGTTGTTGTTGTTGTTGTATCTAGGATAGGTTGAACAGATTTCTTTATTTGTTTGGAGGCCTCCATTGTTGGCAGTGGCAGATGCTTGCGGTGCCGCAGGGGTGTCTCCCTTAACACGTGAAAAGGGGGAAAGAAAGGATTTAGGATACTAGAGTCTAGGACACGTGTCAATTACACAGAAGGGTAAAGAAGTTTTGTTCCTCAAAGACAAATTCAGACATGAGACTTGTTGTAGTCAGGATCGGACAGGATTTCATGTCACAGAACATTTGTTAAGATTCAAATTGATTGTTCTCTGGTACATTGATGTGTGCGCGCTAGTGCTGCGATGCATATGCTTGTGATTACCACCATACATATGCTTGTTTGTCAAGAGTAGACTAGCCCTGTAGGCTGATTAGTTATAAAGATATGCGTGTTTGGCAAGTTTGTCATCTTCTTGCGAAAGAAACATGATTTGAAGACTTGAGCTCAGCAGACTGGCCTTACTATAAACCACATAATCAGTTCAGTTATGCTTCAGGCTATCTTGAGTGTCGGCGCATCCGTCGGCTGTGTTCTGTACCCTAGGCAAACTTTCTCAAAAAGTAGTTCTGGTAATTTTTCGCTCTCCCTGCCAAACTGCACGTAGCACCCGAATGGTTTGTCCTTCCTTCCTTCCTTCCACGGCCGGGTACACCTCCGCACTGTCAAGAACACGTACGCATTGACCCGAACCGAAGGCAACGAGCGCCGAGTACATGCAGCCGGTCAGCAGCTCAGCATGCTGGTCCCTTGTATCTGAGCCTTTTTATTTTAAACGTGTATGAGGATTTGACGACCGTGGATTTTGACCACGGTTCCTCCGTGCCTAACCACTAGTAAGATGAAGTTTCAACGGACCGTGTGTCCGAGGACAAGAGGGCAGCAGACTCGCTCTGAACGAAGGCAATGCGAAGTCAGCCACACTGGATTGGGAGCAAGAAAGACCAAGAGGACGCTGCACTGATTACATTGTACGCGGTGAGCGGGGTCAAATTCCGTTCAGTACACACTGACACTACTACGTACGTAGCGTTTGCTCCCTAGTCTTTTCACAAAAAAAAAAACGATATAGAAAAACGAGATGGCTAGCTCTTGGGAGCCCAGCTGAACCACTCGACGATGGCACCACAAATGTTGCGGTCGTCGACCGATTTGCGTGTTCGCGAGAGCCCGGGTCACACGGACGCGGTGCGGGGTGGCATTGGCATGCCAATTTGCCATGCAGGACCGGATCAAAACAGCAGCAGCGGTCGCTGCTCCCGTCCCCTTCCGGCGAGGTTGATGCGGCCAGGTCTGCCGAGCCGAGGCGCCAGAGCGGGCGATCGAGGGACGATACACCTGCGAACTGCGAGGTGACCCACGCAAATAGCACCCGATGGCTTGTTTTTTATTTTATCGAAGCTATTAGATTATTACATTTTTTTTGTTAAAGTTTGTTGTTTGTTTGACTGTAATTGTTATATCTTGATGCTCACGAAATACAGTACATCTATATATCCACCAATTCTATATATCGTAACTGGATTCTTGGCTTCAAGACCCACCTTCCTTCTTAGGCTCTGTTTGGCACAACTGCTGCTTGTTCAAAAACCAGCTTACCTGATAAGCGGGTAAAAAACAGCTTCTGCTTGTTGGCTGCTTTTAGTTTATTTTGAAAAGCTACTGAACTAATAAGCTGCTGCAGAAGCTGTCTGTTTAGCAGAACTTCTGCTTAAATTTGTAAAGAAGCTAGAAATAAGCTGTGCCAAACAGGGCCTTAGGCTTTGTTTACACCAATCCAGCTCTGAAATAGCATGGATTGAAATTAAATCCATGTCACAATCCATTCCCCAAAATAATCCAAGACTACTTAAATTTTTTATTCGGTTAAACCCATCATAAAATATAACCCAAGAGTTTGGAAATTTTTAAACTATGGAAGACATGGATTCTATCTATAGCTCATTGGGTATGGAACAAATCCATTAAGATATTGCACAAGTTTATATTATAATCCATAGATCAAAAGAATAACTAGCTTTGAGAGACACATGAATTAGTTGATGGATTTAATTCCACCATGAGATTGTGTGTGAGGTATGGATTCACCCAATCCATACCCAAATTAAATCTATGGTGGGATTTCATCCCATGTAACCGAACAAGGCCTTAATCTATTCCTATCCAGTGACTGCACACTTTTTGGTTGCGGCAAGACGCTGGTATCCTTCGATTTTTAAATATGACTAAGGCGATGTTTGTTTGAGAAACAAACTAGCATGTTATCTTGTTACTCCTTTTTTTTGTTTGATTTATGGAATAGAATGAGTTGATTTATTACCGCCTTATTCTTTATAGTTAGTTAGTACTAACATGAGGAATATGATAATCCCACCAAATTTGAGGAATGGACTCATGATGCCACCTCTTCTTTGATGGTTTAATTCCTCAAACCAAACATTCCATAAGTCTCCAAGGGTGTGTTTGATTGAGTAGTAGATGAGAATAAAATGGCTCTATTCCTATTTTCTGCATGTTTGCTTTCCAATAAAAGAGAAGTGACATGGTTCCTGGAGTCTACATGAAAATTTACTATAAATATTTGGAATGCTCTCACTCCACCAAAACAACTGGGTACGAGCGCTCTCCCGAACGCGAGCGCTCTCCTTCCTCTCCTCCCCTCTACACTCATATGACTCTCTAACCAAACAAAGAACGGAGCGGCTATGCTATATTCTACTCTTCAGCCAAACAAAAAATAAAACGACTTTGTTCTATTTGTCAAACGTAGAATAAAACAGCTTTATTCTAAAAAACCGGAATGGCCACTCTATTCTAATGGACTCTCCAACTAAACGCACCACAAAATCTTATAGTTGGATCTCTCTTATAAAATTTAATTCCTGCACCTTATCCACACGTCCGCGTTTGCCTTTTTCTCTAAAACATTCCTGAATTCCTCACAATATTGCTAATATATGCCGGAGCTATTATTGCCTCAAACAAACATTAGTCGGTCTTCACCACACAAACATCAATTTAGCGTAAACATTCCAAAACATTAGCGCAAACATCCATTAGTTAGTAGAAGACAGGCCCATAGTAAGCCTTGTTGGATCCGCCTGGCACTTCCGGAGGCCTCTACGAGGGGACAGGCCTTAAACAAGCCACATCCAACACCCTAAAAAGGTCTCTGGTGCGTTTGGTTTGGTTTGCAACAACAGAACAAGATAATTTAGAATGATTCTTTAGGTAATGTTGTTTAGTTTAGGGTTAAAGATTGCGACAAAACTATCTCAGTGCTATTCCTCAAAGTTGGACGGACGAGAGGGGACACTAGAGGACATGACTGTCCCAGCTGTCCCCTAATGTCTCACAACCAAACACTTCCTAAATATGTGTTTTGTTGCCTGGTCTGGCTAGGCTCACGGGGATAGATGGCCAAGCGGGTCTGTCGGGGACCATAATTAGGGGTACCCTCAAGACGCCTAATTCTCAGCTGGTAACCTCCATCAGCATAAAGCTGCAGAGGCCTGATGGGTTTGATTAAGTCAGGGATCAGTCCATACGAGCGACTTGATCACGCCACGTCCGAGCCTAGCCTCGGGCGAGGGCAGCCGACCCTGAGATGTTTCCGTCTCGCCCGAGGCCTCCTCTTTCACGGCAGACGCATCTCCGGCTCGCCCGAGGCCATGCCTTCGATAAGAAGTAACCCTGACTAAATCACCGCGCCGACCGACCAAATCACTGGGGCCTTTAACGCAAAAGGTAAGACTGACGGGTAGCCAGGCTTGGCCGAAAGCGCCAGAGGAAGCTCCGCCCGACCCAGGGCTCGGACTCGGGCTAAGGCCCCGGAAGACGGCGAACTCCGCTCCGCCCGACCCAGGGCTCGGACTCGGGCTAAGGCCCCGGAAGACGGCGAACTCCGCTCCGCCCGACCCAGGGCTCGGACTCGGGCTAAGGCCCCGGAAGACGATGAACTCCGCTTCGCCCGACCCAGGGCTCAGACTCGGGCTAAGGCCCCGGAAGACGATGAACTCCGCTTCGCCCGACCCAGGGCTCGGACTCCGCCCTGGCCTCTGCCGAACGACCTCCGCCTCGCCCGACCCAGGAGCTCAGGTTCGGCCTCGGCCATGTAGGACGGACTCGACCTCGACCTCGGAGGAGCCTCCACGTCGTCCGACCTAGGACACAAGCCCGCCACGTCAACAGGAAGCGTCATCATCACCCTACCCCGAGCCGACTCGGGCCGTAGAGAACAGGACCGACGTCCCATCTGGCTAGCCCTGCCAGATAGGCAATGATGGCGCCCCGCTGGACCATGACGACGGCGGCTCCCAGCTCCCTTACGAAAGCAGGGGGACGTCAGCAAGGGCCCAACCTCTCCGACAGCTGTCCCTCCGCCCGGCTCCATTGCTTCTCCGACAGCCACGACGCCACACTAGCTGGGTGCCAAGATCTCTCCGGCTGCCACCTTGGCATGTACTTAGGGCACTAGCACTCCCCCGCTAGACACGTAGCACCTTGCTACACCCTCATTTGTACACCTGGATCCTCTCCTTACGCCTATAAAAGGAAGGACCAGGGCCTTCTTAGAAAAAGGTTGGCCTCGCGGGGACGAAGGGCAGGGGCAGGCGCTCTCTCGGGGCCGCTCGCTCCCCTCACCCGCGCGGACGCTTGTAACCCCCTACTGCAAGCGCACCCGACCTGGGCGCGGGACGAACACGAAGGCCGCGGGATTCTCCGACTCCCTCACGACCCGGCTCCGGCCACCTCGCACTCGCTCTCTCCCCCCTTCGCGCTCGCCCACGCGCTCGACCCATCTGGGCTGGGGCACGCGGCACACTCACTCGTCGGCTCGGGGACCCCCCGGTCTCGGAACGCCGACAGTTGGCGCGCCAGGTAGGGGCCTGCTGCGTGTTGACGAGTAGATTCCCGTCAAGCTCCAGATGGGCAGTCTCCAACGACCTCTTCAACCCGGAACGGTGCTCCGTTTCGGGAGTCTCGAGTTCATGTCTTTCGACGGCAGCTACGACATGATACTCCTTCCACCGCCGCGCGACAGCGACAATGGTGGCGGACAGCCCGCCCGCCGGCGGCGGAATCGACGACGTCTTTCCCGCGTGGGGGAAGGACAACTTTCGAGCTCGCCCCATCCTCTCCCTCGCCATCGGAGGAGGAGGCGGGGCAACCAAGGCCGAGCGGGAGGCTGCGCTCAGTCGACTGTCGAGCAAATCGACATCCCCAGCGCCCCAACGGAGGACGCGTCGGGCATCACCCACGCGTTTGAGGCGAAGGCGAGCGCCGCCCCCCCCGCGACACGCCGATCCTGAGCAAGTGGACGACGCCAGCACGCTTACGGAGGGCCTGCAGGACGTCGCCCTCGCACCCAGGACGACAGCACGATCAGCCCCCGATGCGACTTCATCGATCCTCGTCGACCAAAAGGTACGGGCTGATTCCCATCCTTTGTCATTTCGACTCGGCCTCAACCCGCCTAGCAACCTCGCTTTGGCGGGCGCTCACACTGAGGCGAGTGCAACCTCTCTGGGGTTTCGTGTGCGGTCGCCTTGGGACCGATTGACGGGTGTCTCGACCTACGGACCCTCTGGGTCCGAGGAAGATGACGACCCCAGCATCTGCTGGGATTTCTCTGGATCTGGCAACCCCAGTGCCATGCGGGACTTCATGACCGCATGTAACTACTGCCTCTCCGACTGTTCCGACGGCAGCCGCAGCCTTGACGACAAGGACTGCGGCCCGGGCCGCGAATGTTTCCACGTCGAGCTAGGGGATCCCTCCGGAGGCAGCTGTCTCGGCATGCCGGAGGATGGTGATCCCCCTAGGCCAGCGCCTCGCGCCGACATCCCGCGGGAGCTAGCTGTGGTCCCCGTTCCGGCGGGGGGTCACGACCCACAGCTCGAGCAAGTCCGCGGGGCGCAGGCCGGGCTCGATGAGGGAGCAGGAGCGCTCGAGGCAATCCGCCGGAACGTCGGGCAGGTATGGGCGAGCCAGCCCCCGGCCGGAGGAATACGTCACCTGCCCCAAGGTCTCCAGCACCGCATCGCCAACGATGCCAGGGACAGACCGCCACCCGCATCCGGCGGAACCGGTCAGGACCTGGCCGCCGCAGCGATGCTCCTCCGCGCGATGCCGGAGTCATCAACCACCGAGGGTCGGCGAATCCGGGGAGAGCTCAAGCATCTCCTGGAAGGCGCTGCGGCCCGGCGGGCCGAGAGCTCTGCCTCCCGAAGGCAGGGGTACCCCTCGGAACCTCGTGCCGCGACTTCCCGACTCACGCGGGAAGCCTCGGTTTACACCGGGCGCACGCGCAACACCGCGCCTGCGGCCCCAGGCCACCTTGGCGACGAGCACCCTCATCGCGACCGTCGGGCCCGCCTCGACGAAAGGGTGCGCCGAGGTTATCACCCCAGGCGTGGGGGACGCTACGACAGCGGGGAGGATCGGAGTCCCTCGCCCGAACCACCCGGTCCGCAGGTCTTCAGCCGAGCCATTCGGCGGGCGCCGTTTTCGCCCCGATTCCGACCCCCGACTACTATCACAAAGTACTCGGGGGAAACGAGACCGGAATTGTGGCTTGCGGACTACCGCCTGGCCTGTCAACTGGGTGGGACGGACGACGACAACCTCATCATCCACAACCTCCCCCTGTTCCTCTCCGACACCGCTCGCGCTTGGTTGGAGCACCTGCCTTCGGGGCAGATTTCCAACTGGGAGGATCTGGTCCAGGCTTTCGCCGGCAACTTCCAGGGCACGTACGTGCGCCCCGGGAATTCCTGGGACCTCCGAAGCTGTCGGCAACAGCCGGGGGAGTCCCTTCGGGACTACATCCGGCGATTCTCGAAGCAGCGCACCGAGCTGCCCAACATCACCGACTCCGATGTCATCGGCGCGTTCCTTGCCGGCACCACCTGCCGTGACCTGGTGAGCAAATTGGGTCGCAAGACCCCCACCAGGGCAAGCGAGCTGATGGACATCGCCACCAAGTTCGCCTCTGGTCAGGAGGCGGTCGAAGCCATCTTCCGAAAGGACAAGCAGCCCCAGGGCCGCCCGTCGGAAGATGCTCCCGAGGCATCTACTCCACTCGGCGCCAAGAAGAAAGGCAGGAGGAAGTCGCAAGCGAAACGCGACGCCGCCAGCACGGACCTTGTCGCCGCCGCCGAGTACAAGAACCCTCGGAAGCCCCCCGGAGGCGCCAACCTCTTCGACAAGGCACTAAAGGAGACGTGCCCCTACCATCAGGGGCCCGTCAAGCACACCCTCGAGGAGTGCGTCATGCTTCGGCGCCACTTCCACCGGGCCGGGCCACCCGCAGAGGGTAACAGGGCCCGCGACGACGGCAAGAAGGAAGATCACCAAGCAGGAGAGTTCCCCGAGGTCCACGACTGCTTCATGATCTACGGAGGGCATGCGGCGAACGCCTCGGCTCGGCATCGTAAGCAGGAGCGTCGGGAGGTCTGCTCGGTGAAGGTGGCGGCGCCAGTCTACCTAGACTGGTCCGACAAGCCCATCACCTTCGACCGGGATGACCACCCCGACCACGTGCCGAGCCCAGGGAAGTACCCGCTCGTCGTCGATCCCGTCATCGGCGACGTCAGGCTCACCAAGGTCCTGATGGATGGGGGCAGCTGCCTCAACATCATCTACGCCGAGACCCTCAGGCTCCTGCGCGTCGATCTGTCATCTGTCCGGGCAGGCGCTGCGCCCTTCCACGGGATCGTTCCAGGGAAGCGCGTCCAGCCCCTCGGACAGCTCGACCTTCCTGTCTGCTTCGGAACACCCCCCAACTTCCGAAGGGAGACTTTAACGTTCGAGGTGGTCGGGTTCCGAGGAACCTACCATGCAGTGTTGGGAAGGCCATGCTACGCGAAGTTCATGGCCATCCCCAACTACACCTACCTGAAGCTCAAGATGCCGGGCCCCAACGGGGTCATCACCGTCGGCCCCACGTACAAACACGCATTCGAATGCGATGTGGAGTGCGTGGAGTACACCGAGGCCCTCGCCGAGTCCGAGGCTCTCATTGCCGACCTGGAAAGCCTCTCCCGAGAGGTGCCAGACGTGAAGCGACATGCCGACAACTTCGAGCCAGCAGAGACGGTTAAGGCCGTCCCTCTCGACCCCAGTGGCGACACCTCCAAGCAGATTCGGATCGGTTCCGGGCTCGACCCCAAATAGGAAGCAGTGCTCGTCGACTTTCTCCGCGCAAACGCCGACGTCTTTGCGTGGAGTCCCTCGGACATGCCCGGCATACCGAGGGATGTCGCCGAGCACTCGCTGGATATTCGGGCCGGAGCCCGACCGGTCAGACAGCCTCTGCGCCGATTCGACGAGGAAAGGCGCAGGGTGATAGGCGAGGAGATCCACAAGCTGATGGCAGCAGGGTTCATCAAAGAGGTATTCCACCCTGAGTGGCTTGCCAACCCTGTGCTTGTGAGGAAGAAAGGGGGGAAATGGCGGATGTGTGTAGACTACACTGGTCTCAACAAAGCATGTCCGAAAGTCCCCTACCCTCTACCTCGCATCGATCAAATTGTGGACTCCACTGCAGGGTGCGAAACCCTGTCTTTCCTCGATGCCTACTCAGGGTATCATAAAATCAAGATGAAAGAGTCCGACCAGCTCGCGACTTCTTTCATCACGCCCTTCGGCATGTACTGTTATGTCACAATGCCTTTCGGTCTGAGGAACGCGGGCGCGACGTACCAGCGGTGCATGAACCATGTGTTCGGCGAACACATCGGTCGCACGGTCGAGGCCTACGTCGATGACATCGTAGTCAAGACGAGGAAAGCCTCCGACCTTCTCTCCGACCTTGAACTGACATTCCGATGTCTCAAGGCGAAGGGCGTCAAGCTCAATCCCGAGAAGTGCGTCTTCGGGGTGCCCCGAGGCATGCTCTTGGGATTCATCGTCTCCGAGCGGGGCATCGAAGCCAACCCGGAGAAGATCGCAGCCATCACAAACATGGGGCCCATCAAGGACTTAAAAGGCGTACAGAGGGTCATGGGATGCCTCGCGGCCTTGAGCCGTTTCATCTCGCGCCTCGGCGAAAGAGGCCTGCCCCTGTACCGTCTCTTAAGGAAGGCCGAGTGCTTCACTTGGACTCCCGAGGCCGAGGAAGCCCTCGGGAACCTGAAGGCGCTCCTCACCCAGGCGCCCGTCTTGGTACCCCCAGCTGATGGAGAAGCCCTCTTGGTCTACGTCGCCGCTACCACTCAGGTGGTCAGTGCCGCGATCGTGGTCGAAAGGCAGGAAGAGGGGCATGCTTTGCCCGTTCAGAGGCCAGTTTACTTCGTCAGCGAAGTGCTGTCCGAGACCAAGATCCGCTACCCACAAGTCCAGAAGCTGCTGTATGCAGTGATCCTGACGAGGCGAAAGCTGCGACATTACTTCGAGTCTCATCCGGTGACTGTGGTGTCATCCTTCCCCCTGGGGGAGATCATCCAGTGCCGAGAAGCCTCGGGTCGGATCGCGAAGTGGGCGGTGGAAATCATGGGCGAGGCAATCTCGTTCGCCCCTCGGAAGGCCATCAAGTCCCAGGTACTGGCGGACTTCGTAGCCGAATGGGTCGACACCCAGTTACCGACGGCTCCGATCCAACCGGAGCTCTGGACCATGTTTTTTGATGGGTCGCTGATGAAGACGGGAGCTGGCGCGGGCCTGCTCTTCGTCTCGCCCCTCGGGAAGCACCTGCGCTACGTGCTCCGCCTCCATTTCCCGGCGTCAAACAATGTGGCTGAGTACGAGGCTCTGGTCAACGGATTGCGAATCGCCATCGAGCTAGGGGTCCGACGCCTCGATGCACGCGGCGACTCGCAGCTCGTCATCGACCAAGTCATGAAGAACTCCCACTGCCGCGACCCGAAGATGGAGGCCTACTGTGACGAGGTTCGACGCCTGGAAGACAAGTTCTACGGGCTCGAGCTTAACCACATCGCCCGGCGCTACAACGAGACTGCGGACGAGCTGGCGAAGATAGCCTCGGGGCGAACGACGGTTCCCCCGGACGTCTTCTCCCGGGATCTGCACCAACCCTCCGTCAAGATGGTTGGCACGCCCGAGCCCGAGTTGCCCTCGACCCCGTCCGAGGCAGCCTCGGCCCAGCCCGAGCCATCCTCGGCTCAGCCCGAGGAACCCTCGGCCCCCGAGGGCGAAGCACTGCACATCGAGGAGGAGCAGAGCGGGGTCATGCCAGAACAAGATTGGCAGACCCCGTACCTGCAATATCGCCGCCAAGGAGAGCTGCCCCTCGGCCGAGCCGAGGCTCGGCGGGTAGCGCGACGCGCCAAGTCGTTCGTCTTGCTGGGCGATGAGAAGGAGCTCTACCACCGTAGCCCCTCGGGCATCCTCCAGCGATGCATCTCCATCGCCGAGGGTCAGGAACTCCTGCAGGAAATACACTCGGGGGCTTGCGGCCATCATGCAGCACCTCGAACCCTCGTCGGGAACGCTTTCCGCCAAGGCTTCTACTGGCCGACGGCGGTGGCTGACGCCACTAGAATTGTCCGCGCCTGCGAAGGGTTCCAATTCTATGCGAAGCAGACCCACCTGCCCGCTCAGGCTCTGCAGACGATACCCATCACCTGGCCCTTCGCTGTGTGGGGTCTGGACCTCGTCGGCCCTCTGCAGAAGGCGCCCGGGGGCTACACGCACCTGCTGGTCGCCGTCGACAAATTCTCCAAGTGGATCGAGGTCCGACCCCTGAACAGCATCAGATCCGAGTAGGCGGTGGCGTTCTTCACCAACATCATCCATCGCTTCGGGATCCCGAACTCCATCATCACCGACAACGGCACCCAGTTCACCGGCAAAAAATTCTTGGATTTTTGCGAGGATCACAACATCCGGGTAGACTGGGCCGCCGTAGCTCATCCCATGTCGAATGGGCAAGTGGAACGTGCCAACGGCATGATTCTACAAGGGCTCAAGCCTCGGATTTACAATGGTCTCAACAAGTTCGGCAAGCGATGGATGAAGGAACTCCCCTCGGTGGTCTGGAGCCTGAGGACGACGCCAAGCCGAGCCACAGGTTTCACGCCGTTCTTCCTGGTCTACGGGGCCGAGGCCGTCCTGCCCACTGACCTGGAATACGGCTCCCCGAGGACGAGGGCCTACAACGAGGAAAGCAACCAAGCTAGCCGAGAAGACTCGCTGGACCAGCTAGATGAGGCTCGGGACAGGGCCTTACTACACTCGGCGCGGTATCAGCAGTCCCTGCGACGCTACCACGCCCGAGGGGTCCGACCCCGAGACCTCCAGGAGGGCGATCTGGTGCTTCGGCTGCGGCAAGACACCCGAGGGAGGCACAAGCTCACGCCCCCCTGGGAGGGGCCGTTCGTCATCGCCAAAGTTCTGAAGCCCGGAACGTACAAGCTGGCCAACAGTCAAGGCGAGGTCTACGGCAACGCTTGGAACATCCAACAGCTACGTCGCTTCTACCCTTGAGATGTTTCCAAATTGTTCATATACCTCGCACCCACGCAAAGTTTAGTCAACAAGGAAGGGTCGGCCTCGCCTCGGCAAAGCCCGACCCTCCCTCGGGGGCTAAAAGGGGGGAAACCCCCTCTGCGTCAAAATTTTCCTCGAACAAAAAATCTCTTTTATCAGAATATCTTTCGTGCTTTTTGACTACTTCGAAAAGTGGGTCCTAGAAACGACGGAGTACACGTAAGCAGCCAAGGCTGACCGAGCCGAGGGACTCCTACGCCTCTGGGATACGGATACCTCACTCATCACCTTCTGCGATAAGTAACTCGCGCTCGGATAAGGTGACTCCGCGGATCGAACAAGTCTCTACGTTCGGAAGCTCTTCTGTCAAAGCGATTCTTCGAGTTTTCTCGACTAAGTCGGTGATAGGGCCTCATGGACGAGTAAAAGTGCGCGTAAGCGGCAAGGCCGACCGAGCCGAGGGACTCCCACACCTCCGGGATACGGATACCTCACTCCTCACCTTCCGCGAGAAGCAACTTTCGCTCGCACAAACATCCCTGTTACCGACAAAAAGTCCAGATGCTTGGAACAAGAGGAAAAGGGACGCAGCTTTACAACACAGCAAGGGTGTGTGTTCTGGCCTCGACGGCCGCACAAAGCACACGCTACAAGACAAGCTGATCCTGCAGGCTCAGGTCTTGGCGCTGGAAGGGGGCGGCGATACCCTCGGCATCGACAGCACCTTCGGCAAGGCCCGAATTAGCCTCGGACGGCGACGCGGTCCGAGGGCCTCCGCTCCAAAGGACGGCGTCATCACCACGCCCGGGCGACCGTTGTCAGGGACTTCTCTGGGAATCCGGCCTGAGCAGGCGGCTCGGCCAGCCACCTCCGGGGCCTCGGCCAACCACATTCCGAGGGCACGAGCCCGGTCCGAAGCCTCGGCTGACCAACTCCAGCGTCGATCCTGCCAACGGACAACTCGGCTAGGCTCCGGCCAACCAGGTTTCATTCCCGAGCCAACTCCGCCTCTGCTCATGCTGATATCGCTACCCCCAGCCTCGGCTCGTCGAAGAGCGGCCGAGGGGTCTCTTTAACTAAGCTAGAGAAGCCTCGGACAACAGGGCCGACCGAGCCGAGGGATTCCTACGCCTCCGGGATACGGATACCTCACTCGTCACCTTGACACGGGGCGACTCATGCTGGGTGAAGCGGTTCAGACAATCAGCAGACGAGTCTTAGCGCTCGGAAATAAGGAAAAAACACGGCTCCGTGCCGTAGTTACATACATGTTCAGGCCCCGAAAGCCGAAATGAACAAAAAACCCGGCACTCGAAGTGCCATTACAAACGGAACTCCGGTTCCCCCCCGCAGGTACGAACAACCCCACTCGACAGGGGCGGGCCTGCGGGGCGGCGGAAAAAACTCTCACCCCCCGAGGACGAGAGCCAGCCATTCAGGCCAGGAGACGGAGACCCAGGGCTACTGACGGAGTTGGCAATCTCATCGGTAGAGAAGCCATTTCCGTCCGCCGACGCCTCGGGACCCGCCTCTTCCGGCATGGCTGGAGGAAGTCTCCGTGAAGCTGGAGGATGCCGTTCTCCCCCAGACGCACGGGGAAGAAGAGGGCAACCGACCCACACGGAGACAGCCCCCTGACTCGCCTCGTCCTCCCTCTTGGCCTGGTGATGAAAATCCTTGAGGCTGAGGGAGGGGCAGAGGCCGCAGCCCGGCTCGCTTTCCCCCACCATCAAGCCGGAGGTCGCCCTCTTGGGTGACCACCGGTGAAGGGGCGCAGCCGGGCTGCATGATGAAAATCCTTGAAGCTGAACGATGGCCGAAAGGTACCCGCTCCCAAGGAGTGGTGTCCTCTGACGATGAGGCACGGGGACGGCGGTTTCCCCCATCCGGGGGCTTGAAAGGTGGAAAGACACAATGCATAAGGGAGGAAGGAGACATGGTCGCCCTACGAAAGGGGTCGCCCTCCTTTTAAAGGCAACTCTCCATGCTTGCGCCCCCAACCGTCACGGGCTGAGTCTTCTCCAACACACCTCCAAAGCCCTCCCCTGCGGCGCGGGGGCTGGGACCCACCTGTCATGCGGACCGGCTCCGAGCAAAAGAAGCCGAACCGCCGCGCGCGGCGTGCGCGCAACCACCCAGCGGTTACAAGTGACCCTCCACTTTTGCCCAGACCAACGGGCGAAGGGGGCGGGCAGCCATGCGGGCGGCATGCAACCGCGCCAAGTGGACGCACCTCTCCGACTCCTGACAGGCCAGCATGAAGGCTCAAGCCCACGCGTCGCGCAACCGGCGCGCCGGATGCTGCATGTAAGCCACTATGCCACTTGCGCCACCACCGCACCTCCTCGGTTGTGGAACCAATACCGCGACCCGAGGCGACCCAGCGCGCGACCCAGCTGCGCCAACCTGACGCAGCGGTCAAACACGGTCAAAAGCGGGCCGGCAGTAATGACAGTGGCAGGCGCGCAAGAGCAGCGATCACGCCATCAGCCAGGCTCACGTCCCATCCGGAGGCAGCAAGAGAACCCCCTCTCTCTCACGGTGTGAAGACGACACGCCCGTGACCCGTTCCTCGAACGGCTCGCGCACGCGCAACGGCGGCTTCGCCAACTACTCGCCCCGGCGCATTAACTCCGCGGCTCAACGGGCAGCGCTACAGGCAGGAGCAGCTGGCGATGTTTCGCCTTCGCCAAAACAACCACACCGAAAAAGGTACGCCACGACGTTCAATTTCGAATCCTTTTTCCCTTTTCCTTCTTTCTCTATCTCTTGCAACAGGGACCGGGAAAGGGGATACCCCCAAAGGGATCCTTCCCCGTGAAGGAACTAGGCTCCGAGCCTCCTTACTGATCAGGGGTTCGAAGGCTGGCCCCCCGAAGGGTTCAACAGCCGCCTCAGATCACGTGGGCCCGACACCCACTACTGGTCAGGGGTTCGAAGGTCGGCCCCCCGAAAGGTTCCACGACCGCCTCAGGCTACTCGGGCTCCGCGCCCATTACTGATCAGGGGTTCGAAGGCTGGCCCCCCGAAGGGTTCACAGTCGCCTCAGACGCCGAGCGAGGGATGACCAGGGGTACGTTCGATACATAACCAAGGCTCGGGCTGCGCTCCCGAGGTACCCTAGGACATTTCCGAGACCAGCGGGAACGACTGTGTAACGGAATCCCATCGGAGGGAGGCAACGAGCCCTCGGACCCCGTCGCCAGGGGACCGAGTCCGGCAGATCACCCGCAGGTACTTTTGGGCGTGCCTCCGGGCCCCTAGCCGACCCCCAACGAACGAGGCACGGACGTCCACTCGGATTACCCGATTGCAGCTCACCGGAGACACCATGTTCGGTGCCCATCGAGGGTAACATGGCGCTCTCCCCCCCTCCTCCTTGCGGAAAGGCGACGTAGGGGCGTATGTAAAAAAGCCGAGTCTGTCCCTGATCGTCCTCTCGCTCTGTGCGGAGGCTCGGGGGCTGCTCTCGCAAACCCGGCTCCGGCCAAACCGTTGACAGCGTCAACATACCAGCCCGAGAACTTGGGCCCCGACAGTGCACCTGGGCTATGGCCTGTTCGCATGAGGGAACCGCCAGACCAGCCGAAGCATTACGCAAGGCATTAAGACCTCGAAGGAGTGAAACCACTCCTCCGAGGCCTCGGGGGCTACACCCGGCGGGTGCGCTCGCGCGCACCCACCGGAACAAAGTACAACCGAGAAAGGCTGGTCCCCTTGCAAAAAAGTGCGACAAAAGCCTCCAAGCGAGTGTTAACACTCCCTTCGAGGCTCGGGGGCTACTGTCGGGGACCATAATTAGGGGTACCCTCAAGACACCTAATTCTCAGCTGGTAACCCCCATCAGCATAAAGCTGCAGAGGCCTGATGGGTTTGATTAAGTCAGGGATCAGTCCATACAAGCGACTTGATCACGCCACGTCCGAGCCTAGCCTCGGGCGAGGGCAGCCGACCCTGAGATGTTTCCGTCTCGCCCGAGGCCTCCTCTTTCACGGCAGACGCATCTCCGGCTCGCCCGAGGCCATGCCTTCGATAAGAAGTAACCCTGACTAAATCACCGCGCCGACCGACCAAATCACTGGGGCCTTTAACGCAAAAGGTAAGACTGACGGGTAGCCAGGCTTGGCCGAAAGCGCTAGAGGAAGCTCCGCCCGACCCAGGGCTCGGACTCGGGCTAAGGCCCCGGAAGACGGCAAACTCCGCTCCGCCCGACCCAGGGCTCGGACTCGGGCTAAGGCCCCGGAAGACGGCGAACTCCGCTCCGCCCGACCCAGGGCTCGGACTCGGGCTAAGGCCCCGGGAGACGATGAACTCCGCTTCGCCCGACCCAGGGCTCAGACTCGGGCTAAGGCCCCGGAAGACGATGAACTCTGCTTCGCCCGACCCAGGGCTCGGACTCCGCCCTGGCCTCTGCCGAACGACCTCCGCCTCGCCCGACCCGGGAGCTCAGGTTCGGCCTCGGCCATGCAGGACGGACTCGACCTCGACCTCGGAGGAGCCTCCACGTCGTCCGACCTAGGACACAAGCCCGCCACGTCAACAGGAAGCGTCATCATCACCCTACCCCGAGCCGACTCGGGCCGCAGAGAACAGGACCGACGTCCCATCTGGCTAGCCCTGCCAGATAGGCAATGATGGCGCCCCGCTGGACCATGACGACGGCGGCTCCCAGCTCCCTTACGAAAGCAGGGGGACGTCAGCAAGGGCCCAACCTCTCCGACAGCTGTCCCTCCGCCCGGCTCCATTGCTTCTCCGACAGCCACGACGCCACACTAGCTGGGTGCCAAGATCTCTCCGGCTGCCACCTTGGCATGTACTTAGGGCACTAGCACTCCCCCGCTAGACACGTAGCACCTTGCTACACCCCCATTTGTACACCTGGATCCTCTCCTTACGCCTATAAAAGGAAGGACCAGGGCCTTCTTAGAAAAAGGTTGGCCTCGCGGGGACGAAGGGCAGGGGCAGGCACTCTCTCGGGGCCGCTCGCTCCCCTCACCCGCGCGGACGCTTGTAACCCCCTACTGCAAGCGCACCCGACCTGGGCGCGGGACGAACACAAAGGCCGCGGGATTCTCCGACTCCCTCACGACCCGGCTCCGGCCACCTTGCACTCGCTCTCTCCCCCCTTCGCGCTCGCCCACGCGCTCGACCCATCTGGGCTGGGGCACGCGGCACACTCACTCGTCGGCTCGGGGACCCCCCGGTCTCGGAACGCCGACAGGGTCGTACAGCATGACACTAGCACTATTAGGCACGACACTATTAGTAATCGTGTCGTGTCGTGCCGGCACCGGTGGCTAGGCATCGACCAGGCATGGCACTATAGTACCTAATTGTACCGTGCCGGCACCAGTTCCTAGGCATCGGCCCAGACACAACACTATAGTGTTTAATTGTGCTGTGCCGTCGACACTATACGACACTAACACTAATGGTGCCCATACCGGTCCAGACACCATTTCACTTTAAGAACTCAAAAATTTAGAAGATCTTTAATAATTTAAATATAATTTTAAAACTCGAACATTTATACCATTCTAAAGTGAACTCTATATGTTTGAAAAAGAACCTACTTAAATTAGTGTCACATCGTCAAAACCGCTGACTAAAACAACCTAGGGGTTGTTCGTGTGATTCTGTGAAACTGAAGAGTTAAACAACCGACCGATTTTGAAGTTGAAGAAGTAAATTAGGCTACCCTCTAAAGGTCAGGAGTTATGAAGGCTTTTTCCCGTTGTTGAGCACCAAAATGAGGGACCGGACGGTCCGACCCTGGGGCCAGACGATTCGCGCGCACGCAAGCCAATTAGGGTTCCGAGTTTCTTGCTACAGTTGTTAGCTAAATTCGTGGGATTAACTCGGGAGATTGGTTTGTAACAGGTCCAGCCCCCTCCTCTATAAATATAGAGAAATGAAGGATTACGGGGAGGCTATGCTAGCGCAAAACAAAATTTTCAACCCCATAAAACTAAGAACTACTGCGGTTATAGGTCATGGAATTACCACTAGACGCGCAGAGCAGCGGAAGACGTCTCGATGTAGACGAACGCGTCGAGCAGTGTCGTGCAGTCGTTCGCGTCCTTCACGTCCTCACACGGTTCGTCCTAGTGCTCCAGATGTAGCATCTCCGAGGTATCCACACGTGCAGGGAGGAAGCGCCGCGTACCGAACTGCTAGGTTCGCGATGGCGGCTTGGCGAGGGCGAGAGGCGAGTGGCTACTCGTTTGCTGGTGGCGAATTAGGGTTGGCCTAACCGCGCCCCCGCCCCTCATTATATAGGCGCTATGGTGGGCTTCTGACACCGAGGCCCATCAGTAACCCTAAAGCCCAGTCTAATTTCGGATCTAATCTGAGTTAGGCTTCCTTCCGCTTAAGTGTGTGACCCTATAAGTTCACGTACAAATAGACATAGCCCGAGTACTCTTACTTGGCCCAATAATTGATAGCGGCCTCTAGCAAGACATGTCAACTCCTATGCGTACGTAAAGATCATATCAGACGAACCATTGCAACATTACGTACATGTTGTTCCCTTTGTCTCACGATATTTGGTCTGGCTCTAAGCTGACCTGTCTTTCTCGATACTGTGAATTGGAACCCTTTTAATGGTTAACTCTTAACCCTAGCACAACCATGCATTTCTTGATCCAATCACTCGAGGGGCCCAGAGATATCTCTCTCACAAAGAGAGGGACAAATTCCATCTTGACTGACCATGCCTCACAGCATGCTTCCTGACAAACCCAAAACTACCTTTATAACTACCCAGTTATGGAATAGCGTTTGATAGTCCCTAAGTAAGTCAATTCACATCTTGAGAACATGCAACAATCTCAGGTCTAAGGATACAACATTCATGTTGCAAAAAGAGAACTATATTACAATATCTCACGTTGGGTCGATCCAGCCTCATGTCATACATGCGCCCACATTATTAGTTTAACATCTCCATGTTCATGACTTGTGAAATGTAGTCATCAACTAATACATGTGCTAGTCATCAACTCTGACTAGGGACATCATTTAGAATAACCATATAAGTAAAGAATCTCACAAACAATTCACATAATTGCTAATCAATACAAGGTGCCTTCCATGGATATTCAATTAAGCAATATATATATCATGGATACAAAGAAATATGCTCATCTCTATGATTATCTCTAGGGCATATTTCTAACAGTCTCCCACTTGCACTAGAGTTAATCTAGAAGATATCTAATACCCATAGATCTCATGTGTGCCTCATGCTTACGTTGTGGAAGAGGTTTTGTCAAAGGATCAGCAACATTCAAATCCGTATGTATTTTGCATATCATTATCTCACCCCGCCTAACGAATTCCCATATGAGGTGAAACTTCTGCAGTACGTGTTTGCTTTTCTGGTGGTTCCTAGGCTCCTTAGCTTGCGCAATAGCCCTATTGTTGTCACAGTAGAGGTTCAATGGACTAGATGCATTAGGAAACACACCAAGCTCGGTGAGGAACTTCCTTATCCAAACACCTTCCTTCGCAGATTCAGAAGCTGCAATGTACTCGGCTTCTGTTGTAGAATCAGTCACAGTCTCCTGTTTGGAACTCTTCCAACTAACAGCACCACCATTTATTGTGAACACAAAACCTGATTGAGATTTTAACTCGTCTGGGTCAGTTTGGAAGCCAGCATCGGTGTAACCAGTTACAACGAGCTCCTCCTTACCCCCATATACCAGGAACATATCTTTAGTCCTTCTTAAGTACTTAAGAATGCCTTTTACCGCTGTCCAGTGACCCTCACCTAGATCAGCCTGGTACCTACTCGTAGCACTTATAGCGTATGAAACATCTGGGCGTGTACTTATCATGGCATACATGATTGATCCAATTGCTGAGGTGTATGGTACCTTACTCATGCGCTCCCGCTCATTAGCCGTCGCAGGACATTGCATCTGGCTAAGGCGTATACCATGTGACATAGGTAAGAACCCTTTCCTGGACTATTCCATGTTGAACCGTTTCGAAACCTTGTCAATGTACGTATCTTGACTTAATCCTATAAGCCTCTTCGACCTATCTCTATAGATCCTTATGCCCAAAATATATGCTGCTTCCCCTAAGTTTTTCATAGAAAAACTCTTTTTCAGTGAAGCCTTGACGGACTCCAGCATAGGAATGTCATTCCCAATCAATAATATGTCATCCACATACAAGATCAGAAATACAACAGCGCTCCCACTTTCCTTCTTGTAAACACAAGCTTCTTCTTCATTCTGATGAAAACCAAGCCCTTTGACCACTTCATCAAATCGAATGTTCCAACTCCAAGATGCTTGCTTCAACCCATAAATGGATTTTTGAAGTTTGCATATCTTTCCAGCATTGATCGGATCGACAAAACCCTCGGGCTGTATCATATACACGTCCTCATCTAGGTTTCCATTAAGGAAAGCTGTTTTGACATCCATCTGCCAAATCTCATAATCGAAATATGCGGCAATAGCTAGAATGATCCGAATAGATTTAAGCATCGCTACTGGCGAGAATGTCTCGTCATAGTCAACTCCTTGAACTTGTCGAAAACCCTTTGCAACAAGTCGAGCCTTATAGATGTGAACATTTCCATCCATGTCTTTCTTCTTCTTCTTATAGATCGACTTGCATTCTATGGGTCTAACACCATCAGGCGGGTCAACCAAGTTCCAAACTTGATTTTCTCCCTTGGAATCTGTCGGGGACCATAATTAGGGGTACCCTCAAGGCTCCTAAATCTCAGCTGGTAACCCCCATCAGCACAAAGCTGCAAAGGCCTGATGGGTGCGATTAAGTCAAGGATCGATCCATTCGAGGGACGCGATCACGCCTCGCCCGAGCCCAGCCTCGGGCAAGGGCAGCCGACCCCAGAGGATCTACGTCTCGCCCAAGGACCCCCTCCAGCAACGGACACACCTTCGGCTCGCCCGAGGCCCAGTCTTCACCAAGAAGCAACCTTTACCAAATCGCCACGCCAACCGACCAAATCGCAGGGGCATTTAATGCAAAGGTGGCCTGACACCTTTATCCTGACGCACGCCCTCCAGTCGACAGAGCCGAAGTGACCGCAGTCACTTCGCCGCTCCACTGACCGGCCTGACAAGAGGACAGCGCCGCCTGCGCCGCTCCGACTGCTGAGCCACTCGACAGAGTGAGGCTAACAACAGCCAAGTCCGGCCTCAGACGTCATAGGAAACTCCGCCTCGCCCGACCCCAGGGCTCAGACTCGGGCTCAGCCCCGGAAGACGACGAACTCCGCTTCACCCGACCCCAGGGCTCGGACTCGGGCTCAGCCCCGAAAGACGATGAACTCCGCTCCGCCCGACCCCAGGGCTCGGACTCGGGCTCAACCCCGGAAGATGACGAACTCCGCTCCGCCCGACCCCAAGGCTCGGACTCGGGCTCAGCCCCGGAAGACGACGAACTCTGCTTCGCCCGACCCCAGGGCTCGGACTCGAGCTCAGCCCCGGAAGACGATGAACTCCACTTCGCCCGACCTCAGGGCTCGGACTCGGGCTCAACCCCGGAAGATGACGAACTCCGCTTCGCCCGATCCCAGGGCTCGGACTCAGCCCTGGCCTCAGCTGACGATCTCCGCCTCGTCCGACCCGGGGGCTCGGACTCGACCTCGACCTTGGAAGACAGACTCGACCTCGACCTCGGAGGAGCCTCCACCTCTCCCAACCTAGGGCATGGACCGACCACGTCAACAGGAAGCGCCATCATTACCCTACCCCGAGCTGACTCAGGCTACGGGGAACAAGACCGGCGTCCCATCTGGCTCGCTCTACTATACGAGTAATGATGGCGCCCCGCATGCCCTGTGACGACGGCGGCTCTCAGCCCCCTTACGGAAGCAAGAGGACGTCAGTAAGGACTCAACAGCCCTGACAGCTGTCCTTCCGCCAGGCTCCAGCGCTCCTCCGATGGCCACGACATCACGCGAACTGGGTGCCAAAACCTCTCCGGCTGCCACGATGGCATGTACTTAGGGCGCTAGCTCTCCTCCGCTAGACACGTTAGCACCCTGCTACACCCCCCATTGTACACCTGGATCCTCTCCTTACGCCTATAAAAGGGAGGACTAGGGCCCTCTTACAGAAGGTTGGCCGCGCGGGGAAGGACGGGACGGCGCTCGCGCAAGGCCGCTCGCTCCCTCCCGCGTGGACGCTTGTAACCCCCTACTGCAAGCGCACCCAACTTGGGCGCGGGGCTAACACGAAGGCCGCGGGTTCCACCTCTCACGCCTGTCTCCCTCCGGCTGCTCTCTCCCCCCTTCGCGTTTCGCCTCGCGCCGACCCATCTGGGCTAGGGCACGCGGCGATGATTTACTCATCGGTCCAGGGACCCCCCGGGTTTTGAAACACCGATAGTTGGCGCGCCAGGTAGGGGCCTGCTGCGTGTTGACAAACAGCTTCCCGTCAAGCTCCAGATGGGCAGTCTCCAACAACCTCTCCAACCCGGGACGGTGCTCCGTTTTGGGAGTCTTGAGTTCATGTCCCTCGACGGCAGCTATGACATGATACTCCTTCCCCCGCCGCGCGACAGCGACAATGGCGGTCGACAACCCGCCCGCCGGCGGGGAAATCGACGACGCCTTCCCCACATGGTGGAAGGACGACATTCGGGCTTGTCCCGTCCCCTCCCCCGCCGACGGAGGAGGAGGCAGGGCAACCAAGGCCAAGCAGGAGGCGGCACCTCGTTGGCTGTCGAGCGAGTCGACGGCGCCGTCGCCCCAACGGAGAGTGCGTCGGGCATCGGCCTCGCGTCTGAGACGAAGACGAGCGCCGTCTCCCCGCGACACACCAACCTCAAGCAAACGGACGACGCCAGCACACTCGCGAAGGACTTGCTGGACGTCACCCTCGTACCTGAGACGACGGTGCAGTCAGTCCCTGACGTGACTTTGTCACCGCCCGTCGACCAAAAGGTACCGATCGATTCCCATCTCGCGCGTTTTGGATTTGGCCTCGACCCGCCAAGCAACTCCGCTTCGGTGGACACTCTCATAGAGGCGAGTCCAAACCCTCTAGGGTATCGTGTGTGGTCACCCTGGGACCGGCTGACGGCCGTCTCGACCTACGGGCCCTCGGGGTTCGAGGAAGATGGCGAGCCCGACCTTTGTTGGGATTTCTCCGGACTTGGTAACCCCAGTGCCGTGCGGGACTTCATGATCGCATGCGACTACTGCCTTTCCGACTGTTCCGACGGTAGCCGCAGCCTCGACGACGAGGACTGCGGCCCAAGTCGCGAATGTTTCCACGTCGATCTAGGGGGTCCCAGCAAAGACAACCATCTTAGTATACCGGAGAACGGTGATCCCCCTAGGCCCGTGCCTCGCGTCAACATCCTTCGGGAGCTAGCTGTGGTCCCCGTCCCGGTGGGGGGTCCTGACCCACAGCTCGAGCAAATCCGCGAGATGCAGGCTAGGCTCGACGAGGGAGCAGGAACGCTTGAGCCGATCCGCTGGGACATCGGGCAGGAATGGGCGGGCCAACCTCCGGCCGGAGAAGCGCGTCATCTCCCCTAGGGCATCCAGCACCGCATCGCCAACGACGTCAGGGTAAGGCCGCCATCGGTTTCCAGTGGAGTCGGCCAAAACCTGGCCGCAACGACAATACTTCTCCGCGTGATACCGGAGCCATCAACCACCGAGGGGCGGCGTATCCAGGGAGAGCTCAAGAATCTCCTGGAGGACGCCGCGGTCCGACGGGCCGAAAGCTCCGCCTCCCGAAGGCAGGGGTACCCCTCGGAACATCACGCCGCGACTTCCCGATTCATGCGGGAAGCCTCGGTCCACACCGGGCGCACGCGCAACACAGCGCCTGCGGCCCCGGGTCGCCTCAGCAATGAGCACCATCACCACAGCCGTCGGGTCCACCTCGACGAGAGGGTGCGCCGAGGCTTCCACCCTAGGCATGGGGGACGCTACGACAGCAGGGAGGATCGGAGTCCTTCGCCCGAACCACCCGGTCCGCAGGCTTTCAGCCGCGCCATACGGCGGGCGCCGTTCTCGACCCGGTTCCGAACCCCGACTACTATCACAAAGTACTCGGGGGAGACGAGACTGGAACTGTGGCTCACGGACTATCGGCTGGCCTGCCAACTGGGTGGAATGGACGATGATAATCTCATCATCCGCAACCTCCCCCTGTTCCTCTCCGAGCCTGGCTGGAGCACCTGCCTCCAGGGCAGATCTCCAACTGGGACGACCTGGTCCAAGCCTTCGCCAGCAATTTCCAAGGCACGTACGTGCGCCCTGGAAACTCCTGGGATCTCCGAAGCTGCCTACAGCAGCCGGGAGAGTCTCTCCGGGACTACATCCGGCGATTCTCGAAGCAGCGCACCGAGCTGCCCAACGTCACCGATTCGGATGTCATCGGCGCGTTCCTCGCCGGCACCACCTGCCGCGACCTGGTGAGCAAGCTGGGTCGCAAGACCCCCACTAGGGCGAGCGAGCTGATGGACATCGCCACCAAGTTTTGCCTCTGGCCAGGAGGCGGTTGAGGCCATCTTCCGGAAGGACAAGCAGCCCCAAGGCCGCCCACTGGACGATGTTCCCGAGGCGTCAACTCAGCGTGGCACCAAGAAGAAGGGCAAGAAGAAGTCACAAGCGAAACGCGACGCCGCCGACGCGGACCTTGTCGCCGCCGCCGAGTACAAGAACCCTCGGAAACCGCCCGGAGGTGCCAACCTCTTTGACAAGATGCTCAAGGAGCCGTGCCCCTATCATCAGGGGCCCGTCAAGCACACCCTTGAGGAGTGTGCCATGTTTCGACGACACTTTCATAAGGCCGGGCCACCCGCGGAGGGTGGCAAGGCTCTCGACGACGCTAAGAAGGAAGATCACAAGGCAGGAGAGTTCCCCGAGGTCCGCGACTGCTTCATGATCTACGGTGGGCGAGTGGCAAACGCCTCGGCTCGGCACCGCAAGCAAGAGCGTCGGGAGGTCTACTCGGTAAAGGTGGCGGCGCTAGTCTACCTAGACTGGTCCGACAAGCCCATCACCTTCGACCAGGCCGACCAGGCCGACCATGTGCCGAGCCCGGGGAAATACTCGCTCGTCGTCGACCCCATCGTCGGCAACGTCAGGCTCACCAAGGTCCTCATGGACGGAGGCAGTAGCCTCAACATCATCTACGCCGAGACCCTCGGGCTCCTGCGGATCGATCTGTCCTCGGTCTGGACGGGCGCTGCGCCTTTCCATGGGATCATCCCCGGGAAGCACGTCCAACCCCTCGGGCAACTCGATCTACCCGTCTGCTTCGGGACGCCCTCCAACTTTCGAAGGGAGACCCTCACGTTCGAAGTGGTCGGGTTTCGAGGAACCTACCATGCAGTGATGGGGAGGCCATGCTACGCCAAGTTCATGGCCGTCCCCAACTACACCTACCTCAAGCTCAAGATGCCGGGCCCCAACGGGGTCATCACCGTTGGGCCCACGTACCGACACGCGTACGAATGCGACATGGAGTGCGTGGAGTACACCGAGGCCCTCGCCGAGTCCGAGGCCCTCATCACCGACCTAGAGAGCCTCTCTAGGGAGGCGCCAGACGTGAAGCGCCACGCCGGCAACTTCGAGCCAGCGAAGACGGTCAATTCCGTCCCTCTCGACCCCTGCAACGACGCCTCCAAGCAGATCCAGATCGGCTTCGAGCTCGACCCCAAATAGGAAGCAGTGCTCATCGACTTTCTCCGCGCAAACGCCAACATTTTCGCGTGGAGTCCCTCGGACATGCCCGGCATACCGAGGGAAGTCACCGAGCACTCGCTGGATATCCGAGCTGGAGCCCGACCCGTGAAGCAGCCTCTGCGTCGATTCGACGAAGAAAAGCGCAGAGCCATAGGCGAGGAGATCCACAAGCTAATGGCGGCAGGGTTCATCAAAGAGGTATTCCATCCTGAATGGCTTGCCAACCCTGTGCTTGTGAGAAAGAAAGGGGGGAAATGGCGGATGTGTGTAGACTACACTGGTCTAAACAAAGCATGTCCAAAAGTTCCCTACCCTTTGTCTCGCGTCGATCAAATCGTGGATTCCACTGCTGGGTGCGAGACCCTATCTTTCCTCGATGCCTACTCAGGGTATCACCAGATCAGGATGAAAGAGTCCGACCAGCTCACGACTTCTTTCATCACACCCTTCGGCATGTACTGCTATGTTACCATGCCGTTTGGTTTGAGGAATGCGGGTGCAACGTACCAGCGATGCAAGAACCATGTGTTCGGCGAACACATCAGCCGAACGGTCGAGGCCTACGTCGATGACATCGTAGTCAAGACGAGGAAAGCCTCCAACCTCCTTTCTAACCTTGAAGTGACATTCCGATGTCTCAAGGCGAAAGGCGTGAAGCTCAATCCCGAAAAGTGTGTCTTCGGGGTCCCCCGAGGCATGCTCTTGGGGTTTATCGTCTCCGAGCGGGGCATCGAGGCCAACCCGGAGAAGATCGCAGCCATCACCAGCATAGGGCCCATCAAGGACTTGAAAGGCGTACAGAGGGTCATGGGATGCCTCGCGGCTCTGAGCCGTTTCATCTCGCGCCTCGGCGAAAGAGGCCTGCCTCTGTACCGCCTCTTAAGGAAGGCCGAGTGCTTCGCTTGGACTCCTGAGGCCGAGGAAGCCCTCGGGAACCTGAAGACGCTCCTCACAAACGCGCCCATCTTGGTGCCCCCCGCTGCCGGAGAAGCCCTCTTGATCTACGTCGTCGCGACCACTCAGGTGGTTAGCGCCGCGATTGTGGTTGAGAGACGAGAAGAGGGGCATGCATTGCCTGTCTAGAGGTCAGTCTACTTCATCAGTGAGGTACTGTCCGAGACCAAGATCCGCTACCCACAAATCCAGAAGCTGCTGTACGCGGTGATCCTGATGCGGCAGAAGTTGCGACACTACTTCGAGTCTCATCCGGTGACTGTGGTGTCATCCTTCCCCCTGGGGGAGATCATCCAGTCCCGAGAGGCCTCGGGTAGAATTGCAAAGTGGGCGGTGGAGATCATGGGCGAGACGACCTCGTTCGCCCCCCGAAAGGCCATCAAGTCCCAGGTCTTTGCGGACTTCGTGGCTGAATGGGTCGACACCCAGCTCCCGACAGCTCCGATCCAACCGGAGCTCTGGACCATGTTTTTCGACGGGTCGCTGATGAAGACGGGGGCCGGCGCGGGCCTGCTCTTCATCTCGCCCCTCGGGAAGCACCTACGCTACGTGCTACGCCTCCACTTCCCGGTGTCCAACAACGTGGCTGAGTACGAGGCTCTGGTAAACGGGTTGCGAATCGCCATCGAGCTAGGGGTCTGACGCCTCGACGCTCGTGGTGACTCGTAGCTCGTCATCGACCAAGTCATGAAGAACTCCCACTGCCGCGACCCGAAGATGGAAGCCTACTGCAATGAGGTTCGGCGCCTGGAAGACAAGTTCTACGGGCTCGAGCTCAACCACATCGCCCGACGCTACAACGAGACTGCGGACGAGCTGGCTAAAATAGCCTCGGGGCAAACAACGGTTCCCCCAGACGTATTCTCCCGAGACCTGCATCAACCCTCCGTCAAGACCGACGACACGCCCGAGCCCGAGAAGGCCTCGGCCCAGCCCGAGGCACCCTCGGCTCAGTCCGAGGTACCCTCGGCACGGCCCGAGGTACCCTCGGCCCTCGAGGGTGAGGCACTGCGCGTCGAGGGGGATCAGAGCGAGATCACGCCTAATCAAAACTGGCAGACCCCGTACCTGCAATATCTCCACCGAGGAGAGCTACCCCTCGACCAAGCCAAAGCTCGGCGGTTGGCGCGGCGCGCCAAGTCTTTTGTCTTGCTGGGAGATGGGAAGGAGCTCTACCACCGCAGCCCCTCGGGCATCCTCCAGCGACGCATTTCCATCGCCGAAGGTCAGGAGCTCTTACAAGAGATACACTCGGGGGCTTGCGGCCATCACGCAGCACCTCGAACCCTTGTTGGAAACGCCTTCCGACAAGGTTTCTACTGGCCGACGGTGGTGGCCGACGCCACTAGAATTATCTGCACCTGCGAAGGGTGTCAGTTCTACGCAAGGCAGACCCACCTGCCCGCTCAGGCTCTGCAGACCATACCCATCACCTGGCCGTTTGCTGTGTGGGGTCTGGACCTAGTCGGCCCCTTGCAGAAGGCACCCGGGGGCTACACGCACCTGTTGGTCGCCATCGACAAATTCTCCAAGTGGATCGAGGTCCGACCCCTAAACAGCATCAAGTCCGAACAGGCGGTGGCGTTCTTCACCAACATCATCCATCGCTTTGGGGTCCCAAACTCCATCATCACCGACAACGGCACCCAGTTCACCGGCAGAAAGTTCCTGGACTTCTGCGAGGATCACCACATCCGGGTGGACTGGGCCACCGTGGCTCACCCCATGACGAATGGGCGGGTAGAACGTGCCAACAACATGATTCTGTAAGGACTCAAGCCTCGGATCTACAACGACCTCAACAAGTTCGGCAAGCGATGGATGAAGGAGCTCCCCTCGGTGGTCTGGAGTCTGAGGACAACGCCGAGCCGAGCCACGGGCTTCACACCGTTCTTTCTAGTCTATGGGGCCGAGGCCATCTTGCCCACAGACTTAGAATATGGTTCCCCGAGGACGAGGGCCTACGCCAACCAAAGCAATCGAGCCAATCGAGAAGACTCACTGGACCAGATGGAAGAGGCTCGGGACATGGCCTTACTACACTCGGCGCGGTACCAGTAGTCTCTGCGACGCTACCACGCCCGAGGGGTTCGGTCCCGAGACCTCCAGGTGGGCGACCTGGTGCTTCGGCTGCGACAAGACGCTCGAGAGCAGCACAAACTCACGCCTCCCTGGGAAGGGCCGTTCATCGTCGCCAAAATTCTGAAGCCCGGAACATACAAGCTGGCCAACAGTCAAGGCGAGGTCTACAGCAACGCTTGGAACATCGAACAGCTACGCCGCTTCTACCCTTAAGATGCTTCCAAGTTATTCGTACACCCCATTCACACACAAAGTCTGGTCGTCAAGGAAGGGTCAGCCTTGCCTCGGCAAAGCCCGACCCTCCTTCGGGGGCTAGAAGGGGGGAACCCCCTCTGCGTCGAAATTTTCCTCGAAAAAAGAAAAAAATCTTTTCTGCCAGAATGCCTTTCGTGCTTTTCAACTACTTCGAAAGTGGATCCAGAAAACGATGGAGTACACGTAAGCAGCCAAGGCTGACCGAGGTGAGGGACTCCTACGCCTCCGGGATACGGATACCTCACTCATCATCTTCTGCGATAAGTAACTCGCGCTCGGATAAGTGATTCCACGGACCGAACAAGTCTTCACGCTCGAAAGCTCCTCTGCCGGAACGGTTTTTCGGGCCTTCTCGACTGCGTCGGTGACAGAACCCTATGGACGAGTAAAAGTGCACGTAAGCGGCAAGGCCGACCGAGCCGAGGGATTCCTACGCCTCCGGGATACGGATACCTCACTCATCACCTTCCGTGAAAAGCAACTCTCACCTGCACAAACAATTCTGTTACCGACAAATAAGTCCGGATACTCGAAACAAGAGGAAAAGGGACACAACTTCACAACACGACGACAGTGTGTTTGGGCCTCGGCGGCCGCAGAAAACATACACACGCTACAAGACAACCCGATCCTACAGGCTCGGACGTTGACAGTTGAAGGGGGCAGCAGCACCCTCGGCGTCAACTACACCTTCGGCGGGGTCTGACCTAGCCTCGGACGGCGACGCGGTTGGAGGATCTCCACTCTGAAGGACGACATCAGCACCACACCCAGGCCATCGCCGCCAGGGTCTTCTCCAGGAATCCGGCTCAAGCAGACGGCTCGGCCGGCCACCCCGTGGCCTCGGCCAGCTGTCCCCCGAAGACATTAGCCCGGCTTGTGGCCTCGGCAGCTCAACTCCGGCGTCGGTCCCGCCAGTGGACGACCCGGCCAGGCTCCGGCCAAACACATCTTCTTTTCGAAGCCAACTCTGCTTCTGTCCATGCTGACACCGCTACCTCCGGCTTCGGCTCATCACAGAGCGGCCGAGGGGTTCCTTTAACTAAGTAAGAGAAGCCTCGGACAGCAAGGCCGACCGAGCCGAGGGACTCCTACGCCTCCGGGATACGGATACCTCACTAGTACAATTTGGCTCTATACAAGCGGTAGGATTTTTAAATCACAGGCGGTTCGGTTAGAAAACCGCCTGTGATGTCCCAGGCGGTTTAGTACGCTTGTGATGTAATAGTATCACAAGCGGTTTTTGTTTAGGACCGCCTGTGATGCTCTATCCTTTTCACAAGCGGACCCTAAGACAAAACCGCCTGTGATTGTAAAAATATGAAAATACAATTTAAATATGAAAATAATTTTATTTTTTAACAGAAATATGCAAATACAATTTAAATGAATTAATATTTAATTTTTAACAATAATATGCAAATACAATTTAAATGAATTATAATAGCACACATAGATAACTAGAGAGATTTTAAATTAATTGGCAACCACAATTCATAGTCGATCATACATGATAACAAATACAATTTGATTCATACAATTTTTCATGAACTACCATTTTTCCGCATGTATGGCTTTAAGTTCTTATCAATTTTCTTTTCCACACGCTTGATTCTCTCTGGACCGTTAAAGACGAACATCTCTTCATACTTATTGTATTCCTCATCTTGGTCTCCCACATTCTCAACTCCAACAATTTTTTGCTTTCTAGAAATAACTACATGCATCTTCTCATCTGCTGGATCGAGTACATAGAACACTTGTGCAACACATTCGGCGAGAACCCACGGGTCATCTTTATATCCTACTTTCTTTAAGTCTACCAGTGTGAGTCCGTAGTTATCCACTATCACCCCCACGGGATGTTGTACCCATTGGCACTTAAACAAGGGTATTTTCATGCTTGGGCCATAATCAAGTTCCCATATTTCCTCTATGAATCCAAAATATGTGGTCTTCTGTCCATGTAGGTCAAAAGCATCGATACGAACACCGCTATTTTGTGCAACACTTTTCATGTCTTTTGATTTAGTGTAGAATGTGTACCCATTGATGTCATATGCTTGCCATGATGTCACAAAACACGATGGCCCAGAAGCCAAATTCTTCATTGTTTTCTCATCCGAAGAGTCTCCGAATGGGATGTTTTTGTCCATTAACCATTCGCTGAAACGATGTTTGTGCTCCCTCATGATCCAGTCCTCTGTGCGGTTCTGATTTTCTTTACGAAGCTCATTCAGGTGTTCCTCTATGTAAGGCTCGGCTATCGTGAGATGTTGTAGTACACTACCATGAGCACAATGTACTAGCTTGTAATCCTCAACGCGAAAAGTTTTCTTGCCCATTCTCCCTCTCCCACATAGTTTACCCTCATGTTTAGGTACAGGCACACCTATCATTGTTCCGTCACTGATGTAATCTATACAGCTCTCAATCACTTCTTCTGTAGTGTATCCCTCCATGATTGAACCCTCTGGGTGAGCGCGATTTCGCACATAACCTTTTAATACTCCCAGGTATCGCTCCAACTGAAACATATGATGTAAATATAGTGGCCCTAATATTTTTATCTGATCCACGAGATGTATGATTAGGTGTACTTGCATATCAAAAAATGATGGAGGAAAACACATTTCAAGCTTGCACATAGTCTCGATGATGTATGCCTTTAGATAGTCCAAGTCTTCTAAAGCTATTACTTTTTGTGAAACCGCATTGAAAAAGTAACACAAGCGTGTGATGACAACTTTGACATGCTCTGTTTCGACACCTTTGCACGAGGCGACTCACGCTTGGTGAAGCGGTTCAGATAGTCGACAGGCGAGTCTTGGTGCCCAAAATGAAGGAAAAACACGGCTCTGTGCCGAAGATACACACATGTTCAGGCCCCGACAGCCACAATGAACAAGACACCGGCACTCAAAGTGCCATTACAAACGGAACTCCGGTTCCACCTCCGCAGGTACGAACAACCCCACATGATCGGGGGGCCTGCGGAGCAACAGAAGACCGACGAACGGCTCACCGTCGCCCGCCCCAGCAGCGGTGACGACGACAACTTCTGCTCCGGGGGGCCGAACAGCAGCAGCGATGACCTCAGGGCGGATGCTGCTGCCATGAGGCCCTCGCCCATGCCCTCACTCGAGAGGCAAGGACGGGTAGAAGGCCGTAGAGTTGGAGGTCAGTCCGTGGGCAGCACCGGCTAGCTCGTCAGCGGAGAAACCTCTTCCGGCTGCCGTGGCGGAAGGCGGCGCCAGGAGCGGCTCCGAAGCCACTCGGCTTAGAGAGCCAGGCACGCGGCAGCTGCCAACGCCACGAACGGCGAATGCCCTTCCCCCGATCACTGAGGGAAGGAGCGGGCCGCCGCCCGCGCAGGGACCGACCCCAACTCGGCACACTCCCCTCCCCAGCACTGATGATGAACATCCTTGAAGCTGAGGGAGGGGCAGAGGCCGCAACCCGGTTCGCTTCTCCCCACCATCGAACTGGAGGTCACCATCTTGGGTGACCACCGGCGAGGGGATGCGGCCGGGCTGCATGATGAAAATCCTTGAAGCCGAACGATGGCTGAAAGGTACCAACTTCCTCGAAGTTGCGTCCCTCCGACGACAAGACGGAAGGATTGCGGGCGTCCCCCATCCGGGGGCTCGGAAGGTGGAAAGACACGGTGCATAAGGGAGCGCGAAGACATGGTCGTCTTTCAAGGGGGTCACCCTCCTTTTAAAGGCGACTCTCCCCGCTTGCGTCCTCAGCCATCGTGGGCTGAGTCTTCTCCAACACGCTCCAAGGTCCTCCCCCTATGGCACGGGGGCTGGGCCCCACGCGTCAGACAAGCTGGTCCAGGGCAGAAGGAGTCAAACCACCGCGCGCAGGGCATGCAACTGTCCCGCGGTCACAAGCATTCCTCCACTTTCGCCTAGACCAGCGGGTGAAAGGGTGGATAGCCATGAAGTTGGCATGCAACCGCGCTAGGTGGGCGCACCCCTTCGACTTCCAACGCACCCATCATGGAGGCCCAGGCCCACACGTCATGCAACCGGCGCGCTGGTTGCTACGTGCGAGCAACTGCACCGCTCCTCGCGCCACTTGCCGCGCCTCCTCGACTGCGGAACCAGTACCGCGACTCGAGGCAACCCTGCGTATGACCGAGTAGTGCCAGCCAGGCACGACAGTCAAATACGGTCAAAAATGGGCCGGCAGTAATGGCGGTGGCAGGCGGGCAGGAGTAGCGGTCACGTCGTCAGCCAAGCTTACGTCCCATCCAGGGGCAGCGAGGGAACCCTCCCTCACGGCGTGAAGACGGCGCGCCCGTGATCCGTTCCTCAAACGGCTCGCACACGCGCAACGACCGCCCCGCGAACCACTCGCCTTAACTCCGCGGCGGGACAGGCGGCGCCTCGGGCGGGAGAAGCAAGCGACGCTTCGCCTTCGCCATAATGACCGCGTCGAAAAAGGTACGCCACGTCATTCGATTTCGTATCCTTTTCCTTTTCCTCTTTCTCTCTCTTACAATAGGGATCGGGAAAGGGGGATACCCCGAAAAGGATCCTTCTCCGTGAAGGAAACAGGCCCCGAGCCTCCCTACTGATCAGAGGTTCAAAGGCTGGCCCCTCGGAGGGGTTCAACGGCCGCCTCAGAGCGCTTGGGTTCTGCGCCCACTACTGGTCAGAGGTTCGATGGCCGGCCCCTCGGAAGGGTTCAACGGCCACCTTAGGCCACTCGGGCTCCGCGCCCACTACTGATCAGGGGTTCGTAGGCTGGCCCTCGAAGGGTTCACAGTCGCCTTAGACACAGAGCGAGGGATGACCCTGGGTACGTTCGATACATAACCAAGGCTCGGGCTACGCTCCCGAGGTACCCTAGGACATTTCCGAGACCAGCAGGAACGATCTTGTAACAGAATCCCATCAGAGGGAGGCATCGAGCCCTCGGACCCCGTCAAAAGGGGACCGGGTCTGGCAGATCACCCGCAGGTACTTTTGGAGCGCGCCTCCGGGCCTCTAGCCGACCCCTAACAAATGGGGCACGGGCGTCCACTCGGATTACCCGCCAGCAGCTCACCGAAGACACCATGTTCGGCGCCCTCCGAGGGCAACATGGCGCTTTCCCCCCTCCTCCTTGCGGAAAGGCGACGCAGGGGCGTATGTAAAAAAGTCGAGTCTGTCCTTGACCGTCCTCTCGCCCTGTGCAGAGGCTCAGGGGCTGCTCTCGCAAACCCGACTCCGGCCAAACTGTTGACAGCGTCAACATACCAGCCCGAGAACTTGGGACCCAACCGTGCACCCGAGCTACGGCCAGCTCGCATGAGGGAACAACTAGACCAACCGAAGTGTTGCGAAATGCACTAAGACCTCGAAGGAGTCAAACTACTCCTCCGAGGCCTCGGGGGCTACACCCGGCGGGTGCGCTCGCGCGCACCCACTGGAACAAAATGCAACCAAACACTACTAGAGATATGCTTATTTAAGACACACATTTTAAAACAGATATCAGTGCATTTTATAGAAGTGTCTTTTATCATATGGTGATGAGTAAGGAAAGACGGTTCGTTGGAGATCCGTCTTTAATAAAGAAGTGTTTTGAGACATTTACATCGTAATAAATGTCTTATATTGATTTAAGACGAATTGTTATTGAAAACCATCTTAAATAAATATACCATTTTAGTCATTAAGATTGCAATAACTGTCTTAGATTTTGTTTAGTATATTAGACACTTCTATATATGAAACCATCTCAAATAAAGGTATTATTCGAGTCGTCTAGACTATAAGGATCGTCTTAGATGTTAGTGAGTATACTAGACATTTCTAAATATGAACTCGTCTTTATATGATATTTATGATAAGACATCTTGTTGAAAAGCGTACTAAATAGTTAATCCATCTTTTTGATTATATATATAATATAAAATGTAAAACTTATCTTTATAACTTGATATAGATGGTAAAATAGACCCACATACGACTCGATCATTAATGTGTCACATAACTGACCTAAGTCATCATTTTATTTTAATTCCTATCATTTACGTACCATAGGGTTTAGGAAGGTATACACATATGCTGAATATATCAATGCTTTTTATATTTACATTGCTAAACTCCAAAAACCGGGCTACTTCAGAGATTCAGACTAAAAAGAGAACGTCTAAATGATTCCTTCTAATCGGGTTCCTTAAAAGATGATTCTGATTCACACGCTCTTGGCGTTTCACATGTGTCAAGTGTCAAAATGCCACCGTGTGATGATGCGTGTTGGCCTTAATTTTACAGAACCCCTCCGAGTTCTCGCAAATCAACTTGCAGTCCTCACACCAACCCCAACCACGTTCAGTTAGGTTGGGCGCCCCCTCGGCCCTCGCAGTCCCCTTACCCATCTCACCCAAACCCTATCGCCTCCTCCTCCTCTGTCGCCGCTCCCTAGAGTGAACCCATCGTCGCCTCGCCTAGGCCCACAGCGCCCTCCTCTGCCTGTGAGCCAGGCGCCCCTCTCTGTCATGTGCAGGGCGAGCTGCTGCCATGGCGGCTGTTTTTTGCGGGCGTGAGCTCCGCCCGCTGCCGGTCTTGGACGTCGTGGCTAGGCGCCTACCACCCCTCCCTCCACCCGGGACTCCACGCCGCCACCGCCACACGACACTACGCATCCACTCTTCTTCCTCCCCTCGCTCTCGATGGCTGGCGTCCGCTCCCTCAGCGCCTCCGCCCATGTCCGGCTCCCGCACTTGCCGGCTCCCCGATAGAGATGAATGAAGAAAGGAAGGTCAGCTTACTAGGACTAGCAGATATATCATCGACCTCGATTGGAGGATTCTCATGGGCTCCCTTGATTTCAGATAGGATCTTTCTAGTTAGTTTGATTTATCCTTTGTAATAATGATTTGTGCACAACTCAGGAACTAGGGCACTCCCTGTTTTTATTCTTGATTCCTCGGATCAATATATGTGTTTTTCAGTATTCAAGAGTAGAGCCGCAATTTCAATTAACTCTATTATTATTGTTATTATTATGTTCCCACAGTGTACTGGCTTTGATTCTCTCGCCTACTAGGGAGCTTGCTTACTAAACAGAGAGTTATGCCGACTATTGGCGACCACCTGAACGTCCAAGTGCATGCTTGCATTGGTGGAAAGAGTATTGATGAGGACATCAGGAGGCTCGAGAATGGGGTGAATGTCGTCTCGGGAACTCCAGGCAGAGTCTTGATATGATCAAGAGGAGGACTCTGTGAACAAGAGCCATCAAGCTTCTAGTTCTGGTTCGTTTGCTCTCCTATTTTTCTGTTTTGAAAATTTTGTCTGCTTAATATGTAAGGGGCTGATTCATGTGTGTTGTAGCCTGTAGTTTTTTTATTTTTTTAGCAATTGACTATATTTGATGAACATCAGAGATGCACATACTTTTTTCTCCAAGTTTCAGCATGTTGCATCATCCAATGTGGGATGGTGATTCTCTACTTGTACAACAACTGGATTGTATGGACGGAGGAGCCTGAGTTAGATTCTGTTTCTGCATGAGCAATAAGTTATAAACTGTTTAGGATTCCCTTGGTTTGCTGTCAATGTTGTTCGAAACTTTTGCTATCAATGGTCTTTAAAAGTTTACTTCCCTCATAGGCTCTTGATGTTCTGGTACTGGATGTGCAGTTTTGGGAGGCATTGCTACAGAGATAGGACTTCCGGCTGAAATTGTTGCCCATTGATCACGCTTTATCCTATTCCTATGTTATTTGATGAATGTTCATGCTGTTTGTGTTCTCAGTTGTCACTATCAAATAGGTAGTTATCCGAGGGTGGTCTCATTGATTGCAGATCTCTAGGTGATAACTGGGCATGAAGGAACCAGTTTGCATCTATTCAGACCTACAACCTTCAACTTGCATTGTGTTTGTTCAGTGTCTTCTACCTTGAAGTAGTTAATGATTAGGGTCATTAATTCATTATTGCAGGTCTTACTGCAATTTTTTGCTTGGGCTTGTCATCGTGGATTATGTGTTGGGGGGGTACTAACTTATCCAATTTACAAATTCTTGTATATGAACCATGATACTTGTGAGACTGCTTCGAACCTGTGACATGGTGACTTAGAGCAACTCCCGCTATTGTACCAGCCCTGCTTCAAACCCGTGACATGGTGACTTGAGACCTCTCTCGCTATTGTACCAGGCCAGTCCTTTATGAACCATAATACTATGTTAATATAATATTCAGATACTTCTAATTTAATCTGCAGTTGTAGAAGGTAATGAGCATGTTTTAACTTCGGATATTCAACCAGAGATCGCTAGAACTACAACACTACAACTTTCATTTAATCAAGCTTGTTTCTGCTTTATCTTGCTATGCTCTAACCGAAGCTTTAATTCTTGTGCTGCTGGTATTTCTGTGTTCTACAGATCATTTAGCTCAAGTAATTGGTAGTTCAACTGTCATAATGTTTGGTTTGGATTTCTATCTGTGGATGGTTCGTTTGGCTTATCTATGAACTCGCGAAGCCGTTGGGATCTGCAAGCAAGGTCATGTTCATGCACATCGTGTTGGATGAAGTTAGTACAGCCTGCAAGATACCGAATCTGTGTAAGCAAGAGCATTCATACCTTGTTAGCTTCCTTCTCTCTCTCTCTCACTCTCTCTCTCTCTCTATATATATATATAACATTGTTGGCAACATGAGCTGATGTCTTTATTACACGATGACTATGCACCTAACTACTTACCACTTGGCACCTGCTTGTCTAGGCCCGGTTTACCACCCTAGCTAGAGCTGCTGGCTGCTGCTCTGCTCCTGCGTGCCCTGACCGGTTGCCATCGTGGCATGTTGATTGCTGGTGAGTTGGCACTGCTGCTGCCTGCGTCCGTTCATCAAATAATGTGCATGAACTGGAACAACTACCTGAACACCTATGACAGCATTCCCTACCTGAACACCTACGACGGCCGCAACATCCGCTACCCTGACCCGCTCATCAAGGCCAATGACACCATCAAGATCGATCTAGAGACCAACAAGATCATGGACTTCTTCAAGTTTGACATCGGCAACGTGGTCATGGTGACCGGCGGGAGGAACACCGGGCGTGTAGGAGTGATCAAGAACTAGGAGAAGCACAAGGGCAGCTTCGAGGTCATCGATGTGCTGCTTGGAGCTTTTTGCATGCTATGTCTAGTTTTCTCCTATTTGTTGTACAGGAAAACATAGAATGGAATTCAAATTTGGTGGTCCCAAAAGTGTGGAGACTTGAATTCATATAAAGTTAGGCTTAACATTAGTGCAAACAATTGTATTTTAGTTTAGATTTAGAGTACACTTATGTATGCCTTGTTTGACAATACTTATTTATGATATATTGAATGGTACTTATTTATATTATATTAATTATAATGTTGTTCAATATGTGTATGTATATTTCTTTTTCAAATTATTATAACGTGATGTCTGAAAAAATGATTATAAATTGAAGAATGTACTGCCGTGTAAGTCATTTCGTTTAAATCTTAATAAGAAGGTCACCGAAATGTCTAATATCAGTCTCCTAAATAAGACGGTTTCTCAAGCGTCCATTATTAGTCACCTAAATAAGATGGTTTTCCTATTGTAATCGTCTATTATTGTAGGATATTCGAGACAGTTTGATAAATACTTTATGACTTATAATGTTTGTATTCTCTACGGTTCTTTAGAAGCAGTGTCTTAAACAAAAACCTAATTCAAGACGGTTTATCGGACAAAATGACTTAAACAAATATCTTCTTCAGACGGTTATAAATTAAAAATTGTCTTATATAATATCTTTTAAGACGGTTTACAAACATCTTAAATGTGGGACATCTTTTACGACTCCATCAAATTTGGACACTTCATAAGCGTCTTAAAAACTGAAAATTAACCGTCTCATATAACATGTTTTGTAGTAGTGAAAAAAAGGTTGGTCCCCTTGCAAAAAAGTGTGGCAAAAGCCTCCAAGCGAGTATTAACACTCCCTTCGAGGCTCGGGGGCTACTGTCGGGGACCATAATTAGGGGTACCCTCAAGGCTCCTAAATCTCAGCTGGTAACCCCCATCAGCACAAAGCTGCAAAGGCATGATGGGTGTGATTAAGTCAAGGATCGGTCCATTCGAGGGACGCGATCACGCCTCGCCCGAGCCTAGCCTCGGGCAAGGGCAACCGACCCCGGAGGATCTACGTCTCGCCCGAGGACCCCCTCCAGCAACGGACACACCTTCGGCTCGCCCGAGGCCCAGTCTTCACCAAGAAGCAACCTTGACCAAATCGCCACGCCAACCGACCAAATCGTAGGGGCATTTAATGCAAAGGTGGCCTGACACCTTTATCCTGACGCACGCCCTCCAGTCGACAGAGCCGAAGTGACCGCAGTCACTTCGCCGCTCCACTGACTGGTCTGACAAGAGGACAGCGCCGCCTGCGCCGCTCCGACTGCTGAGCCACTCGACAGAGTGAAGCTGACAACAGCCAAGTCCGGCCTCAGGCGTCATAGGAAACTCCGCCTCGCCCGACCCTAGGGCTCGGACTCGGGCTCAGCCCCGGAAGACGACGAACTCCGCTTCGCCCGACCCCAGGGCTCGGACTCGGGCTCAGCCCCGGAAGACGACGAACTCCGCTCCGCCCGACCCTAGGGCTCGGACTTGGGCTCAGCCCTGGAAGACAACGAACTCCGCTCCGCCTGACCCCAGGGCTCGGACTCGGGCTCAGCCCCGGAAGACGACAAACTCCACTTCGCCCGACCCCAGGGCTCGGACTTGGGCTCAGCCCCGGAAGACGACGAACTCCACTTCGCCCGACCCCAGGGCTCGGACTCGGGCTCAGCCCCGGAAGACGATGAACTCCGCTTTGCCCGACCCCAGGGCTCGGACTCAGGCTCAGCCCCGGAAGACGACGAACTCCACTTCGCCCGACCCCAGGGCTCGGACTCGGGCTCAGCCCCGAAGGACGACGAAGTCCGCCTCGCCCGACCCGAGGGCTCGGACTTAGCCCTGGCCTCAGCCGATGGTCTCCGCCTCGTCCGACCCGGGGGCTCGGACTCGACCTCGACCTTGGAAGACAGACTCGACCTCGACCTCGGAGGAGCCTCCACCTCGCCCAACCTATGGCACGGACCGACCACGTCAACAGGAAGCGCCATCATTACCCTACCTCGAGCTGACTCAGGCTACGGGGAACAAGACCGGTGTCCCATCTGGCTCGCTCTACTATACGAGTAATGATGGCGCCCCGCATGCCCTGTGACGACGGCGGCTCTTAGCCCCCTTACGGAAGCAAGAGGACGTCAGCAAGGACTCAATAGCCCCGACAGCTGTCCTTCCGCCAGGCTCCAGCGCTCCTCCGACGGCCACAACATCACGCGAACTGGGTGCCAAAACCTCTCCGGCTGCCATGATGGCATGTACTTAGGGCGCTAGCTCTCCTCCGCTAGACACGTTAGCACCCTGCTACACCCCCATTGTACACCTGGATCCTCTCCTTACGCCTATAAAAGGGAGGACCAGGGCCCTCTTATAGAAGGTTGGCCGCGCGGGGAAGGACGGGACGGCGCTCGCGCAAGGCCGCTCGCTCCCTCCCGCGTGGACGCTTGTAACCCCCTACTGCAAGCGCACCCGACCTGGGCGCGAGGCTAACACGAAGGCCGCGGGTTCCACCTCCCACGCCTGTCTCCCTCCGGCTGCTCTCTCCCCCCTTCGCGTTCCACCTCGCACCGACCCATCTGGGCTGGGGCACGCGGCGACGATTTACTCGTCGGTCCAGGGACCCCTCGGGTTTCGAAACACCGACAGAATCTATCTCGGATCTCATGGCGACTTGCCATTTCTCGGAATCTGGGTCCATCATCGCTTCTGCATATGTTGCAGGTTCGTCGTTGTCTAACAACAACACTTCCCCATTGCCCAACAATAGCACTTCTCCTCGTGCCTCACGAAGCCTTGCTGACCTTCGTGGTTGTGGTGGTGATTCTCTTGCCATAGACGTCTCAACTTGTTCTGCTACATTAGCATCACTTGTTGAATCTTGTCCCACTGGCTCATCCTGAACTTCTTCAAGATACACCTTTTGTTTACTTTTCTCTCTTTTGAGAAACTCTTTCTCTAAGAACACACCGTTCCGGGCGACAAACACTTTGCCCTCTGACCGGTGGTAAAAGTAATATCCTAAAGTTTCCTTTGGATATCCCACGAACATGCACTTGTCCGATTTTGGAGTGAGTTTATCCGACTGAAGTCGCTTGACGTAAACCTCACAACCCCAAATCTTCAGAAATGACAAACTGGGAGTCTTCCCAGTCCACATCTCATATGGTGTCTTAACTACGGACTTAGACGGTACCCTATTTAGTGTGAAAGCTACTGTTTCTAGAGCGTATCCCCAAAACGACAAAGGTAGGTCCGACTGGCTCATCATTGATCGAACCATATCCAATAAAGTTCGATTACGTCGCTCAGACACGCCATTCCTCTGAGGCGTTCCAGGCGGCGTAAGCTGTGGAACAATTCCACAACTCCTTAGATGACTGCTAAACTCATGACTCAAATATTCACCTCCACGATCCGATCGCAGTGCTTTAATTTTCTTGCCACGCTGATTTTCTACTTCATTCTGAAACTCTTTGAACTTCTCTAAGGATTCAGACTTGTGTTTCATTAAGTAGACATACCCATATCTACTAAAATCATCAGTGAAGGTTATGAAGTATTGGAATCCTCCCCTAGCTGTCGTACTCATTGGTCCGCACACATCAGTATGTATGAGTTCCAATAAATCTAATGTCCTCTCCGGTAAACCCGTGAAGGGCGCCTTGGTCATTTTACCAAGTAAGCAAGCTTCACATGTCTCTTATGATTCAAAATCAAACGAAGTTAAAAGCCCATCAGAATGAAGCTTCTTCATGCGATTCTCACATATATGACCCAAACGACAGTGCCACATGTAGGTAGGACTTAAATCATTAGGCCGAGGCCTTTTAGCACTAATATTACAGATAGGTGCATCATCAAGATTTAAAATGAATAACACATTCATAACGGATGCAAAAGCCACAAACATGCCATTCTTAGAGATCACACAACCATTGTTTTCACTCGCAAATGAATAACCATCCTTCATCAAACATGAAGGAGACATAATGTTTCGACTCATACTAGGAACTAGATAACAATTATTTAACTCCAAAATAAATCCTGATGGGAGGTGGAGTTGCATCGTCCTGACGGTCAACGCAACAACTCTTGCATTATTGCCTACTCGGAAATCAACTTCTCCTCTTTTCATGCTTCTACTTCTTATCATTCCCTGCATCGAATTACAAATATGGGCAACCGATCCGGTATCAAATACCCAAGAATTAATATAAGAATCAGCAAGAAAAATTTCTGTAATGTGAATAGCAAGTGTACCTGCTGCGGCTGTACCCTTACCGCCGCGATCCTTAATAGAGGCCAAGTACTGCTTGCAATTCCTTTTCCAGTGACCAAGTTCTTTGCAATAAAAGCACTCTGCATCTGCAGCTGGTCCAGTCTTGGGCTTTTGATTTGGCTTGGATACTGTATCCTTTGCCTTGCCCTTCTTCTTTTGAAATTTACGCTTCTTCTTAAAGTTGGGTTTATTTTGGACCGCCATCACATGGCCGCCGCTGCCAGCGCTTTTCTTTATGTCCCCCTCTGCTGTTTTCAGCTTGCCACATAGTTCATTGAGGCCCCTCTCCACCCCATGCATATGGTAGTTCGTAATGAAGTTTCCATAGCTGGGCGGAAGAGATGCCAAAATGAAGTCAGTGGCCAACTCTTGGCTTATTGGGAAGCCTAGCTTCTCCAACCTCTGACTGTAACCAACCATTTTGATTACGTGTGGCCCAACTGCTACGCCTTCTGCTAGCTTGCATTCCAGAAAGGCTTTGGACACATTGAACCTTTCAGTCCTAGCCTGAGTCTAGAACATATCCTTGAGCGCCACGATCATATCGTGCACCTCATGGTTTGTCTCAAACTGCATCTGTAGCTCAGGCTCCATGCAAGCAAGCATTAGGCAACTCACTTCAAGATTAGCATCCATTGCTTTCTTGTAAGCGGTTTTAGCTGCACCAGTTGCATTTTCACCAGGATCCTCTAGCAGTGGGGTGTCTAGAACGTCTTCCTTTTTTTAGCCCTGAGAACAATTCTCAGGTTACGGATCCAATCCGTATAGTTTGTTCCATTTAACTTATCCTTTTCAAGAATTGATCACAAAGTAAATGTTGGTGTGCTAGGTGCCATTTATCTACAACAAAATAATGCAAAATACTAAGACAAAAATATCCATGACAGAGTAAATCATATTAAACATTTAATAGTCTACTCCCACTAAAATCAATATCCCTCGATTGATAATTAGTGATTCAGAACCCACAACTAACAAGTCTACTAGTGAGCTTTAGCATCACCGCTAGAAGACAAGGTAGATCGGTAAGCAACTCCTTGCTAATCATTATCATATATATGACTTCTGTTGTTGGGTGACATCTCTATGTCTCGGCTCCCAACCTCATGCCCAAAGTTTTTAACCATTAAGCTGACTTTGTTTAAGTTAACCAACCCTTTCTGCAGTTCGTATCCGATACAAACCTATCTAGTCAAGGAAAACTGGTGGCACCCTAATTTCATAGACCCACCACCAATTGTACAAGACTTATGATAGTGCAAGGTTTGGAGAGGCATTTAAGCTTAAACATTTATGAGGGATCGTCCTACTTATATCATCGCACGCAAGGACATATATGCAATATGAACAAGTAGAACATTAAGAATGGCATTCACACAACAGTTGTGATTCGGTATGGCTTGCTGTCACATGGTGATCCCCATCTCCAATAATCTGTCCATCACGATGATCTCCATCTCCATGATATAGGTATGCCATCCTTCAGGTGATGAGTCCTTCAAGACCTATCTAACGTATGCTGGTAAACAAATTACATATACGCTTTGGATCATCACATGTTGACACGCAGGTCATTACATTAAATTTGGACAATACATGTGGCTCCAGCCGTATTGCCCTGGTCACGACACGCAGGTCATGAATAATTCATTAATATGCATCATATACACACAATAGCCATACCGATCACAAGATGTCCTGCAAAAACAGGTTAGACAAACACGTTTCTATATGTTCGCCACTACAGTAGATAGCCACGGCGGTCCCCGCGGGTCTCAGGGCAGCGCCCTGAAAACCTCACAGGATTCCATGCATCGTATGTATGGAAATTCCACTAAAAATCTCATGCAGTTGATCAAATCAACCCAAATCCGAGACTTTCGACCCAAAGAAGATTACACTGATGACGTCGATCTATTACGTCAATCTGCTGGTTGTGTACGCAGTTAGCCCCGATGGTGATTCCAGCCGGTAGGGGCAAGTCACGCACATAACAGAGAAGGACGAACTAATCTCTTCAGTCATATCCGATGTAATCTACTTCAACCCTTTATAACCAATTGATCTAATCAAACCGTGCATCAAGTAGATCCATCTCATGAACCTAGATCCAGACCTAAAACTACACAGAACCTGGCTCCGATACCACTGAAGGATTACGGGGAGGCTACGCTAGCGCAAAACAAAATTTTCAACCCCATAAAACCAAGAACTACTGCGGTTATAGGTCAAGGAATTACCACTAGACGCGCAGAGCAGCGGAAGACGTCTCGATGTAGACGAACGCGTCGAGCAGTGCCGTGCAGTCGTCCGCGTCCTTCACGTCCTCGCACGGTTCGTCCTAGTGCTCCAGATGTAGCACCTCCGAGGTATCCACACGTGCAGGGAGGAAGCGCCGCGTACCGAACTGCTAGGTTCACGACGGCGGCTTGGCGAGGGCGAGAGGCGAGCGGCTACTCGTTTGCTGGTGGCGAATTAGGGTTGGCCTAAATGCGCCCCCGCCCCTCATTATATAGGCGCTATGGTGGGCTTCTGACACCGAGGCCCATCAGTAACCCTAAAGCCCACTCTAATTTCGAATCTAATCCGAGTTAGGCTTCCTTCCCCTTAAGTGTGTGACCCTATAGGTTCACGTACAAATAGACATAGCCTGAGTACTCTTATTACTTGGCCCAATAATTGACAGCGGCCTCTAGCAAGACATGTCAACTCCTATGCGCACGTAAAGATCATATCAGACGAACCATTGCAACATTACGTACATGCTGTTTCCTTTGTCTCATGATATTTGGTCTGGCTCTAAGCTGACCTCTCTTTCTCGATACTGTGAATTGGAATCCTTTCAATGGTTAACTCTTAACCCTAGCACGACCATGGATTTCTTGATCCAATCACTCGAGGGGCCCAGAGATATCTCTCTCACAAAGAGAAGGACAAATTCCATCTTGACTGACCATGCCTCACAGCATGCTTCCTGACAAACCCAAAACTACCTTTATAACTACCCAGTTACAGAATAGCGTTTGATAGTCCCTAAGTAAGTCAATTCACATCTTGAGAACATGCAACAATCTCAGGTCTAAGGATACAGTATTCATGTTGCAAAAAGAGAACTATATTACAATATCTCACGTTGGGTCGGTCCAGCCTCATGTCATACATGCGCCCACATTATTAGTTTAACATCTCCATGTTCATGACTTGTGAAATGTAGTCATCAACTAATACATGTGCTAGTCATCGACTCTGACTAGGGACATCATTTAGAATAACCATATAAGTAAAGAATCTCACAAACAATTCACATAATTGCTAATCAATACAAGGTGCCTTCCATGGATATTCAATTAAGCAATATATATATCATGGATACAAAGAAATATGCTCATCTCTATGATTATCTTTAGGGCATATTTCTAACAAGAAATACATCCGATTAATCATTAACAATCGAATCAATAATTACTTTATCTCTCATTTTTACCTTAGGCATTAGGAGTAGTTCTAGTTTACTTCTAGTTTATCCTCTCAATCCCCAAATTCTTCGCTTCTCTTCGGCTCTATGTCGATTAGAGGTGTCTAGGTCGGCCTGCTGACCCTAGACAACACCTAGAATCTCTCCTCCCCGACGGGGTCCCTCCCGGGAGCGAGATTCAAGCGATGTCGGCGAACTCCGCCGCCCCTGCTCACACGCAGACCGTTCGGCCTGTAGGCACGGACCGTCCGGCCCGTCAAGTAGGGAACCCGAGCCCTGCTCCAGATTGTGGACCGTCTGGCCCCTGGCCACGGACCGTCTGCGCCTATGCAGAGAGCACCGCTGCCGGTTCTCAACGCAGTAGTTGGCGCTCGGATCGGCGTCAATACACTTTTTGGCGACTCCGCTGGGGATATTTCATATAGACCTATCAAGATTGGCCCTCAATGGCCGGTTCAAAGGATAGCTTTAAAGTTTCCGCCAGAAACATCATCAAGCCGACATGGGAAACCTTGCCGGCTGAAGAACAGCTCCTGTTCGAGGAGCGCCAGGAGCAGCTGATCCAGGAAGCAAGGGCAAAATTCTTGGCTGACTTCAAGATGGACAGGAACAACAAAGTCGTTCGGCAACGGGCGACAGATTTGGCTTCGCTCCGACCTACTACAAATACCCCTAATATAAATAGCACCAATGACCTCCAATCTCTTAAAGCTTACATAGACGAACAGCGAGAGCAGATGCAATGTATCGTAGGGGATATACAAAATGATCATAAAGGCTAGTGTGTGCGCTTGATAAGTCTACTATTACAAATCTTCCTTCGCACGACGTAGAACTGAGGGAATACACACGTGATTCATCGACTACAGGTTGTCACGACCAGCCACAACCCCTTTATGGGATGCCGAGGTAAACTAACTCTGGAAAACCACAGCCTTCTATGCACACCGATAATAAATTCGCCGATCACCACATGTCCGGACCGTCCGCACATGAGCGTGGACCATCCAGGCCAGCGGCGGCTTGTCCCATTTTTAGAAGTGAATTACTAAGGCCTACACCTGAGCCACTGTGTACCACGCAAACCCTAGATAACCCATTCGGATCGTCTGCGTATGGCGCCAGACTGTCCGAGTATAACGTCGAACGGTCCGCGTATTTAACCGGATGGTCCAGACAGAGTTTTTCGAGGAGGATGGATATCCAACTCCGCATTCGTCCTAACTAAACTTCCCATCACACCATATGACACACTAGCACCATAATATAACCTACAAAACCCGTGAGAGTGAGTACTTTCTGGACCCCAGATGGCCAGAAAGGAATGGCCAGTCCTATAAGCCTCATAGGACATGTATTAACGCTCCGCAAAACCCAAACCAATGGGTAGGAAAACAACATACTAATATCCAAACAACCTCGCCCATATTGGACCAAAGAGTCGGTGGTCTCCCACCGGCTGCCATCGATATAGTAAGAGAGGAAATAGCTGGGACGTTCCGAGATAAGCTCAGAGAAAGCATGATCCTTGAGGGGTAGTCATATCATATACCTTATGACAGCCGATTTGACCATCACCCATACCCATAGGGGACTAGGATACCCGAATTCGCAAAGTTTTCGGGTGACCAAGGAAAGAGCACGCGTGAGCACATAGACCAGTTCTTAGCACAATTAGGAGAATTGGCCGATATCGAAGAATTCCATGTGCGTTTATTTTTGTTATATTTAACAGGGACTGCATTCGCATGGTATGTCATGCTCCCTCCTAATTCCATTTTGTTGTGGGGAGACTTAGAACAAAAATTTCATGATCATTTCTTCTCTGGCGATTACGAGCTAGATTTAGTAGACCTAGTGGCCCTACAACAAGAAAAATATGAAACGGTTAATGATTTCATCCAGAGATTCCAGGATATAAGAAATCAATGTTTTCAAATTCATTTAGCAGAAAAACAACTAGCGGGAATAGCCTTTGATGGATTGCACTATTATTTAAAAGAGAGATTAGAAGGCATACAGTTCTTTACGCTAGCACAGTTACATCAGAGAGCTTTGGCTTGTGAAAGCCGAAGCAAAGAACTAGCCAAAATGGTTCGTCACGATGTCCATATAGTAAAATGCGATCAAAGTAGTTCGGATGATGAATCAAAGGAAGTTTACACTGCCGAAATGGTTTGGCCTAAGCAAGCCAAATCTTTGGCTTGTTCCTCCTTACAGTCGGTTCAAAAGAAACAATAGGAGGAGGTTAAGTTTACATTTAATGTTGGCAAATGTGATAAGATATTCGATGAATTACTAAAAAATGGCAACATTAAGGTAGATTATACTGTTCCAATTGCCGACGAACTAAAACATCGCACATATTGCAAGTGGCACAACTCATTTTCCCATACCACTAATGATTGTAACGTGTTTCGACGACAAATCCAATCGGTCATTAACGAGGGACGATTGAAATTTCAGGAGGACACAGAGCCCTTCCCAATGAATGAGATTGACTTCAAGGGCAAAAAGGTCCTAATTCGGCCGAGCACAGCCGATAAGGGCAAAGGCAAAGAAATCATCATCGGTGACGTTCAGGAGGCCGATGGGAATAAAAAAATTTCTTGCAGGTAAGTGGTGGCCGAGAAGACTCCTGATAAATGGGAGACGCTAAAGGTGACCATCACAACCTTCGGCACTAGGGGGCAAGCGCAGATAAGGGGATAGGCGCGAGAACCCGTACTGCGCATCGTGGATGGGCCGGCGCCCAGGCGCGGATGGTCTGGAACATCGCCGGACGGTCCGGAGCGTTCTAGCGGACGGTCCGACAATACTCAGGAGTCGTAACGATCACGTACCATCAAACCGCGACGACCAGAGATAGCTATGTGGAATACTAATACATTTAAGTGAAAGGGAAATGTGCTGTTGGGCCATTTCTATAAGTGTTTTGGTGATTAGATGTCCAACACATATTGAGTGAGTCCTTATATGCTAAATGAGTGAGAAGTGAAAAATCAAAGAACACGGTATGTTTCTAGACTTAGTAAATTGTTTTTGAATGCTAACATGTTTATCTAAGTGCTAGAAACAGTGTCAAGAAAAAAGAAAGGAGATGGAGAAGAGTCGGCTCTGTACAGCCAAAGCCAGCTCGAGCTGGCACACCGGACTGTCCGGTGCCCTAGGCTGCTCGACGATGAACGGGCTGCTCTTAGGAAAATCAACGGGCGACTTTGCTAAAATCAACGGATTGTCTGGTGTGTCATTAGCGCTCGAACCCAACTACATCGGCAACGAACTCGTTGCTCTCGGGAAAACCAAAAAGCACCGCGGCTAAAAATCACCGGACTGTCCGGTGGTGCACCAGACTGTCCGGTGAGTCAGAACTGCCCATGGCCAATGGTCGCCTGCATGATCAACAGGCAACACGTGGCGAAGCCAACGGTCAGAAGGTTGCACCGGACTATCCGGTGTGTACCGGACAGTGTCCGATGCGCCAACAGATCTAAAGATCCAACGGTCGGCTTTGCCAGAAAAGGAAAGAGATCACGCACCGGACAACTACAGGACCTGTCCGGTGGTGCACCGGACTGTCCGGTGCACCACTCGACAGAAGGCAGGAATTGCCTTCCAAGTTTGTCTCCAATGGCTCCTAGCTGCCTTGGGGCTATAAAAGGGACCCCGAGGCGCATGGAGCACCACACTAAGCCTTCTCTAAGCATTCTAAGACTCCCAGACTCTGCCTCCATGCATTTGATCGACTGTGTTAGTGATTTGAGCTCCGTTTGAGTTACGAACTCTCTGTGCTATGTTTCGAGCTCAAGTCTTGGCTTGTGTGCGTGTGTGAGTGCTGTAGATTTGGGTCTTGTGTGTGTTGCTCTCCTATCCTTACTCTTGTGTTTTCTCTGTGATCTATATTGTAAGGGCGAGAGGCTCCAACTTGTGGAGATTCCTCGCAAATGGGAAGTATACTCAAAAGAGAAAAGACTGTGGTATTCAAGTTGATCTTTGGATCACTTGAAAGGGGTTGAGTGCAACCCTCGTCCATTGGGACGACACAACATGGAAGTAGGCAAGTATTACTTGGCAGAACCACGGGATAAAAATTGCGTGTCACTTGTGTTGCTTTTCTTGTTATTTGTTCACAAGAGATCGCCTCATAGCCACTTGATTAACCAGCGCTAACATTTCATAACCAAGTTTGTGGCTATTTAGTGTTTGATTTTACAATATCACCTATTCACCCCCTCTAGGTGCTCTCAATTGGTATCAGAGTCGTACTCTTCATCTAAGGGACTAATCGCCCGAAGAGATGGATCCTAAGGGTAAGGGGATGGTGGTCAATGACAAGGAGAAGGAGTCCCTCTTCAACGAGCCAAGAGACGACAAGCCCTCTGACCCAGGCTCGAGTCACAAGAAGAGGGACGGGACGAAGGAGAGGCGCATCAAGAAGATCATCTACTACGACAATGATGCCTCATCTTCTTCACCAAGGGACAACGACGACGATTCCTCGTCCAAGAAAAGGCATACCGGTGGGAACTGACAGGCACGTTGATCTCAACAAAGGAGGTAAGTTAGTTGATAAAAAGGCATACTGGTCCATGATAGGTTCATTGCTTTATTTATGTGCTAGTAGACCAGACATTATGCTTAGTGTATGCATGTGTGCTAGATATCAATCCGACCCCAAGGAATGTCACCTTGTGGCCGTTAAGCAAATTCTTAGGTATTTAGTTTCTACACCTTGCTTTGGGATCTGGTATCCAAAGGGGTCTACCTTTGACTTAATTGGATACTCAGACTCTGATATGCCGGGTGCAAGGTTGATAGGAAGAGTACGTCAGGGACGTGCCAATTTCTAGGAAGGTCCCTGGTGTCCTGGAGTTCCAAGAAACAAACCTCCGTTGCCCTATCCACCGTTGAGGCTGAGTACGTTGCCGCAGGACAGTGTTGCGCGCAACTGCTTTAGATGAGGCAAACCCTCCAGGACTTTGGCTACAATCTGAGCAAAGTCCCACTCCTATGTGACAATGAGAGTGCACTCCGATTAGTGGATAATCCTATTGAACACAGCCACACTAAGAACATAGACATCCGGCATCACTTCCTGAGAGACCACCAGTAAAAGGGAGATATCGATGTGTACCACATTAGCACCGAGAACTAGCTAGCTGATATCTTTACCAAGCCTTTAGATGAGAAAAGGTTTTGCAGGTTGCGAAGTGAGCTAAATGTCGTAGATTCGTGTAACTTAGATTGATCTATAGCATACATGTGTTTTATGCCTTTGATCATGTTACTTTATGCATTTAAATCCATTATTGTTTGTTTATGGTGCTCAAGTTGTACAAGTGATCCCCGGACCTCACAAGTCCATATGCAAATGATGCACATATTAAGGGGGAGATGTGCTACAACTTGACTCCTTGAGACTAACCTGGTTGTTCGAGTACATGTGATGTAGTCTCAAAGGTGCATTGAAAGGGAAAAATGGACTTGGACGATGCAAAGACTTCCACTGCACTCCGGTATTAGTGTATTTAATTCCAAGTTCATTCTTATACTCTATTTGCCTTTTGCTCTGAAATGAAATTTTTGGTGAGGCAATGGGGTTAATAGGGCCAAAAATGATCCCGCTTTGGTGCTTAATGCCAAAGGGGGAGAAATTAAGGCCAAAGCAAATGGATCAGCCAACCACTTGTGAATTTTGAAAATAATAGAGTTAAATTTTTTTATTTGTTCAAAATGCTCTTATTGCAAAATTTGGTCTCTTGTGGGGGAGAATTTTGATTGTGGGAAAAGGGGGGAGTTTTTGGCACTTGATCAATTTCACTCTTGGAATATCTCTCTTTGTGCCCAAACAAGCGTGTTTGACTTAGAGATAGGAAAATGAATTTGATTTACAAAACAAACCAAGTGGTGGCAAAGAATGATCCAAATATGTCAAATCTTGTGCAAAAATGATTTGGTCCTCATTTGCATTGATGTTGCACTTATTTTGGTTGCTTTTTGATGTGTTGGCATAAATCACCAAAAAAGGGGAGATTGAAAGGGAAATGTGCCTTTGGGCCATTTCTATAATGTTTTGGTGATTAAATGTCCAACATGTTTGATTAAGTTATTATGTGCCAAATAAAGTGAGAAGTGCAAATCAAGGCACAAGGTATGTTTCTAGACTTAGTACATTGTTTTTTGAACGCTAATGTGTTTGTCTAAGTGCTAGAAACAGTGACAAAAGGAGAAAAGAAACCGAAAAGACTTGGCTCTGTGCAGCCAAACCTCAGCTCGGCTTGGCACACCGGACTGTCCGGTGGTGCACCGGACGGTGTCTGGTGCGCCAAGCTGGTCAATGGTGAAGTGGCCGTCTCGGGAATCGATGAAGTTGTATGGCTATAATTCACCGGACTGTTCAGTGGTGCACCGGACTGTCCGGTGAGTCATCCGCGGCGAACTCGTCGCTCTCGGGAAACGAAAAAGGTGACGTGGCTATAATTCACAGGACTGTCCGGTGGTACACCGGACTGTCCGGTGAGCTAATGGCCGCCAGCGCCAACGGTCGGCCGCGCAATCAGCACGTGACACGTGGCTACTCCAATGGTCGGCTGGGTGCACCGGACAGTGTCCGGTGCGCCAACTGGCCCCAAGGAGCAACGGTCGGCTGTGCCCGATTTGGAAGGAGATCGCGCACCGGACTGCTACAGTGGCTGTCCGGTGGTGCACTGGACTGTTCGGTGCACCACCCGACAGAAGGCAAGATTGGCCTTCCAAGATTGATCTCCAACGGCTCCTAGCTGCCTTGGGGCTATAAAAGGGACCCCTAGGCGCATGAAGGAGTCACCCAAGCATTCTCTAAGCATACTAAGACATCCAGACTCTGCTCCCACGCATTTGATTCATCGTGTTAGTGATTTGAGCTCCATTCGAGTTGTGAACTCCCCGTGTTGTCATTTGAGCTCAAGTCTAGACTTGTGTACGTGGTTGTGCTGCGGATTTGAGTCTTGCGTGTGTTGCTCTTCCTAACCTTACTCTGTGCTTTCTTTGTGATCTCTATTGTAAGGGCGAGAGACTCCAACCTATGGAGATTCCTTGCAAACGAGAGAAAGACTATAAGGAAGAAAGCCGTGGTTTTCAAGTTGATCATTGGATCGCTTGAAAGGGGTTGAGTGCAACCCTCGTCCATTGGGACGCCACAACGTGGAAGTAGGCAAGTGTTACTTGGCCGAACCACGGGATAAAAATCGCGTGTCTCGTGTGTTGCTTCTTGTGATTGCTTTGTTCGCACGAGCATGTTCCATAGCCACTTGATTTCACTAACTCCTTAACAATCAAGTTTGTGGCTATTTAGTGTTTAATTTTACAGGATCACCTATTCACCCCCTCTCTAGGTGCTCTCAATTGGTATTGGAGCCGTACTCTTCACTTAAGGGACTAACCGCCCGATGAGACAGATCCTAAGGGAAAGGGGATGGTGATTAACGACAAGGAGAAGGAGTCTCTCTTCAATGAGCCAAGAGGCGACAAGCCTACCGACTCAGGCTCAAGTCATAAGAAGAGAGACGGGAAGAAGAGACACATCAAGAAGATCATCTACTACAACAGCGATGCATCTTCCTCTTCACCAAGAGACGAAGATGACGACGACTCTTCGTCAAAAAAGAAAATGGTTAATCAGAACTACTCTTTTGACTATTCTCGTATGCCATACAATACAAATGCGCATTTACTATCAATTCCCCTTCGAAAACTTCCACACTTTGATGGAGAAGACTATTCATTCTAGAGTCATAAAATGCATAGTCATCTATTTTCACTCCATCCTAGTATTTGGGAAATTGTAGAGAATGGGATGCATTTTGATAGTACTGATAACCCTATGTTTATAAATGAACAAATTCACAAAAATGCCCAAGCCAATACTGTGTTGCTAGCATCTCTCTGTAGGGATGAATATAATAAGGTGAGCGACTTGGACAACGCCAAGCAAATCTAGGACACCCTTAAGATATCTCATGAGGGAAACGACGCCACCATGATCACCAAAATGGAGCTGGTGGAAGGCGAGCTGGGGAGATTCACGATGACCAGGGGAGAAGAGCCAACACAAACCTACAACAGGCTCAAGACTCTGGTCAATAAAATCTGAAGCTATGGGAGCACAAGATGGACGGATCATGACGTCGTCCGATTCATGCTCATGCCATTTACAGTTATTAACCCCCATCTTGTGAATCTTATCTGTGAAAACCCCAGGTACACAAAGATGACACCTGAGGAGATACTCGGAAAATTCGTAAGCGGGCGTATGATGGTGAAAGAAGCTCGATATGTGAGCGATGCTCTAAACGGTCCACTACCCGTCTACGAGCCACAACCCGTTGCTCTCAAAGCAACGAGCAGCAGGGAGGCACTACCAAGCAAGGTGGCACAAGTGGAGGCTGCTGGGCTAAATGAAGATGAGATGGCACTAATCATCAAACATTTCAAGACCGCACTTAAGGGACGCAAAGAGTACCCCAACAAGAACAAAACAAGGGGAAAGCGCTCCTGCTTCAAATGTGGTAAGACTAGTCACTTTATTGCTCAATGTCCCGATAATGAGAATGACCAGGCACAAGAAAGACATGGCAAAAAGGAGAAGAAGAAGAACTACAGGAAGGAGAAGGGCAAGGCACATCTTGGAAAGGAATGGGATTCTAATTGCTCCTCATCCGACTCTGATGATGAGGGCCTGGCTGCCTCAGCCTTCGACAGGTCTTCGCTCTTCCCCAACGAACGCCATACGTGTCTCATGGCTAAGGAGAAGAAGGTAAGTATTCGAGATACACCTAAGTACTCTTCTTCTAGTGATGAGGAATCTTCTGATGATGAAGTAGATTACTCTGAATTGTTTAAAGGGTTAGATAGAGCTAAGGTAGAGAAAATTAATGAATTAATTGAAGCTCTAAATGAAAAGGATAGACTTTTAGAAAAGCAAGAGGACATTTTGTATGAAGAACATGACAAATTTGTTAGTGCACAAAAATCTCTTGCTTTAGAAACTAAGAGAAATGAAATGCTATCCTCTAAGTTATTGTTTGCCATGAATCTGTCTCTAGTTTAAAGAGTTTAAATGATGAATTAAATGCTAAGCTAGAGGAAGTCAACAAAACTAGTTCATGTGTAGAGCATGTTGTTATCTGTAATAGATGTAAGGATTTTGACGTTGATGCTTGTAATGAACATCTTGCTTCTATTACTAAATTAAACAATGAGGTGGCAAGTCTTAATGCTCAACTTAAGACTTGCAAAGTTGATTTTGATAAGTTAAAATTTGCTAGGGATGCCTACACCATCGGTAGACATCCCTCAATTAAGGATGGACTTGGTTTTTGAAAGGAAACCAAGAACTTAACTAGCCAAAGTACTCCCATTCTCAACAAGGAGAAAGGGAAGGCCCCTATGGCTAATGGTCCCCAAAAGAATCATGCTTACATTTATGATAGAAAATTTACTAGGAATTCATAATGATACACACTATGATCATGCTATGATTGCTTCCAGCTCTACTTATGATTTTGGTAGAAATAGGCCTAGGAGAAATCATGTTGTGTCTCATGCGCATAGGAGAAATTATGCTACTCATGCTTCTAGGAAATTGTGCAATGAACCCACTGCTATTTTTCATGCTTGCAACACTTCTTTTGTTCTTTCATGTAAAAATGCAGAAGTAGTTGCTAGGAAGTTGGGATCCAAATGCAAGGGAGACAAAACTTGTATTTGGGTTCCGAAAGTAATTGTGACTAACCTTGTAGGACCCAACAAGAGTTGGGTACATAAAACCCAAGCTTAATTCCTTGCAGGTTTATGCATCCGGGGGCTCTAGCTGGATAATCGACAGCGGATACACAAACCACATGACGGGGGAGAAGAAGATGTTCACCTCCTACGTCAAGAACAAGGATTCCTAGGATACAATCATATTTGGAGATGGGAATCAAGGCAAGGTCAAAGGTTTGGGAAAGATAGCCATCACAAGCGAGCACTCCATTTCAAATGTATTTTTAGTAGAGTCGCTAGGATACAACCTTCTATCTGTAAGTCAATTGTGCCACATGGGTTACAATTCTTTGTTTACAAATATTGATGTATCTGTCTTTAGGAGTGATGGTTCATTAGCTTTTAAGGGTGCATTAGACGGCAATATCTATTTAGTTGATTTTTCGAAAGAGAATGCCGATCTAGATGCGTGCTTAATGGCTAAGACTAGTATGGGCTGGCTTTGGCATCGCCGTCTAGCACATGTTGGGATGAAGAACCTTCATAAACTTCTAAAGGGAGAACATGTGTTAGGACTAACCAATGTCTGTTTTGAGAAAGACAGACCCTGTGCAGCATGTCAGGCAGGGAAACAGGTGGGAAGCACTCATCACAGCAAGAACGTGATGACAACATCAAGACCTCTAGAACTTCTTCACATGGACCTCTTTGGACCCGTTGCCTACCTCAGCATCGGGGGAAGTAAGTATGGTCTTGTAATTGTTGATGACTTTTCCCGCTTCACTTGGGTGTTCTTTTTGCAGGATAAATCAGAAACCCAAGGGACTCTAAAGCACTTTCTAAGGAGGGCTCAAAATGAATTTGAGCTGAAGGTGAAAAAGATAAGGAGCGACAACGGGTCCGAGTTCAAGAATCTACAAGTTGAGGAGTATCTTAAGGAGGAAGGCATCAAGCACGAGTTCTCCGCTTCCTACACACCACAGCAAAATGGTGTGTGTCGGTACCCCGAATCAGGGGTACCCCTTACTACAGTATGAAGACGTGGTGCCCACGTGACTATCTCTAGTCACGTGGTGAACAACACCCGACTCCACCACGTGGATGGCTCCAGAATTGCCATGTGGCCAGAGAAAATGATACACTCCAAGATGCCAGCAATGGGTCTGAACCCCCATGAGAAAGTACCGGACCCCTGTACGTGTAGACCGAATCTCCAGAGCAAGGTCCAGCACCCCCGTGAGTGCAACCTGGACCTCCGGGTCGGGTCCCAGACCCCTCTGCGTGGGGTCCGGACTACCCACAGCTGGGTCCCAGGACTCTGGGGCAGAGAATATCCAGGCCTTGCTCAGGCAGGGGTCCAGTGCTGTCATGTATCCAGGCATAGCCTGGTGCGGACCTATCCACATAACGGTACTGCTCCCCGCCCAAGCGAAGACTCGATGCTGCCACGTGACCTACCGCGCGTGACGTAAGCCAGCGGGCAGAGCCTGACGTAAGGCCTCTAGGCCGCACTGTCTCTGCATTTATTGCGGAGAAGACGCGCCGTCTGACTATCCCGCTGACAGGCGATGTGCCCCTTCAGCATTTAATGTGTCCTGTCCACTCAGCTGGCACGCGGCATCCAGGCCATCCTGCAGGCGGCGTGCCTGTCCATTCCATTGCCAAACAGTACGCCTGTGCTGCGAAGTGCACTATGCCCATCCATCATCACTCGTACATTGCCAGGGAAGCTTCCCCTACATGTCAATACTATGCAGATTGCTGATATCAGGGCACATGGAGATTGCTCCAACAATGAGCACTAGTTGCTCCATGTATTACATCCATTATGTTCCTAGGACCACATGTCGGGGCTCAGCACCCTTGTACGTGCCCCCTTGAGCTATAAAAGGGGAGGCATGCAACGATGCATAGGGACTTAGATCCACACATGCCAACTTAGATTCACATCTCTCAAGCTCTCACAACAATACAACACACAGTGGAGTAGGGTATTACGCTCCGGCGACCCAAACCACTCTAAATCTTTGTGTTCTTGTGTGTTCATCCCCCAATCTCGTAACAGAAAAACGCTTAGGCCCCTCCTCATCTTAGGATTTAGGGCGGGTGCATTCCGCCACCTGGCCGGAGATTTCCTCTCCGACATTTGGCGCGCCAGATAGGGGGCTTGACTTTAGGTTTTTGCTTGTTTTCTCGCTCGGCAACATGGTCCACATCGTCGAGCACCAAGATTTTGTGCCTGAGGACTTCATGCTGGAGGAGGAGGCTGCCACTTCCACTCCGCGGGCCACCAACCTCCCTACGCCTGGTGCAGCGGCTGCTGTGCACTCTGCACGGCAGCACACTCCCACGCAAGCATCCAAGGTGTCTAGGGCTGCGCCTGGGGCGCTGTCAGCAGCCAGGGAATTGCTGCGCTACCCTCCTAGCTCCATGGCCTCTCCAAGAGCCATGAAGCAGTGGCGGGACGACGTAGACCATCTACTCGGCATGGCACACTCTGGCTCAACCAGACCCAGGCCTCGATCATCCTGGCGTCAGCATGAGGAGTCGGCATCTGTGCGCTCACCCTCGGTGAGGGCAGCGCTGACTGAGGACCTGCGGGCGGAGCTCAACCACCAGCGCGCGGCAGAGGACGCTCCAGTCTCTCTGGAGAGGTCTAATGACCTACGGGCAGAACTCAACCGCAGGCGTGCGGGCAAGGATGCCCGTGTCTCTCTAGAGAGGGCGCGAGAGCACCGACAGAACGTCAAGGGTCGCAACCTCGACTACGACTTCGCTGCGGTTGCTCCGCAGACCCCGACGGGTACCCAGATCCTGATGGGTGTCCCGCTGGCCGGTGTGGGCTGCGCTGCACTCGCGGATCATCTCCGTGCAGCGACGTGGCCATCCAAGTTCTGGCCACACCTGCCGGAAAAGTATGACGGTACGTTGAATCTGTCGGAATTCCTGCAGGTATACGTCACCACCATCACGGCAGCAGGTGGAAACACCACCGTGATGGCAACATACTTCCATGTCGCCTTGTCTGGGCCCGCCCAAACTTGGCTCATGAACCTTGCCCTAGGATCGATCTACTCCTGGGAAGAGCTTTGTGCGCGGTTCACAGCGAACTTCGTCAGCGCTTACCAACAACACGGCGTGGAAGCCCACCTCCACGCAGTGAGGCAGGAACCCGGGGAAACTCTCCAAACCTTCATCTCCCGCTTCACTAAGGTACGGGGCACCATACCCCGTATTTTAGATGTTTTGGTGATTAAATGTCTAACACATAGTGAATGAGATATTGTGTGCCAAACAAGCAAAAAGGTGCAAATCATGTAACGAGGTACGTTTCTGGACTTAATACATTGTTTTGAGTACTAACATTTGTATAGCCAACTCCTGCTCGGTCTGGGTGCACCAGACTGTCCGGTGGTGCACCGGACAGTGTCCGGTGCGCCAATCCAGTCTTGGTGAACAGGCCGCTCTCAGGACTCGACGACGACGTACGGCTATAATTCACCGGACTGTCCGGTGGTGCATCGGACTGTCCGGTGAGTCGTCCGAGGCGAAGTCGTCGCTCTCGGGAAAAGGATCAACGGCGTATGGCTAAAATCCACCGGACTGTCCGGTGGTGCACCGGACTATTCGGTGAACCAACGGTCAACTGCGCAACGGTCGGTCACGCAATCCGCGGGCGACGCGTGGCCTGCGCCAACGGTCGACAGGGGGCACCGGACTGTACGGTGTGCACCAGACAGTGTCCGGTGCACCAACTGCCACGGCGCTGCAACGGTCATCTGTGCCAAAAAAGGAAACAGATCCGCACCGGACCATCTACAGTGACTGTCCGGTGCGCCACCCGACAGAAGGCAATCTTGGCCTTCCTTGTTGGTCTCCAACGGCTCCTAGCTGCCTTGGGGCTATAAAAAGGACCCCTAGGCGCATGGAGGAGTCACCCAAGCATACTCTAAGCATTCCAAGACTTCTAGTCCTCACTTTCATGCAATCGTTCATGGTGCGTATTGCGGCCGTCGGAACGTCATCTTCATCTACATCATTAAGATCAACTTGCTCTCTTGGAGAGCCATTAGTCTCATCAAATACAATGTCGCTAGAGACTTCAACCAAACCCGATGATTTGTTGAAGACTCTATATGCCCTTGTATTTGAGTCATACCCTAGTAAAAACCCTTCTACTGCCTGTAACACCCTGAATTTGGGGTATAAAAATTTCTTTGCTCATACTCACAAATTCAGGTGTTACCCCTCTCTTCACACCTCTCCCAATCTCCTCTTTCTCTTTTCTATAGAAGAAGAGTGGCTATTTTTTTATGTGTAATTATAATCTAGTAGACTAAACTTCAAGGGAGTGTGAAATGTGACATCTTGTTAAACCCTAAATTTCACTTTTGTTTGATGCATAATACTTGGGAGTGCTAATTTGAATTTGTGACATTTTTAGAATTGAATCAAGTGGAGTAAATAAAAAGAAAAAGGGAAAGTAATTGCTAGAATAAAAGAAAAAGGAAAAAGGCCCATACCTCGGCCCCCCTTCGGCATTTCCGCCCAATCGGCCCATCCCGCGCGCGCGCCTTCTCCCCCCTCCTCTCTCTGCCCTAGCGGGCCCGCCCGTCAGCGCGGCCGCTCTCCCAGCGCGTGCGCCCGCTCCCTCGCTCTCTCTGCTCGCGGGCCCCGCCCGTCAGCGCGGCCGCTCTCCCAGCGCGTGCGCCCGCTCCCTCGCTCTCTCTGCTCGCGGGCCCCGATCGTCAGCTCCCTCGTCCCCGCTTAACCGCCGCCCGAGCTGCGCGTGCCGCGGTCTCCGCGCCCACGTCGCGCGTGAAGCTCGCAACCACCCTGCCCTCGGCCACTTGAGCCCCGAGCCTCGCTCACCCTCTCCCCCCCTCATTTGCGCACCTGCAGAGCCCCTTTCCAACCTCCCCCACGCCGCGCGCACGCCAGAGAGCAGCCGCCATTGCCCGCCGCCGTCCCGAGTTCGTTTCTCCGTCGACGTTGGAGCCCCGCCGTGCCCTTTGCCACGGTGAGCTTCGCCTCGACGTCCGCAACCCAGGACACGCCCCAAGTTCTCCTCTCCCTCCTAATTTCCTCTGCCCGCGCTCACCCGCCGTCCTCCGTGCAGCCGCAGTGGTCCGCCACCGTCGACACAGGTCGTCGCCGTGCCTTCGCCGCCACTGGGAGGTCCCTGGGATTCGCCATGAGATAAGGAACCTCCCCTGCCCTCTCCCTCCCCTTCTATTGCTCCCTGCTGCGCTTAATTCCTCGCCGGAGTCGATTAGCGCCACCACCGAGCCATTCCACCGTGGGCCGCCCCCCTCCGGTGCCCCTATCACGACCTAGCCCCCGCCAGTAAGTTCCCCATGCTTTCCCCAACCTCCCAGGCCATCCCGGTCACCCTAAGACCCGCAGAGCCCCCCGAGCCCCTCGTCTCCGGCGAGCTCCCCCGCCACGGGTGCGGCCGCCGCCGCCTCTGCTGGCTGGAGAAGGGGACAGAAGCCAGCCGCCCAATCCCCGTCGTCCATCTCAGATCGGACGACCCTATTTTAAATAGCCCGAGCCTAATCCTGGCCGTCCGCCTGGAATCCGACGGCCCAGGGCCGCCCCCTCACGCCCGCGCTCGCTCTGTCCACCCGGCCCCGCCTGTCAGCCACCCGCGCTCGCTCTGCCCACCCGGCCCCGCCTGTCAGCTGCTCGCGCTTCCGCGCGCCTCCCCACCGATCTAATCCTGAGCGTTGATCCGAGATCCAACGGCCGTAGGAGTCCGATACCCCTTCGCCCGCGCAAGTTCTTAAAGAGACCCCTGATTTTCTGCAAATTAACCCGCCGTCCCTGGAATTTCGCAGTTAAGTCCTCAGACCTTTTATTTAATTAGGAATAAGTATTTAAAGAGTATTTTAATCCCTAATCTTGTAAAATTCATAACTTTGCCATATGAACTCCAAATTAGGTGCTTCAAATTGCAAAATGTTCATAATATTTTTATCTACCTGTTTAAACAATGTTTCTCTGCTGTTTTTATGTCCCAATTAATAGTGGATCTTTAGTGTAAAAGTAATGTTATTGGAACCCTAATTGAAATAAAGTAAAGATAGTAGACTTTAATAAAAGTTGGAGCACTTAAGTTTAGGGACTTAACACCATGTAATGATTTAACCCCACCACTGACATAGACCTGGTTAGTGAATAATGAATCACTTTGCATAGTCATCTACCCTAGACCTAGGGAACACCACATTGCCAATCCTTCTCTATTGTGAACCTGTGATTTCTCTATTGCACATGTTTGGTATATTGCTTGTTTGTTATTTCCCAAGTGCATAGAATGAATGATTACTTTGCGTAGACAACGAGCAGTCTGTGTTTCCCGAGGAAGTTGCAGAAGAAGTCCCTGAGCAGCAACTTGGTGAAGGCAAGTGTCCTCTGACCCACTATGTCCTATCTATTTATAATTCACTGTCCCACACTACTTAATTGAAACCTAAGGATTGACTAGCTTTCTATTTATCTTATCCTTGTTTACCTTTCGGGTTACTATGGTTAGCTTCATGCTAGCACTTTACTTTAATCAATGAACATGATGAGATACAATGATGATACTATGGTCTTATTCTGGATATGAGGATATACTTGTGGCATTTAAGGGGGCTCGGGCTGTTTCCCGAGTACCTCTCCGTAAGGACTTGTTCGTTGAGAGACCACCCGGGATAACAGTGCAACCATGAGGGTGAAACGGGATGTCCTTAGCTAATTAATTAGAGGAACTAGAGGTGTAGTTGCTTCGCCGTCGTGCCGTCAATGGGGTCCAGGCACAGTGCTTGCTCTGCCGAGGCTGAGTGCCGAGGTTCTTTCGTTTTGCTTTTTGTTAGTCACTCTCCTGCGGGGAGGGGTACTGTGTTTATCAAACTGGAGAAACCTAATGGGTGGCTATGACCTCTAGGGAATCTTTGTAAAAGCTACGTAGTGATACCCTGCCGGACCACCTAGGAAGTGATCAATGGGGATTAGCTCTCCCCGGGCAAAACGGGAATCACGGCTCATGGGTAAAGTGTGCGACCTCTGCAGAGGGTAGAGAAACTGATATATCAGCCGTGCTCACGGTTAAGAGCAGCCTTGGGATCTTCTTTGATTAGAGATACAATGGTTCTACTAATGTGTTTAGTTCGATGATGATCATGATGTTTCCTCGATGAGGAAGTGGCTCATGGGATGGTTATATGATAAAACTTGGCTTCCACAAATAATAAATACCTGACCAACTAAAAGCAAACTGCTGAGCCTAACCCCACATAAAAGCTAGTCCACTTCAGCCAAACGGGGCATTTGCTGAGTACGTTGATGTGTACTCATCCTTGCTTTACCACAAAACACCATGTTGCCCACATTGTAACCACTGCTCAGGAGAAGATGAAGCTGTGGAAGGAGACTTCCAAGAGTTCCAAGACTACGACGAGTTTTAGGTGTGGGTTGGCGGCAACCCCCAGTCAGCTGCCTGTGAAGGCCTTATCTTTACTGCGTTTCGCTTAGCACTTTGATTTATCAGTTAAGTTGATGACTATGTGGATGTCTCTGACTCTGTGATGTAATAAGTTAATTCTCTTTTATGTTATTATTCAAGCACTGTGAGATGATGTTCATTTATGTAATCGCTGTGTACGTGAGTTCTGATCCTGGCACGTACATAGTTCGCATTTGGTTTGCCTTCTGAAACCGGGTGTGACATAAGTGGTATCAAAGTCGTGCTGACTGTAGGACCGCTGACCTAGGGTAGCACCGGTCGTACTAAGGACTATTAACCTTCATTCTCACCTTGACCTCTGGTGTCACTTCAAAGGTCGGTCACCTCGACCAACCCTATGTTTTACTACATATATATATATAATATCATACCTTGCTAAAATTTTATTTTGTTCTGTCTATGGTTTACTCACTTGTCATATTAGTTATGTTCTTACTCTTATGCTTACGGTGTCTTTTGTAGATGGCTCGTCTTAGACACACTGCTCGTAAGTCAGTGATCCCTTTCCTGCCGTCTCGCCTTGCGGAGCGTCCTCTGCGCCACACCGTGTCCGGACAGTCGAGTCACCTAGAAAGGCTGCACCACCGCCTGCGTGAGGAACAGGAGCGCTAGCGTCAGCACAGGAAGCAGCAGGGCTCTTCCTCTCCACCTGAGCAGGAGGTAGAGTCCGTGAGGCGCCGTTCCCCTGTTCCTCAGCTGGAGGCGCCCCCTTCACCACCGCAGGACGCCCCGACTGTTGGAGGAGGCCCTGGAGGAGACCCCGACGACGATGACTCAGACCCCAGCCCGGAGTCCTCTGAGCCGCAGGAGGCGGAAGGATGGGTCGCCCGACCCATCACCCGTGACGCCGCTCGCGATTGTCACTTCCACGACGCACTCGACACCTTGTTGCGCCGGGCTTTCGACCGGCACACCTGGTCGATCGAGTACCGTTGTGTAGTCTACCAGCACAGTCGCGGGAGGTACCCGGACCGCTGGGAGGCTACCTGCCTAGTTCGCCGTCCGGAGGATGACCTCCGGGGTGCAGAGGCCGTTTCGGAGCATTACTCCATCTCCGAGAGGGACACTGCAGAGGCAGCTATGCAGGATGCAGCACGACGTGCACTCTCCCAGTACTGTTCCTTATTCGGTGGGGTGGCCGACGGTCTTAACCTTAGGTACTACCCCCACCGTCCTACTGGCAGCACAGAGAGTGTGGTTGCCTCGCCTATTGGTGAGGATAACCCTAGGTTGAGCAGCACAGTCAACCTAGTCGCGGTGCTTAACACTGAGCTGGACCACTCTCTGGACGAGCTGAGCAGGGCTCAGACGGAGATTGCTGAGTTGCGTGCTGAGCTGGCAGAGCGCCGCCACCAGGAGGGTGGTTCCCCCGCTCCTGTTGGGACTCAGCACCCTTACCGCTCGCCGCCACGTGGTCACCACACCTATGGTTCCTCTGCCTGTAGGACCAGGATAGATCTGGATCCTTAGATCGTTAGCGTCGGAGTTTGTAATAATTCTTAAGTCAGATGTCTCAGTCTTAGATAGTCAGTTTAGTTTGCTTATCGGTTGCTTCCATTCAGTTTAGTTTGCTTATCAGTTGCTTACATGCTTGTTATGATGAACTTGTGCTGGATTTGAATCTTTGTAATGACTGTCGCCAACATGTGGGTTTCCCATGCAGTTTGGCTTAGCTAGTGATGTTAATGAGGTCAGTTATTCAGTTGGGAAACCATTTACTTCTACTTTCCTTTTCATCTGAGAAGTTGTATTGGATCATAATGAGGATCAGTGAAGTTCTTTGTTCACTCAGTGTCATGAAGAATTCTGTATACTCTTTTCTTATGCTAAAGGATTGTAAAGTCAATGCTGATGCGTGAATGTCTTCCACAGATGTCTGACAACAGGCGCCGATGTAACAGGCGTGTTCAGCAAGAGCAGCGTGCCCAGTAGGAGGAACATCAGAGGCAGCCTCCCTCGCCACCCTCGATGACAGTGGAGCAGATGTTCTTGATGCAAACTCAGGCAGTGCAGGCTATTGGGCAGACTCTGGCAGCCATGCAGCAGGCTCAACAGCAACCCCAACCCCAGTTACAAGTGCAGATGCCCCAGATGCCACGGGACAAACGTGGCGAGTTCATGAGAGGGCACCCTCCTACCTTCGCGCACTCTGCCGACCCCATGGATGCAGAAGACTGGCTGCGGGCAGTGGAAAGGGAACTGCGCACCGCCCAATGTGACGACAGGGAGAAGGTTCTGTATGGTCCCCGCCAGCTAAGGGGAGCAGCCCAGTCCTGGTGGGAGTCCTACCTCGCCACCCATGCGACCCCAAAGCCATCACTTGGGAGGAATTCAGCGAGAGTTTCCGCAGGTACCACGTTCCAGAGGGTCTGATGATCGTGAAGAGGGAGGAGTTTCTAGCTCTGAAGCAGGGACTCCTGTTTGTTAGTGAATACAGGGACAGGTTTCTGCAACTATCTCGTTATGCACCTGAAGACGTCAACACTGATGCTAAAAGGCAGTACAGGTTCATGAGGGGTTTGGTGGATCCCCTGCATTACCAGCTGATGAACCACACCTTCCCCACCTTCCAGCACCTGATCGATAGGGCAATCATGACCGAGAGGAAGCGCAAGGAAATGGAAGATCAGAAGCGCAAGATGAGTGGACCGCAGTCCGGGAGCAACAGCCGCCCCCGCTTCTCAGGCAATTCAGCTCAGCAAGGCAAGCATGGTCTCCCACAGGGATATCAGCATCAGGGTCAGCGCCCGTATCAGCAGCAGTCTCAGAGGCAGTACCCACAGCAGCAACAGTATTGTCAGAACAGCCAACAGGGAGGTAACCAGTACCAGAGGCAGAACAACCAAGCACCTCGCCTTCCCGCCCCAGCAGCGAATCAGAACAACCAAGCAGCCCCAACGCAAGGAGGAGGCAGAGGATGCTTCCACTGTGGAGAACAAGGCCACTGGGCAATGCATTGTCCAAAGAAGATGGCGCAGCAGCAGACCAACCCCAATGCTTCAGCAAGGCAAGGTGTACCTCAACAGGCAGCAGGTAACCGTGGTCAAGTGTACAACCGTGGAAAGGTGAACCACCTGGAGGCCAAAGCGATCCAGGATGCACCAGATGTGGCAGTAGGTATGTTCTCAGTCGAATCTCATCCCGCAAAAGTGTTATTTGATACTGGTGCAACTCATTCATTTGTCACTGCAACATGGGTAGAAATGCATAGCATCTCAGTAGAGGCAATGATGCCGCCCATGAGGATTAATTCGGTCGGTGGCAAAGTGCAAGCAGATAAAATATGCTCAAATATAAGGGTGGAAATAAGGGGGATAGGGTTCCCCAGCGATCTAATAGTAATAGACACCCCTGGGGTAGATGTCATCCTAGGGATGAATTGGTTAATGAAGTATGAAGCGAATGTTAGCTGTGACAAGAGGACTGTAACATTGAAGTCCCCACTCGGGGAGAAGGTAGTGGCTGAGCTAAGGATGCCTAAAACAACGAAGGGAGATTGTCACCAAATTTCGGTTGATAGCAAGGAGGCCAACCCGCTCGAGGCTATCAAGGTTGTGTCGGATTTTTCGGATGTGTTTCCTGAGGAGCTAACGGGCATGCCACCCGAGAGAAAAGTCGAATTTGCCATAGAGCTTATCCCTGGTACCGCCCCCATTTCTAAAAGAGCCTATCGAGTGTCTGGACCAGAATTGGTGGAACTCAAGAAGCAGATAGATGAGTTGTTAGAGAAGGGTTACATCAGACCAAGTACTTCACCTTGGGCCACTCCAGTATTGTTTGTAGAGAAGAAAGATGGTACCAAACGGATGTGCATAGATTACAGAGCCCTGAATGAAGTCACTATTAAGAACAAGTACCCCCTGCCAAGAATAGAAGATCTGTTTGACCAGCTCAGAGGTGCTAGAGTATTCTCGAAGATAGATCTGAGATCAGGTTACCATCAACTCAGAATCCGACCCTCGGACATACCGAAGACAGCATTCATCACCAAGTATGGGTTATATGAGTATACAGCTAGGGATGAAAACGGTCGGAAACGATCGGTAAACACTAAAACCATTACCGTTTTCATATTTTTTATCGGAAACGAAATCGAAAACGGTAACTCCGGAAACGGAAACGATATCGGTATTTCGGAAACATCGGAAACGAAAGTTCGGTGCGGAAAATACACCGGTAATAGTCGAAATCTAAAATACGATCGGTAAACATATCAAACCTCACAATACAACAAAGTTGACAAAAGATCACAAAGACCACAAGTTCACAATTCATGATATAACAAGTTCACAAGGATCACAAATTTATAATATAAAAACTTTACAAAGATAACAAGTTCACAATATAACAAGTTCACAGTATAACAAGTTCATAAAAATCACAAGTTTACAGACTCAAAGTTCACAATTCACAATATCCACTCGATTTAGCTGACATGACATTCTTACTCATGAAATATTTTTTCCTCACATAAAGAGTTTTTTCCCAGCCTCACAGGAAAGCCCTAAAATCTAGTGTGTGGAAAAGACAGACTGTCGGCTCTCTATCATTATATATTACTAATACATAACATGTGCATAGAAAAGGGTGGAATCGTTTGAGAGACCAAATGATTAATCTCAACTTCCTTCCAACACCATTTATCTCAATAAAAAATCTTAAAACGTCCAAAAATACAAAAATAAGTAATCCTTATCCAGAGACGTATAGGCGATGCGAAAAAATCACATGCTGGAAAATTCCGAAAAAAATTCCGAGACACAATTCCGGAAATTTCCGAGACACAAATCCGGTAATTTCCGACAAATACCGATAACCGAAGGAAACAGTCGGTAAAATACAACGTCGATTCCGATACCAATTCCGATAGAAAATTCTGAAAGCCGATTCCGTTTTCGAAAAATACCGATACCGGTGAATCCGATCGAAAAATTTCGAAATCGGTTTTCGGAATTCCGAAAAATTCCGAAACCGTTTTCATCCCTATATACAGCTATGTCCTTTGGTTTGACAAATGCGCCAGCCTTCTTTATGTATCTGATGAACAGTGTGTTCATGGACTACCTAGACAAGTTTGTGGTAGTGTTCATCGACGATATTCTCATATATTCCAAAAGTGAGGAAGAACATGTGGAGCATTTGAAGATGGTATTGCAAAGGCTACAAGAGCATCAGTTGTATGCCAAGCTGAGCAAATGCGAGTTCTGGATTCATGAAGTCTTGTTTCTGGGTCACATCATAAACCAAGATGGGTTAGCTGTGGATCCAAAGAAAGTAGCAGATATCCTGAACTGGAAAGCACCGAAGGATGTTCGTGGAATCAAGAGCTTCATTGGAATGGCTGGATACTATAGGCGTTTCATTGAAGGCTTTTCAAAGATTGCTAGACCAATGATAGCGTTGCTAGCGAAGAAAGTTGAGTTTAAGTGGACCCAGAAGTGTCAAGAGGCATTTGAAGAACTGAAGAATAGATTGACTACAACACCTGTGTTGGTTCTGCCTGATGTTCACAAGCCATTCTCGGTATACTGCGATGCTTCCTACACCGGACTGGGATGTGTGCTGATGCAAGAAGGAAGAGTTGTAGCGTACTCATCTCGACAGCTGAAGATCCATGAGAAAAATTATCCCACACACGACCTAGAGTTGGCAGCAGTGGTTCATGCTTTAAAGACATGGAGACATTACCTATATGGGCAGAAGTGCGACATCTACACAGATCATAAAAGTCTGAAATACATATTCACCCAGTCGGAGTTAAACATGAGGCAGCGAAGATGGCTGGAATTGATCAAGGACTACGAGTTGGAGATACATTACCATCCAGGCAAAGCCAATGTTGTTGCAGATGCTCTGAGCAGGAAGAGTCAAGTCAATATGATGGCCACGTACCCAATGTCATATGAGTTAGCCAAGGAGTTCGACAGACTGAGTCTCGGTTTTCTGAACAGTACACAAGGAGTAACAGTGGAATTAGGGCCCACCCTAGAGCGGGAGATCAAATAAGGGCAGAAGGATGATGAAAACATCAACAAGATCCGGCAGCTGATCTTAGAAGGAAGAGGCAAAGACTTTCGAGAGGATGAAGAGGGAGTAATATGGTTCAAGGACCGACTGTGTGTTCCCGACATCAAACCTATTCGGGAGCTGATCCTAAAGGAAGCTCATGAGACAGCCTACTCCATACACCCTGGAAGTGAAAAGATGTATCAGGATCTAAAAAGGAGGTTTTGGTGGTATGACATGAAAAGAGAGATCGCAGAATATGTCGCCATCTGTGATAGCTGTCAAAGAACCAAAGCAGAGCATCAGAAGCCCGCCGGACTGTTGCAGCCACTGCAAATTCCTCAGTGGAAGTGGGATGAAATTGGGATGGATTTTATAGTTGGCCTACCTCGTACCCGGGCCGGCTATGATTCCATCTGGGTGGTTGTGGACCGCTTAACAAAGGTGGCCCATTTCATACCTGTGAAGACAACATACACCGGAGCAACATTAGCTGAGTTATACATGTCCCGGATAGTCTGCCTACATGGTGTGCCGAAGAAGATAGTGTCAGACCGAGGAACACAGTTCACCTCTCATTTTTGGTAGCAACTACAAGAAGCTTTGGGCACACATTTGAACTTCAGCTCAGCTTATCACACGCAGACAGATGGTCAGACTGAAAGAACTAATCAGATCCTAGAAGATATGTTGAGAGCTTGTGCGTTGCAAGACAGGTCAGGATGGGACAAAAGGTTACCTTATGCAGAATTCTCCTACAACAATAGTTACCAGGCCAGCTTGAAGATGTCACCATTTCAGGCGCTCTATGGACGGAGTTGTAGGACTCCGCTGCATTGGGACCAGCCTGGAGAGAGACAGGTGTTTGGCCCCGACATCTTGCTTGAAGCCGAAGAGAATATCAAAATGGTTCGGGAGAATCTGAAGATAGCACAATTAAGGCAGCGAAGCTATGCTGACAGAAGGAGAAGAGAACTAAGTTTTGAAGTGGGAGATTACGTCTATCTGAAGGTGTCGCCTATCAGAGGAGTCAGAAGGTTCGGAGTTAAGGGCAAGTTAGCACCCCGGTACGTTGGACCATATCAGATTCAAGCAAAGCATGGAGAGGTGGCCTACCAGCTCAACCTACCAGAAAGTTTGTCGGCAGTGCACAATGTGTTCCACGTGTCGCAATTGAAGAAGTGTCTGCGAGTACCAGAAGAACAGTTGCCAGTGGAGGACTTGGAAGTCCAAGAGGATCTGACATACATAGAGAAGCCAACACGGATTTTGGAGTTTGCAGATAGAGTCACCCGGAGGAACACCATCAGAATGTGCAAAGTCAGATGGGGCCACCACTCTGAGGAAGAAGCAACTTGGGAACGAGAAGATGATCTGAAAGCCAAATACCCCAAACTTTTTGCTGACCAACCTTGAATCTCGGGGCGAGATTCTTTTAAGGGGGATAGGTTTGTAACACCCTGAATTTGGGGTATAAAAATTTCTTTGCTCATACTCACAAATTCAGGTGTTACCCCTCTCTTCACACCTCTCCCAATCTCCTCTTTCTCTTTTCTATAGAAGAAGAGTGGCTATTTTTTTATGTGTAATTATAATCTAGTAGACTAAACTTCAAGGGAGTGTGAAATGTGACATCTTGTTAAACCCTAAATTTCACTTTTGTTTGATGCATAATACTTGGGAGTGCTAATTTGAATTTGTGACATTTTTAGAATTGAATCAAGTGGAGTAAATAAAAAGAAAAAGGGAAAGTAATTGCTAGAAGAAAAGAAAAAGGGAAAAGGCCCATACCTCGGCCCCCCTTCGGCCTTTGAGCCCAATCGGCCCATCCCGCGCGCGTGCCTTCTCCCCCCTCCTCTCTCTGCGCTAGCGGGCCCGCCCGTCAGCGCGGCCGCTCTCCCAGCGCGTGCGCCCGCTCCCTCGCTCTCTCTGCTCGCGGGCCCCGCCCGTCAGCGCGGCCGCTCTCCCAGCGCGTGTGCCCGCTCCCTCGCTCTCTCTGCTCGCGGGCCCCGATCGTCAGCTCCCTCGTCCCCGCTTAACCGCCGCCCGAGCTGCGCGTGCCGCGGTCTCCGCGCCCACGTCACGCGTGAAGCTCGCAACCACCCTGCCCTCGGCCACTTGAGCCCCAAGCCTCGCTCACCCTCTCCCCCCCTCATTTGCGCACCTGCAGAGCCCCTTTCCAACCTCCCCCACGCCGTGCGCACGCCAGAGAGCAGCCGCCATTGCCCGCCGCCGTCCCGAGTTCGTTTCTCCGTCGACGTTGGAGCCCCGCCGTGCCCTTTGCCACGGTGAGCTTCGCCTTGACGTCCGCAACCCGGGACACGCCCCAAGTTCTCCTCTCCCTCCCTAATTTCCTCTGCCCGCGCTCACCCGCCGTCCTCCGTGCAGCCGCAGTGGTCCGCCACCGTCGACATGGGTCGTCGCCGTGCCTTCGCCGCCACTGGGAGGTCCCTGGGATTCGCCTTGAGGTAAGGAACCTCCCCTGCCCTCTCCCTCCCCTTCTATTGCTCCCTGCTGCGCTTAATTCCTCGCCGGAGTCGATTAGCGCCGCCACCGAGCCATTCCACCGTGGGCCGCCCCCCTCCGGTGCCCCTATCACGACCTAGCCCCCGCCAGTAAGTTCCTCGTGCTTTCCCCAACCTCCCAGGCCATCCCGGTCACCCTAAGACCCGCAGAGCCCCCCGAGCCCCTCGTCTCCGGCGAGCTCCCCCGCCGCGGGTGCGGCCGCCGCCGCCTCTGCTCGCTGGAGAAGGGGACAGAAGCCAGCCGCCCAATCCTCGTCGTCCATCTTAGATCGGACGACCCTATTTTAAATAGCCCGAGCCTAATCCTGGCCGTCCGCCTGGAATCCGACGGCCCAGGGCCGCCCTCTCACACCCGCGCTCGCTCTGTCCGCCCGGCCCCGCCTGTCAGCCACCCGCGCTCGCTCTGCCCACCCGGCCCCGCCTATCAGCCGCTCGCGCTTCCGCGCGCTCGCGTGCCTCCCCACCGATCTAATCCTGAGCGTTGATCCGAGATCCAACGGCCGTAGGAGTCCGATACCCCTTCGCCCGCGCAAGTTCTTAAAGAGACCCCCGATTTTCTGCAAATTAACCCGTCGTCCCTGGAATTTCGCAGTTAAGTCCTCGGACCTTTTATTTAATCAGGAATAAGTATTTAAAGAGTATTTTTAATCCCTAATCTTGTAAAATTCATAACTTTGCCATATGAACTCCAAATTAGGTGCTTCAAATTGCAAAATGTTCATAATATTTTTATCTACCTGTTTAAACAATGTTTCTCTGCTGTTTTTATGTCCCAATTAATAGTGGATCTTTAGTGTAAAAGTAATGTTATTGGAACCCTAATTGAAATAAAGTAAAGATAGTAGACTTTAATAAAAGTTGGAGCACTTAAGTTTAGGGACTTAACACCATGTAATGATTTAACCCCACCACTGACATAGACCTGGTTAGTGAATAATGAATCACTTTGCATAGTCATCTACCCTAGACCTAGGGAACACCACATTGCCAATCCTTCTCTATTGTGAACTTGTGATTTCTCTGTTGCACATGTTTGGTATATTGCTTGTTTGTTATTTCCCAAGTGCATAGAATGAATGATTACTTTGCGTAGACAACGAGCAGTCTGTGTTTCCTGAGGAAGTTGCAGAAGAAGTCCCTGAGCAGCAACTTGGTGAAGGCAAGTGTCCTCTGACCCACTATGTCCTATCTATTTATAATTCACTGTCCCACACTACTTAATTGAAACCTAAGGATTGACTAGCTTTCTATTTATCTTATCCTTGTTTACCTTTCGGGTTACTATGGTTAGCTTCATGCTAGCACTTTACTTTAATCAATGAACATGATGAGATACAATGATGATACTATGGTCTTATTCTGGATATGAGGATATACTTGTGGCATTTAAGGGGGCTCGGGCTGTTTCCCGAGTACCTCACCGTAAGGACTTGTTCGTTGAGAGACCACCCGGGATAACAGTGCAACCATGAGGGTGAAATGGGATGTCCTTAGCTAATTAATTAGAGGAACTAGAGGTGTAGTTGCTTCGCCGTCGTGCCGTCAATGGGGTCCAGGCACAGTGCTTGCTCTGCCGAGGCTGAGTGCCGAGGTTCTTTCGTTTTGCTTTTTGTTAGTCACTCTCCTGCGGGGAGGGGTACTGTGTTTATCAAACTGGAGAAACCTAACGGGTGGCTATGACCTCTAGGGAATCTTTGTAAAAGCTATGTAGTGATACCCTGCCGGACCACCTAGGAAGTGATCAATGGGGATAAGCTCTCCCCGGGCAAAACGGGAATCACGGCTCATGGGTAAAGTGTGCGACCTCTGCAGAGGGTAGAGAAACTGATATATCAGCCGTGCTCACGGTTAAGAGCAGCCTTGGGATCTTCTTTGATTAGAGATACAATGGTTCTACTAATGTGTTTAGTTCGATGATGATCATGATGTTTCCTCGATGAGGAAGTGGCTCATGGGATGGTTATATGATAAAACTTGGCTTCCACAAATAATAAATACCTGACCAACTAAAAGCAAACTGCTGAGCCTAACCCCACATAAAAGCTAGTCCACTTCAGCCAAACGGGGCATTTGCTGAGTACGTTGATGTGTACTCATCCTTGCTTTACCACAAAACACCATGTTGCCCACATTGTAACCACTGCTCAGGAGAAGATGAAGCTGTGGAAGGAGACTTCCAAGAGTTCCAAGACTACGACGAGTTTTAGGTGTGGGTTGGCGGCAACCCCCAGTCAGCTGCCTGTGAAGGCCTTATCTTTACTGCGTTTCGCTTAGCACTTTGATTTATCAGTTAAGTTGATGACTATGTGGATGTCTCTGACTCTGTGATGTAATAAGTTAATTCTCTTTTATGTTATTATTCGAGCACTGTGCGATGATGTTCATTTATGTAATCGCTGTGTACGTGAGTTCTGATCCTGGCACGTACATAGTTCGCATTCGGTTTGCCTTCTGAAATCGGGTGTGACACTGCCTTGGGAGCAAATTTAGAATTTCTACATTTCTTCACTAAAATGTAACATTTGCTCCCAAATACACGAAAGTATGAGATGTTGGGTTTGTTACCGATAAGAAGTTCATACGAGGTCTTCTTGAGGAGGCGATGTAGGTAGAGCCGGTTTATGGCATGGCAAGCTATGTTCACAGCTTCCGACCAAAACCGCTCGGGCGTCTTGAATTCTCCAAGCATTGTCCTCGCCATGTCGATAAGCATCCTGTTCTTCCTCTCTACCACACCGTTTTGCTGTGGTGTGTAGGGAGCAGAGAACTCGTGCTTGACGCCTTCTTCCTCAAGGTACTCCTCCACTTGCATATTCTTGAACTCGGACCCGTTGTCGCTTCTTGTCTTTTTCACCTTGAGCTCAAATTCATTTTGAGCCTACCTTAGAAAGCGCTTGAGGGTCCCTTGGGTTTCTGATTTATCTTGCAAAAAGAACACCCAAGTAAAGTGGGGAAAATCATCAACAATAACAAGACCATACTTACTTCCCCCGATGCTAAGGTAGGCAACGGGTCCGAAGAGGTCCATATGTAGTAGCTCCAGTGGTCTTGATGTTGTCATCACATTCTTGTTGTGATGAGTGCTTCCCACCTGTTTCCCTACCTGGCAAGCTGCACAAGGTCTATCTTTTTCGAAGCATACATTGGTTAGTCCTAACACATGTTCTCCCTTTAGAAGTTTATGAAGGTTCTTCATCCCAACATGTGCTAGACGGCGATGCCATAGCCAGCCCATGCTAGTCTTAGCGATTAAGCACGCATCTAGATCGGCCTCCTCTTTTGAAAAATCAACTAAGTAGAGTTTGCCGTCTAATACACCCTTAAATGCTAATGAACCATCACTCCTTCTAAAGACAAATACATCAACATTTGTAAACAAACAATTGTAGCCCATGTGGTATAATTGACTTACAAACAGGAGATTATAACCAAGCTTGTGGCTATTTAGTGTTGAATTTTACAGGACCACCTATTCACCCCCCTCTAGGTGCTCTCAATTGGTATCAGAACCGTTCTCTTCACGTAAGAGACTAAACGCCCGAAGAGATGGATCCTAAGGGAAAGGGGATGGTGGTCAACGATAAGGAGAAGGAGTCCATCTTCAACGAGCCAAGAGATGACAAGCCCACTGACTCTGGCTCGAGTCACAAGAAGGACGGGAAGAAGAAGAGGCGCATCAAGAAGATCGTCTACTATGACAGCGACAAATCTTCTTCACCGAGACGACGACGAGAAAAAGAAACCGGTTAATTCAAATTATTCATTTGATTATTCTCGTATTCCTTTTAATTCTAATGCTCATTTGCTTTCAATTCCTCTTGGTAAACCTCCACACTTTGATGGAGAGGACTACGCTTTTTGGAGTCACAAAATGCGTAGTCACTTATTTTCTCTCCATCCTAGTATATGGGAGATAGTTGAAAATGGAATGCATTTCGACAGTACCGATAACCCTGTGTTTATCAATGAGCAAATTCATAAGAATGCACAAGCTACCACTGTTTTGCTAGCATCCTTGTGCAGGGACGAGTACAACAAGGTGAGCGGCTTGGACAACGCCAAGCAAATCTGGGACACTCTCAAACTATCACATGAGGGAAACGACGCCACCATGATCACCAAAATGGAGTTGGTGGAAGGCGAGCTAGGAAGGTTCGCGATGATCAGGGGAGAGGAGCCAACACAAACGTACAACAAGCTCAAGACCCTGGTCAACAAGATTAGAAGCTATGGAAGCATAAGATGGATGGACCACGACGTCGTCCGACTTATGCTCAGGTCTTTTACTGTTATTGACCCTCATCTTGTGAACCTCATCCATGAAAATCTCAGGTACACAAAGATGACGCCCGAGGAGATACTCGGAAAATTTGTGAGCGGGCGTATGATGGTCAAAGAGGCAAGGTATGTTGATGATGCATTAAATGGCCCAATGCCCATCTATGAGCCACAGCCCGTTGCGCTCAAGGCAACAAGCAGCAGGGAGGCGCTACCAAGCAAGGTGGCACAAGTTGAGGCTGCTGGGCTAAACGAAGATGAGATGGCCCTAATCATTAAGCGCTTCAAGACCGCATTAAAAGGACGCAAGGAGCACCCTAACAAGAACAAGGCAAAGGGAAAGCGCTCCTGCTTCAAATGCAGTAAGACTGATCACTTTATAGCAAACTGTCCCAATAATACTAGTGACCAGGAACAAGAAAAGAGCGGGAAGAGGGAGAAGAAGAAGGCCTACAAGAAGGTGAAGGGCGAGGCGCACCTTGGCAAAGAATGGGATTCAGACTGCTCTTCTTCCGACTCCGACAACGAAGGACTTGCTACCTCAGCCTTCAACAAATTGTCACTCTTCCCCAACGAGCGCCACACTTGCCTCATGGCCAAGAAAAGGAAGGTAAGTGTTCGAGATACCCCTAAGTATACTACTTCAAGTGATGATGATTCTAGTGATGATGAAGTAGATTATACTGATTTATTTAAGGGTTTAGATAGAGCTAAAGTAGATAAAATCAACGAGTTAATTGATGCTTTGAATGAAAAAGATAGATTACTAGAGAAGCAAGATGACATTTTATATGAAGAGCATGACAAATTTATTAGTGTACAAAAATCTCTTGCTTTAGAAACTAAGAAAAATGAAATGATGTCTTCTAAATTATCTGCATGCCATGAATCTATTTCTAGTTTAAAGATTTTGAATAATGATTTAAATGCTAAGCTAGAAGAAGCTAATACTACTAGATCTTGTGTAGAACATGTTGCCATTTGTAATAGGTGTAAGGATTTTGATGTTGATGCTTGTGTTGAACACCTTACTTCAATTACCAAATTAAATGATGAGGTGGCAAGTCTTAATGCTCAGCTTAAGACTTGAAAAACTGATTTTGATAAGCTAAAATTTGCTAGGGATGCCTATACCATTGGTAGACATCCCTCAATTAAGGATGGGCTTGGTTTTTGAAAGGAAGCCAAGAACTTAACAAGCCAAAAGGCTCCCATTCTCGCCAAGGAGAAAGGGAAGGCCCCTATGGCTTGTAGAGTTCAAAAGAATCATGCTTTCAAGTATAATAGGAATATTGCTAGTCATATAGGAGATATGATCATGATGCCTATGATTCACATGCTATGTTTGCTTCAAGTTCTCATTTTAATGGTAGGCCTAGGAGAAATTTTGTGTCTCATGCTCCTAGAGAAATGTGTAATAAACCTACTACTGTCTTTCATGCTTGCAACACTACGTTTGTACTTTCATGTAAAAATGAAAAAGTGGTTGCTAGAAAACTGGGATCCAAATGCAAAGGAGACAAGGCTTGCATTTGGGTACCAAAAGCTATTGTGACTAACCTTGTAGGACCCAACAAGAGTTGGGTACCTAAAACCCAAGCCTAATTTGCCTTGCAGGTTTATGCATCCGGGGGCTCAAGCTGGATTATCGACAACGGATGCACAAACCACATGATGGGGGAGAAGAAGATGTTCACCTCCTACGTCAAGAACAAGGATTCCCAGGATACAATCATATTTGGAGATGGAAATCAAGGCAAGGTCAAAGGTTTGGGAAAAATAGCCATCTCAGTTGGAGAAGTTAGCCACGCACGACGTGGAAACTGTCTCCACTCTCTTCACTCTGGCCGATAAGTGTGCCAGAGCCGCCGAGGGCTGTGCATGGCACTCGACGCCATAGACCGGAGTCGCCCAGATAGGGCGCTCCGATACCGTTACCCAGGACGACAAAAAGAAGAAGAAGAAAAACCATGGCCATGAGAAGCCGGCAGAATCGCATTCTGCCGCTCTGGTCGTTGCAGCTACGACTGGGGGACAGAATGAGCATAATAAGCGCCCACGGTCATAGAGGGGTAGTAGCGGCTCATGCCTTGTACACCCCTACAGTTGCCACAACGTCGTAGAATGTCGTGAGATCATCGAGCTCACGAAGCGCGTCAGCGAGCGGCGCGAGCAGTCTTCTAGGGATGGCTCCCCACCTCGTCGCCGACCTAGCAAGGAAAGGGTTGACGACGACAAGGTGGCCACGGCTGAACAGGACCTCGGGTATCAGTCGCCCGGGGGGGGGGGGGGGGGTCCTAAAGGATGTTTTCACCATAGACTCTGACTTCAGTGACGACAACTAGACGGGCCACTGGGGGACCCCATACTCCCTGGTCTACGGGGTCGAAGCCTACCTTCCCCCGGAAACCCTTCTGGACTCCCCATGGGTCCAGTCCTTTGATAAGTCTATGCAAGAGCGGCTACAGTGCGGGGACATGGACTCCATCCACGAACACGGATAGCGGGCGGTGATCTGAAGTGCACGTGGAAACCAGGCGCCCAGGTGCTACCGCCAACGGTTCACGCATAAGTAGGGAGCCCCGGGTCGGGACCTAGTCCCACGGCGAGTACCAAACCAAGAAGGGGTCTGCAAACTCTTCCCTAGCCAGGAAGGTGTAATACCTAATTTGTAAAGATGATAAAAGAGGAGAAAAGTTATTTTCCTATATTTTATGTGTATGTTGAATCTACTTATCATCACATGTGAACACCATATTAAAAAAATAATAATAATAGTTAATAAAAGACTTATCACAAAAAAATGTGCATCATGTTGGTTCTTTATTTTGTGTGCATTATGTGGCAATATAAAAGTAATATATTAAATTCCCAAAAAGAATTTGGAAAAAAAGATAAAAGGAGATCCTAGAATTTAGAAGAAAAGAAGCAAATGAACATTATGTGGAATAAAAATAAGTATAAAAATATATATAAATATTATTCCTACACAGATTTGAGTTTATACATTTGACTCAAAAGTGAAATTTCTTAACAAGACTCAAATTCAAATTAGGAATTCAAATGAAAAGAAAGTGAATCAAATAGGAAAACGGAAAAATAAAAAGAAAAATAAGAAAACCACTGATGGGCCACACCCTCACATTCTGGCCCATAATCTCACAGCGCCGGCCTCACTCCTCTCACGCGCTGTACGGTGGGACCCGCACTCCAGCGCTCGGCCGTTCACCCGCGTCGCTGACTCGCGGGGCCCGCTCGGCCATCTAGCCTTACGCTCGCGTTTGGTTCACTGGTTGTGGGCCCGCCCCGTCAGATGACCGTCTTCCCCGCGAGGATCGGACCGCGCTGACCGAAGAACGCCTCCGGCCGATCTCCTCGCCGTAGATCCCGCGCTGTAACTCCATGCCGATGTACCTGCCCCACTTGATTCCACCGCGTAGACCCCATCGGTCAGGCTTATCTTCTCCCCGGAGATTTCGTGCGCACCGGCGCAACTGCGCCCGCAATCTTCGCTGTCGCTCGCGTCTCTGACCCGGGAATCTTGCTGGCATACCCCGCGCCTATATGACTGGGAGTTGAGCACGTAGCTGCGCTCGCGATATCCCATCCAGCTAAGACCATATCGCTAGGAGTCGTAGGCACCATGTGAGGGAGAACGAAGAGAGAGAGAGATGTTTAGCCGCCACTGCCGTTCTTGCTAGGGGGCATCGATGAGACCTCGGCGTGCGTCTCTGAAGAATCGGGGGGATGCAAGGAAGCTTCCCCAACCACCAATTCGGCAAACGGACGGTCAGAGCGCCAACAATTCCTCGCCGTCGTTCCGCTCAGCCGCGAATCCGCCCCAACGACGACACCAGGGAACTCGACTGCAATTTGCTCGGTGAGAACCTCCCCAACTGCATCGCGTTCACCTAAGGATCATGTAGAGCACACCGAGATGGAAAATAGGGCACTGGGGCGCCTAATCGCTCGTCTCCGGCGAGCTGCACCGCCGCACGGTGCTGTCGCGCCACCGCGGTCCAGTATTTAGGAAGGGGATTGGGCAGATGTCGCGTGGACCGTTGATCCGGGTTTGGGCGTCTAGGATTAAATGATGGGTGTTGCTTCGGCGGGATTGGATCTGGCCATCCGATGGGGATCGAAGGGATGAGGTTTGATACTGTGTTATTTGGATCTCGACCACCGATCCCTAATCCAATGGTCGAGTGCCCATACCGGTTGGGACAAAGTGCAGATCTAATCATGGTCGTCCATTTTGAATCGTGTGGCTCATATCTGTCGATACCCATTCGCCGTGATTTTTAGCTAAAGAGCCCCTGTAAAATCAAGTAACCAACCCGCAGTCCACAGATCCTGTGCACTGAGTCTAGTAAACATTGCGCTGGGGCCCCTGTCTTTTACAGAATTTGATGCCCAGTCCAGAGATTTATAAAATTCAGTAATAATGACTAGAAAATGATTTTTAATGTGAAAATAAATGCTAGAATGTGTTTAATTCATAGAAAATTCATATGTAGTCCAAATTAATCCATTTCAGTTTCTATAATTTTGTAATAATGTTGTTTATCACCCTATGTCTCTGTTTTAACATGAAAATGGTATTAAAATTTATTTCTTAATTAACCTCGTATCAAATGCATAAAACCTTAGGAAATTCGTATCTCCTCCATTTTAACTCTGGTTTGATCCGTTCAAGTTGCGTTAGTCTCGTACAAACGCGTAGATCATTATTATGCAGTATATTCTTATGTTTGGTGTGATGTTAATTTCATCAATACTATGTTTGTTTGTATTGCTACGACTAGCGCGAGGACAAGTGTCATCTGAAAAGCAAGTTGGTACCTGGAATCTCAAGTGCCAGGCAAGTTGTGCCCTTGATTCACTTTTGTTACACAATAATGTTCTTTATAATCATTTACCATGCATAGGTTTAATTTTGATGGGACCCGATAGGTCACCCTAGATTGTTTATCTCATTACCTTGTTTACCCCTGAATCACTTGGGTAGTTTATGCTATTGCTTTACGTGGTTTTTGGGTTAATATTTCATTATATCCATGTTCCAGTTATTTTGTTATTCTATTTATGTTCATGTCAAGATCATTATGTTATTGTTAATTGGAACATGGAGCTTAACTTGAGAACCACGTGCCACCACAAGGGAGGAATGGGACCCCTTGGCTGACTAATTAGGAAAGCTAGTGGAAGACTACCTTACCCGAAAGGGGCAAGGGCAGTAGGGGAGTGGTCAGTGTAGGGAGGTCCCTGGTTGATTTTGCTGCGATGGCGGTCAGCCAGGAACCCTGCATTGGAACTTCCTATAAACTGTAGCGGGTTTTCGGAAGCTAGTGAAACTTTGTAAAGGCCTCGTAGTGGATCCCTAGCCATTCACCTTGGTAGTGTCTAAGGGCCTAGCTAACCCTGGCGACATGGGAAACACGACTTGTGGGTAAAGGGTACAACCTCTGCAGAGTGTAAAACTGGTATACTAGCCGAGCTCACGGTCATGAGCGGCTCAGGACTCTCCGATGATTAAATTATGGAACCTAAACTCAATTTGTCATTTGCATTTGCATGGGATTTATTATTAATTTTGTTCTATTATTTTATTATGGTTTGGTATTTACTTACACTTAGTAACTGCTAATAAAAGTTTGACCAGCTACTTAAAAGCAATGCTCAGCTTTAACCTCTATTGTTGATCAGCCTTACACTTCATGAACTCCCACCTTTGGTGAGTTCATGTCACATTATTCCCCACAACTTGTTGAGCGATGAACATGTGTGAGCTCACCCTTGCTGTCTCACACCCCCCCCACAGGAGAAGAACAGGTGGTTTCAAGTGGAGTCAAGTATCGAGGAGTTTGATCTGATCTAGGTGGCGTTTCTCAGTTGACATTGGCGCCGACGATCATTAGTTTGTGTTATATTTATCTTTTATTTTTGTAAGTCTTCCGCTATGTAATAAATACTCTGATTATTGTGACATTTATCTCTATACACTCTGTTATTATATATGTTGTCTTCTTTGGCGCATGTATGAGATGCACCCGGCTTTGTCCCTTAAAACCGGGTGTTACAGAAGTGGTATCAAAGGAAATGTTGACTGTAGGACGAAACCTAGATAGAAATGGACAAAACCCTTACCTACTTACCTTACTCTAATTCTGTCTATACTTATCTTGATCCTGTCTCACCTTCTACTGTTCTACTCTGCTTAATCTTATCTTTTCTACTCCAAGACATGATGGATTGCACACCTTGGAATCCTACACTTATGATCTTTTTAAGAGATAGGATACCTAAGACAAAATTTAAAACTATTTTCTCCATTAAAAATGTTGATTGATTGTTCTGATGATAACTGCTTGATTTGCTTCTTTGATTGATTGAAATATTATAGTTGGGCATCTTAGCATGTACCACTATAAGGTAGTGTATTAGCTTAGGTGGGTGACACACTAATCTACTTAGCTAATAAATCCCCCGCAGTAACATTCCTTGTAATTACTCGCCTTGTCTACAATTCTTCCTTTCTTACCCTGTGTTTCTAACCCCGATGGGCTACCCCTATAGTGTTAGAAGAGAGCACTATAGACGTGATCCTTGGTATGTCATGGTTAAGAAAGGTAAAGGCAGTTTATACACTGTGCTAAGGGAACCGTAGAACTCACCAGTTCCAAAGGACAAAGATTTGAAGTTGAGTTGGTCATTGATCTCTTACCTGAGACTGCTCCTATTTCTAAACGGCTACACAGAAGGTCCATAGAAGAACTAAAGGAACTTAAGAAGCAATTAATGGAATTACAAGAGGCTGGATACATTCGTTCGAATTCTTCACCTTGTGGAGCGCCGGTTTTATTGTAAAGAAGAAAGATGGATTGCAAGGGATGTGCGTGGATTAAAGGTCCCTTAATGATGTCACTGTGAAGAACAAGTTTCTGTTACCCCGCATTAAGGATTTATTTAATCGGATGAGAGGAGCCAGGGTATTCTCGAAGATTGACCTCCGATCGGGATACCATCAGATGAAGATTGGACCATCAGATATTCCTAAGACGGCTTTTCTCGACTCGATATGGATTATATGAGTTCATCGTTATGTCGTTTGGATTAACTAATGCACCAGCTTATTTTATAGATTTGATGAACAAGATGTTTTTGGAGTATTTGGACAGATTCGTCGTGGAGTTCATCGACGATATTCTTATCTATTCTAAGAATGAGAGTGACCATGAAGAACATCTAAGGTTGGTGCTACAGAAGTTACGAGATAATCAACTCTACGCTAAGTTCAGCAAGTGCGAGTTTTGGATTGGCGAGGTGCCATTTCTTGGGCATATTACTTCTAATGGAGGAATTTCAGTGGATCCTACTAAGGTTAAGGAGATAATGGAGTGGAGAGTACCCACTACAGTTACAGAGATTTGGAGTTTCTTGGGATTAGCAGGCTATTATCGGAGATTTATTGAAGGATTTTCTAAGATTGCTAAACCTATGGCTTCACTTTTGGAGAAAGGAAGAGAATTTAAATGGGACGAGAAGTGCCAAGTATATACGGATCATAAGAGTTTGAAGTATATATTCACTCAGAAGGATCTCAACCTTAGGCAACGCCGTTGGTTGGAGCTTATTAAGGATTATGATTTGGAGATTCACTATCACCCGGGCAAGGCAAATTTGGTTGCAGATGCCTTGAGTCGAAAGGAACACGTTCATTCAGCTATTGTGGCCCAGCTACCTGATGAGATGGTTGAGGATTTCAGGAGACTTAACCTGGGAATAGTTGCTCACACTGAAGGAGTAACTATTGATGCGGAACCTACCTAGGAGCAAGAGATCCGCAAAGGACAAATTGGTGATGCTAAGATACGAGAGATTAGGGATCTTATTACTAAAGTTTAAGGATCCGATATGCGTTCCTGAGATTGATAGCCTTCGAGAGACTATTTTAAGGGAGGCCCATGACTCGAATTATTCTATTCATCCTGGGAGTATCAGGATGTATCAGGATTTGAAGCAGAGATACTGGTGATAAGGATTGAAGAGAGATGTGGCTACACATGTGGCTATTTGCGAGGTGTGTCAAAGAGTTAAGGTTGAACACCAGAGGCCAGCTGGACTATTATACCCACTGAAGATACCCGAGGGGAAGTGGGAAAAGATTGGTATGGACTTCATGACTGGATTGCCTCGCACCTCGAAGGATATGATTCTATATGGGTGATTATGGATAGATTGACCAAAGTGGCTAATTTCATTCCGGTCAAGACTACTTATAAGGTATCTCAATTGGTAGAGTATATATGGTTTGGATTATGTCTCTACACGGAGTACCAAAGAAGATCGTTTCGGATAAGAGGATCACAATTTACCCCCAGATTTTGGAAAAGTTTTCATGAGAGTACGGATGCTAAGTTGAATTTTAGCACAGCTTATCACACTCAAACTGATGGACAGACTGAAAGGACTAATCAAGTATTGGAATACATGTTGAGAGCTTGTGCCCTTCAGCATGGTAGTAGTTGGACAAGAGTCTACCTTATGCTAAGTTCTCATATAATAATAGTTACCAGGCCAGTCTAAAGATGTCACCGTTCGAGACTTTATATGGCAGGAAGTGCAGGACTCCTCTATATTGGATCAGACTAGAGGAAGCAAGTTCTTTGGACCTGAACTTATTCAAGAGGCAGAAGAACAAGTTCGTATAATTTGGGAGAATTTGAGGTTAGCTCGGACCAGACAAAAGAGCTATGCGGATGATAGAAGAAGACCACTGGAATTTGAGGAAAGAAATCATGTGTACCTCAAGGGTTTCACCACTTCGTGGAATGAGGAGATTCAAAGTCAAGGGCAAACTGTCCCCTCGCTATATTGGACCATTCTTGATCTTTAGAAGAGTTGGGGAGATGGCATACCAACTCGAGTTACCGGATAGGCTATCGGATGTGCATAATGTGTTCCATGTGTCTCAACTGAAGAAGTGTCTCCGTGTCCCTGAGGAACAGTTACCGATGGAAGAGCTCAGTGTTCAGGGTGATTTGACTTACACGGAGTACCCGATCAAGATTTTGGATACCTTGACTCGAGTTACAAGAAATAAGGTGATAAAGATGTGCAAAGTACAATGGAGTCACCAATGGTGAAGATGAAGCAACCTGGGAAAGAGAAGAAGAGCTTCGCACAGATTTGCCCCATCTTTTCCCTCGTTCCTCCTAAATCTCGAGGACGAGATTCTTTTTAAGGGGGGTAGGATCTGTAATACCTAATTTGTAAAGATAATAAAAGAGGAGAAAAGTTATTTTCCTATATTTTATGTGTATGTTGAATCTACTTATCATCACATGTGAACACCATATTAAAATAATAATAATAATAGTTAATAAAAGACTTATCACAAAAAAATGTGCATCATGTTGGTTCTTTATTTTGTGTGCATTATGTGGCAATATAAAAGTAATATATTAAATTCCCAAAAAGAATTTGGAAAAAAAGATAAAAGGAGATCCTAGAATTTAGAAGAAAAGAAGCAAATGAACATTATGTGGAATAAAAATAAGTATAAAAATATATATAAATATTATTCCTACACAGATTTGAGTTTATACATTTGACTCAAAAGTGAAATTTCTTAACAAGACTCAAATTCAAATTAGGAATTCAAATGAAAAGAAAGTGAATCAAATAGGAAAAAGGGAAAATAAAAAGAAAAATAAGAAAACCACTGATGGGCCACACCCTCACATTCTGGCCCATAATCTCACAGCGCTGGCCTCACTCCTCTCACGCGCTGTACGGTGGGACCCGCACTCCAGCGCTCGGCCGTTCACCCGCGTCGCTGACTCGCGGGGCCCGCTCGGCCATCTAGCCTTACGCTCGCGTTTGGTTCACTGGTTGTGGGCCCGCCCCGTCAGATGACCGTCTTCCCCGCGAGGATCGGACCGCGCTGACCGAAGAACGCCTCCGGCCGATCTCCTCGCCGTAGATCCCGCGCTGTAACTCCATGCCGATGTACCTGCCCCACTTGATTCCACCGCGTGGACCCCATCGGTCAGGCTTATCTTCTCCCCGGAGATTTCGTGCGCACCGGCGCAACTGCGCCCGCAATCTTCGCTGTCGCTCGCGTCTCTGACCCGGGAATCTTGCTGGCATACCCCGCGCCTATATGACTGGGAGTTGAGCACGTAGCTGCGCTCGCGATATCCCATCCAGCTAAGACCATATCGCTAGGAGTCGTAGGCACCATGTGAGGGAGAACGAAGAGAGAGAGAGATGTTTAGCCGCCACTGCCGTTCTTGCTAGGGGGCATCGATGAGACCTCGGCGTGCGTCTCTGAAGAATCGGGGGGATGCAAGGAAGCTTCCCCAACCACCAATTCGGCAAACGGACGGTCAGAGCGCCAACAATTCCTCGCCGTCGTTCCGCTCAGCCGCGAATCCGCCCCAACGACGACACCAGGGAACTCGACTGCAATTTGCTCGGTGAGAACCTCCCCAACTGCATCGCGTTCACCTAAGGATCATGTAGAGCACACCGAGATGGAAAATAGGGCACTGGGGCGCCTAATCGCTCGTCTCCGGCGAGCTGCACCGCCGCACGGTGCTGTCGCGCCGCCGCGGTCCAGTATTTAGGAAGGGGATTGGGCAGATGTCGCGTGGACCGTTGATCCGGGTTTGGGCGTCTAGGATTAAATGATGGGTGTTGCCTCGGCGGGATTGGATCTGGCCATCCGATGGGGATCGAAGGGATGAGGTTTGATACTGTGTTATTTGGATCTCGACCACCGATCCCTAATCCAATGGTCGAGTGCCCATACCGGTTGGGACAAAGTGCAGATCTAATCATGGTCGTCCATTTTGAATCGTGTGGCTCATATCTGTCGATACCCATTCGCCGTGATTTTTAGCTAAAGAGCCCCTGTAAAATCAAGTAACCAACCCGCAGTCCACAGATCCTGTGCACTGAGTCTAGTAAACATTGCGCTGGGGCCCCTGTCTTTTACAGAATTTGATGCCCAGTCCAGAGATTTATAAAATTCAGTAATAATGACTAGAAAATGATTTTTAATGTGAAAATAAATGCTAGAATGTGTTTAATTCATAGAAAATTCATATGTAGTCCAAATTAATCCATTTCAGTTTCTATAATTTTGTAATAATGTTGTTTATCACCCTGTGTCTCTGTTTTAACATGAAAATGGTATTAAAATTTATTTCTTAATTAACCTCGTATCAAATGCATAAAACCTTAGGAAATTCGTATCTCCTCCATTTTAACTCTGGTTTGATCCGTTCAAGTTGCGTTAGTCTCGTACAAACGCGTAGATCATTATTATGTAGTATATTCTTATGTTTGGTGTGATGTTAATTTCATCAATACTATGTTTGTTTGTATTGCTACGACTAGCGCGAGGACGCGTGTCATCTGAAAAGCAAGTTGGTACCTGGAATCTCAAGTGCCAGGCAAGTTGTGCCCTTGATTCACTTTTGTTACCCAATAATGTTCTTTATAATCATTTACCATGCATAGGTTTAATTTTGATGGGACCCGATAGGTCACCCTAGATTGTTTATCTCATTACCTTGTTTACCCCTGAATCACTTGGGTAGTTTATGCTATTGCTTTACGTGGTTTTTGGGTTAATATTTCATTATATCCATGTTCCAGTTATTTTGTTATTCTATTTATGTTCATGTCAAGATCATTATGTTATTGTTAATTGGAACATGGAGCTTAACTTGAGAACCACGTGCCACCACAAGGGAGGAATGGGACCCCTTGGCTGACTAATTAGGAAAGCTAGTGGAAGACTACCTTACCCGAAAGGGGCAAGGGCAGTAGGGGAGTGGTCAGTGTAGGGAGGTCCCTGGTTGATTTTGCTGCGATGGCGGTCAGCCAGGAACCCTGCATTGGAACTTCCTATAAACTGTAGCGGGTTTTCGGAAGCTAGTGGAACTTTGTAAAGGCCTCGTAGTGGATCCCTAGCCATTCACCTTGGTAGTGTCTAAGGGCCTAGCTAACCCTGGCGACATGGGAAACACGACTTGTGGGTAAAGGGTACAACCTCTGCAGAGTGTAAAACTGGTATACTAGCCGAGCTCACGGTCATGAGCGGCTCAGGACTCTCCGATGATTAAATTATGGAACCTAAACTCAATTTGTCATTTGCATTTGCATGGGATTTATTATTAATTTTGTTCTATTATTTTATTATGGTTTGGTATTTACTTACACTTAGTAACTGCTAATAAAAGTTTGACCAGCTATTTAAAAGCAATGCTCAGCTTTAACCTCTATTGTTGATCAGCCTTACACTTCATGAACTCCCACCTTTGGTGAGTTCATGTCACATTATTCCCCACAACTTGTTGAGCGATGAACATGTGTGAGCTCACCCTTGCTGTCTCACACCCTCCCCACAGGAGAAGAACAGGTGGTTTCAAGTGGAGTCAAGTATCGAGGAGTTTGATCTGATCTAGGTGGCGTTTCTCAGTTGACATTGGCGCCGACGATCCTTAGTTCGTGTTATATTTATCTTTTATTTTTGTAAGTCTTCCGCTATGTAATAAATACTCTGATTATTGTGACATTTATCTCTATACACTCTGTTATTATATATGTTGTCTTCTTTGGCGCATGTATGAGATGCACCCGGCTTTGTCCCTTAAAACCGGGTGTTACAGAAGGACCCTTCAAGGTGAGGGAAGTATGTTGACCCAGGTGTATCCGTCTTGCCACAACAGAAGGAGAACCTCTTACCAGCCCCTGGAACATGGAGCATCTCCGTAAGTTCTGCCTAATAGGAGCAAGTCTGAGGGGTTAAGTTTTTCTTCTTTTGTAATTAGGTTTTGCATATGTGTATGCCAGCCCGGTGAGGTCCGCCCTCATAAACCCGGCCTGTTGGTCTGCACCCATGCATGTAAGGTTATAAGGAAAAGAATTACCCCCTCAGATGTGCTTTTATGATAGCTTTATCCTTCTGCTCCATGGTTTTATCCTGCAGCTTCCGGATATTATTTTTTACCTAACCCACTCATACGGTTCCTATCCCTGCTGACATGATGACATCCGAATTGAGTAGCCAGGCTTGCAGTTTAGGACCCTTCTGCGAAAGCGGGAGGGTCCGGCAGCCTAGGGGCCGGTTCTAGAGAACGGGAGCTCATTCCATGGGGTGGTTTGGAGCTGTGTAGCCGCTTAGCCTGGTTCCGTACCCAAAGCCTGCACACTCCACTACTCTGTGATGGGTACCCTAGTATTTGGAGCTATAGTCCTGTGGGTCCGGTAACCTAGGGTCCGGTTCTAGAGAATGGACACTTGTCTCCTAGGGTGGTCCGGAGCCGTGTAGCCGCTTAGCCTGGTCCAGTACCGTAAGCCTACACGCTCCACCACCCTGCGACGGATGTCCTAGTATTTAGAACCGCGGTCCGGGGGGGTCCGGACACACAACTTGGCTTCCCTGACTAAATCCTGCAAGTCCTATGCATGTATCAAAGGATGGCTAATGTCAGACGATGGGTCCTATGGGTGTGCTACTAACGCTCCCTAGCCGAAGCTGTGTTCAGGTCCAGGTCCCAGTCGAGGCTACCTCCTGGGGGCCGTTGCCAACTCTTTTAGGTATGCTGGTATCCAGCCTCGACACGTCGAGCCTACATCCCAGGGGGGCCAGGTACCTGGGAGGAGTCGGCAACGCCACACACAATAGGGACAAATAGTATGTAGATAAGTGCTAATACTGCTCGATAAATAGTGCTCAAAAAGTACCTTACAAAAACAAAGTTATTACATCCGCCTTCAAGCGGGGCCCTAGCCTTATGTCTACAGGTATGACCTACTCGACATCAGTAGGGTTGCGCTGGGAGCGCACGTCCGCCATCTCCACGGCGTATGACATCTTGTACGACCCCCTGGGCGGCGTCTTCAGTAGCCAGGCCGACGGTCACCATTGGAGGCGACACCGATGCCATCAAAGCCAAAGAGATGGGGGCACAAAAGATGGAGCCGCAGCTCAGCTCGCTTCCCGCCTTCACAAGGCTCGTGAACATCCTTCCCTCCGAATGCTGGAGGAAGAAGCGGGAAGAAGTGTTGCCCCCACGGGTGGCTTGCCAGCAGCGGTGACCACCTCAACGCGTACGCCATAGCAAAGAGGCCCTCACCCCCGTCTTCCTATGAGGGTGACGACGAGGCCGTTGCGGCATCGCCGGGGCACGACCAGTCCATGGAGGCGGGCCATCAGTTCATGCGGGAGATTGAGCCGTAGCTTAGCTCGCTCTCCACCCCCGCAAGGCTAATGAACATCCTTGAAGCCAGGCACCGGAGGAAGAGCACAAACTCCTCGACGGTAAGATCATCGAGGGGGATGCCGTCGGTACGAATCCTTCCACCAAACGCCGGCGCACTCCATCCAAGCAGGCAGCAAACCATGTTGAGCATCCACTCAGTCTGGACATGCTCGAGATGAACTTACAAGGCCGTGGCGAACTACGGCGATGCAAAGCAGAGACCTTGAAGGCAAAGAGGCGCAGAGAGCTCAGAGGCGAAAGGGCACAGCGAGTGGGAGAGAAGCGAAGGCATGGCTACTACTCGAGGGATGAACCCCTTTTTAAAGGCAGACTGCCTCGCTCACGCCCCAAAACGCCACGAGAAGTCTCCCCCGATGCACATCGGTGTACCCAACCTCTAGCATGGGGGCCTGGGCCCACGAGTCATACTCTTCGGGCATCGGCCTCCGTGTGCGAAGAAGGTGAACCTCCACATGAGGAGCACGCCACCGCCTGCGGTAGTGCGCCTCTTCACCTCCGTCGAAAGCAGCGGACCAACCTCTGGCATGGGGGCTTGGGCCCACGAGTCATACTCTTCGGGCATTGGCCTCCGTGTGCGGAGAAGGCGAACCGTCGTGTGAGGAGCATGCCACCGCCTGTGGTAGTGTGCCTCTTCACCTCCGCCGAAACCAATAGCCCAGTCTCCGACACGGGGCCCGGGCCCACGAGTCATCCTCCTTGGGCGCCATTTCCTGGGTGCAGAGAAGTCGAACCGCCGCACGCGCCAGTACCGTGCCTCCTCGGGGCCGTCGCAGAAGAAAGAGAAGGTGAATTTTCAAAACCAAATGCAGCGGTATCGAGGCACCCATGCATGGCCTAGTAAAGCCATCAAGTGCGGAGACCACGGGTCAGTCAGTCGCGGGGACAGGCATGGCAGTTGACGTGACCGAAGACAGACTGGCAGTGATTACGGCAGCAAGCGCACGGATGCAGCGCGCCAATCGCTGGTCAAGCTTTGGCCCCACCTACAGGCTCATATCTTCCCCTGAGGCGGGCCCGGGGGCCACTGTCGGTACCCCAAATCAGGGGTACCCCTTACTACAGTATGAAGACGCGGTGCCCGCGCGACAATCTCTAGTCACGTGGTGAACAGCACCCGACTCCACCACGTGGATGGCTCCAGGGTCGCCATGTGGCTAGAGAAAATGATACACTCCAAGATGCCAGCAGTGGGTCCGGACCCCCATGGGAAAGTACTGGACCCCTGTACGTGTAGACTGGACCTCCGGAGCAAGGTCCAGGACCCTCGTGAGTGCAACTTGGACCTCCGAGTCCGGTCCCAGACCCCTCTGCGTGGGGTCCGGACTACCCACAGCTGGGTCCCGGGACTCTAGGGCAAAGAATACCCAGGCCTTGCTCAGGCAGGGGTCCGGTGCCGACATGTGTCTAGGCCCAACCTGGTGCGGACCTGTTCGCATAATGCTACTGCTCCCCGCTCAGGCGGAGACCCGATGCTGCCACATGACCTACCGCGCGTGACATAAGCCAGCGGGTGGAGCCTGACGTAAGGCCTCTGGGCCATGCTGTCTCTGCATTTATTGCGGAGAAGACGTGCTATCTGACTATCCTACTGACAGACGATGTGCCCCTTCAGCATTTAATGTGTCCTATCCACTCAGGTGGCAGGCGGCGTCCAGGCCATCCTACAGGCGGCGTGCCTGTCCATTCCATTGCCAAATAGTACGTCCGTGCTGCGAAGTGCACTATGCCCATCCATCATCACTCGTACGTTGCCAGGGAAGCTTCCCTTGCATGCCAATACTATGCAGACTGCTGATATCAGGGCGCATGGAGATTGCTCCAACGATGAGCATTATTTGCTCCAAGTATTACATCCGTTATGTTCTTGGGCCCACATGTCGGGGCTCAGCACCCTTGTACATGCCCCCTTGAGCTATAAAAGGGGAGGCATACAACGACGCATAGGAACTTAGATCCACACAGGCCAACTTGGATTCACAGCTCTCAAGCTCTCACAGCAATACAACACACAGTGGAGTAGGGTATTACGCTCCGGCGGCCTGAACCACTCTAAATCTTTGTGTTCTTGTGTGTTCATCCCCCAATCTCGTAACAGGCAAAACGCTTAGGCCCCTCCTCATCTTAGGATTTAGGGCAGGTGCATTTTGCCACCCGATCGGAGATTTCCTCTCCGACAGTGTGGTAGAGAAGAAGAACAGGACGCTAATCGACATGGCAAGAATGATGCTTGGAGAGTTCAAGACGCCCGAGCGGTTTTGGTCAGAAGCTGTGAACACAGCCTGTCACGCCATAAACCGGCTCTATCTACATCGTCTCCTCAAGAAGACCTCCGACGAACTCCTTACCGGTAACAAATCCAATGTTTCTTACTTTCGTGTATTTGGGAGCAAATGCTACATTCTGGTGAAGAAAGGTAGACATTCTAAATTTGCTCCCAAGGCAGTAGAAGGGTTTTTACTAGGGTATGACTCAAATACAAAGGCGTATAGGGTCTTCAACTAATCATCAAGATTGGTTGAAGTCTCTAGCGACGTTGTATTTGATGAGACTAATGGCTCTCCAAGAAAGCAAGTTGATCTTGATGACATAGATGAATATGAAGTTCCGACGGCCGCAATGCGCACGATGGCGATAGGTGATGTGCGACCACAGGAACAACAGGAGCAAGATCAGCCATCTTCCTCCACGATGGTGCATCCCCCAACTCAAGACGACGAACAGGTACCGCAAGAAGAAGGGCATGATCAAGGGGGAGCACAAGAAGATCAAGCAATGGAGGAAGAAGCACCACGGGTCCCTCCAAGTCAAGTCCGAGCAACGATCCAAAGACATCACCCCATCGACCAGATTTTGGGTGACATCAGCAAGGGAGTAACTACTCGCTCAAGATTAGCTAATTTTTGTGAGCATTACTCGTTTGTCTCCTCTATTGAGCCTTTCAGGGTAGAATAGGCCTTGCAGGATCCAGACTGGGTGTTGGCCATGCAGGAAGAGCTCAACAACTTCAAAAGAAATGAAGTCTGGAGCCTGGTGCCACGTCCAAAGCAAAATGTTGTGGGAACCAAGTGGGTGTTCCGCAACAAGTAACACGAGCACGGGGTGGTGACAAGAAACAAGGCTCGACTTGTGGCAAAAGGTTATGCCCAAGTCCCAGGTTTGGATTTCGAGGAGACTTTTGCTCCTGTGGCTAGGCTAGAGTCTGTTCGAATATTATTAGCCTATGCTGCTCACCACTCTTTTAGGTTGTTTCAAATGGACGTAAAGAGCGCTTTCCTCAACGGGACAATCAAGGAGGAGGTATACGTGGAACAACCCCCTGGCTTTGAGGATGACAGGTATCCCGACCACGTGTATAAGCTCTCTAAGGCGCTCTATGGACTTAAGCAAGCCCCAAGAGCATGGTATGAATGCCTTAGAGATTTTCTTAATGCTTTCAAGGTTGGGAAAGCTGATCCAACTCTTTTTATAAAGACTTGTGATGGTGATCTCTTTGTGTGCCAAATTTATGTCGATGACATAATATTTGGTTCAACTAATCAAAAGTCTTGTGAGGAGTTTAGCAGGGTGATGACACAAAAGTTCGAGATGTCGATGATGGGCGAGTTGACCTACTTCCTTGGGTTCCAAGTGAAGCAACTCAAGGACGACACCTTCATCTCCGAAATGAAGTATACTCAGAATCTTCTCAAGAGGTTTGGGATGAAGGACGCCAAGCCTGCGAAGACACCGATGGGAACTGATGGGCATGTTGATCTCAACAAAGGAGGTAAGTCCGTTGATCAAAAGGCATACCGGTCCATGATAGGTTCATTGCTTTATTTATGTGCTAGTAGATCAGACATTATGCTTAGTGTATGCATGTGTGCTAGATATCAATTCAACCCCAAGGAATGTCACCTTGTGGCCGTTAAGCGAATTCATAGGTATTTAGTTTCTACGCCTTGCTTTGGGATCTGGTATCCAAAGGGGTCTACCTTTGACTTAATTGGATACTCAGACTCTGATTATGTCGGGTGCAAGGTTGATAGAAAGAGTACATCAGGGACGTGCCAATTTCTAGGAAGGTCCCTGGTGTCCTGGAGTTCCAAGAAACAAACCTCCATTGCCCTATCCACCGCTGAGGCCAAGTACGTTGCCGCAGGACAGTGTTGCGTGCAACTCCTTTGGATGAGGCAAACCCTCCAGAACTTTGGCTACAATCTGAGCAAAGTACCACTCCTATGTGACAATGAGAGTGCAATCCGATTAGTGGATAATCTTGTTGAACACAACCGCACTAAACACATAGACATCCGGCATCACTTCCTGAGAGACCACCAGCAAAAGGGAGATATCGATGTGTACCACATTAGCACCGAGAACCAGCTAGCAGATATCTTTACCAAGCCTTTAGATGAGAAAAGGTTTTGCAGGTTGTGGAGTGAGCTAAATGTCGTAGATTCGCGTAACTTAGATTGATCTATAGCATACATGTGTTCTATGCCTTTGATCATGTTACTTTATGCATTTAAATCTATTATTGTTTGTTTATGGTGCTCAAGTTGTACAAGTGATCCCCGGACCTCACAAGTCCATATGCAAATGATGCACATATTAAGGGGGAGATGTGCTACAACTTGACTCCTTGAGACTAACCTAGTTGTTCGAGTACATGTGATGTAGTCTCAAAGGTGCATTGAAAAGGAAAAATGGACTTGGACGATGCAAATACATCCACTGCACTCCGTTATTAGTGTATTTAATTTCAAGTTCATTCTTATGCTCTATTTGCCTTTTGCTCTGAATTGAAATTTTTGGTAAGGCAACGGGGTTAATAGGGCCAAAAATGATCCCGTTTTGGTGCTTAATGTCAAAGGGGGAGAAATTAAAGCCAAAGCAAATGGATCAACCAACCTCTTGTGAATTTTGAAAATAAAAGAGTTAAAATTTTTGATTTGTCCAAAATGCTCTTATTGCAAAAGTTGGTCTCTTGTGGGGGAGAATTTTGATTGTGGGAAAAGGGGGAGTTTTTGGCACTTGATCAATTTCACTCTTGGAATATCTCTCTTTGTGCCCAAACAAGCGTGTTTGACTTAGAGATAGGAAAATGAATTTGATTTACAAAAACAAACCAAGTGGTGGCAAAGAATGATCCAAATATGTCAAATCTTGTGCAAAAATGATTTGGTCCTCATTTGCATTGATGTTGCACTTATTTTGGTTGCTTTTTGATGTGTTGGCATAAATCACCAAAAAGGGGGAGATTGAAAGGGAAATTTGCCTTTGGGCCATTTCTATAATGTTTTGGTGATTAAATGTCCAACACATTTGATTAAGTTCTTATGTGCCAAATAAATTGAGAAGTGCAAATCAAGGCACAAGGTATGTTTCTAGACTTAGTACATTGTTTTTTGAACACTAATGTGTTTGTCTAAGTGCTAGAAACAGTGACAAAAGAAGGAGAAAAGTGTAATACCAAATTGTAATATATAGAAGTGGAGAAAAGTCATTCCCTATATTTTATGTGTGTGTTGAAATTACTTATCGTCACATGTGAACACCTCATTAAAAAATAATTAATCAAGGACATGCCACTAAATTGTGCATCATGATGGAGTTTTGCTTGTTTGTGCACTTAGTAATAAAATAATAATAAAAGAAATACAATAATGAGATGGATATTTGAATTTAACCCAAAGTTGCACTTTAGGGTTTTGGAAATATTATGTAGAAGAGAAAAAGAGAAGATATATAAAATATAAAGGAAGTTTATATATTTCCAAAATTATTACCTTAAGGTCACAATATAACTCAAAGATAAATTTAGTACAAGATTTGAATGTAAATTTGAATTCAAGTTGGATTAGGGATTAGAAAAAAAGAAAAAGGGCGCAGCCCAAGTCACACCTGAGCCATTTTCTGTATCGCCCTCTGCCACGCGGGCCCCTCTGATCAGCCATCTCCGCGCTTCCCAGTTCGGCTTACAGTCAGGCCCTGTGGGCAGTCGCTGCGTGCTACCGATCGCTCGCCACTGAGATGCGGGACCCACGCGTAAGATCCGCCCTGTAGGTCTTCTTCCTTCGCGCGCGCAACACCGGCGCCGGGCCGCAAAATCAGCCGCGACTCTAGCTTGACCCCAACAACCTCGCCCCTGCAACCAACCGGCCGGGTCTTCCGCTGCCGCGCGTGCACCTCTGACCATCCGCGCGCTTGGAGATAAAAGCTGGTCCTTGGACTCCTGCCGCGAACCCCTAGACCCAGTACCCCCCAAGCCTGCGTCAAACACCATCACCACCGCAAGGGAGCAGTAGAGAGAGAGAGAACCGCGGGTTCTGGCGCTGGCGGCGTATTGTGGGGCATTGGTGACCACCCTGATCGCATGGTGAAGTGGCGCGGTGGTTCCAGACAGCGGTCGGGTGCCCTCACCTCAGTCGTGCGTCACGGCGGATTCAGCGCCGACCCGTGTTCATCCCCTGCCGTGGACCCGCTCGATCTTCACGAATTACTCCGGTATGATGCCCTCCATCGATCTCACTACAAATATGCAGTAGTTTACGCCCCTCGGATCGATTCACGGTGGCCAGAGTAGAGTTTTGGGTGTGGTCCGGCAATCGACCACCGTGGTCCAGGGCACCGCCGTGTTCTACGTGAACCAGAGAAGAAGACACGGTGGTGGTCGTTGAACGTGTGATGGACGGCCACGATTAAATCCAGTTTCCCCTTTCTCCCGATTGGATCGCAACCGTTGGATCTTTCACCGACAGTGTTGATTAGATTAAGCATACCGATTCGGGATGGCGTAGCGGTGGCCGTCCGATCGGGATCGTGCGCGTCTGGGGCGTGTTCCCCTGTTTTAAATCAGGACCGTAGATCTATAATTGTGCGGTTATTAGGGCGTACCGGTTCGGGGCCGCTAGATCTAATCTGTAGCGTCCATTGGCGATCGTGCGGCCGAGATTGCAAGATACCCTTTCGGCCAGTCAATTTAATAAAAGAACCCCTCAGTTTTTAGTGTATCAACCTGCCGTCCACTGCGTAGTGCTCTGTGTGTTAGAAAATTAAGTGCCGGGGTCCCTGACTTTTCTGCAAATGTTGCGCCTGGTCCAGAGCTCATTTAAATGTTATAAATGAATTAGAAATTGAATATTTAGTATGAAAATAAGTGCTATAACTTGTAAAACTCATAGAAATTCCATTTTTGGTCCAAATTACTCCATTCCACTTTCTAAAATTTTGTAATTTTATTATCAACCACTTAGAGCCTCTGTTTTGTCATGAAAACAATATTAAAAATTTATTTCTCACTTAATCCTATTTTAAGCACATAAAACCTTTGAAAATTCATAACTTAAAATCTATAACTCCAAAAATTATCATTCCTGTTCCTAGGATTTTATTTTAATATATAGAATATTGCTGTGTATTTTGTTCACATGCTTGGTGTGATGTTAATTTTCCCCTGTATATTGTGCTTGTTTGTATTGTGGCGAGTAGAAGAGCCCGTTGCTGAGGATCCTGGTGAGCAGCAGATAGAAGTAGCTGAGCAGGAGCTTATTGAAGGCAAGTTGTGCCCTTGACCACTTTTTACCCAATAATGTTCTTTAACATCATTTACTCATGCATAGTTTAATTTTGATGAGACCCGATAAGTCATCCTAGATTGTTTATCTCATTACCTTGTTTACCCCTGAATCACTTGGGTAGTTTGCTATTGCTTTACATGGTTTTGGGATAATCATTTATTATATCTATGTTCCAATTCATTTTGTTATTCTATTTACGTTCATGTCAAGTTCATTAATGTTAATTGGAACATAGAGCTTAACTTGAGAAACACGTGCCACCACAAGGGTTTAATGGGACGCCCTTGGCTGACTAATTAGGAAAGCTAGTGGAAGACTACCTTACCCGAAAGGGCAAGGGCAGTAGGGGAGTTGCATGCAAGGAGGTTCTCGGGTTGATTTAGTTGCGATGGTGGTCAGACGGGGGATTCTTGCAAGTGCTCTTCCCATAAACTGTAGCGGGTTTTCGGAAGCTAGTGGAACTTTGTAAAGGCCTCATAGTGTTGCCCTGCCGCGCTTCCTAGGTAGAGGTGTATGGGAGTCGCGACCCCTTGGCAGATGGGTAACATGACTTGTGGGTAAAGGGTACAACCTCTACAGAGTGTAAAACTGGTATACTAGCCGAGCTCACGGTCATGAGCGGCTCAGGACTCTCTGATGTTTAAATTATGGAACTTAAATTCAATTTGGTCATTTGCATTGCATGGGTTTATTATTAATTTTGTTCTACTACTTTACTTAAGGTTTGGTATTTACTTACATTTAGTAACTGCTAATAAAAGTTTGACCAACTACTTAAAAGCAATGCTCAGCTTTAACCCCTATCATTGATTAGCCTTACACATCACATGAACTCACACCTATGTGAGTTTATGTCCACTGGTTTCTCACAACTTGTTGAGCTATGATCATGTGTGAGCTCACCCTTGCTGTCTCACCCCCCCCCCCACAGGAGAAGAGCAGGTGGTTCAGGAGGAGCCACAAGGCGAGGAGTATGATCTGATCTAGGTGTCGTTTCTCAGTTGACATTGGCGCCGACGATCCTTAGTTCATTTTATATTTATTCTTTTATTTTGTAATAAGACTTCCGCTATGTAATAAATACTCTGATGTTTTATGACATTTATCTCTATACACTCTGTTATTATATATGTTGTCTTCTTGGCACATGTATGAGATGCACCTGGCTTTGTTCCTTAAAGTCGGGTGTGACAGAAGTGGTATCAGAGGAAATGTTGACTGTAGGACGAAACCTAGATAGAAATGGACAAACCTTCCCTACTTACCTCCTTCTGATTCCTTCTATACTTACCTTACTCTGCTTCCTTCTATACTTATCTTGAAAATCCTATCTCATCTTTTGCTGGTCCACTCTGATTACTCTTATCTTTTCTACTCTAAGACAAGATAGATTTCACACCTTGGAATCCTACCACTATGATCCTTTAAGAGATAGGGAACCTAAGACAAAAATTTAAAACTAATTTCTTTAAAAATGTTGTTTGATTGTGCTGATGATAAATGCCTGATTTGCTTCTTTGATTGATTGAACTATTATAGATGGACATCTTAGCATGTACCACCATAAGGTAATGAATTAGCTTTAGTAGGTAAAATATTAATCTGCTTAGCTAATAAATCCCCCAAAGTAACATGATTCGTAATTACCTTCCTTGTCTACTATTCTCTTACCATATGTATCTAACTCATATGGTCAATACCAGGTGGGGTGGTGGAATTGATTTGCCTCCTAATCGACACACTCGATGGATATATAGACAACCCCAGCCACAGCCAGCCGAGATGAATCCTCCTAATCCTCCACCAGGCGGAGTTGACCCACTAATTGCTGCTCAGATGAGGATGATGCAGCAAATGGCGGATACTATGGCGGATATGCGTGCTCAGATGCAGCAAGAACGCCAGGAGATGCACTAGGAAAGAGAAGAGATACGCCAGGAGTTGCGCCAGGAATGGGAGGAGATACGCCAGGAAAGGAGGGCGCAACAGCAGCTGCAACAGCAAATGCAACAACAGCAACAACAGCAACAAGTACCATTGCCTCCACCTCCACCACCAGTTCCACCCCGAGATAAGCATAGGGAGTTCATGAGTCATAAGCCACCTACATTTGCAAGCTCTCCTGACCCACTGGATGCAGATGATTGGCTAAAGTCCATTGAGAAGATGTTGAATATTGCACAATGCACTGACCGGGAGAAGGTTTTATATGCTTCTGGACGTTGACAGGTCCTGCTGCTGACTAGTGGGATTCATATACTGCTGCCCACGATGCCGCTGATACTATCACTTGGGCAGAGTTTAGCACACAGTTCCGGAATTATCATATACCAGCTGGATTGATGAAGATTAAGAAGAAGGAATTTCTGTCGCTGAAGCAAGGAAGTATGTCAGTTAGTGAGTACCGCGACAAGTTCATCCAGTTATCTAGATATGCCCCTGATGAAGTTGCTGAAGATGAGAGGAAGCAGGAGCATTTTATTGAAGGACTTAATGGACCTCTGCAGTATGCTCTAGTGGCACATACATTTCCATCATTTCAGAGGCTGCTTGATAAGGCCCTAGCTATTGAGCACAAGTGTGTTCAGCTGGGAGATTTGAAGAGGAAAGCTATATCTCAAGGACAAGGAAGCAGCAGCGTTCGTCCACGCTACAGTTCACCCCAGGGTACACCGGTTCGCACTGGCGGAGGCCAGCGCCCAGTTCAGCAATCACCTCTGAGGACTCCACCTCCTCGACAGGCTACCCCTATTAGCACCCCAATGAAGTTCTCAGGACAGAGTCCAGGCACTACATGTTTCAAGTGTGGGAAGACTGGACACTATGCAAATGTCTGCCCACAGAGGATTGCTACTACTCCAGTTCAGAATAGGCAGCAAACTCCAGGATCTTGCAAGGGATATTCTATTGCCAAGGTTAATCAAGTCAGCGTTGATGCTACTCCGGATGGTGCTGACATCGTACTTGGTATGTTTTACGTTAATGCTATTCCTGCAACCATCTTATTTGATTCTGGTGCTACACATTCATTTATGTCTGCTAGATATGCCAACACAAATGAAATACCACTGCTAAATATGAGAAAACCAATGATAGTAATTACACCTAAAGGGCCTGTTGAGGCAAATCAAATGACACGTAGATTGACATTAACAATTATGGGGAGAGAATTTGGAGCTACTGCTATAATATTAGAGGCAAGCAGTATAGATCTGATCCTTGGTATGTCATGGTTAAGAAAGGCAAAGTCCATTATAGCATGTGGTAGAGGTACCGTAGAACTCACTACCACTAAAGGAGAAAGATTTCAAGTTAATATTGCAGTGACCACCTCATCCAAACGTGTAATGTTCTTTATACCTGAGGAGTTTGTTGGTGACAACATCCGTGTGGTTAGAGATTTTCCGGATGTCTTTCCAGAGGAGTTACCAGGGATGCCACCTGATAGAGAAGTTGAGTTTGTTATTGATCTCTTACCTGGAACCACCCCTATTTCTAAACGGCCATACAGGATGTCTATAGAAGAGTTAAAGGAGCTGAAGAAGCATTTAACTGAGTTACAAGAGGATGGGTACATTCGTCTGAGTTCCTCACCTTGGGGAGCGTCGGTTCTGTTTGTACAGAAGAAGGATGGATCACAAAGAATGTGTGTGGATTATAGATCCCTTAATGATGTTACTGTGAAGAACAAGTATTCGTTACCCCGTATTGAGGATTTATTTGATTAGATGAGAGGTGCAAGGGTATTTTCGAAGATTGGTCTCCGATCGGGTTACCATCAGATGAGGATTAGACCATCGGACATTCCCAAGACAGCATTCTCGACTCGATATGGATTATATGAGTTCACTGTTATGTCATTTGGATTAACCAATGCACCAGCTTATTTTATGAACTTGATGAATAAGGTGTTTATGGAGTATTTGGACAGATTCGTCGTGGTATTCATCGATGATAACCTTGTTTATTCCCAGAGTGATAGCGATCATGAAGAACATCTAAGGTTGGTGCTATAGAACCTACGAGATAACTAGCTATATGCCAAGTTCAGCAAGTGCGAGTTTTGGATTGGCGAGGTGCTGGTCATATTATTTCAAATGGAGGAATTTCAGTGGATCCTGCTAAAGTTAAGGAGATAATGGAGTGGAGAGTACCCACTACAGTTACTGAGATTCGGAGATTCTTGGGATTAGCAGGCTATTATCGGAGATTTATTGAAGGATTTTCTAAGATTGCTAAGCCTATGACTTCGCTTCTGGAGAAGGGCAGAGAATTTAAGTGGGACGATAAGTGCCAAGATAGTTTTGATCAATTGAAGAAGAGATTGATGTCGCCACCAGTATTGGTTATGCCAGATCTACAGAAAGGATTTGATATCTATTGTGATGCATGTGGCCAAGGCTTGGGATGTGTGCTCATGCAAGAAGGACATGTGATTGCCTATGCTTCTCGATAATTGCGGAAACATGAATTGAACTACCCCACTCATGACTTGGAATTGGCAGCCGTTGTGCATGCGCTTAAGATTTGGAGACATTATATCATGGGGACTAAGTGCCAAGTGTACACGGATCATAAGAGTCTGAAGTATATATTCACTCAGAAGGATCTCAACCTTAGGCAACGCTGTTGGTTGGAGCTTATTAAGGATTATGATTTGGAGATTCACTATCACCCGGGCAAGGCAAATTTGGTTGCAGATGCCTTGAGTCGAAAGGAGCATGTTCATTCAGCTATTGTTGCCCAGCTACCCGACGAGATTGTTGAGGATTTCAGGAGACTTAACCTGGGGATAGTTGCTCACACTGAAGGAGTTACTATTGATATGGAACCTACCTTAGAGCAAGAGATCTGCAAAGGACAAATTGGTGACGCAAAAATACAAGAGATTAAGGATCTGATTACGGAAGGTCGAGGTCCGGAATTCACGGAAGATGAGCAGGGCACTGTATGGTTCAAGGACAGGATGTGTGTTCCTGATATTGAAAGCCTTCGTGAGACTATATTGAAGGAGGCCCATGACTCAGATTACTCTATTCATCCTGGTAGTACCAAGATGTATCAGGATTTGAAGTGGAAGTATTGGTGGTATGGATTGAAGAGAGATGTAGCTGCACATGTGGCTATGTGCGATGTATGTCAAAGAGTTAAGGCTGAACACCAGAGGCCAGCTAGACTATTGCATCCACTGAAGATACCCGAGTGGAAGTGGGAAGAGATTGGTATGGATTTCATTACTGGATTGCCTCGCACCCAGAAAGGATATGATGCTATAAGGGTGATTGTGGATAGATTGACTAAAGTGGCTCACTTTATTCCTGTGAAGACTACTTATAAAGGTTCTCAGCTAGTAGAGTTGTATATGACTCGGATTGTGTGTTTACATGGAGTACCAAAGAAGATCGTGTCTGATCGAGGTTCGCAGTTTACCATAAGATTTTGGAGAAGCTTTCATGAGAACATGAGCACGAAGTTGAGTTTCAGTACGGCTTATCACCCTCAGACTGATGGACAGACTGAAAGGACTAATCAAGTATTGGAAGATATGTTGAGAGCTTGTGCCCTTCAGCACGGAGGGAGTTGGGATAAAAGTCTACCGTATGCTGAGTTCTCATATAATAATTGTTATCAGGCCAGTCTGAAGATGTCACCTTTTGAAGCTTTGTATGGGAGGAAGTGCAGGACTCCTTTATATTGGGATCAGACTGGAGAAAGACAGTTCTTTGGGCCTAAATTGATTCAAGAAGTAGAAGAACAAGTTCGTATAATTCGAGAGAATTTGAGGGTGGCTCAAACCAGGCAAAAGAGCTATGCTGATAATAGAAGGAGGCCACTGGAATTTGAAGAAGGAGATTATGTGTACCTCAAGGTGTCACCACTTTGTGGAATGAGGAGATTCAAAGTTAAGGGCAAATTGTCCCCTCGCTATATTGGACCATTCTTGATCTTTAGGCGAGTTGGGGAGATGGCATACCAACTCGAGCTACCTGCTAGTCTGTCGGATGTGCATAATGTGTTCCATGTGTCTCAACTTAAGAAGTGTCTCCGTGTCCCTGAGAAACAGTTACCGATGGAAGAGCTTAGTGTTTAGGGTGATTTGACTTACACGGAGTACCCAATCAAGATTCTTGATACATTGACTCGGGTTACAAGAAATAAGGTGATAAAGATGTGCAAAGTGCAATGGAGTCACCACGGTGAAGATGAAGCAACTTGGGAAAGAGAAGAAGAGCTTCACATAGATTTTCCCCATCTTTTCCCTAGATCTTCCTAAATCTCGAGGACGAGATTATTTTTAAGGGGGTAGGATTTGTAATACCCAAATTGTAATATATAAAAGTGGAGAAAAGTCATTCCCTATATTTTATGTGTGTGCTGAAATTACTTATCGTCACATGTGAACACCTCATTAAAAAAATAATTAATCAAGGACATGCCACTAAATTGTGCATCATGATGGAGTTTTGCTTGTTTGTGCACTTAGTAATAAAATAATAATAAAAGAAATACAATAATGAGATGGATATTTGAATTTAACCCAAAGTTGCACTTTAGGGTTTTGGAAATATTATGTAGAAGAGAAAAAGAGAAGATATATAAAATATAAAGGAAGTTTATATATTTCCAAAATTATTACCTTAAGGTGACAATATAACTCAAAGATAAATTTAGTACAAGATTTGAATGTAAATTTGAATTCAAGTTGGATTAGGGATTAGAAAAAAAAGAAAAGGGAAAAATAAAAGAAAAAAAAGGAAAGGATTACCTGTTGGGGTTGCGGCTCCCATTTTGACCCATGTCCCCCTTACCTGCCGCGCAGCCCAAGTCGCACCTGAGCCATTTTCTGTATCGCCCTCTGCCACGTGGGCCCCTCTGGTCAGCCATCTCCGCGCTTCCCAGTTCAGCTTATAGTCGGGCCCTGTGGGCAGTCGCCGCGTGCTACCGATCACTCGCCACTGAGATGTGGGACCCACGCGTAAGATCCGCCCTGTAGGTCTTCTTCCTTCGCGCGCGCAACACCGGCGCTGGGCCGCAAAATCAGCCGCGGCTGTAGCTTGACCCCAACAACCTCGCCCCTGCAACCAACCGGCCGGGTCTTCCGCTGCCGCGCGTGCACTTCTGACCATCCGCACGCTTGGAGATAAAAGCTGGTCCTTGGACTCCTGCCGCGAACCCCTGGACCCAGTATCCCCCAAGCCTGCGTCAAACGCCATCACCGCCACAAGGGAGCAGTAGAGAGAGAGAGAGAGAGAACCGCGGGTTCTGGCACTGGCAGCGTATTATGGGGCATTGGTGACCACCCTGATCGCGCGGTGAAGTGGCACGGTGGTTCCAGACAGCGGTCGGGTGCCCTCACCTCAGTCGTGCGTCGCGGCGGATTCAGCGCCGACCCGTGTTCATCCCCTGTCATGGACCCGCTCGACCTTCACGAATTACACCGGTATGATGCCCTCCATCGATCTCACTACCCATATGTAGTAGTTTACGCCCCTCGGATCGATTCACGGCGGCCAGAGTAGAGTTTTGGGTGCGGTTCGGTAATGGACCACCGTGGTCCAGGGCACCGCCGTGTTCTACGTGAACCAGAGAAGAAGACACGGTGGTGGTCGTTGAACGTGTGATGGACGGCCATGATTAAATCCAGTTTCCCCTTTCTCCCGATTGGACGCGACCGTTGGATCTTTCACCAACGGTGTTGATTAGATTAAGCGTACCGATTCGGGATGGCGTAGCGGTGGCCGTCCGATCGGGATCGTGCGCATCTGGGGCGTGTTCCCCTGTTTTAAATCGGGACCGTAGATCTAGAATTGTGCGGTTATTAGGGCGTACCGGTTCGGGGCCGCTAGATCTAATCTGTAGCGTCCATTGGCGATCGTGCGGCCGAGATTGCAAGATACCCTTTCGGCCAGTCAATTTAACAAAAGAACCCCTCAGTTTTTAGCGTATCAACCCGCCGTCCACTGCGTAGTGCTCTGTGTGTTAGAAAATTAAGCGCCGAGGTCCCTGACTTTTCTGCAAATGTTGCGCCCGGTCCAGAGCTCATTTAAATGTTATAAATGAATTAGAAATTGAATATTTAATATGAAAATAAGTGCTATAACTTGTAAAACTCATAGAAATTCCATTTTTCGTCCAAATTACTCCATTCCACTTTCTAAATTTTGTAATTTTATTATCTACCACTTAGAGCCTCTGTTTTGTCATGAAAACAATATTAAAAATTTATTTCTCACTTAATCCTATTTTAAGCACATAAAACCTTTGAAAATTCATAACTTAAAATCTATAACTCCAAAAATTATGATTCCTGTTCCTAGGATTTGATTTTAATATGTAGAATATTGTTGTGTATTTTGTTCACATGCTTGGTGTGATGTTAATTTTCCCCTGTATATTGTGCTTGTTTGTATTGTGGCGAGTAGAAGAGCCCGTTGCTGAGGATCCTGGTGAGCAGCAGATAGAAGTAGCTGAGCAGGAGCTCATTGAAGGCAAGTTGTGCCCTTGACCACTTTTTACCCAATAATGTTCTTTAATATCATTTACTCATGCATAGGTTAATTTTTATGGGACCCGATAGGTCATCCTAGATTGTTTATCTCATTACCTTGTTTACCCCTGAATCACTTGGGTAGTTTGCTATTGCTTTACATGGTTTTGGGATAATCATTTATTATATCTATGTTCCAATCCCTTTTGTTATTCTATTTATGTTTATGTCAAGTTCATTAATGTTAATTGGAACATAGAGCTTAACTTGAGAAACACGTGCCACCACAAGGGTTTAATGGGACGCCCTTGGTTGACTAATTAGGAAAGCTAGTGGAAGACTACCTTACCCGAAAGTGGCAAGGGCAGTAGGGGAGTTGCATGTAAGGAGGTTCTCGGGTTGATTTAGCTGCGATGGCGGTCAGACGGGGGATTCTTGCAAGTGCTCTTCCCATAAACTGTAGCGGGTTTTCAGAAGCTAGTGGAACTTTGTAAAGGCCTCGTAGTGTTGCCCTGCTGCGCTTCCTAGGTAGAGGAGTATGGGAGTCACGACCCCTTGGTAGATGGGTAACATGACTTGTGGGTAAAGGGTACAACCTCTACAGAGTGTAAAACCGGTATACTAGCCGAGCTCACGGTCATGAGCGGCTCAGGACTCTCTGATGTTTAAATTATGGAACTTAAATTCAATTTGGTCATTTGCATTGCATGGGTTTATTATTAATTTTGTTCTACTACTTTACTTAAGGTTTGGTATTTACTTACATTTAGTAACTGCTAATAAAAGTTTGACCAACTACTTAAAAGCAATGCTCAGCTTTAACCCCTATCATTGATTAGCCTTACACATCACATGAACTCACACCTATGTGAGTTTATGTCCACTGGTTCCCCACAACTTGTTGAGCTATGATCATGTGTGAGCTCACCCTTGCTGTCTCACCCCCCCCACAGGAGAAGAGCAGGTGGTTTAGGAGGAGCCACAAGGCGAGGAGTATGATCTGATCTAGGTGTCGTTTCTCAGTTGACATTGGCGCCGACGATCCTTAGTTCGTTTTATATTTATTCTTTTATTTTGTAATAAGACTTCCGCTATGTAATAAATACTTTGATGTTTTATGATATTTATCTCTATACACTCTGTTATTATATATGTTGTCTTCTTGGCGCATGTATAAGATGCACCTGGCTTTGTTCCTTAAAGCCGGGTGTGACAAAAAGAAACTGAAAAGTCTTGGCTCTATGCAGCCAAACCTCAGCTCGGCCTAGCACACCGGACTGTCCGGTGGTGCACCGGACGGTGTCCGGTGTGCCAGGCTAGTCAATGGTGAAGTGACCGCTCTTGGGAATCGACAGAGTTGTATGGCTATAATTCACCGGACTGTCCGGTGGTGCACCGGACTGTCTGGTGAGTCATCCGCGATGAACTCGTCGCTCTCAGGAAACGAAAAAGGCGATGTGGCTATAATTCACCGGACTGTCCGGTGAGCCAACGGTCGCCAGCGCCAACAGTCGGCCACGCAATCGGCGCGCGACACGTGGCTGCTCCAACAGTCGGCTAGGTGCACCGGACAGTGTCCGGTGCGCCAACTGGCCCCGAGGAGCAACGGTCGGCTATGCACGATTTGGAAGGAGATCGCGCACCGGACTGCTATAGTGGCTGTCCGGTGGTGCACCGGACTGTCCGGTGCACCACCCGACAGAAGGCAAGATTGGCCTTCCAAGATTGATCTCCAACGGCTCCTAGCTGCCTTGGGGCTATAAAAGGGACCCCTAGGCGTATCAAGGAGTCACCCAAGCATTCTCTAAGCATACTAAGACATCCAGACTCTGCTCCCATGCATTTGATTCATCGTGTTAGTGATTTGAGCTCCATTCGAGTTGTGAACTCCCCGTGTTATCATTTGAGCTCAAGTCTAGACTTGTGTGCATGGTTGTGCTGTGGATTTGAGTCTTGCATGTGTTGTTTTTTCGAACCTTACTCTGTTCTTTCTTTGTGATCTCTATTGTAAGGGCGAGAGACTCCAATCTGCGGAGATTCCTCGCAAACAGGAGAAAGACTATAAGGAAGAAAGCCGTGGTATTCAAGTTGATCATTCGATCGCTTGAAAGGGGTTGAGTGCAACCCTCGTCCATTGGGACGCCACAACATGGAAGTAGGCAAGTGTTACTTGGCCGAACCACGGGATAAAAATCATGTGTCTCGTGTGTTGCTTCTTGTGATTGCTTTGTTCACACGAGCGTGTTCCATAGCCACTTGATTTCACTAACTTTTTAACAATCAAGTTTGTGGCTATTTAGTGTTTAATTTTATAGGATCACCTATTCACCCCCCCTCTAGGTGCTCTCAAGTACCCTAACAAGAACAAAACAAGGGGAAAATGCTCCTGCTTCAAATGCGGTAAGACTGGTCATTTCATAGCTCAATGCCCCGATAATGATAATGACTAGGGACAAGAAAAGCACGGGAAGAGAGAGAAGAAGAAGAACTACAGGAAGGCGAAGCGCGAGGCGCACCTTGGAAAGGAATGGGATTCTGACTGCTCTTCATCCGACTCCGACGATGAAGGACTGGTTGCCTCGGCCTTTGATAAATCTTCGCTCTTCCCCAACGAACGCCATACTTGCCTTATGGCTATAGAGAAGAAGGTACGTATTCGAGATACCCCCAAGTACTCTTCTTCTAGCGATGAGGAATCATCTGATGACGAAGTAGACTATACTGACTTGTTTAAAGGATTAGATAGAAATAAAGTAGACAAAATAAATGAATTAATTGATGCCCTTAATGAAAAGGATAGACTGCTAGAGAAGCAAGAAGATATCTTGTATGAGGAACATGATAAATTTGTTAGTGTTCAAAAATCTCTTGCTCTAGAAATTAAAATAAATGAAATGCTATCCTCTAAGTTGTCTGCTTGTCATGAATCTGTCTCTAGTTTGAAGAATTTAAATGATGACTTAAATACTAAGCTAGAAAAAGTTAATGAAACTAGTTCATGTGTAGAGCATGTCATTATTTGCAATAGATGTAAGGACTTTGATGTTAATGCATGAAATGAACATCTTACTTCTATTGATAAATTAAACAATGAGGTGGCAAGTCTTAATGCTCAACTTAAGACTTGCAAAGTTGACTATGATAAACTAAAATTTGCTAGGGATGCCTACACTGTTGGTAGACACCCCTCAATTAAGGATGGACTTGGTTTTCGCAAGGAAACCAAGAACATAACAAGCCAAAGGACTCCTGTTCTCAACAAGGAGAAAGGGAAGGCCCCTATGGCTAATAGTTCTCAAAAGAACCATGCCTATATGTATGATAAGAAATTTACTAGGCATGCTCATAATGATAGATGCCAGGATCATGCTGTTTTACCTTGTTATCATACTTCTCATGCTATGGTTGCTTCTAGCTCTACTTATGCTTATGGTAGAAATAGGCCTAGGCGTATTCATGCTGTGTCTCATGCGCCTTGGAGAGTTTGCAATGGTCCTACTACTATTTACCATGCTTGCAATGCTTCTTTTGTACTTTTATGCAAGAATGCAAAAGTAGTTGCTAGGAAGTTAGGATCCAAATGCAAGGGAGACAAAACTTGCATATGGGTTCCAAAAACTATTGTGACTAACCTTGCAGGACCCAACAAGAGTTGGATACCTAAAACCCAAGCTTAAATTCCTTGCAGGTTTATACATCCAGGGGCTCAAGCTGGATTATCGATAGCGGATGCACAAACCACATGACGGGGGAGAAGAAGATGTTCACCTCCTACGTCAAGAACAAGGATTCCCAGGATACGATCATCTTTGGAGATGGGAATCAAGGCAAGGTCAAAGGCTTGGGCAAGATAGCCATCACTAACGAGCACTTATTATCAAATGTATTTTTAGTAGAGTCGCTCGGGTACAATCTTCTGTCTGTAAGTCAATTGTGTCACATGGGTTATAATTGTATGTTTACAAATGTCGATGTATTTGTCTTTAGGAGTGATGGTTCATTAGCTTTTATGGGTGTATTAGACGACAAACTCTACTTGGTTGATTTTTCGAAAGAGAATGCCAATCTAGATGCATGCTTAATAGCTAAGACTAATATGGGCTGGCTGTGGCATCGCTGTCTAGCACATGTTGGGATGAAGAACCTTCATAAGCTTCTAAAGGGAGATCATGTGTTAGGACTAACCGATGTCTGTTTTGAGAAAGACAGACCTTGTGCAGCATGTCAGGCAGGGAAACAGGTGGGAAGCACTCATCACAGCAAGAATGTGATGACGACATCAAGACCACCAGAGCTTCTTCACATGGATCTCTTCGGACCCATTGCCTACCTCAACATCGGGGGAAGTAAGTATGGTCTTATAATTGTTGATGATTTTTCCCGCTTCACTTGGGTATTATTTTTGCAGGATAAGTCAGAAACCCAAGGGACCCTAAAGCGCTTCTTAAGGAGAGCTCAAAATGAATTTGAGCTAAAGGTGAAGAAGATAAGAAGCGACAATGGGTCTGAGTTCAAGAATCTACAATTTGAAGAGTTTCTTGAGGAGGAAGGCATCAAGCACGAGTTCTCCGCTCCCTACACACCACAACAAAATGGTGTGGTAGAGAGAAAGAACAGGATGTTAATCGACATGGCGAGAACGATGCTTGGTGAGTACAAGACGCCTGAGCGGTTTTGGTCGGAAGCTGTGAACACAGCTTGCCATGCCATAAATTGGCTCTACCTGCACCATCTCCTCAAGAAGACCTCCTACGACCTCCTTACTGGTAACAAACCCAATGTGTCTTACTTTCGTGTATTTGGGAGCAAATGCTACATTCTGGTGAAGAAAGGTAAACATTCTAAATTTGCTCTCAAGGCAGTAGAAGGTTTTTACTAGGATATGACTCAAATACAAAGGCGTATAGGGTCTTCAACAAATCATCGGGATTAGTTGAAGTCTCTAGTGATGTTGTATTTGATGAGACTAATGGGTCTCTAAGAAAGCAAGTTGATCTTGATGATATAGATGAAGAAGAAGTTCCAACAGCCACAATGCGCACGATGGCGATAGGTGATGTGCGACCACAGGAACTACAGGAACAAGATCAACCATCCTCCTCGACATTGGTGCATCCCCCAACTCAAGATGATGTACAGGTACCTCAAGAAGAGGAGCAGGATCAAGGGGGAGCACAGGAGGAACACGTTATGGAGGAAGAAGCACCATGGGCCCCTCCAACTGAAGTCCGAGCGACGATCCAAAGACATCACCCCGTCGATCAGATTCTGGGTGACATCAGCAAGGGAGTAACTACTCGCTCACGATTAGCTAATTTTTGTGAGCATTACTCGTTTGTCTCTTCTATTGAGCCTTTCAGGGTAGAAGAGGCCTTGCAGGATCTGGACTGGGTGTTGGCCATGCAGAAAGAGCTCAACAACTTCAAACGGAATGAAGTCTAGAGCCTGGTGCCACGTTCAAAGCAAAACGTTGTGAGAACCAAGTGGGTGTTCCGCAACAAGCAAGACAAGCATAGAGTAGTGACAAGAAACAAGGCTCGACTTGTGGCAAAAGGTTATGCCCAAGTCGTAGGTTTGGATTTTGAGGAGACTTTTGCTCCTGTTGCAAGGCGTGAGTCAATTTGGATATTATTAGCCTATGCTGCTCACCATTCGTTTAGGTTGTTCCAAATGGACGTAAAGAGCGCTTTCCTCAATGGGCCAATTAAGGAGGAGGTATACGTGGAACAACCCCCTGGCTTTGAGGATGACAGGTATCCCGACCACGTGTATAAGCTCTCTAAGGCGCTCTATGGACTTAAGCAAGCCTGTAACACCCTGAATTTGGGGGTATAAAATTTCTTTGCTCATATTCACAAATTCAGGTGTTACTTCCCTTTTCTCATCCTTCCCCAATCTTTTCTTTCTCATTTCTATAGGAGAAAAGTGCTTATTTTATTTGTAATAATAGTGTGATAGGTTAAACCCTAAGGGAGTATGAATTGTTGCATCATGTTGAACCTTAGATTTCACTTTTGTTTGGTGCATAATTCTCAAAAGGTCTAATTTGAATTTGTGGCTTATTTGAATTTGAATCAAATGGAGAAAATAAAAAGAAAAGAGAAAGGAAATTCCAGAAATAAAAAGAAAAGGAAAGCAGCCCACTACCCCTGCCCCCCTCGGCCTTTCGGCCCATCAAGCCCAACCCGCGCGCGCGCCTTTCCCCCCTCTCCTCTCTCTGCCTGGCGGGCCCCACCTGTCGGCGCTCCCGCTTCACCGCGCGTGCGCCATCTCCCTCTCTCTGCTCGGCCGGCCCCACCTGTCGGCGCAGCCGTTCCCCGCGTGCGCCCGCTCCCTCGCTCTCTCTGCCCGTGGGCCCGGCCCGTCAGCCCCGCTTTCCTCGCGCTCGCGCCCGCTTTCTCCTCTCTCTCTGCGCCGCGGGCCCGAGCTGTCAGCTCTCTCGTCCTCGCGTAACCGCCGCCGCGCGTGCCGCGGTCTCCGCGCCCATGTCGCGCGAGGGGCTCGCCCCACCTCGCCCTTGGCCACTTGAGCCCCGAGCCTTGCTCGCCATCTCCCCCTCCCTCATTTGCGCACCAACCGGCCCTCTCTCTCGCCCTCTCCCTCGCTGCGCGCACGCCCAAGCGCCACCGCCGCGAACCGCCGCCGCCCGAGCTCGTTTCCCGGCCGCCGTTGGAGCTCCGCCGTGTCCATTGCCACGGTGAGTTTCGCCCCGACGTCCGCAACCCGGAACGCGCTCCAATTTCCCCTTCCCCTCCCTATTTCTCTCTGCCCGCGCTCACCCGCCGTCCGCCGTGCAGCCGCTACCGTCGACCCGGGCCACCGTCGCGTCTCCGTCGCCGCCGAGGAGTCCCCGGAGTTCGCCGTGAGGTAAGGAACCTCTCCCGCCCCTATTGGCCCTTGTCTTGCACTCTGTCGCACTTAATTCCTCGCCGGAGACCCTTAGCGCCGCCGCCGAGCCGCTTCGCCGTGAGCTGCCCTCCTCCGGTGCCCCTGCCCCGACCCAGACCCCACCAATAGGTTTCCCGTGCCCTCCCCAACCTCCCCGGCCACTCAGGTCGCCCCGGGAACCCGCAGGGCCCCCGCTCCCCTCGTCTCCGGCGAGCTCCTCCGCCGCGGGGGCGAGCGCCGCCGCCCCAGCTAGCTGAAGGAGACGGGAGCCAGCCACCCCATCCCCACCGTCTATCTCAGATCGGACGGCACGGATTCAAATAACCCGAACCCAACCTCAACCGTCCGCCCAAGATCCAACAGCCCAGAGCCGTTTCCCCGCACCCCGCCTCTCTACCAACTGGGCCCCGCCTGTCAGCCGTTCACCCGCGCGCTCGCTCTGCCCGTCCGGTCCCGCCTGCCAGTCGCCTGCGCCCCGCGCTGCTCGCCCGGCCCCGCCTGTCAGCCGCCCAGGCCGCCGCGCGCCCGCGCGCCCGCCGCAGGATCTAATCCTGGCCGTTGATCTGAGATCTAACGGCTGTAAGCGCCCGATACCCCTTCGCTCGCGCGTTTTCTTAAAGAGACCCCCGGTTTTCCGGATTTTGCGCCCGCCGTCCCTGGTTTCTTGCAGTTAGGTCCTCGGGCCTTTTATTTAATTCAAAATAGGTCCTTAGGGTATATTTTTAACCCCTAAACTTGTAAAATTCATAACTTTGCCATATGAACTCCAAATTAGGTGCTTCAAATTGCAAAATATTCATAAAATTATTATCTATCTGTTTATGCAATGTTTCCCTGCTGTTTCTATGTCCCAATTAATGGTTAATCATTAGGATAGGATTAATGTTATGGGAACCCTATTTGAGATAAATAAAAGATAGTAGACTTTAATAAAAGTTGGAGCACTTAAGTTTATGGACTCAAACCCTTAAGTTTAGTAACTTAAACCAGATAATTATTTAATCCCACCACTGACTTAAACCTGATTAGTGGATAATGAATCCTTTTGTATAGTCCTCTACCCTAGACCTAGGGAATACCAGAGTGCCTATCCCTTTTCTATTATGAACTTGTGATCTCTCTGCTGCATATGTTTGGTATATTGTTTTTGGTTTGATATTTCCCAAGTGCATAGTGTGAATGATTACTTTACGTAGACAACGAGCAGTCTGTGTTCCCCGAGGAAGTTGCAGAGGAAGTCTCTGATCAGCAGTTTGGTGAAGGCAAGTGTCCTCTGACCCATTATGTCCTATTCATTTATAACTTACTACCCCGCATTACTTACTTGAAACCTAAGGATTGACTAGCTTTCTATTTACCTTATCCTTATTTACCTTTTGGGTTATCATGGCTAGCATTCTGCTACTGCCCTAACTTAATCAATGAACATGATGTGAATATTTATGATACTGTTATCCTGATGATGTTGATGATCTTGTGATACTCTAGGGGGCTCAGGCTGTTTCCTGAGTGCCTCTCCGTAAGGACCTGTTTGGGGAGTGACAACCCGGGATATCAGTGCAACCATGAGGGTGAAATGGGGTGCCCTTAGCTAATTAATTAGAGGAACTAGAGGTGTAGTTGCTTCGCCGTCGTGCCGTCAAAGGGGTCCAGGCACAGTGCTTGCTCTGCCGAGGTTGAGTGCCGAGGTTCTTTCGTTTCGCTTTTGTTAGTCACTCTCCTGCGGGGAGGAGTACTGTGTTTATCAAATTGGAGAAACCTAACGGGCAGCTATGGTCTCTAGGGAATCTTTGTAAAGGCTACGTAGTGAATCCCTGGCCATTCACCTTGGGAGTGAATAAGGGTCTTGCAAGCCCGGGCTAGAGAGGGAATCACGGCTCATGGGTAAAGTGTGCGACCTCTGCAGAGGGTAGTGAAACTGATATATCAGCCGTGCTCACGGTTAAGAGCAGCCTTGGGATCCTCTTTGATTAGAGATATAGATGGTTCGAGATACAAGGATTATGTTATGGTTTTGGTTCAAATATGATGATGTTGTTCCTCGATGAGGGAATGGTTCATGGGTTGGTTAATGCTAAAATCTGGCTTCTACTAATGATAAATACCTGACCAACTAAAAGCAACTGCTTGAGCCTAACCCCACATAAAGCTAGTCCACTTCAGCCAAAATGGGACATTTGCTGAGTACGTTGATGTGTACTCATCCTTGCTTTACCACAAAACACCAGGTTGTCCGCATTGTAACCACTGCTCAGGAGAAGGCGAAGCCGTGGAAGGAGACTTCCAGGAGTTCCAAGACTACGACGAATTCTAGGTGTGGGTTGGCGGCAACCCCCAGTCAGCTGCCTGTGAAGGCCTTATCTTTACTGCGTTTCGCTAGCACTTTGATTTAACTGTTAGGTTGATGACTATGTGAATGTCTATGACTCTGTGATGTAATAAGTTAATACTCTTTTATGTTATTATTCGAGCATTGTGCGACGATGTTCATTTATGTAATCGCTGTGTACGTGAGTTCTGATCCTGGCACGTACATAGTTCGCATTCGGTTTGCCTTCCAAAACCGGGTGTGACATAAGTGGTATCAAAGCCGTGCTGACTGTAGGACCACTGACCTAGAGTAGCACTGGTCGTACTAAGGACTATTGACCTTCCCTTTCACCTTGACCTCTGATGTTACTTCAAAAGTCGGTCACCTCGACCAACCCTATGTTTTACTACATATATATATACTATATTATACCTTGTTAAAATTTTTATCTTATTCTGTCTATGGTTTATTCACTTGTCATATTAGTTCTGCTCTTACTCTTATGCTTACGGTGTCTTTTGTAGATGGCTCGTCTTAGACACACTGCACGTAAGTCGGTGATTCCTTTCCTGCCGTCTCGACTTGCGGAGCATCCTCTGCACCGCACCGTGTCCGGTCAGTCGAGTCACCTGGAGAGACTGCACTACCGCCTGCGTGAGGAGCAGGAACGCCGGCGCCAGCACAGAGAGCAGCAGGGCTCTTCCTCCTCATCCCAGCATGAGGTGGAGTCCGTGAGGCCCCGTTCCTCTGTTGCCCAGCTGGAGGCGCCCCCTGCACCACCGCGGGACGCCTCGGCTGTTGGAGGAGCTACCGGAGGAAGTCCTGGAGGGGACCCCGACGACGATGACTCAGACCACAGCATGGAGTCTTCTGAGCCGCAGGAGGCGGAAGGATGGGTCGCCCGACCCATCACCCGTGACGCCGCTCGCGGTTGTCACTTCCACGACGCACTCGACACCTTGCTGCGCCAGGCTTTCGACCGGCACACCTGGTCGATCGAGTATCGTTGTGTAGTCTACCAGCACAGTCGCGGGAGGTACCCGGACCGCTAGGAGGCTACCTGCCTAGTTCGCCGTCCGGAGGATGACCTCCGGGGTGCGGAGGCCGTTTCGGAGCACTATTCCATCTCCGAGAGGGACACTGCAGAGGCGGCTATGCAGGATGCAGCACGACGTGCACTCTCCCAGTACTGTTCTTTGTTCGGTGGCGTGGCCGACGGTCTTAACCTTCGGTACTACCCATGCCGCCCTACTGGCAGCACAGAGAGTGTGGTTGTCTCCCCTGTTGGTGAGGCTAACCCTAGGTTGAGCAGCACAGTCAACCTAGTCGCAGTGCTTAACACTGAGCTGGATCACTCTCTGGACGAGCTGAGCAGGGCTCGAACGGAGATTGCGGAGTTGCGTGCTGAGCTGGCAGAGCGCCATCACCAGGAGGGTGGTTCTCCCGCTCCTGTTGGGACTCAGCACCCATACCGCTCGCCGCCACGTGGTCACCACACTTATGGTTCCCCTGCCTGTAAGACCAGGATAGATCTGGATCCTTAGATCGTTAGCGTCGAAGTTTGTAATAATTCTTAAGTCAGATGTCTCAGTCTTAGATAGTTAGTTTAGTTTGCTTATCAATTGTTTCCAATTAGTTTAGTTTACTTATCAGTCGCTTGCATGCTTGTTATGGTGAACTTGTGCTGGATTTGAATCTTTGTAATGACTGTAGCCAACATGTGGGTTTCCCCTGCAGTTTGGCCTAGCTATAATATTAATAAAGTCAGTTATTTAGTTGGGAAGCCATTTACTTCTACTTTCCTTCTTATCTGAGAGGCTGTGTTGAATCATAATGAGGATCAGTGAAGCTCTTTGTTCACTCAGTGTCATGAAGAATTCTGTATTCTCTTTTCTTATGCTGGAGGGTTGTAAGATCAATGCTGATGTATGAATGTCTTCCACAGATGTCTGACAACAGGCGCCGATGCAACAGGCGTGCTCAGCAAGAGCAGCATGACCAGCAGGAGGAACAACAGAGGCAGCCTCCCCCGCCAACCCCGATGACAGTGGAGCAGATGTTCTTGATGCAGACTCAGGCAGTGCAGGCCATTGGGCAGACTCTGGCAGCCATGCAGCAGGCTCAACAGCAACCCCAACCCCAGTTGCAAGTGCAGATGCCCCAGATGCCACGGGATAAGCGTGGTGAGTTCATGAGAGGGCACCCTCCTACCTTCGCCCATTCTGCCGACCCCATGGATGCAGAAGACTGGCTGCGCGCATTGGAAAGGGAACTGTGCACCGCTCAATGTAACGACAGAGAGAAGGTTCTGTATGGTCCCCGTCAGCTAAGGGGAGCAGCCCAGTCCTGGTGGGAGTCCTACCTCGCCACCCATGCTGACCCCGAAGCCATCACCTGGGAAGAATTCAGCGAGAGTTTCCGCAGGTACCATGTGCCGGAGGGACTGATGATCGTGAAGAAGGAGGAGTTTCTGGCTCTGAAGCAGGGACCCCTATCCGTTAGTGAATACAGAGACAAGCTTCTGCAGCTATCTCGGTATGCGCCTGAGGATGTCAACACTGATGCTAAAAGGCAGTACAGGTTCATGAGAGGTTTGGTGGATCCCCTGCATTACCAGCTGATGAATCACACCTTCCCCACCTTCCAACACCTGATCGATAGGGCAATTATGACGGAGAAGAAGCGTAAGGATATGGAAGATCGGAAGCGTAAGATGAGTGGACCCCAGTCCGGAAGCATCAGCCGTCCACGTTTCTCAGGCAGTTCGTCTCAGCAAGGCAGGCCTGGTCACCCACAAGGATATCAGAATCAGAATCAGCGTCCGCATCAGCAGCAGTTTCAGAGGCAGTATCCACAGCAGCAGCAGTATCGTCAGAACAGCCAGTAGGGAGGTAATCAGTATCAGAAGCAGAACAACCAGGCACCTCGCCTTCCTGCCCCAGCAGCAAACCAGAGCAACCAAGCAGCCCCAGCACAAGGAGGAGGCAGAGGATGTTTCCACTGTGGAGAACAAGGCCACTGGGCGATGCAGTGCCCGAAGAAGATGGCGCAGCAACAGACCAACCCCAATGCTCCAACAAGGCAAGGTGTACTGCAGCCGACAGCAGGCAATCGTAACCAAGCGTACAACCGTGGAAAGGTGAACCACTTGGAGGCCGAAGCAATCCAGGATGCACCAGATGTGGCAGTAGGTATGTTCTCAGTCGAATCTCATCCCACGAAAGTGCTATTTGATACTGGTGCAACTCATTCATTTGTCACTGCAACCTGGGTAGAGTTGCATAACATCTCAGTAGAGGCAATGATGTCGCCCATGAGGATTAATTCGGTTGGTGGCAAGGTGCAAACAGATAAAATATGCTCAAATATAAGGGTGGAAATAAGGGGGATAGGGTTCCCCAGTGACTTAATAGTAATAGACACCCCTGGGATAGATGTCATTCTAGGGATGAATTGGTTAATGAGGTATGAAGCGAATATTAGTTGTGACAAGAGGACCGTAACATTGAAGTCCCCGTCGGGAGAAGAGGTAGTGGCCGAGCTAAGGATGCCTAAATCAGCGGAGGGTGTCTGTCACCAGATTTCAGTTGATAGTAAGGAGCCCAACCCGCTCGAGACTATCAAGGTTGTGTCGGACTTTCCGGACGTATTTCCCGAGGAGCTAACGGGCATGCCACCCGAGAGAAAAGTTGAATTTGCCATAGAGCTTATCCCTGGTACCGCCCCCATTTCCAAAAGAGCCTACCGAGTGTCTGGACCAGAATTGGTGGAACTCAAGAAGCAGATAGATGAGATGTTAGAGAAGGGTTACATCAGACCAAGTACCTCGCCTTGGGCCGCTCCGGTGTTGTTTGTAGAGAAGAAAGATGGTACCAAAAGGATGTGCATAGACTACAGGGCCTTGAATGAAGTCACTGTCAAGAACAAGTACCCCCTGCCAAGGATAGAAGATTTGTTCGACCAGCTCAGAGGTGCCAGCGTATTCTCGAAGATAGATCTGAGATCAGGCTACCATCAACTCAGAATCCGACCCTCGGACATACCGAAGACGGCATTCATCACCAAGTACGGGTTATATGAATTCACAGTGATGTCCTTTGGTTTGACAAATGCACCAGCCTTCTTTATGTACCTGATGAACAGTGTGTTCATGGATTATCTGGACAAGTTTGTGGTAGTGTTTATCGATGATATTCTCATATACTCTCGAAGTGAGGAAGATCATGTAGAGCATTTGAAGATGGTATTGCAAAGACTTCGAGAGCATCAGTTGTATGCCAAGCTGAGTAAATGCGAGTTCTGGATTCATGAAGTCTTGTTTCTGGGTCACATCATAAACCAAGATGGGTTGGCTGTGGATCCAAAGAAAGTAGCAGATATCCTGAACTGGAAAGCACCAAAGGATGTTCGTGGGATCAAGAGCTTCATTGGAATGGCTGGGTATTACAGGCGTTTCATCGAAGGCTTCTCAAAGATTGCTAGACCAATGACAGCGTTACTAGCGAAGAAAGTTGAGTTTAAGTGGACCCAAAAGTGTCAGGAAGCATCTGAAGAACTGAAAAATAGATTGACTACAGCTCCGGTGTTAGTCCTGCCTGATGTTCACAAGCCATTCTCAGTGTATTGCGATGCTTCTTACACTGGATTGGGATGTGTGCTAATGCAAGAAGGAAGAGTTGTAGCATATTCATCTCGGCAGCTGAAGATCCATGAGAAGAATTATCCCACACATGACCTGGAGTTGGCAGCAGTAGTTCATGCTTTAAAGACCTAGAGACATTACCTGTATGGGCAGAAGTGCGATATCTACACAGATCATAAAAGTCTGAAGTACATATTCACCCAGTCAGAGTTAAACATGAGACAACGAAGATGGTTGGAATTGATCAAAGACTACGAGTTGGAGATACATTACCATCCAGGCAAAGCCAATGTGGTTGCAGATGCTCTGAGCAGGAAGAGTCAAGTCAATATGATGGCTACGTACCCAATGCCATATGAGTTAGCCAAGGAGTTCGACAGACTGAGTCTCGGTTTCCTGAACAGTACACAAGGAGTAACAGTGGAATTAGAGCCCACCCTAGAGCGGGAAATCAAAGAAGGGCAGAAGGATGATGAAAGCATCAACAAGATCCGGCAGCTGATCTTAGAAGGAAGAGGCAAAGACTTTCGAGAGGATGAAGAGGGAGTAATATGGTTCAAGGACCGATTGTGTGTCCCCGACCTCAAACCTATTCGGGAGCTGATCCTCAAGGAAGCTCATGAGACAGCCTACTCCATACACCCGGGAAGTGAAAAGATGTATCAGGATTTAAAAAGGAGGTTTTGGTGGTATGGCATGAAAAGAGAAATCGCAGAATATGTCGCCATCTGTGATAGCTGTCAAAGGACCAAAGCAGAGCATCAAAGGCCCGCCGGATTGTTGCAGCCATTGCGGATTCCTCAGTGGAAGTGGGATGAGATCGGGATGGATTTTATAGTTGGCCTACCCCGTACCCGGGCCGGTTATGATTCCATCTGGGTGGTAGTGGACCGCTTAACAAAGGTGGCCCATTTCATACCTGTGAAGACCACATACACCGGAGCAACGTTAGCTGAGTTATACATGTCACGAATAGTCTGCCTTCATGGTGTGCCAAAGAAGATAGTGTCAGATCGAGGAACGCAGTTCACCTCTCATTTTTGGCAGCAGCTACAAGAAGCTTTGGGCACCCATTTGAACTTCAGCTCGGCTTATCACCCGCAGACAGACGGTCAGACTGAAAGAACTAATCAGATCCTAGAAGATATGCTGAGAGCCTGTGCGTTGCAAGACAAGTCAGGATGGGACAAAAGGTTACCTTATGCAGAATTCTCCTATAACAATAGTTACCAGGCCAGCTTGAAGATGTCGCCGTTTCAGGCACTCTATGGACGGAGTTGTAGGACTCCGCTGCATTGGGACCAGCCTGGAGAGAGACAGGTGTTTGGCCCCGACATTTTGCTTGAAGCCGAAGAGAATATCAGAATGGTTCGGGAGAACCTGAAGATAGCCCAGTCAAGACAGCGAAGCTATGCAGACCGAAGGAGAAGAGAACTGAGTTTCGAAGTGGGGGATTTCGTCTATCTAAAGGTGTCACCGATCAGGGGAGTCAGAAGGTTCGGAGTTAAAGGCAAGTTAGCACCCCGGTACGTTGGGCCATATCAGATTCAAGCAAAGCGTGGAGAAGTGGCTTACCAACTCAACCTACCAGAAAGTTTGTCGGCAGTGCACAATGTGTTCCACGTGTCGCAATTGAAGAAGTGTCTGCGAGTACCAGAGGAACAGTTGCCAGTGGAGGGTTTGGAAGTCCAGGAGGATCTGACATACATAGAGAAGCCAACGCAGATTCTGGAGTTTGCAGACAGAGTCACCCGGAGGAATACCATCAGAATGTGCAAAGTCAGATGGGGTCACCACTCGGAGGAAGAAGCAACCTGGGAACGAGAAGATGATCTGAAAGCCAAATACCCTGAACTCTTTGCTGACCAACCCTGAATCTCGGGGGCGAGATTCTTTTAAGGGGGATAGGTTTGTAACACCCTGAATTTGGGGGTATAAAATTTCTTTGCTCATATTCACAAATTCAGGTGTTACTTCCCTTTTCTCATCCTTCCCCAATCTTTTCTTTCTCATTTCTATAGGAGAAAAGTGCTTATTTTATTTGTAATAATAGTGTGATAGGTTAAACCCTAAGGGAGTATGAATTGTTGCATCATGTTGAACCTTAGATTTCACTTTTGTTTGGTGCATAATTCTCAAAAGGTCTAATTTGAATTTGTGGCTTATTTGAATTTGAATCAAATGGAGAAAATAAAAAGAAAAGAGAAAGGAAATTCCAGAAATAAAAAGAAAAGGAAAGCAGCCCACTACCCCCGCCCCCTCGGCCTTTCGGCCCATCAAGCCCAACCCGCGCGCGTGCCTTTCCCCCCTCTCCTCTCTCTGCCTGGCGGGCCCCACCTGTCGGCGCTCCCGCTTCACCGCGCGTGCGCCATCTCCCTCTCTCTGCTCGGCCGGCCCCACCTGTCGGCGCAGCCGTTCCCCGCGTGCGCCCGCTCCCTCGCTCTCTCTGCCCGTGGGCCCGGCCCGTTAGCCCCGCTTTCCTCGCGCTCGCGCCCGCTTTCTCCTCTCTCTCTGCGCCGCGGGCCCGAGCTGTCAGCTCTCTCGTCCTCGCGTAACCGCCGCCGCGCGTGCCGCGGTCTCCGCGCCCACGTCGCGCGAGGGGCTCGCCCCACCTCGCCCTTGGCCACTTGAGCCCCGAGCCTTGCTCGCCATCTCCCCCTCCCTCATTTGCGCACCAACCGGCCCTCTCTCTCGCCCTCTCCCTCGCTGCGCGCACGCCCAAGCGCCACCGTCGCGAACCGCCGCCGCCCGAGCTCGTTTCCCGGCCGCCGTTGGAGCTCCGCCGTGTCCATTGCCACGGTGAGTTTCGCCCCGACGTCCGCAACCCGGAACGCGCTCCAATTTCCCCTTCCCCTCCCTATTTCTCTCTGCCCGCGCTCACCCGCCGTCCGCCGTGCAGCCGCTACCGTCGACCCGGGCCACCGTCGCGTCTCCGTCGCCGCCGAGGAGTCCCCGGAGTTCGCCGTGAGGTAAGGAACCTCTCCCGCCCCTATTGGCCCTTGTCTTGCACTCTGTCGCACTTAATTCCTCGCCGGAGACCCTTAGCGCCGCCGCCGAGCCGCTTCGCCGTGAGCTGCCCTCCTCTGGTGCCCCTGCCCCGACCCAGACCCCACCAATAGGTTTCCCGTGCCCTCCCCAACCTCCCCGGCCACTCAGGTCGCCCCGGGAACCCGCAGGGCCCCCGCTCCCCTCGTCTCCGGCGAGCTCCTCCGCCGCGAGGGCGAGCGCCGCCGCCCCAGCTAGCTGAAGGAGACGGGAGCCAGCCACCCCATCCCCGCCGTCTATCTCAGATCGGACGGCACGGATTCAAATAACCCGAACCCAACCTCAACCGTCCGCCCAAGATCCAACGGCCTAGAGCCGTTTCCCCGCACCCCGCCTCTCTGCCAACTGGGCCCCGCCTGTCAGCCGTTCACCCGCGCGCTCGCTCTGCCCGTCCGGTCCCGCCTGCCAGTCGCCTGCGTCCCGCGCTGCTCGCCCGGTCCCGCCTGTCAGCCGTTCACCCGCGCGCTCGCTCTGCCCGTCCGGTCCCGCCTGCCAGTCGCCTGCGCCCCGCGCTGCTCGCCCGGTCCCGCCTATCAGCCGTTCGCCCCGCGCTGCCCGCCCGGCCCCGCCTGTCAGCCGCCCAGGCCGCCGCGCGCCCGCGCGCCCGCCGCAGGATCTAATCCTGGCCGTTGATCTGAGATCTAACGGCTGTAAGCGCCCGATACCCCTTCGCCCGCGCGTTTTCTTAAAGAGACCCCCGGTTTTCCGGATTTTGCGCCCGCCGTCCCTGGTTTCTTGCAGTTAGGTCCTCGGGCCTTTTATTTAATTCAAAATAGGTCCTTAGGGTATATTTTTAACCCCTAAACTTGTAAAATTCATAACTTTGCCATATGAACTCCAAATTAGGTGCTTCAAATTGCAAAATATTCATAAAATTATTATCTATCTGTTTATGCAATGTTTCCCTGCTGTTTCTATGTCCCAATTAATGGTTAATCATTAGGATAGGATTAATGTTATGGGAACCCTATTTGAGATAAATAAAAGATAGTAGACTTTAATAAAAGTTGGAGCATTTAAGTTTATGGACTCAAACCCTTAAGTTTAGGAACTTAAACCAGATAATTATTTAATCCCACCACTGACTTAAACCTGATTAGTGGATAATGAATCCTTTTGTATAGTCCTCTACCCTAGACCTAGGGAATACCAGAGTGCCTATCCCTTTTCTATTATGAACTTGTGATCTCTCTGCTGCATATGTTTGGTATATTGTTTTTGGTTTGATATTTCCCAAGTGCATAGTGTGAATGATTACTTTACGTAGACAACGAGCAGTCTGTGTTCCCCGAGGAAGTTGCAGAGGAAGTCTCTGATCAGCAGTTTGGTGAAGGCAAGTGTCCTCTGACCCATTATGTCCTATTCATTTATAACTTACTACCCCGCATTACTTACTTGAAACCTAAGGATTGACTAGCTTTCTATTTACCTTATCCTTATTTACCTTTTGGGTTATCATGGCTAGCATTCTGCTACTGCCCTAACTTAATCAATGAACATGATGTGAATATTTATGATACTGTTATCCTGATGATGTTGATGATCTTGTGATACTCTAGGGGGCTCAGGCTGTTTCCTGAGTGCCTCTCCGTAAGGACCTGTTTGGGGAGTGACAACCCGGGATATCAGTGCAACCATGAGGGTGAAATGGGGTGCCCTTAGCTAATTAATTAGAGGAACTAGAGGTGTAGTTGCTTCGCCGTCGTGCCGTCAAAGGGGTCCAGGCACAGTGCTTGCTCTGCCGAGGCTGAGTGCCGAGGTTCTTTCGTTTCGCTTTTGTTAGTCACTCTCCTGCGGGGAGGAGTACTGTGTTTATCAAACTGGAGAAACCTAACGGGCAGCTATGGTCTCTAGGGAATCTTTGTAAAGGCTACGTAGTGAATCCCTGGCCATTCACCTTGGGAGTGAATAAGGGTCTTGCAAGCCCGGGCTAGAGAGGGAATCACGGCTCATGGGTAAAGTGTGCGACCTCTGCAGAGGGTAGTCAAACTGATATATCAGCCGTGCTCACGGTTAAGAGCAGCCTTGGGATCCTCTTTGATTAGAGATACAGATGGTTCGAGATACAAGGATTATGTTATGGTTTTGGTTCAAATATGATGATGTTGTTCCTCGATGAGGGAATGGTTCATGGGTTGGTTAATGCTAAAATCTGGCTTCTACTAATGATAAATACCTGACCAACTAAAAGCAACTGCTTGAGCCTAACCCCACATAAAGCTAGTCCACTTCAGCCAAAACGGGACATTTGCTGAGTACGTTGATGTGTACTCATCCTTGCTTTACCACAAAACACCAGGTTGTCCGCATTGTAACCACTGCTCAGGAGAAGGCGAAGCCGTGGAAGGAGACTTCCAGGAGTTCCAAGACTACGACGAATTCTAGGTGTGGGTTGGCGGCAACCCCCAGTCAGCTGCCTGTGAAGGCCTTATCTTTACTGCGTTTCGCTAGCACTTTGATTTAACTGTTAGGTTGATGACTATGTGAATGTCTATGACTCTGTGATGTAATAAGTTAATACTCTTTTATGTTATTATTCGAGCATTGTGCGACGATGTTCATTTATGTAATCGCTGTGTACGTGAGTTCTGATCCTGGCACGTACATAGTTCGCATTCGGTTTGCCTTCCAAAACCGGGTGTGACAAAGCCCCAAGAGCATGGTATGAATGCTTTAGAGATTTTCTTACTTCTAATGCTTTCAAGGTTGGGAAAGCTGATCCCACTCTTTTTCACAAAGACTTGCAATGGTGATCTTTTTGTTTGCCAAATCTATGTCGATGACATAATATTTGGTTCTGAGGAGTTTAGCAGGGTAATGACGCAAAAGTTCGAGATGTCGATGATGGGCGAGTTGACCTACTTCCTTGGATTCCAAGTGAAGCAACTCAAGGATGGCACTTTCATTTCCCAAACGAAGTACACTCAAGATCTTCTCAAGAGGTTTGGGATGAAGGACGCCAAGCCCGCCAAGACACCGATGGGAAATGATGGGCATCTTGACCTCAACAAAGGAGGTAAGTACATTGATCAAAAGGCATACCGGTCAATGATAGGTTCGTTACTTTATCTCTATGCTAGTAGACCGGACATTATGCTTAGTGTATGCATGTGTGCTAGATTTCAATCTGACCCCAAGGAATGTCACCTTGTGGCCATTAAGCGAATTCTTAGGTATTAGTTTCTATGCATTGCTTCGAGATCTGGTATCCAAAGGGGTCTATCTTTGACTTGATTGGATACTCAGACTCCGACTATGCCGGGTGCAAGGTTGATAGGAAGAGCACATCAGGGACGTTCCAATTTCTAGAAAGGTCCCTGGTGTCCTAGAGTTCCAAGAAACAAACATTCGTTGCCCTATCCACCGCTGAGGCCGAGTATGTTGCCGCAGGACAGTGTTGCGTGCAATAACTTTGGATGAGGCAAACCCTCCGGGACTTTAGCTATAATCTGAGCAAAGTCCCACTCCTATGTGACAATGAGAGTGCAATCTGCTTGGCGGATAATCCTGTTGAACACAGCCACACTAAGCACATAGACATCCGGCATCACTTTCTAAGAGACCACCAGCAAAAGGGAGATATCGATGTGTACCACATTAGCACCGAGAACCAACTAGCCGATATCTTCACTAAGCCTTTAGACGATAAAAGGTTTTGCAGGTTGCATAGTGAGCTAAATGTCTTAGATTCGCGTAACTTGGATTGATCTAGAGCATACATGTAGTTCATGCCTTTGATCATGCTGCTTTAAGAATTTACATCATTTATTATTTATTTGTGGTGCTCAAGTTGTCATCCCCGGACCTCACAAGTCCGTATGCAAATGATGCATATATTTAGGGGGAGATGTGCTACAACTTGATCCCTTTGAGACTAACTTGTTTGTTTGAGTGCACTTGATGTAGTCTCAAAGGTACATTGAAAGGGAAAGTGAACTTGAACGACGAAAAGACTTCCACTGCACTCCAGTATTAGTGTATTCAATTCCAAGTTCATCCTTATGCTCTCATTGCCTTTTTCTCTTATTTGTCATTTTGGTGAGGCAATGGGGTTAAAAATGGCCAAAAGTTATCCCGTTTTGGTGCTTAATGCCAAAGGGGGAGAAATTAAGGCCAAAGCAAATGGATCAGCCAACCACTTGTGAATTTTGAAAATAGTAGAGTTAGAATTTGTAATTTGTCCAAAATACTCTTATCGCAAAATTTGGTCTCTTATGGGGGAGAATTTTGCTTACGGGAAAAACGGGGAGTTTTTGGCACTTGATCAATTTCACTCTTGGAATATCTCTATATTTGCACAAACAAGCATGTTTGACTTAGAGATAGAGAAAAGAATTTGATTTGCAAAAACAAACCAAGTGGTGGCAAAGAGCGGTCCAAATATGCCAAATCCTAAGTAAAAAGAATTTGGTCTTCATTTGCATTGATGTTGCGCTTCTTATGTTGCTTTTTGATGTGTTGGCATAAATCACCAAAAAGGGGGAGATTGAAAGGGAAATGTGCCCTTGGTCCATTTCTATAAGTGTTTTGGTGATTAGATGTCCAATACATATTGAGTGAGTCCTTATATGCTAAATGAGTGAGAAGTGAAAATCAAAGAACACGGTATGTTTCTAGACTTAGTAAATTGTTTTTGAATGCTAACATGTTTATCTAAGTGCTAGAAACAGTGTCAAGAAAAGAAGAAAGGAGATGGAGAAGAGTTGGCTCTGTACAGCCAAAACCAGCTCGAGCTGGCACACCGGACTGTCCGGTGCCCCAGGCTGCTCGACGGTGAACTGGCTGCTCTCGGGAAAATCAGCGGGCGACTTCGCTAAAAATCACCGGACTGTCTGGTGGTGCACCGGACTGTCCGGTGCGTCATCAGCGCTCGCGCCCAAGTACATCGGCGACAAACTCGTCGCTCTCGGGAAAAGCAAAAAGCGTCGTGGCTAAAAATCACCGGACTGTCCGGTGGTGCATCGGACTGTCCGGTGAGTCAGAGCCGCCCACGGCCAACGGTCACCTGCGCGATCAATGGGCGACATGTGGCGAAGCCAACGGTCGGAAGGTTGCACCAGATTGTCCGGTGTGCAACGGACTGTCCGGTGTGCACCGCACAGTGTCCGGTGCGCCAATAGATCTGAAGATCCAATTGTCTGCTTCGCCAGAAAAGGAAAGAGATCGCGCACCGGACAGCTACAGGACCTGTCCGGTGATGCACCGGACTGTCCGGTGCACCACTCGACAGAAGGCAGGAATTGCCTTCCAAGTTGGTCTCCAACAGCTTCTAGCTGCCTTGGGGCTATAAAAGGGACCCCTAGGCGCATGGAGCACCACACTAAGCCTTCTCTAAGCATTCTAGGACTCCTAGACCCTGCCTCCACGCATTTGATCGACTATGTTAGTGATTTGAGCTCCGTTTGAGTTATGAACTCTCTGTGCTGTGTTTCGAGCTCAAGCCTTGGCTTGTGTGCGTGTGTGAGTGCTATGGATTTGGGTCTTGCGTGTGTTGCTCTCCCATCCTTACTCTTGTGTTTTCTCTGTGATCTATATTGTAAGGGCGAGAGGCTCCAACTTTTGGAGATTCCTCGCAAATGGGAAGTATACTTAAAAGATAAAAGACCGTGGTATTCAAGTTGATCTTTGGATCACTTGAAAGGGGTTGAGTGCAACCCTCGTCCATTGGGACACCACAACGTGGAAGTAGGCAAGTATTACTTGGCCGAACCATGGGATAAAAATCGTGTGTCACTTGTGTTGCTTTTCTTGTTATTTGTTCACAAGAGATTGCCTCATAGCCACTTGATTAACCAGCGCCAACATTTCATAACCAAGTTTGTGGCTATTTAGTGTTTGATTTTACATGATCACATATTCACCCCCCCCTCTAGGTGCTCTCATTAAGGCAACTGATCGGCTGGTCAAATATGGTCCGACCTTTGATCAATTATTGTCTAAATATGTGAAAAAGAAGGTCGGCTCAGTGATCGGCCACCAAGGTGACCTCGCTTACCCACTCAAGAGCGATAATGAGTAAGGCCGATTGGACCACCTCGCCAATCGAAAAGGACAGAAGGTCATAATTGTAGGAAACGGGTGACGCCTAAGAGGGGGTGAATTAGGACTTCTAAAAACTATTTCTAAACTAGGCCACAATTAAATCCCTAGAACAAAACCTATGCAAGTAATCAAACTAGAATGTGCAAACTAGGTTTTGTCTAAGTGTTGCTATCTCTACCGCAAAAGCTAAGTTTCAACCTACACTAAATAAGTATGAATACAAGATTGAAACTTAAATGCTTAATATAAATGCGGAAACTTAAAGAGCAAAGTAGAGAAGCAAACTCTCGTGGATGACGCCGGTATTTTTACCGAGGTATCCGGAACCGCGCAAGGTCCCGACTAATCCTCGTTGGTGCCCCTACGCAAAGGGAAGCCCACGCAAGGGCCAAGCACCACGGTCGAGTAACTCCGTAGAGAGCCGCGGGCCTTCTCCACGCGCAAGTGGTGCTCAAAGCCGAACAAGCTTTGAGTGACACACGAGTAACTTCGATTGATGAAATTTGTCTCAAAGCCGAATCAAACTTTGAGTGACCATATTAATTACCTTTGAGTGATGAGATTTGTCTCAAAGTTGTTATGATGTTGTATGCATGGTGGGAAGCCAGAAACAAAGCAAACGCAGGAGGAGGAGCGCGACAAACGAGCCAAGTCCTCCATCGGGCAACTATGCTAGCAATCGAGTCCTTGCCGTCGAAGAAGAAGGTGAAGAACTATCCACCGAGGACAGAGAAGTGGGCTCGGCCACCACCGGCCTGGTCTACTCAAGATGAACTCTGACAGTTCTTTCTTTCCTGAATCAAAAAAGGGCGGCTAGGGCTTCGTGATTAGGGACCACGCGGTGGAAGAGCGGACATTGTAGTATCTGATTCTCTAGCGGCTGGCTGTTCATGATGTCGACTATACAGAAGCCCAAGTTTGTATTGCTGCTATGCCGCTGGCATCGAATCAAGGTTTTGACAGAATTATTTTTGGAGACAGGCTCAATGAACATGGTGAAGGCCCTGCATTCGGATGATCCGGGTTTGTGCCCTTCCTCCGTCCTCTATAGAGAAGTGCGGGATTTGATTCAGTTGTATTTTAATTCGGGGCAAGGTTTACATGTTTCTATGAGTTAGCTTGTTCGAGGCGGTTGGGCCCGAATCAACCGTACGTATGGCTTCATCTCCTTCCTAGTTTTGTAGGACTCGGATTCGGTGCAGTAGTGTAAGTCCAGTACCAGTCACTGCGTGTGTGGGTCTTATCGCACGCGAGCCCCACGCGGCAGTGCTGTACTGAATTCACGCGGAGTTCTGTAACTGATTTGGTGGTTTGTAATTCTGCTGAAGTGTAACCGGATAAAAAGACCTAGTGGTGATGACCAAAAAAAAAAACTCGGAACAATGAACAAGACGTATGGTGCGCTAACAGATTATATTTGTAACTAAACTGGAAGGAGAGCTAGCTGAGAAGATCTAAAAAAAGGGTGCCTTGCAGATTTTTGAAGAGCTTTGTATAATCTAATTAGCGAACACTTGCAGAGTGTTTGGTTTGATAAATAAAGTAGTCATCATCTTCTCACTTCCTAATTCATTCTTTGGTTTGTGGATTGGATTGAGTTGATCCATCGCCATTTCATTTCTACTAGGCTAATAATTAGTAGTAATATGATGATTGAGTTTATTCCATCAAATTTGTAGAATTGACTCTTAAGATACATGCACCTCCATGTCCTGATCGAATATGCATCCCATATTTAAGCTAAATAAATAGCTCTGTGGCATCACCTATGAGTATGACAAACTGCGCATGAATACGATCTGTTAGCAACCGAATCCGCCTTTAAATTGCCCGTTTGATTTTTGTTTCAGTCATTGAGCATTTGAGTTGTCATCTCCATGTTAGTTTTCGACTCGAGAAGGAACAAGCTGGACAGAGAAAAGTGGACAGGGGACGAATGTGTTTGGAGTTTTAGCTAGATGAACTCAACCAAATGTTTCTGTACAGGTTGGGCCTGCTGCATCGCGTGCAGTTATTTTGTCACAATTTCCCCCCTCATCTCCCGAACTAAAACGCCGCTCAACCCTGGACATCACGCAATACAGCGTCGAGGGGGATCGAGAGGCGAGAGCCGGCCGGCGCCTCGTCCTCGGTCGATAGCGGTATTCGCATCGGCAGATGAGAAAGAAAACCAAAGAATATAATAAGTAAGCGGAGCCCAAAGAGGAGAGATGGAGGTATTAATTGGAGCGGTGGATCTAGTCCGAGGCCTCCTCCACGATGCTGTCGAGCTGCGGCCGCCACACGCCGACGCGGGCGCCGCTCCGGCGCCGCCGGTGGCCGCCGCCGCTCGACGCGGCCTTCTCGGAGAGCAGCAGGTCCCCCAGGTAGGCGTCCTGCTCCGCCGTGTCTTCGCCGGCGCTCTTCCTGCCGCGCAGGTGGCGGCGGGCCGGCCGCTTGCTGCTGCTGCTCTGCTTCTTGCCCCTCCGGTCGGCCGGCAGCGTCGCGGACGGGACGAGGAAGTAGATGCGGCCGCGCCTGAGGTCGGAGTCGCGCGACACGATGACGAGCTTCCTGGAGCCGCAGCCGGGCGCGCCGGAGGGGGACCACGCCGTGGTGAGCGTGTGGTTGGGGTTCGCGGCGAGCACGGCGGCCGCGGCCACCGGGCAGCTGAACTCCTCGACGTGCCCGCTGAGGTGCACGATGCGGACCACGTCGAGGGCGCCGCACGGGACCATGCAGGCCAGGCAGCACCGCAAGCTGTTGCCCATGACGATGTCGTCGTCGGAGGAGGAGGTGGTGGTGGTCGACCGCTGGACGTGGGGGCACGCGGCAGCTGGGCTTCTGCCTTCTTGATTGGTTTGCTGCCGGTGGTGGCTCGAACTTGGGATGAGATGACGCCTTGTGATGGGAGTGGCGGAGACCAGCTGCTCTTATATATAGCGCGCCAAGTGGGAGTGGACGCGGGGGGGTTGTACCATGCTGCCTGCCATCTTTAAAGCCATCTCGCTGGCTATGGGATTCAATAAAACTGTGCGGTGTGCAGAGTTCAATGCTCCATTCAGATCTTAAGAAGACGACAGTTGCCGCAGCGTTTTATTTAACAAGATGGCAAGCTCATATCCAAGTATACATACTGTAATTCTTAGACTCTGAGTTCAGTTAAAGATAACTACTGATTTCGGTTCAGCTGTTTCTACAAATTCTAGTACACGAAAGTGTAATCATCCATATCAATTATTATTCGCGCTGCAAGCAGGACAAGGAATGCCATCGTGCATCATGTTCTCCGGGCCCCCCCGCTGGATTCGTCTTAAGGCCTACTAGTATTTTAGTGCTCTGTGCATCACTGGATACATGTTTGTTTCGGTTTCCAATAGATTCCTTTGGACCGTCTCTCCGGTAGTTTGGTCACAGATTGGCAAAAAGGCTTTTAGATTATGAATCCAATACTTTGGACTCGCTAGCATGGTCTTAATTGCCCCCCCCCCTCTAATCTCACCAGGAAGCTGCCACGAAGGGAGCCATTCGCAATGATTAGGAACAAACAACCCTCCTCGGATTACTACCTGTTATGGTTGTATATTTTGAGTGTAGTCTGTAGAAAAAAGGATACAGTACGTATATATAGCATTGAACTCAAAAGTAAATTGGCACGATGTTGTATGATAAGCATGGTGGTTTTTGCATCGTTAGAGCATCTCCAACAATGCCTCAAACTAGTGTCTCAAATTGAAATATAGGGCTCTACACAGGAAAAACCACTCCAACAGTGCCTCAATTTAACAAATTTTGTTAAAAAACTATAGGGCACTCTCTCAAGTGCCTCAAATATACTACACCGTAGTGGGCTGCCCTATAATCTAGATTTGAGGCTTTACTGTTGGAGCGGGGTGCTTTATTGGTGCCCTAAATTCTATAAAATTTACTTATTTTTAAATTATAAGGCATTTTTATAAGTCACGTTGTTGGAGATGCTCTTACTGAGGCCAAAGGTAGTATATATGTTTCAGGTGGAGAAGGAATTTTAACGGAAAAGAAGTCACCGTGACATTCCTTCCCCAAGGCTGATCTACGCGGCGCCAAGATTCGAGACACGCCAAAAACGTTCGGTGGCTGGCAGTCTGGCACGCCGCCGACCCGGGCAACGTACCGAGCGTTGTACTTGTACCTACAAAAGTACGCGTGCCGGCGTAGTACGTCGTCGGCGCGGCCGTGCGATCTCGGGCGGGGGAGCAGCCGGATCTCCGGGGAGCTCAAAGGTTCCTGCGGTTTTGGACGCAGCCGCGCTGGCCTGCACGTCTGCGGGCCGGCAAACTCGTGTTGCGTGCCAAACAGCTAGCTCCGGTGGGTAGGGTGGATATGACGAAGACGAACCGTGCATGGCCCGATACATCGGCTTGATTTTGTTCCAAGATAAGGTGACCGTACCCGTACCACCATGGCACCGTACCAGGCGGACTAGGGTACGAGCTTTACCTAATCATTAAGGTAGCTCTGGACTCCAGTCCAAGTAATAATAACTGAAAATTGATGTTCATATATATATATATATATTTGTTGCTGAAAACATGTTTACAGTACCACGGAAAGAAAATGTAAAGGTCCACTCTAAGAATGTCTTTCATCATTAGTCAGCTCTTGTCTAGAACAGCTCCACCAACTCTAGATTCATCGAAATTAGCTACACTTTATTAAAAAAAAGTTAGCCAAACGGTTTGTATATACGAAACCCAAATTCACTAAATTGGTAAAACCTAGTTACCAGGATCACCATTTTTCGTGAAGCTCTTCAAGATGTGCTCCACCAACTTAGGGCTTGTTCAGTTAGCTCTCAATCTATGTGGATTGAGTGAGATTAGGTGGGTTTAAATCCCAAACAAGTCAAAGTTCTTCTAAATTTTTTCCAATCCCATCCAATCTATGTATAATAGGAATAACCGAACAAGGCCTTAAGAGTTTGGTGGAGTTGCTAAAAATTACCTACCATTGTCACTGATTACACACAAAATGTTTTGCCATTTTGTTCTTCATGTCTTTTCTTGCACCTCGTGGAGATCTTGGATGCGTTTGCTCCAGATTGTGTATGCTCCTCATCTGCATGCTCTCAACCGGATGTGCCTGCTCCACCACCTAGCACACAGGCCATGGCCGCCAGCCCCGAGGCGAGATCACATGTCCACTGAAAGGGAAATGGTCTTTTACCATTTTTCTCTAAATCGATTTTGATAATTAATGACCATCACAATCTAATGGGCTAACTAGTTTGCCTAGTTGATTATTTCACATGTGCATAAGTCTATCCATCTCAATTCTATATCGATTGTCCGAAATAACGTACATTATTTCGGACAGGAGAGCTTTCTAAAGAAATCACCTAGGCTCGGACCGACCGGGCCCTTTCGACGGACCGACCGGGCCCTTTCGGTGGACCGACCGGGCCCTTTCGGCGGACCGTCCGTGACACCTCGGCGCACCTCGGACAGGAATTATGCAAATCTCAGAACTCCTACTACGGACTATCCAAAGGAGAGAAGACTACCGTCCGAGACCAAGCGTGGACCGTCCGGACCTCAGGCGCAGACTGTCCGCTCGTTGGAAACCAGAGAAACTCGAAGGTACCGGGTTCGATAAAATTAATTTCTCCTACTGTGGATCTTCCCTATGAGCCGGCCGGACGGCCTGTGAAGTCACAGAGGATCCTTTTTCTCCACGAAGAACCCTAGAACTTGCTCTCGGGAGAGATCCCATCGAGGGGGAAAGTTCCAAGGTGTACTCCGGGATCGGCAAGCCACCCGAGGCGTCTCTGGTCAGTGTAGAGTCAAAGAGAGATGGTTTTGATGTACCACAAATAGATCTAAACTAAGGCTATGCTATGTCTACTCATAAGGCATGAAAGGTAAATGCAGGTAAATAGATTAGTTCGATTGGAATGTGTTCAGGGGTTCTTAATCGGTTGTACCCTTATTTATAGGGGAGGAGGTCTGAACCTGTTCCTAGGCGATAGCCAACAGATTCCACGTGATTACATGGATAACCACACATGAGATAAGGATGATTGCCCGAGTCAATCTAATCGCAGGGGTGCAGACCGTCCGGGTCCCAGAGCCAAACCGTTTGCCACTTTTGGTGTTCAACACGTGACCCCTTGTCTTTTGGTGGAGCTCGACAAACCAAAAACACCAAATGTTGGCGTTTCGAACCTCGCCCCCAACAAGTAAATTTATTGTGTGTGTTTTGGGCTCTGGACAGTCTGTGCGGTGGGCGCAAGATTTATACTGGTTCAGGCAGAACGTCCCAACTTCTAGTCATTGGCGGCTTGCGCCAGCGGCACCATATGTGTCGGGGACCATAATTAGGGGTACCCTCAAGGCTCCTAATTCTCAGCTGGTAACCCCCATCAGCACAAAGCTGCAAAGGCCTGATGGGTGCGATTAAGTCAGGGATCAGTCCATTCGAAGGACACGATCATGCCTCGCCCGAACCTAGCCTCGGACAAGGGCAGCCGACCCCGGAGGATTTCCGTCTCGCCCGAGGCCCCCTTCAGCGGCGAACATATTCCCGGCTCGCCTGAGGCCCTACCTTCGCTAAGAAGCAACCCTGACCAAATCGCCGCACCGACCGACCAAGTCGCAGGAGCATTTAATGCAAAGGTGGCCTGACACCTTTATCCTGACGCACACCCCCCAGCCGGCAGAGCCGAGGTGACCGCCGTCACTTCGCCGCTCCACTGACTGGCCTGACAGAAGGACAGCGCCACCTGCGCCACTCCGACTGCAGTGCCACTTGACAGAGTAAGACTGACAGGCAGTCAGGCCCTGCCGAAGGCACCATAGGAAGCTCCGCTTCGCCCGACCTAGGGCTTGGACTCGGGCTAAGTCTCGGAAGACGGCGAACTCCGCTCCGCCTGACCTAGGGCTCGGACTCGGGCTAAGTCCCGGAAGACGGCGAACTCCGCCCGACCCAGGGCTCGGACTCGAGCTAAGTCCCGGAAGACGGCGAACTCCGCTCCGCCCGACCCAGGGCTCGGACTCGGGCTAAGTCCCGGAAGACGGCGAACTCCGCTCCGCCCGACCCAGGGCTCGGCCCCAGAAGACGATGATCTCCGCCTCGCCTGACCCAGGGCTCGGACTTGGGCTCGGCCCCAGAAGACGACGAACTCCGCTTCGCCCGACCCCAGGGCTCGGACTCCGCCCCGGCACCAGCCGGCAATCTCCGCCTCGCCCGACCCGGGGGCTCGGACTCGACCTCGGCTTCGGAGGAGCTTCCACATCGCCCAACCTAGGGCGCAGACCAGCCACGTCAACAGGAGGCACCATCATCACCCTACCCCGAGCTGACTCGGGCCGCAGAGAACAAGACCGGCGTCCCATCTGGCTCGCTCCGCCAGATAGGCAATGATGGCGCCCAGCATGCTCTATGACGACGGCGGCTCTCAGCCCCCTTACGGAAGCAAGAGGACGCCAGCAAGGACTCAACCGCTCCGACAGCTGTCCCTCCGCCAAGCTCCATCGCTCCTCCGACGGCCACGACATCACACCAGCTGGGTGCCAAGATCTCTCCGGCTGCCACAACGGCATGTACCTAGGGCGCTAGCTCACCTCCGCTAGACACGTAGCACTCTGCTACACCCCCCATTGTACACCTGGATCCTCTCCTTACGCCTATAAAAGGGAGGACCAGGGCCCTCTTAGAGAGGGTTGGCCGCGCGGGGACGAGGACGAGAACAGGCGCTCGCCGGAGGCCGCTCGCTCCCTCTCCCGCGTGGACGCTTGTAACCCCCTACTGCAAGCGCACCCGACCTGGGCGCGGGACGAACACGAAGGCCGCGGGATTCCCACCTCTCTCACGCCGGTCTCCGGCCACCTCGCTCTCCCCCCTTCGCGCTCGCCCTCGCGCTCGACCCATCTGGGCTGGGGCACGCGACGACATTCACTCGTCGGCTCAGGGACCCCCCGGTCTCGGAACGCTGACAGTTGGCGCGCCAGGTAGGGGCCTGCTGCGTGTTGACGAACAGCTTCCCGTCAAGCTCCAGATGGGCAGTCTCCAGCAACCTCTCCAACCCGGGACGGTGCTCCATTTCGGGAGTCTCGAGTTCATGTCCCTCGACGGCAGCTACGACATGATACTCCTTCCACCGCCGTGTGACAACAACAGTGGCGGCCGACAACCCGCCTGCCGGCGGCGGAATCGGCGACGTCTTCCCCGCATGGTGGAAGAGCAACCTTCGAGCTCACCCTGTCCTCTCCCCCGCCGACGGAGGAGGAGGCGGGGCAACCAAGGCCAAGCAGGAGACAACGCCTCGTTGGCTGTCGAGCGAGTCGACGGCCCCGGCACCCCAACGGGGGGCACACCGGGCGTCGACCTCGCGTTTGAGACGAAGGCGAGCGCCGTCTCCCCGCGACACGCCAATCCCGAGCAAGCGGACGACGCCAGCACGCTCGCGAAAAGCTTGCTGGACGTCACCCTCGTACCTGAGACGACGGCGCAGTCAGTCCCCGACGCGACCTTATCGCCGCCCGTCGACCAAAAGGTACCAATCGATTCCCATCCCGCGTCTTTCGGATTCAGCCTCAACCCGTCTAGCGACTTCGCTTTGGCGGGCGCTCTCGTAGAGGCAAATCCAGACCCTCTGGGGTTTCGTGTGCGGTCACCTTGGGATTGGCTGACGAACGTCTCGACCTACGGGCCCTCTGGGTCCGAGGAAGACGACAAACCCAGCATCTGTTGGGATTTCTCTGGACTTGGCAACCCCGGTGCCATGTGGGACTTCATGACCGCATGCGACTACTGCCTTTCCGACTGTTCCGACGGTAGCCGTAGCCTCGGTGACGAGGACCGCGGCCCAAGTCGCGAATGCTTCCACGTCGATCTAGGGGGTCCCCCCGAAGGCAACCATCTCGGCATGCCGGAGGATGGTGACCTCCCTAGGCCGGTGCCTCGCGTTGACATCCCACGGGAGCTAGCTGTGGTCCCCGTTCAGGCGGGGGGGTCATGACCCACAGCTCGAGCAAATCCGCGGGGTGCAGGCCAGGCTCGACGAGGGAGCAGGAGCGCTTGAGCCGATCTGTCAGGACGTCGGGCAGGCGTGGGCGGGCCAACCTCCGGCCGGAGAAATACATCATCTACCCCAGGGCTTCCAGCACCGCATCACCGATGACGTCAGGCTCAGGCCACCACCCGCTTCCAGTGGGGTCGGCCAGAACCTGGCGGCAGCAGCAATGCTTCTTCACGCGATGCCGGAGTCATCAACCACCGAGGGGCGGCGAATCCAGGGAGAGCTCAAGAATCTCTTGGAAGGCGCCGCGGTCCGACAGGCCGAGAGCTCTGCCTCCCGAAGGCAGGGGTACCCCTCGGAACCTCATGCCGCGACTTCCCGATTCATGCGGGAAGCCTCGGTCTACACCGGGCGCACGCGCAACACCGCGCCTGCGGCCTCGGGTCGCCTCGGCAACGAGCACCATCACCGCGACCGTCGGGCCCACCTCGATGAGAGGGTGCGCCGAGGCTACCACCCCAGGCGTGGGGGACGCTACGACAGCGGGGAGGATCGGAGTCCCTCGCCCGAACCACCCGGTCCGCAAGCCTTCAGCCGGGCCATCCGACGGGCGCCGTTCCCGACCCGGTTCCGACCCCCGACTACTATCACAAAGTACTCGGGGGAGACGAGACCGGAACTGTGGCTCGCCGACTACCGTCTGGCCTGCCAACTGGGTGGAACGGACCATGACAACCTCATCATCCGCAACCTCCCCCTGTTTCTCTCCGACTCCACTCGTGCCTGGTTGGAGCACCTGCCTCCGGGGCAGATCTCCAACTGGGACGACCTAGTCCAAGCTTTCGCCGGCAATTTCCAGGGCACGTATGTGCGCCCCGGGAATTCCTGGGACCTCCGAAGCTGCCGACAGCAGCCGGGAGAGTCTCTCCGAGACTACATCCGACGATTCTCGAAGCAGCGCACCGAGCTGCCCAACATCACCGACTCGGATGTCATCGGCGCGTTCCTCGCTGGCACCACCTGCCGTGACCTGGTGAGCAAGCTGGGCCGCAAGACCCCCACCAGGGCGAGCGAGCTGATGGACATCGCCACCAAGTTCGCCTCGGGCCAGGACGCGGTCGAGGCTATCTTCCGAAAGGACAAGGAACCCCAGGGCCGCCCATCGGAAGGTACTCCCGAGGCGTCAACTCAGCGCGGCGCCAAGAAGAAGGGCAAGAAGAAGTCGCAAGCGAAACGCGACGCCGCCGACGCGGACCTTGTCGCTGCCGCCGAGTACAAGAACCCTCGGAAGCCCCCCGGAGGTGCCAACCTCTTCGACAAGATGCTCAAGGAGCCGTGCCCCTATCACCAGGGACCCGTCAAGCACACCCTTGAGGAATGCGTCATGCTTCGGCGCCACTTCCACAGGGCCGGGCCACCCGCGGAGGGTGGCAAGGCCCGCGACGACGACAAGAAGGAAGATCACCAGGCAGGAGAGTTCCCCGAGGTCCGCGACTGCTTCATGATCTATGGTGGGCAAGCGGCGAACACCTCGGCTCGGCACCGCAAGCAAGAGCGCCGGGAGGTCTGCTCGGTGAAGGTGGCGGCGCCAGTCTATCTAGACTGGTCCGACAAGCCCATCACCTTCGACCGAGACGATCACCCCGACCATGTGCCGAGCCCGGGGAAATACCCGCTCGTCGTCGACCCCATCATCGGCGACGTCAGACTCACCAAGGTCCTCATGGACGGAGGCAGCAGCCTCAACATCATCTACGCCGAGACCCTCGGGCTCCTGCGTGTCGATCTGTCCTCTGTCCGGGCAGGCGCTGCGCCCTTCCATGGGATCATCCCCGGGAAGCGCGTCCAACCCCTCGGACAGCTCGACCTTCCCGTCTGCTTCGGAACACCCTCCAACTTCCGAAGGGAGACCCTGACGTTCGAGGTGGTCGGGTTCCGAGGAACCTACCACGCGGTGCTGGGGAGGCCATGCTACGCGAAGTTCATGGCCGTCCCCAACTACACCTACCTGAAGCTCAAGACGCCGGGCCCCAACGGGGTCATCACCGTCGGCCCTACGTACAAACACGCGTTCGAATGCGACGTGGAGTGCGTGGAGTACGCCGAGGCCCTCGCCAAGCCCGAGGCCCTCATCGCCGACCTGGAGAGCCTCTCTAAGGAGGTGCCAGACGTGAAGCGTCACGCCGACAACTTTGAGCCAGCGGAGACGGTTAAGTCCGTCCCCCTCGACCCCAGCGGCGACACCTCCAAGCAGATCCGGATCGGCTCCGGGTTCAACCACAAATAGGAAGTAGTGCTCGTCGACTTTCTCCGCGCGAACGCCGATGTCTTCACGTGGAGTCCCTCGGACATGCCCGGCATACCGAGGGATGTCACCGAGCACTCGCTGGACATCCGAGCCGGGGCCCGACCCGTCAAGCAGCCCCTGCGCCGATTCGACGAGGAGAAGCGCAGAGCCATAGGCGAGGAGATCCACAAGCTAATGGCGGCAGGGTTCATCAAAGAGGTATTCCATCCCGAATGGCTTGCCAACCCTGTGCTTGTGAGAAAGAAAGGGGGGAAATGGCGGATGTGTGTAGACTACACTGGTCTCAACAAAGCATGTCCGAAGGTTCCCTACCCTCTGCCTCGCATCGACCAAATCGTGGATTCCACTGCTGGGTGCGAAACCCTGTCTTTCCTCGATGCCTACTCAGGGTATCATCAAATCAGCATGAAAGAGTCCGACCAGCTCGTGACTTCTTTCATCACACCCTTCGGCATGTACTGCTATGTCACCATGCCGTTCGGCTTGAGGAATGCGGGCGCGACGTACCAGCGGTGCATGAACCATGTGTTCGCTGAACACATTGGCCGCACGGTCGAGGCCTACGTCGATGACATCGTAGTCAAGACAAGGAAGGCCTCCGACCTCCTTTCCGACCTTGAAACGACATTCCGATGTCTCAAGGCGAAAGGCATCAAGCTTAATCCCAAAAAGTGTGTCTTCGGGGTGCCCCGAGGCATGCTCTTGGGGTTCATCGTCTCCGAGCGGGGCATCGAAGCCAACTCGGAGAAGATCGCAGCCATTACCAGCATGGGGCCCATCAAGGACTTGAAAGGCGTACAGAGGGTCATGGGATGCCTCGCGGCTCTGAGCCGCTTCATCTCACGCCTCGGCGAAAGAGGTCTACCTCTGTACCGCCTCTTAAGGAAGGCCGAGTGCTTCACTTGGACCCCTGAGGCCGAGGAAGCCCTCGGGAACCTAAAGGCGCTCCTCACAAAGGCGCCTATCTTGGTGCCCCCAGCTGCCGGAGAAGCCCTCCTAGTCTACGTCGCCGCGACCACTCCGGTGGTTAGCGCCGCGATTGTGGTCGAGAGGCAAGAAGAGGGGCATACGTTGCCCGTTCAAAGGCCAGTCTACTCCATCAGCGAGGTACTGCCCGAAACCAAGATCCGCTACCCACAAGTTCAGAAGCTGCTGTACGCGGTGATCCTAACGCGACGGAAGCTGCGACACTACTTCGAGTCTCATCCGGTAACTGTGCTGTCATCCTTCCCCCTGGGAGAGATCATCCAGTGCCGAGAGGCCTCGGGTAGGATTGCAAAGTGGGCGGTGGAGATCATGGGCGAGACAATCTCGTTCGCTCCCCGGAAGGCCATTAAGTCCCAGGTCTTAGCGGACTTCGTGGCTGAATGGGTCGACACCCTGCTACCGACGGCTCCGATCCAACCGGAGCTCTGGACCATGTTCTTCGACGGGTCGCTGATGAAGACAGGAGCCGGCGCAGGCCTACTCTTCATCTCACCCCTCGGAAAGCATCTACGCTACGTGCTACGCCTCCACTTCCCGGCGTCCAACAATGTGGCCGAATATGAGGCTCTGGTCAACGGGTTGCGGATCGCCATCGAGCTAGGGGTCCGACGCCTTGACGCTCGTGGTGACTCGCAGCTCGTCATCAACCAAGTCATGAAGAACTCCCATTGCCGCGACCCGAAGATGGAGGCCTACTGTGATGAGGTTCGACGCCTGGAAGACAAGTTCTACGGGCTCGAGCTCAACCACATCGCTCGGCGCTACAACGAGACTGCGGACGAGCTGGCTAAAATAGCCTCGGGGCGAACGACGGTTCCCCCAGACGTCTTCTCCCGAGACCTGCATCAACCCTCCGTCAATATCGACGACACGTCCGAGCCCGAGGTACCCTCGGCCCAGTCCGAGGCACCCACGGCTCAGTCCGAGGCGCCCTCAGCTCAGCCCGAGGCACCCTCGGCTCATCCCGAGGCACCCTCAGCTCGGCCCGAGGCGCCCTCGGTTCAGTCCGAGGTACCCTCGGCCCCCGAGGGTGAGGCACTGCGCGTCGAGGAGGAGCGAAGCAGGGTCGCGCCTAATCGAAACTGGCAGACCCCGTACCTGCAATATCTCCACCGAGGAGAGCTACCCCTCGACCGAGCCGAGGCTCGGCGGGTGGCGCGGCGCGCCAAATCGTTCGTCTTGCTGGGTGATGAGAAGGAGCTCTACCACCACAGCCCCTCCGGCATCCTCCAGCGATGCATCTCCATCGCCGAAGGTCAGGAACTCCTGCGAGAGATACACTCGGGGGCTTGCGGCCATCACGCAGCGCCTCGAGCCCTTGTCGGGAACGCTTTCCGGCAAGGCTTCTACTGGCTGACGGCGGTGGCCAACGCTACCAGAATCGTCCGCACCTACGAAGGGTGTCAATTCTACGCGAGGCAGACCCACCTGCCCGCTCAGGCTCTGCAGACGATACCCATCACCAGGCCTTTTGCGGTGTGGGGTCTGGACCTCGTCGGCCCCTTGCAGAAGGCACCCGGGGGCTACACGCACCTGCTGGTCGCCATCGACAAATTCTCCAAGTGGATTGAGGTCCGACCCCTGAACAGCATCAGGTCCGAGCAGGCGGTGGCGTTCTTCACCAACATCATCCATTGTTTCGGGGTCCCGAACTCCATCATCACCGACAACGGCACCCAGTTCACTGGCAGAAAGTTCCTGGACTTCTGCGAGGATCACCACATCCGGGTGGACTAGGCCGCCGTGGCTCATCCCATGACGAATGGGCAGGTGGAGCGTGCCAACGGAATGATTCTACAAGGGCTCAAGCCTCGGATCTACAACGACCTCAACAAGTTCGGCAAGCGATGGATGAAGGAACTCCCCTCGGTGGTTTGGAGTCTGAGGACAACGCCGAGCCGGGCCATGGGCTTCACGCCGTTCTTTCTAGTCTATGGGGCCGAAGCCATCTTGCCCACAGACTTAGAATACGGTTCCCCGAGGACGAGGGCCTACACCGACCAAAGCAACCAAGTCAGCCGAGAAAACTCGCTAAACCAGCTGGAGGAGGCTCGGGACCAGGCCTTGCTACACTCGGCGCGGTACCAGCAGTCCCTGCGACGCTACCACGCCCGAGGGGTCCGGTCCCGAGACCTCCAGGTGGGCGACCTGGTGCTTCGGCTGCGACAAGACGCCCGAGGGCGGCACAAGCTCACGCCTCCCTGGGAGGGGCCATTCGTCATCGCCAAGGTTCTGAAGCCCGGAACATACAAGCTGGCCAACAGTCAAGGCGAGGTCTACGGCAACGCCTGGAACATCCAACAGCTACGTCGCTTCTACCCTTAAGATGTTTTCAAGTTGATCATATACCTCGCACCCACGCAAAGTTTAGTCATCAAGGAAGGGTCGGCCTCGCCTCGGCAAAGCCCGACCCTCCCTCGGGGGCTAAAAGGGGGGGAACCCCCTCTGCGTCGAAATTTTCCTCGAAAAAAGATCTTTTCTGCCAGAATGTCTTTCGCGCTTTTTGGCTACTTCGAAAGTGGATCCTGAAAACGACGGAATACACGTAAGCAGCCAAGGCTGACCGAGCCGAGGGACTCCTACGCCTCCGGGATACAGATACCTCACTCATCACCTTCTGCGATAAGTAACTCACGTTCGGATAAGTGATTCTGCGGACCGAACAAGTCTTCATGTTCGAAAGCTCTTCTGCCGAAGCGATCCTTCGAGCCTTCTCGACTGTGTCGGTGACAGAGCCCCATGGACGGGTAAGAGTGCGCGTAAGCGGCAAGGCCGACCGAGCCGAGGGACTCCTACGCCTCCGGGATACGGATACCTCACTCATCACCTTCCGCGAGAAGCAACTCTTGCTCGCACAAACATTTCTGTTACCGACAAAAAAGTCCAGATACTCGAAACGAAAGGAAAAAAGACGCAGCTTTACAACATGGCGAGGGTGTGTTTAGGCCTCGGCGGCCACGGGAACACATGCTACAAGACAATCCGATCCTGCAGGCTCGGATCTTGACGGCTGAAGGGAGCAGCAGCACCCTCGGCATCGACGACACCTTCGGCGAGGGCCGACCTAGCCTCGGACTGCGACGCGGTCCGAGGATCTCCACTCTGGAGGACGACGTGATCACCACGCCCGGGCCATCGCCGCCAGGGTCTTCTCCGGGAATCCGGCCCGAGCAGGCGGCTCGGCCGGTCACCCCAGGGCCTCGGCCAGTTACCTTCCAAGGACGTCAATCCGGCCCGAGCAGGCGGCTCGGCCAGTCACCCCGGGGCCTCGGCCAGCTGCCCTCCAAGGACGTCAGCACGACCCGAGGCCTCGGCTGGTCAATTCCGGCGTCGGTCCCGCTAACGGACGACCCGGCCAGGCTCCGGCCAACCAGGTTCTTCTTTTCGAGCCAACTCTGCCTCTGTTCATGTTGACGCCGCTACCCCTGGCCTCGGCTCATCGAAGAGCGGCCGAGGGGTTCCTTTAACTAAGCCAGAGAAGCCTCGGACAACAAGGCCGACCGAGCCGAGGGACTCCTACGCCTCCGGGATACGGATCCCTTACTCGTCACCTATACACGAGGCGACTCACGCTTGGTGAAGCGGTTCAGACAACCAACGGGCGAGTCTTAGTGCTCGAAAAGGAGGAAAAAACACGGCTCCATGCCGAAATCACATACATGTTCAGGCCCCGACAGCCACAATGAACAAAAACCCTGGCATTCGAAGTGCCATTACAAACGGAACTCCAGTTCTGCCTCCGCAGGTACGAACAACCCCACTCGATGGGGGAGGGGCCTGCGGAGCAACAGAAGACCGACGGACGGCTCGCCTTCGCCCGCCCCAGCCGCGGCGGCGACGACGACTTCTGTCCCGGGGGGTCGAACAGCAGCAGCGATGACCTCAGGGCGGATGCTGCTGCCAGGAGGCCCCCGCCCTTGCCCAAACTCGAGAGGCAAGGACGGGCAGAAGGCCGTAGAGTTGGAGGTCGGTCCGCGAGTGGCGCCAGCAAACTCGTCGGCGGCGGAACCTCTTCCAGCTGCCGTGGCGGGAGGCGACACCGGGAGCGGCTTCGAAGCCGCTCGGCTCAGCGAGCCGGGCGCGGTGCAGTTGTCAGCGCCACGGACGACTCCTGCCCTTCCCCCCGATCACTGAGGGAAGGAGCGGGCCACCGCCCACGCAGGGGCTGACCCCAACTCGGCACACTCCCCTCCCCAGCACTAGTGATGAAAATCCTTGAGGCTGAGGGAGGGGCAGAGGCCGCAGCCCGGCTCGCTTTCCCCCACCATCAAACTGGAGGTCACCATCTTGGGTGACCGCCGGTGGAGGGGTGCAGCCGGGCTGCATGATGAAAATCCTTGAAGCCGAACGATGGCTGAAAGGTACCAACTCCCGCGGAGTTGCGTTCCTCCAACGACGAGGCGGAAAGATGGCGGATCTCCCCCATCCGGGGGCTTGGAAGGTGGAAAGACACGATGCATAAGGGAGCGCGAAGACATGGTCTCCTTCCAAGGGGGTCACCCTCCTTTTAAAGGCGGATCTCCCTACTTGCGTCCCCAGCCGTCACGGGCTGAGTCTTCTCCAACACACTCCAAGGTCCTCCCCCGCGGCGCGGGGGCTGGGTCCCACACGTCATGCAAGCCGGCTCAGAGCAGAAGAAGCCAGACCGCTGCGCGCGGTGCGTACAACCGCCCAGTGGTTACAAGCGACCCTCCACTTTTGCCCAGACCAGCGGGCGAAAGGGTGGGCAGCCATGCAGACGGCATGCAACCGCGCCAAGTGGGCGCGCTTCTCTGACTCCCAACACGCCCGGCATGGAGGCCCAGGCCCACGCGTCATGCAACCGGCACGCCGAATGCTTCGTGCATGCAACTGCACCGCCACTTGCGCCACTACCGCACCTCCTCGACTGCGGAACCAATACCGCGACTCGAGGCGACCCGACGCGCGACCCAGCAGCACCAGCCTGGCGCGATGGTCAACACGGCCAAAAGTGGGCCGGCAGTAATGGCGGTGGCAGGCGGGCAGGAGCAGCGGCCACATCGTCAGCCAAGCTTACGTCCCATCCGAGGGCAGTGAGAGAACCCTCTCCCACTGCGTGAAGACGACGCGCCCGTGATCCGTTCCTCGAACGGCTCGCGCACGCGCAACGGTCGCCCCTCCAACCACTCGCCCCGTCGCATTAACTCCGCGGCGGGACACGCGGCGCCTCTGGTAGGAGAAGCGGGCGACACTTCGCCTTCGCCAAAATGACCGCGTCCAAAAAGGTACGCCGCGTCGTTCGATTTCGTATCCTTTTCCGTTTTTCCTCTTTCTCTCTCTTGCAACAGGGACCGGGAAAGGGGGATACCCCGAAAAGGATCCTTCCCCAAGAAGGAACTAGGCTCCGAGCCCCCCTACTGATCAGAGGTTCGAAGGCTGGCCCCCCGGAAGGGTTCAACAGCCACCTCAGATCGCGTGGGCCCTGCACCCACTACTGGTCAGAGGTTCGAAGGCCGGCCCCTCGAAAGGGTTCCACGGCCACCTCAGGCTACTCGGGCTCCGTGCCCATTACTGATCAGGGGTTCGAAGGCTGGCCCCCGAAGGGTTCACAGCCGCCTCAGACGCCGAGCGAGGGATGACCATGGGTACGTTCGATACATAACCAAGGCTCGGGCTGCGCTCCCGAGGTACCCTAGGACATTTCCGAGACCAGCGGGAACGATCCTGTAACAGAATCCCATCAGAGGGAGGCATCGAGCCCTCGAACCCCGTCGCCAGGGGACCGGGTCTGGCAGATCACCCGCAGGTACTTTTGGGCGTGCCTCTGGGCCCCTAGCCGACCCCTAACGAACGGGGCACGGACGTCCACTCGGATTGCCCGCTTGCAGCTCATCGGAGACACCATGTTCGGCGCCCATCGAGGGCAACATGGCGCTTTCCCCCCTTTTCCTTGCGGAAAGGCGACGCAGGGGCGTATGTAAAAAGCCGATTCTACCCCTGACCTCCCTCTCGCTCTGTGCAGAGGCTCGGGGGCTGCTCTCGCAAACCCGGCTCCGGCCGAACCGTTGACAGCGTCAACATACCAGCCCGAGAACTTGGGACCCGACCGTACACCCGGGCTACGGCCAGCTCGCATGAGGGAACGACCAGACCAGCCGAAGCACTACGTGAGGCAGTAAGACCTCGAAGGAGTGAAACCACTCCTCCGAGGCCTCGGGGGCTACACCCGGCGGGTGCGCTCGCGCGCACCCACCGGAACAAAAGCACAACCGAGAAAGGCTGGTCCCCTTGCAAAAAAGTGCGACGAAAGCCTCCAAGCGAGTGCAAACACTCCCTTCGAGGCTCGGGGGCTACTGTCGGGGACCATAATTAGGGGTACCCTCAAGGCTCCTAATTCTCAGCTGGTAACCCCCATCAGCACAAAGCTGCAAAGGCCTGATGGGTGCGATTAAGTCAGGGATCAGTCCATTCGAAGGACACGATCACGCCTCGCCCGAGCCTAGCCTCGGACAAGGGCAGCCGACCCCGGAGGATTTCCGTCTCACCCGAGGCCCCCTTCAGCGGCGAACATATTCCCGGCTCGCCTGAGGCCCTGCCTTCGCTAAGAAGCAACCCTGACCAAATCGCCGCACCGACCGACCAAGTCGCAGGAGCATTTAATGCAAAGGTGGTCTGACACCTTTATCCTGACGCACGCCCCCCAGCCGGCAGAGCCAAGGTGACCGCCGTCACTTCGCCGCTCCACTGACCGGCCTGACAGAAGGACAGCGCCGCCTGCGCCACTCCGATTGCAGTGCCACTTGACAGAGTAAGACTGACAGGCAGTCAGGCCCTGCCGAAGGCACCATAGGAAGCTCCGCTTCGCCCGACCCAGGGCTCGGACTCGGGCTAAGTCCCGGAAGACGGCGAACTCCGCTCCGCCCGACCCAGGGCTCGGACTCGGGCTAAGTCCCGGAAGACGGCGAACTCCGCCCGACCCAGGGCTCGGACTCGGGCTAAGTCCCGGAAGACGGCAAACTCCGCTCCGCCCGACCCAGGGCTCGGACTCGGGCTAAGTCCCGGAAGACGGCGAACTCCGCTCCGCCTGACCCAGGGCTCGGACTCGGGCTAAGTCCCAGAAGACGGCGAACTCCGCCCGACCCAGGGCTCGGACTCGGGCTAAGTCCCGGAAGACGGCGAACTCCGCTCCGCCTGACCCAGGGCTCGGACTTGGGCTCGGCCCCAGAAGACGACGATCTCCGCCTCGCCCGACCTAGGGCTCGGACTTGGGCTCGGCCCCAGAAGACGACGAACTCCGCTTCACCCGACCCTAGGGCTCGGACTCCGCCCCGGCACCAGCCGGCAATCTCCGCCTCGCCCGACCCGGGGGCTCGGACTCGACCTCGGCTTCGGAGGAGCTTCCACATCGCCCAACCTAGGGCGCAGACCAGCCACGTCAACAGGAGGCACCATCATCACCCTACCCCGAGCTGACTCGGGCCGCAGAGAACAAGACCGGCGTCCCATCTGGCTCGCTCCGCCAGATAGGCAATGATGGCGCCCCGCATGCTCTGTGACGACGGCGGCTCTCAGCCCCCTTACGGAAGCAAGAGGACGTCAACAAGGACTCAACCGCTCCGACAGCTGTCCCTCCGCCAAGCTCCATCGCTCCTCCGACGGCCACGACATCACACCAGCTGGGTGCCAAGATCTCTCCGGCTGCCACAACGGCATGTACCTAGGGCGCTAGCTCACCTCCACTAGACACGTAGCACTCTGCTACACCCCCCATTGTACACCTGGATCCTCTCCTTACGCCTATAAAAGGGAGGACCAGGGCCCTCTTAGAGAGGGTTGGCCGCGCGGGGACGAGGACGAGAACAGGCGCTCGCCGGAGGCCGCTCGCTCCCTCTCCCGCGTGGACGCTTGTAACCCCCTACTGCAAGCGCACCCGACCTGGGCGCGGGACGAACACGAAGGCCACGGGATTCCCACCTCTCTCACGCCGGTCTCCGGCCGCCTCGCTCTCCCCCCTTTGCGCTCGCCCTCGCGCTCGACCCATCTGGGCTGGGGCACGCGGCGACATTCACTCGTCGGCTCAGGGACCCCCCCGGTCTCGGAACGCCGACAATATGATAATGATGATATCGCACGCGAGGAAAGTGGTTTCCAAGAGGAGGAGAATGATGCCTACCGTCGGCGAGGGCGGTGGGGCAACCACGTCGTCACGTTCCTCCTTACCAATGTTTCCGCAGGGCGGCACTAGGGTTGATGTCTCAGGTTCGTTTCTCTTGACGTCTCCAAACAGCTCTAGCCTGAATCCGGCAAGGGCGACTGAAGCTCGCCCTTTTTTTACAGTGAGCATAGAAGCTACCTTTGTCGGCACGATAAAGGTTATAGCCCGGGGAAGACAGTGTCCGTCCTTGCTCATGGGGAGCCTAGACCACGTCGTTGGGCCTTGGTGGTCTGCCGGTCGTCTAGCTCGCTCCAGACTGCTCTGCTGATGGTGACAACCCCCAGGCCCTGTGCAGGGAGCTGAACAAGGAGAGTGATGCGATTGAGAAGGCGTTGTCATTGTAACATCTCACTATGAAGGGGGGATCGAGCTCAAGGACCTAAGCGAAGGCTACTTTGACACCTGAAGTGATTCAGATTTTACGGGCATGGTGAAGGTCGCGGAGCCTTTCGTCCGGAAGCTAGGTGTCGCCCTGCTTGGTAGCACCCCACCTAGGGAGACAAGGTGGACCCGGACCTTTGTGACGGCTGTGGGAAAATAAGGGGGCCTTCCTTTCTCCTAGCACCTCATCCAACTTCTCGTGAACACCTATGCTCACCGGCACCTCGAGGGTGCTTTTCTTTTTAAACAAACCTGGGGCTAAAAGTCGGTTTGCCATTTGAACAACGTTTGTTGATGACGGGATGTGCGGTGTGACCATCATCACTTGACTATGATGAGCTTTTCTTGCCGCTATCTCGCGCTCGGCTCTTAGAAATAATTTCGCAAATATGCTATATTCATTGTTGCCTGAAGGGTCTAGAAGCGGGGCATGGATCTACTCTCGCCTGATGCCTACTACGGGCCCTCACTGGAAGTGTTATATCCGACGAGCCCTCCTTCTCCTACCATGTGTGGCGCCCCACACTATGCCGGTATCACCGGTGGTGCCACAACAGCCGAGCGGATCTTCGTTCTCTCTACCACTGGGGGTTCTTCCACACTAATCTTAGGAGGACTCATATTTGAGTCTGAGTCTGTGCAAAGCGCGTCGAATATGAGGTCCCTATCACCATCGGCCATCCCCACAAACTCCAAGTCGTCATAGGTGGGGAGATGGTCGTGGGCCACTAGGGCGACGATCACTGCCAGTGCGTGGCGCAATCGAGGTGGGAAGGCGCTAGAGCCGCTACTAGACCCGTCATAGTAGGATGACGCTTCCGTGTCGCACGATGCAGACAGCTCTATGTAGGACACGAAGTAAACCGACAGATCATCATACGAGGGGTTCTGCCCCATATGAATCGCGATCTGTCGCCTTATTTTGTCGGTCTCAGAAGGTGGGGCCAACCTGTGCCCCTCATGACGCTCGTACGGGGAGAGGCGGAGGGCACCGAGGGTCTTCAAGATGGTGACGTGGCTCTCAGACGAAGAAGGTTGGGTGGGTGCCACCTTGACCAGATCCTGCTCCTAGTTGATGATGAAATCAAGGCTCCTGAAGCATACGACCGTTCTGGGGGCGTAGTTGACGTGGGGGCCGTTGCTGGCCCTCGTGGTCATGCTGAGATTTTTCAACGGAGGAGGTCGGGCTTTTGGGGCTCTAACCACCTCGCCTCCACCATCGAAGAGGGAGTCGAGGCTCCCAAAATGGATCGCCATTTCGGGGGGGTTGATTGGCGTCGTGGCTTGCTATCCGGAGCTTGAAGAACTTTGTAGGGAACACATTAGCCTTCTACCTGGTGCGCTAACTGTCGGTATTTCAAACCTCACTCTAACAAGTAAATTATTTTGCACATTTTAGGCTCCGGACGGTGTGTGCCGTGGGCGCAAGATTTATACTGGTTTAGGTTGAACGTCCCTACTTCCAGTAATCGGCGGCTTGCGCTACCTGTACCATTGAGGATCAAAGCTTATAGTAGGGGTTACAAATCGGTGAGATAGGAAGGAGAGGCTCCCAAATCTTTTATTCATGGTGGAGATGGTTACAGAGTGGTGTCCTAGCTAAGTCTTGGCTTGGCAGCGGGGCTCTGGCTTTTGGGTCCTCTTCCAGTTCATCGGTCCTTCTGGGTGTCTCCTCATCTGGGTCCGTGGGTGCATCCATCATCCTCCGATCCCATCTATCCACACATGTCTAGGGGTCGTCCTCCTCCTCTTATACGCCAAGGAGGGGGTTGGCCAGCGGTGGCATCCTTAGGAAGGAGCCACCGGGTGTCAGTAAAACTAGGTGTTCTACCATGGGGTAAAGCCACACATGCTCGTGATTGCCTGGTTGTCTTGTTTTTTTATGGCGGACGTCGTGGGCAACTTAGGGCCCGAGCACCATCAATCATGTTATGTCGACCCCTTGCCTTTGTAGCTTGGGGCTCGGCGTGGTTTGTCGTGTTGCGCCCTACCAGCAACCTGCGCACTCAGCCTAGTCTCGATAGGTCAAGAGTGTGCCGCTGGCTGGGGGATGCGCGAGCCATAAATGTGCCGCTTTACGGGACTCGTAAGTCATGAGTACTCTATAGCCTGAAGGGTTCATAGGTCATGAGTGAGAGGCAGACCAGTGCCTCCACTTTGGCTCATCGCCAAGTGCAATAATGCTGAAAGTCGTCTAGAGGGGGGGTGAATAGACAAATCTGAAATTTATAAACTTTAAGCACAACTACTGAAAGTCTTATTGATCCTCAATCCAAACTCATTTTGAGCCCATCTCAAGAATCCCTTTAAGGTCTCTTGGGTTTGAGATTTTTCCTGCAAAAAGAATACCCAAGTGAAGCGAGAATAATCATCCACAATAACTAGACAGTACTTACTCCCGCCGATGCTTATGTAAGCTATCGAGACGAATAGGTCCATGTGGAGTAGCTCAAGTGGCTTGTCGGTCGTTATGATGTTCTTGTGTGGATGATGAACACCAACTTGCTTCCCTGCTTGACATGCGTTACAAACCCTGTCTTTCTCAAAATGAACATTTATTAGTCCCAAAATGTGCTCTCCCTTTAGAAGCTTGTGAAGATTCTTCATCCCAACATGGGCTAGTCGGCGATGCCAGAGCCAACCCATATTAGTCTTAGCAATTAAGCAAGTGTCGAGTTCAGCTCTATTAAAATCAACTAAGTATAGCTGACCCTCTAACACTCCCTTAAATGCTACTGAATAATCACTTCTTCTAAAGACAGTAACACCTATATCCGTAAAAAGACAATTGTAACCCATTTTGCATAATTGAGAAACTGAAAGCAAGTTATAATCTAAAGAATCTACAAGAAAAACATTGGAAATAGAATGGTCAGGTGATATAGCAATTTTACCAAGTCCTTTGACCAAACCTTGATTTCCATCCCCGAATGTGATAGCTCTTTGGGGATCTTGGTTTTTCTCATAGGAGGAGAACATCTTTTTCTCCCCAGTCATGTGGTTTGTGCACCCGCTATCAATGATCCAACTTGAGCCCCCGGATGCATAAACCTACAAAAAAGTTTAGGCCTTGTTCTTAGATACCCAAACGGTCTTGGGTCCTTTCACATTAGAAACAAGCACCTTGGGTACCCAAACACAAGTCTTTGATCCCTTGTGTTTGCCCCCAACATATTTGGCAACTACTTTGCCTGATTTGTTAGTTAAAACATATGATGCATCAAAAGTCTTAAATGAAATGTTATGATCATTTGATGCAATAAAAGATTTCTTTTTAGGCATTTTAACATGGATAGAACGCCTAGAGCTAGATGCCTCACTCTTATACATAAAAGCATGATGAGAGCCAGAGTGAGACTTCCTAGAATGAATTCTCCTAATCTTATCCTCAGGATAACCAGCAGGATATAAAATATAGCCCTCGTTATCCTGAGGCATGGGAGCTTTGCCCTTAACAAAATTAGACAATCTTTTAGGGGCATTAAGCTTGACATTGTCTCCCTGTTGGAAGCCAATGTCATCCTTAATGCCAGGGCGTCTCCCACTATAGAGCATACTACGAGCAAATTTAAATTTTTCATTCTCTAATTCATGCTCGGAAATTTTAGCATCTAATTTTGCTATATGATCATTTTGTTGTTTAATCATAGCATTGTGATCATGGATAGTATCAACATTAACATCTGTACATCTAGTACAAATGGAAATATTATCAATAGTAGATGTAGAGGGTTTGCAAACATTTAATTCATCAATCTTAGCATGTAACATGGCATTTTCATTTCTAAGATTGGAAATAGAAACATTGCAAACATCTAATTCTTTAGCCTTAGCAATTAATTTTTCATTCTCAATCTTAAGGCTAGCAAGTGATTCATTCATTTTGTTAATCTTAGCAATCAATTTGGCATTCTCATTTCTAAGACTAACAATTGAATCATCACAAACAACAAACTTTTCAACCTTAGCAATTAATTTGGCATTTCTATTTCTAAGGTTGGATATAATATCATGGCAAGTGCTAAGCTCACTAGTCAATATTTCATTTTTCTCTATCTCCTGAGCGTAAGAATTTTTAACCTTAACATGCTTCTTATTTTCTTTAATTAGGAAGTCCTCTTGGCTATCCAAGAGTTCATCCTTCTCATGAATAGCACTAATCAATTCATTCAATTTTTCTTTTTGTTGCATGTTTAGGTTGGCAAAAAGAGTGAGCAAGTTATCCTCATCATCACTAGAATTATCCTCATCACTAGAAGTTGCATACTTAGTGGAGGATCTAGATTTTACCTTCTTCTTCTTGTCATCCTTTGCCATGAGACACTTGTGGCCGACGTTGGGGAAGAGAAGACCCTTGTTGACGGCGATCTTGGCGGTGTCCTCGTCGGAGGAGGAGCCGGTGGAGCTCTCGTCGGAGTCCCACTCCCAGCAAACATGGGCATCACCACCCTTCTTCTTGTAGTATCTCTTCTTCTCCTTCTTCTTTCCCCTCTTGTCGTCGCCCCTGTCACTGTCACTAGAAATATGACATTTTGCTATGAAGTGACCGGGCTTACCACACTTGTAGCAAACCTTCTTGGAACGGGGCTTGTAATCTTTCCCCTTCCTTTGCTTGAGGATTTGGCGAAAACTCTTGATGATGGGCGCCATTTCCTCGTTGTCGAGCTTGGAGGCGTCAATGGGAAGCCTACTTGATGTAGACTCTTCTTTGTTCTCCTCCGTTGCCTTGAATGTGATGGGTTGTGCCTCGGGTACGGAGGAGGCGCCTTGCTCGATGATTTTCTTGGAGCCTTTAATCATCAATTCAAAGCTCACAAATTTTCCTATAACCTCCTCGGGAGACATTAGCTTATATCTAGGATCACCACGAATTAATTGAACTTGAGTAGGGTTAATAAAAACGAGTGATCTAAGAATAACCTTGACCATCTCATGGTCATCCCATTTTGTGCTCCTGAGGTTGCGCACTTGGTTCACCAAGGTTTTGAGCCGGTTGTACATGGCTTGTGGCTCCTCTCCTTGGTTGAGCATGAACCGACTGAGCTCCCCCTCGATCGTTTCCACCTTGGTGATCTTGGTCACCTCGTCTCCTTCGTGCGTGGTCTTTAGTACGTCCCAAATCTCTTTAGCACTTTTCAACCCTTGCACCTTATTATACTCCTCTCGACTTAGAGAGGCGAGGAGTATAGTAGTGGCTTGGGAGTTGAAGTGCCGGATTTGGGCAACCTCGTCCGAATCGTAATCTTCGTCCCCCGGCGATGGTACCTGCACTCTAAACTCAACAATAGTGTGGAGTGAGGTTAGGTGATTCCTCATTTTATCACTCCACATGTTATAATCTTCACCCTCAAAAACGGGTGGTTTGCCTAGTGGGACGGAAAGTAAAGGAGTATGTTTAGAAATGCGAGGGTAGCGTAAGGGGATCTTACTAAACTTCTTGCGCTCATGGCGCTTAGAAGTGATGGACGACGCTTCGGAGCTAGAGGTGAATGGCGATGAAGAGTCGGTCTCGTAGTAGACCACCTTCTTCATCTTCTACTTCTTGTCGCCGCTCCGATGCGACTTGGTGTGGGAAGGGGATCCCTTCCCCTTATTGCCGGACTCTCCCGATGGAGTCTTCCCGTGGCTTGTGGCGGGCTTCTCGCCGGTCACAACCTCCTTCTTGGCGTGATCTCCCGACATCACTTCGAGCGGTTAGGCTCTAATGAAGTACCGGGCTCTGATACCAATTGAAAGTCGCCTAGAGGGGGGGTGAATAGGCAAATCTGAAATTTATAAACTTTAAGCACAACTACAAGTCGGGGTTAGCATTAGAAATATAATCGAGTCCGAAAGAGAGAGCGAAAACAAATCACAAGCAAATAAGAGCGGATGACACGGTGATTTGTTTTACCGAGGTTCGGTTCTTGCAAACCTACTCCCCGTTGAGGTGGTCACAAAGACCGGGTCTCTTTCAACCCTTTCCCTCTCTCAAACGGTCACCTAGACCGAGTGAGCTTCTCTTCTCAATCAATCGGGACACTTAGTCCCCACAAGGACCACCACACAATTGGTGTCTCTTGCCTTGATTACAAATGACTTGGGAAACAAGAAATGGGGAAGAAGAAAAGCGATCCAAGCGCAAGAACTCAAATGAACACAAATATCTCTCTCTCACTAGTCACTAATTGTTTGGAGTGATCTTTGGACTTGAGAGAGGATTTGATCTCTTGTTTGTATCTTGGAGTGAAGTCTAGAGCTCTTATATTGAATGCAATGGCTGAAAACTTGGATGCCTTGAAGTGTGGTGGTTGGGGGTATTTATAGCCCCAACCACCAAAGTGGCCGTTGGGGAACTCTGCTGTCGACGGGCGCACCAGACACTGTCCGGTGCGCCAGCCACGTCACCCAACCATTAGGGTTCGACCGTTGGAGCTTCTGACAGATGGGCCACCAGACAGTCTGGTGGTGCATCGAACAGGTCCTGTTCACTGTTTGGTGCTCCTTCTGGCGCCTGCTCTAACTCTACGCGTGCAGTCGGCACTGTTCACTGTTCACTTTTGCAGACGACCGTTGGCACGTTAGCCGTTGCTCCCACTGGCACACCGGACACTCTGGTGCTACACCGGACAGTTCGGTGAATTATAGCGGAGAGCATTTTCTAGAAACCCGAAGCTGAGCAGTTCGGAGTAATTCTCCCTGGTGCACCGGACACTGTCCGGTGCGCCAGACCAGGGCAGCCTTCGGTTTTCTTTGCTCCTTTGTTTTGAACCCTTTGTTTTAACTTTGTATTGGTTTGTTGTGAACCTTTAGCACCTGTAGGACATATAATCTAGAGCAAACTAGTTAGTCCAATTGTTTGTGTTGGGCAATTCAACCACCAAAATTATTTAGGAAAAGGTTTGACCCTATTTCCCTTTCAAATGCGGCTGGTCATTTATGACGGGTCAGTCTCGAGCCAAGCACGGGTTCTAGTCGAGGGGTTTCCCTTAGGCCCGCTTGGCCCCCATGTCGGGTTCCACCACAGCTAACCTTGGGCTCGGTGCTGCGGGGTTCGTCTGGGGCCGGGTTCTTCCGGGGTACACGTTACCTATCTCCTCCAGTTGACCAATGGGCCCTAGTTGATCATATTTTTAGCTAATATATATTTATATGCACTTAATTAAGTAGATTTTATATGACTGAGGCGGGTATAAATTACCCTTGGGTATGCGGGTATGGTTAGTGTATACCCATAGTCGCACATGTCTACCCGATGGGTACAATATTGTGCCCATTAACATACCCATGGGTAAAGAATTTAACTCATAACCACCCTTATATCGGTAAAATACGCCGGGTATACGAGTTTTGGGTACCCATTGTAATCTCTTGGTATAACAAAGAAGGCATGGTAGCTAGACTAAGGAATAGGGTCGTACACGAAAGAGTCTTAGTCTGGCATAGCACATAAAGAGACGAGTGTTTTTTCACGCGTCGAGCCATACTATGTGATTGTAGCAGCTAGGATTCTCCCTAATAAGAATATGACCCTATGAATAGGATGAGCATCATATCATTAAGTCTTGGTCTGATGCCTTCAAGAGTAAATTCTAGAGAAGAATCATGAGCATCCGACCAGTCTGATGGGGGTCATTCAACCATATGCTCTAGCAAGATACTATAATGACTATATTGGCATAATGATATCACTATGGCCATTAAGTCTCGTTGCAGCGAGCACCATTGTCCAACACTTATGTGTTGGACGGTCCAATACATGTGTATTTAGTGCAGAATGATTGTAATGGCTAGTTGGGTCTTTGGGTACAAATACTCCCCAACTCATCCATTCTAGCCCTCCTACCTATTTGTTTAGCTTAATAAACATATTGGAGTAAAGGGGAAGGGGGTCTTTTGTCTAGTGGGATGATTGAGATTTGTTAATGGCGAGTTTGGAGACCTCATAAGTGCATAGAGAGTAGCAAGTTCGCATCCACTATTCTCATTAGGCTTGGTCAGGTCAAGTGAGAGCTTGTGCTTGTTACTCTGTTACCACCTTCATTTTGTAACTGACCCAAATACATAGCATGTAACATGTCGTCCCTCCTTGGACTATAAAAAGAGAGCCTAGGGAGCCCCAAGAGGGTAGATCGGATCAAATTGTATAGCAATAGACATCATTACAAATGAGACATGGAATATTGTCAGTACCCTCAATCAGGGGTACCCGCTACTACATTATAAAGACGTCGCGCGGAGAACGGCACCCCAACCCCACCACATGGGCAGGTTCAAGGGTACCACATGACAAGGAAAGATAATACACCTCAGGGTGCATTATCGGGACCGGACCCCCACGGAGGAACACCGGACCCCTGTACGCACAGCCCGAGCCTTTGATTACAGTCCGGGACTCCCAGAAAGGTATGCCGGGTCCCTCCAAGTAAGGTCTGGACCATAACAAGGACCCGGGATGAGGGGAACCCCGGCATGAGTAAGGGTCCGGCGCTGGCACGTGTCCAGACCTTGCCCTACACTCTCCGCTCAGGCGGAGACCCGCTGCTGCCGCGTGGCTTGTAACCCGTGACATAAGCCAAAGGGCGGAGCCTGACGTAAGGCCCCTAAAGACGCACAGTCTCTGCATTTAATACGGAGAGGATGCGCCGCCTGCCACCATGCTGACAGACGATGTGCCCTCTCAGCATTTAATGCGTCCTATCCACTCCGCTGGCAGACAGCGTTAGGGTAACCTTGCAGGCGGCGCGCCTGTCAGGTCTGTTACCAAACAGTGCGCCCGTGCTATGTGGCGCACTATGGATATCGTCCCTTGTACAAGAAGCTTCCCTGGCACGCCGAGAATACGTAGATCTTGGGTGTCAGGGCACGAGAAGATTACCCCAGTAGCGGACATTAGTAGCTCCAAGCGCTGTATACATTTTGTCCCTAGGCCCAGGGCTTAGTACCTTTGTGCATGCACCCCTTTAGCTATAAAAGGGGAGGCATGCGACGTTACAACACAAGTTCACTCATACTCTCAGGCTTCCACAGCAATCCAACATACAGTGGAGTAGGATATTACGCTCCGGCGGTCCGAACCACTCTAAACCCTCGCGTGTTCTTGTGTTCGTCCATCCATCTCGCATAACAGGCAAAACGCTTAGTGAAAGGGAATTAGGCTTACACCTAGTCCCTAATTAATTTTGGTGGTTGAATTGCCCAACACAAATATTGGACTAACTAGTTTGCTTTAGTGTATAAGTTATACAGGTGCCAAAGGTTCACACTTAGCTAATAAAAAGACCAAGTATTGGGTTCAATCAAAGGAGCAAGGGACAACCGAAGGCACCTCTGGTCTGGCGCACCGGACTGTCCGGTGTGCCACCGGACATGTCTGGTGCACCAGAGAACTCCAACTCCAAACTCGTCACCTTCGGGAAATTCCAGAGGCAACTCCGCTATAATTCACCGGACTGTCCGGTGCTCCAAGGAAGGGTGGCCTCAGGAACTCGCCAGCCTCGGGAATTCACTTCAGCTGCTCCGCTATAATTCACCGGACTGTCCGGTGTAACAGCGGGGCAACGGCTATTTCGGTGCCAACGGCTACCTGCGACGCATTAAATGCGCGCGCTGCGCGCGCAGAGGTCAGGCACGCCCATACTGGTGCACCGGACAATCTACAGTACATGTCCGGTGCGCCACCGGACATCCAGGCGGGCCCAAAAGTCAGAGCTCCAATGGTCGGAACCCAACGACATTGGTGACGTGGCTGTCGCACCGGACATGTCCGGTGTGCACCGGACTGTCCGGTGCACCATCGAACAGACAGCCTCACCAAACGGCTAGTTTGGTGGTTGGGGCTATAAATACCCCCAACCACCCCACATTCAAGTCATCCAAGTTTTCCACTTCTCAACTACTTACAAGAGCTCTAGTATTCAATTCTAGACACACCAAAGAGATCAAATCCTCTCCAAATTCCACACAACGCCCTAGTGATTAGAGAGAGAGATTTGCTTGTGTTCTTTCGAGCTCTTGCGCTTGGATTGCTTTCTTCTTCTTTCTTGATTCTTTCTTGCGATCAAACTCACTTGTAATTGAGGCAAGAGACACTAATCTTGTGGTGGTCCTTGTGGGAACCTTGTGTTCCAAGTGATTGAGAAGAGAAAGCTCACTCAGTCCGAGGGACCGTTTGAGAGAGGGTAAGGGTTGAAAGAGACCCGGCCTTTGTGGCTTCCTCAACGGGGAGTAGGTTTGAGAGAACCGAACCTCGGTAAAACAAATCCGCGTGTCTCACTTCATTATTCGATTGCGATTTGTTTTGCACCCTCTCTCGCGGACTCTATTATATTTCTAACGCTAACCCGGCTTGTAGTTGTGATTATTTTTGAGAATTTTAGTTTCGCCCTATTCACCCCCCCTCTAGGCGACTTTCAATTGGTATCAGAGCCCGGTGCTTCATTAGAGCCTAGTCGCGAGATCACACCAAGAGGGAGATGGAGACCGGCGACAAGCCCACTACGAGCCAAGGGAGCACTTCATCGGAAGAGTCCCGCACCAAGAGGAAGGAGAAGAAGAAGGACTCCTCCAAACGGAAGGAGAAAAGATCTTCTTCCTCACACCACAAAGAGAAGAAGGAAAAATCTTCTTCTCACAAGACGCATCGGAAAGGCGACAAGCACAAGAGGATGAGGAAGGTGGTCTACTACGAGACCGACACTTCATCAACATCGACCTCCGACTCCGATGCGCCGTCCGTAACTTCTAAGCGCCAAGAGCGCAAGAAGTTTAGTAAGATCCCCTTACACTACCCTCGTACATCTAGACATACTCCATTACTTTCTGTTCCATTAGGCAAACCGCCAACCTTTGATGGCGAAGATTATGCTAGGTGGAGTGATTTAATGAAATTTCATCTAACCTCACTCCACAAAAGTATATGGAATGTTGTTGAGTTTGGAGCACAGGTACCATCCGTAGGGGATGAAGATTATGATACGGACGAAGTGGCCCAAATCGAGCACTTCAACTCTCAAGCTACAACCATACTCCTCGCCTCTCTAAGTAAGGAGGAATACAACAAGGTGCAAGGGTTGAAGAATGCAAAGGAGATTCGGGACCTTCTCAAAACCGCGCACGAGGGTGATGAACTCACCAAGATCACCAAGCGGGAAACGATCGAGGGGGAGCTCGGTCGTTTTCGTCTTCGCCAAGGGGAGGAGCCACAAGCTATGTACAACCGGCTCAAAACCTTGGTGAACCAAGTGCGCAACCTTGGGAGCAAGAAATGGGATGACCATGAAGTGCTTAAGGTTATTTTGAGATCACTTATTTTCCTTAACCCTACTCAAGTTCAATTAATTCGTGGTAACCCAAGATATACACTAATGACTCCCGAGGAAGTAATCGGGAATTTTGTGAGCTTTGAATGTATGATCAAGGGCTCAAAGAAGATCAACGAGCTTGATGAACCCTCCACGTCCGAAGCACAACCGGTGGCATTCAAGGCGACAGAGGAGAAGAAGGAGGAGTCTACATCGAGTAGACAACCAATTGACGCCTCCAAGCTCGACAATGAGGAGATGGCTTTAATCATCAAAAGCTTTCGCCAAATCCTCAAGCAACGGAGGGGGAAGGACTACAAACCCCGCTCCAAGAAAGTGTGCTACAAATGTGGTAAGCTCGGTCATTTTATTGCAAAATGTCCTATATCTAGTGACAGTGATAGGGGTGACGACGAGAAGGGAAAGAGGAGAGAAAAGAAGAAGTACTACAAGAAGAAGGGCGGCGATGCCCATGTTTGCCGGGAGTGGGACTCTGACGAGAGCTCCACCGAGTCCTCCTCCGACGAGGACGCCACCAACATCGCCGTCACCAAGGGACTCCTCTTCCCCAACGTTGGCCACAAGTGCCTTATGGCAAAGGACGGCAAAAGGAAGAAGGTTAAATCTAAATCCTCCACTAAATATGAATCCTCTAGTGATGATAATGCTAGTGATGAGGAAAATAATTTGCGTACCCTTTTTGCCAACCTAAACATGCAACAAAAGGAAAAATTAAATGAATTGATTAGTGCTATTCATGAGAAGGATGATCTCTTGGACTCTCAAGAGGACTTCCTTATTAAGGAAAACAAAAAGCATGTTAAGGTAAAAAATGCTTATGCTCTACAAGTTGAAAAATGTGAAAAATTGTCTAGTGAGCTAAGCACTTGCCATGAGTGTAACACCCTGAATTTGGGGGTATAAAATTTCTTTGCTCATATTCACAAATTCAGGTGTTACCTCCCTTTTCTCATCCTTCCCCAATCTTCTCTTTCTCATTTCTATGGGAGAAAAGTGGTTATTTTATTTGTAATTATAGTCTATTAGCTCAAACTCCAAGGGAGTATGAATTGTTGCATCATGTCAAACCCTAAATTCTACTTTTGTTTGGTGCATAATTCTTAGAAATGTTAATTTGAATTTGTGGCTTATTTGGACTTGAATCAAATAGAGTAAATAAAAAGAAAAAGGGAAAACAATTCCAGATTAAAAAAGAAAAGGGAAAGAAGCCCACTCCCCCGCCCCCCTCAGCCTTTCGGCCCAGCTAGGCCCATCCCGCGCGCGCGCGCCTCTTCCCCCCCGCTCTCTCTGCCCTGGCGGGCCCGCCCGTCAGCGCGGCCGCCTTCCGCGAGCCCGTCCCCGCTTTCCCCTCTCTCTCTGCCCGCGGGCCCCGGGCTGTCAGCCCCGTCGTCCCCGCGTAACCGCCGCCCCGGTCCGCGCGTGCCGCGGACTCCGCGCCCACGTCGCGCGTGGAGCTCGCAACTGCCTCGCCCTCGGCCACTTGAGCTCAGAACCTCGCTCGCCATCTCCCCCTCCCTCATTTGCGCACCTGCAGGCCTCCCTCCCATCTCCCCCTCGCTGCTCACACGCCAAGGCGCCGCCGCCATTAACCACCACCGCCCGAGCTCGTTTCTCCGTCGCCGTTGGAGCCCCGCCGTGCCTTCTGCCACGGTGAGCTTCGCCCCGACGTCCGCAACCCGGGACGCGCCCCAATTTCCCCTCCCCCTCCCTATTTCTACCTACCCGCGCTCACCCGCCGTCCTCCGTGCAGTCGCGGGGGTCCGCCATCGTCGCCCCGGGCCACCGTCGCGCCATCGCCGCCACCGAGGAGTCCCCGGAGGCCGCCTTGAGGTAAGGAACCTCTCCCGCCCCCTCCCGACCTTTGTATTGCCTCCTGTCGCGCTTGATTCTTCGCCGGAGTTGTTCAACGCCGCCGCCGAGCCGCTTTGCCGCAGACCGCCCCCCTCCGGTGCCCCTGCCCCGACCTAGCCCCCACCGGACTATTCCCCGCGCCCTCCCCAACCTCCCAGGCCACTCCGGTCGCCCTAAGGACCCGCAGAGCGCCCGCGCCCCTCGTCTCCGGTGAGTCCTCCGCCGCGGGGACGAGCGCCGCCGCCCCAGCTAGCCGTAGGAGAGGCCAAGGTCGGCCACCCGATCCCCGCCGTCCGTCCCAGATCGGGCGACCCCGTTTTAATTAGGCCAAGCCTAATCCTGGCCGTCCGCCGGAGATCCAACGGCCCAGGCCCGCTTCCCCCACACCCCGCGCTGCCCGCTGGCCCCGCCTGTCAGCCTGCCCGCGTTCGCACTGCCCGCTGGCCCCGCCTGTCAGCCACCCAGGCCGCCGCGCGCTCGCGCGCCCGCCCGCAGATCTAATCCTAGCCGTCCGCCTGAGATCCGACGGCCGTAGGAGTCCGATACCCCTTCGCCCGCGCGTTTTCTTAAAGAGCCCCCCTGTTTTCTGGAATTTGAACCCGCCGTCCCTGGTTTCTTACGGTTAGGTCCTCGGACCTTTTATTTAATCCAAAATAAGTATTTAAGGCATATTTTTAATCCCTAAACTTGTAAAATTCATAACTTTGTCATATGAACTCCAAATTAGGTGCTTCAAATTGCAAAATGTTCATAATATTATTATCTATCTGTTTAAGCAATGTTTCCCTGCTGTTTCTATGTCCCAATTAATAGTTGATCATTAGGGTAAAATTAATGTTACGGGAACCCTATTTGAGATAAATGAAAGATAGTAGACTTTAATAAAAGTTGGAGCACTTAAGTTTATGGACTTAAAATCATGTAATGATTTAACCCCACCACTAACTTAAACCTGATTAGTGGATAATGAATCCTTTTGTATAGTCCTCTACCCTAGACCTAGGGAATACCAGAGTGCCTATCCCTTTTCTATTGTGAACTTGTGATCTCTCTGCTGCATATGTTTGGTATATTGCTTTTGTTTGTTACCTCCCAAGTGCATAGTGTGAATGATTACTTTACGTAGACAACGAGCAGTCTGTATTTTCCGAGGAAGTTGCAGAGGAAGTTCCTGATCAACAGTTTGGTGAAGGCAAGTGTCCTCTGACCCATTATGTCCTATTCACTTGTAACTTACTATCCCGCATTATTTACTTGAAACCTAAGGATTGACTAGCTTTACACTTTACTTTATCCTTGATGACCTTATGGGCTGTTATGGTTAGCATTCTGCTATTGCCTTAACTTAATCAATGAACATGATGTGACTATTTATGATACTGTTACCCTAATGATGTTGATGATCTTGTGATACTCTAGGGGACTCAGGCTGTTTCCTGAGTACCTCTCCGTAAGGACCTGTTCGTTGAGAGACCACCCGGGATAACAGTGCAACCATGAGGGTGAAATGGGGTGCCCTTAGCTAATTAATTAGAGGAACTAGAGGTGTAGTTGCTTCACCGTCGTGCCGTCAATGGGGTCCAGGCACAGTGCTTGCTCTGTCGAGGCTGAGTGCCGAGGTTCTTTCGTTTTGCTTTTTGTTAGTCACTCTCCTGCGGGGAGGGGTACTGTGTTTATCAAACTGGAGAAACCTAACGGGCAGCTATGATCTCTAGGGAATCTTTGTAACAGCTACATAGTGATGCCCTGCCGGACCACCTAGGTAGTGGTCAATGGGGATTAGCTCTCCCCGGGTAGAAAGGGAATCATGACTCATGGGTAAAGTGTGCGACCTCTGCAGAGGGTAAGGAAACTGATATATCAGCCGTGCTCACGGTTATGAGCGACCTTGGGATCCTCTTTGATTAGAGATATAGATGGTTCGAGATACAAGGATTATGTTATGGTTTTGGTTCGAAAATGATGATGTTGTTCCTCGATGAGGAAATGGTTTATGGGTTGGTTAATGCTAAAATCTGGCTTCTACTAATGATAAATACCTGACCAACTAAAAGCAACAGCTTGAGCCTAACCCCACATAAAGCTAGTCCACTTCAGCCAAACGGGGCATTCGCTGAGTACGTTGATGTGTACTCATCCTTGCTTTACCACAAAACACCAGGTTGTCCGCATTGTAACCACTGCTCAGGAGAAGGTGAAGCCGTGGGAGGACACTTCCAGGATTTCCAAGACTACGACGAATTCTAGGTGTGGGTTGGCGGCCACCCCCAGTCAGCTGCCTGTGAAGGCCTTATCTTTACTGCGTTTCGCTAGCACTTTGATTTACCTGTTAAGACAATGACTATGTGGATGTCTATGACTCTGTGATGTAATAAGTTAATACTCTTTTAAGTTATTATTCGAGCAATGTGCATTGATGTTCATTTATGTAATCACTGTGTACGTGGGTTCTGATCCTGGCACGTACATAGTTCGCACTTGGTTTGCCTTCCAAAACCGGGTGTGACATAAGTGGTATCAAAGCCGTGCTGACTGTAGGACCGCTGACCTAGAGTAGCACTGGTCGTACTAAGGACTATTGACCTTCCCCCCTCACCTTGACCTCTGATGTTACTTCAAAAGTCGGTCACCTCGACCAACCCTATGTTTTACTACATATATATATACTACATTATACCTTGTTAAAATTTTTATCTTATTCTGTCTATGGTTTATTCACTTGTCATATTAGTTCTGCTCTTACTCTTATGCTTACGGTGTCTTTTGTAGATGGCTCGTCTTAGACACACTGCACGTAAGTCGGTGATTCCTTTCCTGCCGTCTCGACTTGCGGAGCGTCCTCTGCACCGCACCGTGTCCGGTCAGTCGAGTCACCTGGAGAGACTGCACCACCGCCTGCGTGAGGAGCAGGAACGCCGGCGCCAGCACAGAGAGCAGCAGAGCTCTTCCTCCCCACCCCAGTAGGAGGTGGAGTCCGTGAGGCCCCGTTCCTCTGTTGCCCTGCTGGAGGCGCCCCCTGCACCACCGCGGGACGCCCCGGCTGTTGGAGGAGCTACTGGAGGAGGTCTTGGAGGAGACCCCGACGACGACGACTCAGACCACAGCACGGAGTCTTCTGAGCCGCAGGAGGCGGAAGGATGGGTCGCCCGACCCATCACCCGTGACGCCGCTCGTGGTTGTCACTTCCACGACGCACTCGACACCTTGCTCCGCCAGGCTTTTGACCGGCACACCTGGTCGATCGAGTATCGTTGTGTAGTCTACCAGCACAGTCGCGGGAGGTACCCGGACCGCTGGGAAGCTACCTGCCTAGTTCGCCGTCCGGAGGATGACCTCCGGGGTGCGGAGGCCGTTTTGGAGCACTATTCCACCTCCGAGAGGGACACTGCAGAGGCGGCTATGCAGGATGCAGCACGACGTGCACTTTCCCAGTACTGTTCTTTGTTCGGTGGCGTGGCCGACGGTCTTAACCTTCGGTACTACCCCCGTCGCCCTACTGGCAGCACAGAGAGTGTGGTTGTTTCACCTGTTGGTGAGGCTAACCCTAGGTTGAGCAGCAAAGTCAACCTAGTCGCAGTGCTCAACACTGAGCTGGATCACTCTCTGGACGAGCTGAGCAGGGCTCGAACGGAGATTGCGGAGTTGCGTGCTGAGCTGGCAGAGCGCCATCACCAGGAGGGTGGTTCTCCCGCTCCTGTTGGGACTCAGCACCCATACCGCTCGCCGCCACGTGGTCACCACACTTATGGTTCCCCTGCCTGTAAGACTAGGATAGATCTGGATCCTTAGATCGTTAGCGTCGAAGTTTGTAATAATTCTTAAGTCAGATGTCTCTGTCTTAAATAGTTAGTTTAGTTTGCTTATCAGTTGCTTCCAATTAGCTTAGTTTGCTTATCAGTTGCTTGCATGCTTGTTATGATGAACTTGTGCTGGATTTGAATCTTTGTAATGACTGTTGCCAACCTGTGGGTTTCTCCTGTAGTTTGGCCTAGCTATAATATTAATAAAGTCAGTTATTTAGTTGGGAAGCCATTTACTTCTACTTTCCTTCTTATCTGAGAAGCTGTGTTGAATCGTAATGAGGATCAGTGAAGCTCTTTGTTCACTCAGTGTCATGAAGAATTCTGTATTCTCTTTTCTTATGCTGGAGGGTTGTAAGATCAATGCTGATGTATGAATGTCTTCCACAGATGTCTGACAACAGGCGCCGATGCAACAGGCGTGCTCAGCAAGAGCAGCATGACCAGCAGGAGGAACAACAGAGGCAGCCTCCCCCACCACCCCCGATGACAGTGGAGCAGATGTTCTTGATGCAGACTCAGGCAGTGCAGGCCATTGGGCAGACTCTGGCAGCCATGCAGCAGGCTCAACAGCAACCCCAACCCCAGTTGCAAGTGCAGATGCCCCAGATGCCACGGGATAAGCGTGGCGAGTTCATGAGAGGGCACCCTCCTACCTTCGCCCATTCTGCCGACCCCATGGATGCAGAAGACTGGCTGCGCGCAGTGGAAAGAGAACTGCGCACCGCTCAATGTAACGACAGGGAGAAGGTTCTGTATGGTCCCCGTCAGCTAAGGGGAGCAGCCCAGTCCTGGTGGGAGTCCTACCTCGCCACACATGTTGACCCCGAAGCCATCACCTGGGAAGAATTCAGCGAGAGTTTCCGCAGGTACCATGTGCCGGAGGGACTGATGATCGTGAAGAAGGAGGAGTTTCTGGCTCTGAAGCAGGGACCCCTGTCTGTAAGTGAATACAGAGACAAGTTTCTGCAGCTATCTCGTTATGCACCTGAGGATGTCAACACTGATGCTAAAAGGCAGTACAGGTTCATGAGGGGTTTGGTGGATCCCCTGCATTACCAGCTGATGAATCACACCTTCCCCACCTTCCAGCACCTGATCGATAGGGCAGTTATGACTGAGAAGAAGCATAAGGATATGGAAGATCGGAAGCGCAAGATGAGTGGACCCCAGACCGGAGGCATCAGCCGTCCACGTTTCTCAGGCAGTTCATCTCAGCAAGGCAGGCCCGGTCACCCACAGGGATATCAAAGTCAGAATCAGCGTCCGCATCAGCAGCAGTTTCAGAGGCAACACCCACAGCAGCAGCAGCAGTATCGTCAGAACAGCCAGCAGGGAGGTAATCAGTATCAGAAGCAGAACAACCAGGCACCTCGCCTTCCTGCCCCAGCAGCAAACCAGAGCAACCAAGCAGCCCCAGCACAAGGAGGAGGCAGAGGATGTTTCCACTGTGGAGAACAAGGCCACTGGGCGATGCAGTGCCCGAAGAAGGCGGCGCAGCAACAGACCAACCCCAATGCTCCAACAAGGCAAGGTGTGCTGCAGCCGGCAGCAGGCAATCGTAACCAAGCGTACAACCATGGAAAGGTGAACCACTTGGAGGCCGAAGCAATCCAGGATGCACCAGATGTGGCAGTAGGTATGTTCTCAGTCGAATCTCATCCCGCAAAAGTGCTATTTGATACTGGTGCAACTCATTCATTTGTCACTGCAACTTGGGTAGAATTGCATAACATCTCAGTAGAGGCAATGATGCCGCCTATGAGGATTAATTCAGTTGGTGGCAAGGTGCAAACAGATAAAATATGCTCAAATATAAGGGTGGAAATAAGGGGGATAGGATTCCCCAGTGACTTGATAGTAATAGACACCCCTGGGATAGATGTCATTCTAGGGATGAACTGGTTAATGAAGTATGAAGCGAATGTTAGCTGTGACAAGAGGACCGTAACATTGAAGTCCCCGTCAGGAGAAGAGGTAGTGGCCGAGCTAAGGATGCCTAAATCAGCGGAGGGTGTCTGTCACCAGATTTCAGTTGATAGTAAGGAGCCCAACCCGCTCGAGGCTATCAAGGTTGTGTCGGACTTTCCGGATGTATTTCCCGAGGAGCTAACGGGCATGCCACCCGAGAGAAAAGTCGAATTTGCCATAGAGCTTATCCCTGGTACCGCCCCCATTTCCAAAAGAGCCTACCGAGTGTCTGGACCAGAATTGGTTGAACTCAAGAAGCAGATAGATGAGATGTTAGAGAAGGGTTACATCAGACCAAGTACCTCGCCTTGGGCCGCTCCGGTGTTGTTTGTAGAGAAGAAAGATGGTACCAAAAGGATGTGCATAGACTACAGAGCCTTGAATGAAGTCACTGTCAAAAACAAGTACCCCCTGCCAAGGATAGAAGATTTGTTCGACCAGCTCAGAGGTGCCAGCGTATTCTCGAAGATAGATCTGAGGTCAGGCTACCATCAACTCAGAATCCGACCCTCGGACATACCGAAGACAGCATTCATCACCAAGTACGGGTTATATGAATTCACAATTATGTCCTTTGGTTTGACAAATGCGCCAGCCTTCTTTATGTATCTGATGAACAGCGTGTTCATGGATTATCTGGACAAGTTTATGGTAGTGTTTATCGATGATATTCTCATATACTCTCGAAGCGAGGAAGATCATGTAGAGCATTTGAAGATGGTATTGCAAAGACTTCGAGAGCATCAGTTGTATGCCAAGCTGAGCAAATGCGAGTTCTGGATTCATGAAGTCCTGTTTCTGGGTCACATCATAAATCAAGATGGGTTGGCAGTGGATCCAAAGAAAGTGGCAGATATCCTGAACTGGAAAGCACCAAAAGATGTTCGTGGGATCAAGAGCTTCATTGGAATGGCTGGGTATTACAGGCGTTTCATCGAAGGCTTCTCAAAGATTGCTAGACCAATGACAGCGTTACTAGCGAAGAAAGTTGAGTTTAAGTGGACCCAAAAGTGTCAGGAAGCATTTGAAGAACTGAAGAATAGACTGACTACAGCTCCGGTGTTAGTCCTGCCTGATGTTCACAAGCCATTCTCAGTGTATTGCGATGCTTCTTACACCGGATTGGGGTGTGTGCTAATGCAAGAAGGAAGAGTTGTAGCATATTCATCTCGACAGCTGAAGATCCATGAGAAAAATTATCCCACACATGACCTGGAGTTGGCAGCAGTAGTTCATGCTTTGAAGACCTGGAGACATTACCTGTATGGGCAGAAGTGCGACATCTACACAGATCATAAAAGTTTGAAATACATATTCACCCAGTCAGAGTTAAACGTGAGACAGCGAAGATGGTTGGAATTGATCAAGGACTATGAGTTGGAGATACATTACCATCTAGGCAAAGCCAATGTGGTTGCAGATGCTCTGAGCAGGAAGAGTCAAGTCAATATGTTGGCCACGTACCCAATGCCATATGAGTTAGCCAAGGAGTTCGACAGGCTGAGCCTCGGTTTCCTGAACAGTACGCAAGGAGTAACAGTGGAATTAGAGCCCACCCTAGAGCGGGAGATCAAAGAAGGGCAGAAGGATGATGAAAGCATCAACAAGATCCGGCAGCTAATCTTAGAAGGAAGAGGCAAAGACTTTCGAGAGGATGAAGAGGAGGTTATATGGTTCAAGGACCGATTGTGTGTCCCCGACCTCAAACCTATTCGGGAGCTGATCCTAAAGGAAGCTCATGAGACAGCCTACTCCATACACCCGGGAAGTGAAAAGATGTACCAGGATTTAAAAAGGAGGTTTTGGTGGTATGGCATGAAAAGAGAGATCGCAGAATATGTCGCCATCTGTGATAGCTGCCAGAGAACCAAAGCAGAGCATCAGAGGCCTGCCGGATTGTTGCAGCCATTGCGGATTCCTCAGTGGAAGTGGGATGAGATCGGGATGGATTTTATAGTTGGCCTACCTCGTACCCGGGCCGGCTATGATTCCATCTGGGTGGTTGTGGACCGCTTAACAAAGGTGGCTCATTTCATACCTGTGAAGACCACATACACCGGAGCAACGTTAGCTGAGTTATACATGTCACGGATAGTCTGCCTTCATGGTGTGCCGAAGAAGATAGTGTCAGATCGAGGAACGCAGTTCACCTCTCATTTTTGGCAGCAGCTACAAGAAGCTTTGGGCACACATTTGAACTTCAGCTCGGCTTATCACCCGCAGACAGACGGTCAGACTGAAAGAACTAATCAGATCCTAGAAGATATGCTGAGAGCCTGTGCGTTGCAAGACAAGTCAGGATGGGACAAAAGGTTACCTTATGCAGAATTCTCCTACAACAATAGCTACCAGGCCAGCTTGAAGATGTCACCGTTTCAGGCACTCTATGGACGGAGTTGTAGGACTCCGCTGCATTGGGACCAGCCTGGAGAGAGACAGGTGTTTGGCCCCGACATTTTGCTTGAAGCCGAAGAGAATATCAAAATGGTTCGGGAGAATCTGAAGATAGCCCAGTCAAGACAGCGAAGCTATGCGGACCGAAGGAGAAGAGAACTGAGTTTCGAAGTGGGGTATTTCGTCTATCTGAAGGTGTCACCTATCAGGGGAGTTAGAAGGTTCGGAGTTAAAGGCAAGTTAGCACCCCGGTACGTTGGACCATATCAGATTCAAGCAAAGCGTGGAGAAGTGGCTTATCAACTCAACCTACCAGAAAGTTTGTCAGCAGTGCACAATGTGTTCCACGTGTCGCAATTGAAGAAGTGTCTGCGAGTGCCAGAAGAACAGTTGCCAGTGGAGGGTTTGGAAGTCCAGGAGGATCTGACATACATAGAGAAGCCAACGCAGATTCTGGAGTTTGCAGACAGAGTCACCCGGAGGAACACCATCAGAATGTGCAAAGTCAGATGGGGTCACCACTCCGAGGAAGAAGCAACCTGGGAACGGGAAGATGATCTGAAAGCCAAATACCCTGAACTCTTTGCTGACCAACCCTGAATCTCGGGGCGAGATTCTTTTAAGGGGGATAGGTTTGTAACACCCTGAATTTGGGGGTATAAAATTTCTTTGCTCATATTCACAAATTCAGGTGTTACCTCCCTTTTCTCATCCTTCCCCAATCTTCTCTTTCTCATTTCTATGGGAGAAAAGTGGTTATTTTATTTGTAATTATAGTCTATTAGCTCAAACTCCAAGGGAGTATGAATTGTTGCATCATGTCAAACCCTAAATTCTACTTTTGTTTGGTGCATAATTCTTAGAAATGTTAATTTCAATTTGTGGCTTATTTGGACTTGAATCAAATAGAGTAAATAAAAAGAAAAAGGGAAAACAATTCCAGATTAAAAAAGAAAAGGGAAAGAAGCCCACTCCCCCGCCCCCCTCAGCCTTTCGGCCTAGCTAGGCCCATCCCCGCGCGCGCGCCTCTTCCCCCCCCCCCCCCCCCACTCTCTCTGCCCTGGCGGGCCCGCCCGTCAGCGCGGCCGCCTTCCGCGAGCCCGTCCCCGCTTTCCCCTCTCTCTCTGCCCGCGGGCCCCGGGCTGTCAGCCCCGTCGTCCCCGCGTAACCGCCGCCCCGGTCCGCGCGTGCCGCGGACTCCGCGCCCACGTCGCGCGTGGAGCTCGCAACTGCCTCGCCCTCGGCCACTTGAGCTCAGAACCTCGCTCGCCATCTCCCCCTCCCTCATTTGCGCACCTGCAGGCCTCCCTCCCATCTCCCCCTCGCTGCTCACACGCCAAGGCGCCGCCGCCATTAACCACCGCCGCCCGAGCTCGTTTCTCCGTCGCCGTTGGAGCCCCGCCGTGCCTTCTGCCACGGTGAGCTTCGCCCCGACGTCCGCAACCCGGGACGCGCCCCAATTTCCCCTCCCCCTCCCTATTTCTCCCTACCCGCGCTCACCCGCCGTCCTCCGTGCAGTCGCGGGGGTCCGCCATCGTCGCCCCGGGCCACCGTCGCGCCATCGCCGCCACCGAGGAGTCCCCGGAGGCCGCCTTGAGGTAAGGAACCTCTCCCGCCCCCTCCTGACCTTTGTATTGCCTCCTGTCGCGCTTGATTCTTCACCGGAGTTGTTCAACGCCGCCGCCGAGCCGCTTTGCCGCAGACCGCCCCCTCCGGTGCCCCTGCCCCGACCTAGCCCCCACCGGACTATTCCCCGCGCCCTCCCCAACCTCCCAGGCCACTCCGGTCGCCCTAAGGACCCGCAGAGCGCCCGCGCCCCTCGTCTCCGGCGAGTCCTCCGCCGCGGGGACGAGCGCCGCCGCCCCAGCTAGCCGTAGGAGAGGCCAAGGTCGGCCACCCGATCCCCGCCGTCCGTCCCAGATCGGGCGACCCCGTTTTAATTAGGCCAAGCCTAATCCTGGCCGTCCGCCGGAGATCCAACGGCCCAGGCCCGCTTCCCCCACACCCCGCGCTGCCCGCTGGCCCCGCCTGTCAGCCTGCCCGCGTTCGCACTGCCCGCTGGCCCCGCCTGTCAGCCGCCCAGGCCGCCGCGCGCTCGCGCGCCCGCCCGCAGATCTAATCCTAGCCGTCCGCCTGAGATCCGACGGCCGTAGGAGTCCGATACCCCTTCGCCCGCGCGTTTTCTTAAAGAGCCCCCCTGTTTTCTGGAATTTGAACCCGCCGTCCCTGGTTTCTTACGGTTAGGTCCTCGGACCTTTTATTTAATCCAAAATAAGTATTTAAGGCATATTTTTAATCCCTAAACTTGTAAAATTCATAACTTTGTCATATGAACTCCAAATTAGGTGCTTCAAATTGCAAAATGTTCATAATATTATTATCTATCTGTTTAAGCAATGTTTCCCTGCTGTTTCTATGTCCCAATTAATAGTTGATCATTAGGGTAAAATTAATGTTACGGGAACCCTATTTGAGATAAATGAAAGATAGTAGACTTTAATAAAAGTTGGAGCACTTAAGTTTATGGACTTAAAATCATGTAATGATTTAACCCCACCACTAACTTAAACCTGATTAGTGGATAATGAATCCTTTTGTATAGTCCTCTACCCTAGACCTAGGGAATACCAGAGTGCCTATCCCTTTTCTATTGTGAACTTGTGATCTCTCTGCTGCATATGTTTGGTATATTGCTTTTGTTTGTTACCTCCCAAGTGCATAGTGTGAATGATTACTTTACATAGACAACGAGCAGTCTGTATTTTCCGAGGAAGTTGTAGAGGAAGTTCCTGATCAACAGTTTGGTGAAGGCAAGTGTCCTCTGACCCATTATGTCCTATTCACTTGTAACTTACTATCCCGCATTATTTACTTGAAACCTAAGGATTGACTAGCTTTACACTTTACTTTATCCTTGATGACCTTATGGGCTGTTATGGTTAGCATTCTGCTATTGCCTTAACTTAATCAATGAACATGATGTGACTATTTATGATACTGTTACCCTGATGATGTTGATGATCTTGTGATACTCTAGGGGACTCAGGCTGTTTCCTGAGTACCTCTCCGTAAGGACCTGTTCGTTGAGAGACCACCCGGGATAACAGTGCAACCATGAGGGTGAAATGGGGTGCCCTTAGCTAATTAATTAGAGGAACTAGAGGTGTAGTTGCTTCGCCGTCGTGCCGTCAATGGGGTCCAGGCACAGTGCTTGCTCTGCCGAGGCTGAGTGCCGAGGTTCTTTCGTTTTGCTTTTTGTTAGTCACTCTCCTGCGGGGAGGGGTACTGTGTTTATCAAACTGGAGAAACCTAACGGGCAGCTATGATCTCTAGGGAATCTTTGTAACAGCTACGTAGTGATGCCCTGCCGGACCACCTAGGTAGTGGTCAATGGGGATTAGCTCTCCCCGGGTAGAAAGGGAATCATGACTCATGGGTAAAGTGTGCGACCTCTGCAGAGGGTAAGGAAACTGATACATCAGCCGTGCTCACGGTTATGAGCGACCTTGGGATCCTCTTTGATTAGAGATACAGATGGTTCGAGATACAAGGATTATGTTATGGTTTTGGTTCGAAAATGATGATGTTGTTCCTCGATGAGGAAATGGTTTATGGGTTGGTTAATGCTAAAATCTGGCTTCTACTAATGATAAATACCTGACCAACTAAAAGCAACAGCTTGAGCCTAACCCCACATAAAGCTAGTCCACTTCAGCCAAACGGGGCATTCGCTGAGTACGTTGATGTGTACTCATCCTTGCTTTACCACAAAACACCAGGTTGTCCGCATTGTAACCACTGCTCAGGAGAAGGTGAAGCCGTGGGAGGAGACTTCCAGGAGTTCCAAGACTACGACGAATTCTAGGTGTGGGTTGGCGGCCACCCCCAGTTAGTTGCCTGTGAAGACCTTATCTTTACTGCGTTTCGCTAGCACTTTGATTTACCTGTTAAGACAATGACTATGTGGATGTCTATGACTCTGTGATGTAATAAGTTAATACTCTTTTAAGTTATTATTCGAGCAATGTGCATTGATGTTCATTTATGTAATCGCTGTGTACGTGGGTTCTGATCCTGGCACGTACATAGTTTGCACTTGGTTTGCCTTCCAAAACCGGGTGTGACAATGAGACTATAGACAACCTTAGAAATGAAAATGCTAGATTAATTGCTAAGGTTGATTCTCATGTTTGTGATGCTTCAATTCCCAATCTTAGAAATGATAATGATGATTTGCTTGCTAAGATTAAGGAATTGAATGATTCTCTTGCTAGCCTTAGAGTAGAAAATGAAAATTTGATTGCTAAGGCTAAAGATTTTGATGTTTGCAATACTATTATTTCTGACCTTAGAACTAAGAATGATATGTTGCATGCTAAGGTTGTAGAATTAAAATCTTGCAAACCCTCTACATCTACCGTTGAGCACACTTCTATTTGTACTAGATGTAGAGATGTTGATATCAATGCTATTCATGATCACATGGCTTTAATTAAACAACAAAATGATCATATAGCATTATTAGATGCTAAAATTGTCGAGCATAACCTAGAGAATGAAAAGTTTAAATTTGCTAGAAGTATGCTCTACAATGGGAGACGCCCTGGCATCAAGGATGGCATTGGCTTCCAAAGGGGAGACAATGTCAAACTTAATGCCCCTCCAAAGAATTTATCTAACTTTGTTAAGGGCAAGGCTCCCATGCCTCAGGATAACGAGGGTTACATTTTGTACCCTGCCGGTTATCCCGAGAGCAAAATTAGGAGAACTCATTCTAGGAAGTCTCACTCTGGCCCTAACTATGCTTTTATGTATAAGGGTGAGACATCTAGCTCTAGGCAACCAACACGTGCCAAGTTGCCTAAGAAGAAAACTCCTATTGCATCAAATGATCATAGCATTTCATTTAAAACTTTTGATGCATCTTATGTTTTGACTAACAAATCCGGTAAGGTAGTTGCCAAGTTTGTTGGGGGCAAACACAAGGGCTCCAAGACTTGTGTTTGGGTACCCAAAGTTCTTGTTTCTAATGCCAAAGGACCCAAAACCGTTTGGGTACCTAAAGTCAAGAACTAAAATTGTTTTGTAGGTTTATGCATCCGGGGGAACAAGTTGGATACTCGACAGCGGGTGCACAAACCACATGACAGGGGAGAAGAAGATGTTCTCCTCATATGAGAAAAACCAAGATCCCCAACGAGCTATCACATTCGGGGATGGAAATCAAGGTTTGGTCAAAGGATTGGGTAAAATTCCTATATCTCCTGACCATACTATTTCCAATGTTTTTCTTGTAGATTTTTTAGATTACAATTTGCTTTCCGTATCCCAATTATGTCAAATGGGCTACAACTGTCTATTTACTGATGTAGGTGTCACTGTCTTTAGAAGAAGTGATGATTCAATAGCATTTAAGGGAGTGTTAGAGGGTCAGCTATACTTGGTAGATTTTGATAGAGCTGAACTCGACACTTGCTTAATTGCTAAGACTAACTTGGGTTGGCTCTGGCACCGCCGACTAGCCCATGTTGGAATGAAGAATCTTCATAAGCTTCTAAAGGGAGAACACATTTTAGGACTAACAAATGTTCATTTTGAGAAAGACAGGATTTGTAGCGCATGCCAAGCCGGGAAGCAAGTTGGCACTCATCATCCACACAAGAACATCATGACTAGTGACAGGCCACTGCAGCTCCTACACATGGACCTATTCGGCCCGATCGCTTACATAAGCATCGGCGGGAGTAAGTACTGTCTAGTTATTGTGGATGATTATTCTCGCTTCACTTGGGTGTTCTTTTTGCAGGAAAAATCCCATACCCAAGAAACCTTAAAGGGATTCTTGAGACGGGCTCAAAATGAGTTCGGCTTAAGGATCAAGAAAATTAGAAGCTACAACGGGACAGAGTTCAAGAACTCACAAATAGAAGGCTTCCTTGAGGAGGAGGGCATCAAGCATGAGTTCTCTTCTCCCTACACCCCACAACAAAATGGTGTAGTGGAGAGGAAGAATCGAACTCTATTGGACATGGCAAGAACCATGCTTGATGAGTACAAGACCCCGGATCGGTTTTGGTCCGAGGCGGTCAACACCGCCTGCTACGCCATCAACCGGTTATATCTACACCGAATCCTCAAGAAGACATCCTATGAACTCCTAACCGGTAAAAAGCCAAATATTTCATATTTTAGAGTTTTTGGTAGCAAATGCTTTATTCTTGTTAAGAGAGGTAGAAAATCTAAATTTGCTCCTAAAACTATAGAAGGCTTTTTACTAGGATATGACTCAAACACAAGGGCATATAGAGTTTTTAACAAGTCCTCAGGACTAGTTGAAGTTTCTTGTGACGTTGTGTTTGATGAGACTAACGGCTCTCAAGTAGAGCAAGTTGATCTTGATGAGATAGGTGAAGAACAGGCTCCGTGCATCGCGCTAAGGAACATGTCCATTGGGGATGTGTGTCCTAAGGAATCCGAAGAGCCTTCACATGCACAAGATCAACCATCCTCCTCCATGCAAGCATCTCCACCAACACAAAATGAGGACGAAGCTCAAGTTGATGAAGGACAAGATCAAAGAGATGAGCCACCTCAAGATGACGGCAATGATCAAGGGGGAGATGCAAATAATGAAGACAAGGAGGATGAAGAGCCAAGGCCGCCACACCCAAGAGTCCACCAAGCAATACAACGAGATCACCCCGTCGACACCATCCTCGGCGACATTCATAAGGGGGTAACCACTCGATCTCGTATTGCACATTTTTGTGAGCATTACTCTTTTGTTTCCTCTATTGAGCCACACAGGGTAGAGGAAGCACTTCAAGATTCGGATTGGGTGATGGCGATGCAAGAAGAGCTCAACAACTTCACGAGGAACGAGGTATGGCATTTAGTTCCACGTCCTAACCAAAATGTTGTAGGAACCAAGTGGGTCTTCCGCAACAAGCAAGATGAGCATGGTGTGGTGACAAGGAACAAAGCTCGACTCGTGGCCAAGGGGTATTCACAAGTCGAAGGTTTGGATTTTGGTGAAACCTATGCACCCGTAGCTAGGCTTGAGTCAATTCGCATATTATTAGCCTATGCTACTTACCATGGCTTCAAGCTTTATCAAATGGACGTGAAGAGTGCCTTCCTCAACGGACCAATCAAGGAGGAGGTCTATGTTGAGCAACCTCCCGGCTTTGAAGACAGTGAGTACCCTAACCATGTTTATAGGCTCTCTAAGGCGCTTTATGGGCTCAAGCAAGCCCCAAGAGCATGGTATGAATGCCTTAGAGATTTCCTTATTGCTAATGGCTTCAAAGTCGGCAAGGCCGATCCTACTTTATTCACTAAAACTCTTGACAATGATTTGTTTGTATGCCAAATTTATGTTGATGATATTATATTTGGGTCTACTAACGAATCTACATGTGAAGAATTTAGTAGGGTCATGACACAGAAATTCGAGATGTCTATGATGGGGGAGTTGAAGTATTTTCTAGGATTCCAAGTCAAGCAACTCCAAGAGGGCACCTTCATTAGCCAAACAAAGTATACTCAAGACATTCTAAGCAAGTTTGGAATGAAGGATGCCAAGCCCATCAAGACACCCATGGGAACAAATGGGCATCTCGACATCGACACGAGAGGTAAGTCTGTGGATCAAAAGGTATACCGGTCGATGATTGGTTCATTACTCTATTTATGTGCATCTCGACCGGACATTATGCTTTCCGTATGCATGTGTGCAAGATTCCAATCCGACCCTAAGGAATCCCACCTTACGGCCGTAAAACGAATCTTGAGATATTTGGCTTATACTCCTAAGTTAGGGCTTTGGAACCCTATGGGATCCACATTTGATTTGATTGGTTATTCGGATGCCGATTGGGCGGGGTGTAAGATTAATAGAAAGAGCACATCGGGGACTTGCCAGTTCTTGGGAAGATCCTTGGTGTCTTGGGCTTCAAAGAAGCAAAATTCGGTCGCTCTTTCTACCGCCGAAGCCGAGTACATTGCCGCAGGCCATTGTTGCGCGCAATTGCTTTGGATGAGGCAAACCCTGCGGGACTATGGTTACAAACTAACCAAAGTTCCTCTTTTATGTGATAATGAGAGTGCTATCCGCATGGCGGATAATCCCGTTGAGCATAGCCGCACTAAGCACATAGCCATTCGGTATCATTTTCTTCGGGATCACCAACAAAAGGGGGATATCGAGATTTCATACATTAACACTAAAGATCAATTAGCTGATATCTTTACCAAGCCACTTGATGAACAATCTTTTACCAAACTTAGGCATGAGCTCAATATTCTTGATTCTAGGAACTTCTTTTGCTAAACTTGCACACATAGCTCATAAGTATACCTTTGATCATGTCTCTTTTATATATGCTATGACTAATGTGTTTTCAAGTGTATTTCAAACCAAGTCATAGGTATATTGAAAGGGAATTGGAGTCTTCGGCGAAGACAAAGGCTTCCACTCCACTCTACTACTCATCCTTCGCCGTCGCTCCGCATCACTCTCCATCTTTGGTATAATCTTCACTCATATGTTTTATTTGCCAAAGGGGAGAAAATAGTTAGCAAAGGGCTTATATCTCACTCAAAGTATCAGTTTTTGGCGATTCATGCCAAAGGGGGAGAAAGTATGAGCCCAAAGCAAAAGGACCGCACCACCACCCTAATTTTAAAATTAATGGTATTCAATTGGAAAATTTCAATCTCTTTGTGTTCTAAAGGGGGAGCAAGTAGTATTTTCAAAACTTGATATCTTAAAACCCTCTTGAACACTAAGAGGAGAATTTATTTGAGGGGGAGTTTTGTTTAGTCAAAGGAAAAGCATTTGGAACAAGGGGAGAGAATTTCAAATCTTGAAAATGCTTCTCAAATCTTATTCATTTACCTTTGACTATCTTGCAAAAGGACTTTGAAAAGAATTTACAAAAGAGTTTGCAAAAACAAAACTTGTGGTGCAAGCGTGGTCCAAAATGTTAAAAATAAAGAAACAATCCATGCACATCTAGTAAGTAACTTTTATTGGCTCAATTCCAAGCAACCTTTGCACTTACATTATGCAAACTAGTTCATTTATGCACTTTTATATTTGCTTTGGTTTGTGTTGGCATCAATCACCAAAAAGGGGGAGATTGAAAGGGAATTAGGCTTACACCTAGTCCCTAATTAATTTTGGTGGTTGAATTGCCCAACACAAATATTGGACTAACTAGTTTGCTTTAGTGTATAAGTTATACAGGTGCCAAAGGTTCACACTTAGCCAATAAAAAGACCAAGTATTGGGTTCAATAAAAGGAGCAAGGGACAACCGAAGGCACCTCTGGTCTGGCGCACCGGACTGTCCGGTGTGCCACCGGACATGTCCGGTGCACCAGAGAACTCCAACACCAAACTCGTCACCTTCGGGAAATTCCAGAGGCAACTCCGCTATAATTCACCGGACTGTCCGGTGTACACCGGACATGTCCGGTGCTCCAAGGAAGGGTGGCCTCAGGAACTCGCCAGCCTTGGGAATTCACTTCAGCTGCTCCGCTATAATTCACCGGACTGTCCGGTGTACACCGGACTGTCCGGTGTAACAGCGGGGCAACGACTATTTCGGCGCCAACGACTACCTGCGACGCATTAAATGCGCACGCTGCGCGCGCAGAGGTCAGGCACGCTGATACTGGCGCACTGGACAATCTACAGTACATGTCCAGTGCGCCACCGGACATCCAGGCGGGCCCAGAAGTCAGAGCTCCAACGGTCGGAACCCAACGGCATTGGTGACGTGGCTGTCGCACCGGACTGTCCGGTGCACCATCGAACAGACAGCCTCACCAAACGGCTAGTTTGGTGGTTGGGGCTATAAATACCCCCAACCACCCCACATTCAAGTCATCCAAGTTTTCCACTTCTCAACTTCTTACAAGAGCTCTAGTATTCAATTCTAGACACACCAAAGAGATCAAATCCTCTCCAAATTCCACACAACGCCCTAGTGATTAGAGAGAGAGATTTGCTTGTGTTCTTTCGAGCTCTTGCGCTTGGATTGCTTTCTTCTTCTTTCTTGATTCTTTCTTGCGATCAAACTCACTTGTAATTGAGGCAAGAGACACCAATCTTGTGGTGGTCCTTGTGGGAACCTTGTGTTCCAAGTGATTGAGAAGAGAAAGCTCACTCGGTCCGAGGGACCGTTTGAGAGAGGGTAAGGGTTGAAAGAGACCCGGCCTTTGTGGCTTCCTCAACGGGGAGTAGGTTTGAGAGAACCGAACCTCGGTAAAACAAATCCGCGTGTCTCACTTCATTATTCGATTGCGAATTGTTTTGCACCCTCTCTCGCGGACTCTATTATATTTCTAACGCTAACCTGGCTTGTAGTTGTGATTATTTTTGAGAATTTCAGTTTCGCCCTATTCACCCCCCCTCTAGGCGACTTTCACTTAGGCCCCTCCTCATCTTAGGATTTAGGGCGAGTGCACTCCGCCACCCGGCCAGAGATTTCCACTCCGACCTTTGGCGCGCCGGGTAGGGGGCTAGGCTTTAGGTTTTTGCCTGTGTTCTTATTCGGCATGATGGTGCGAATCATCGAGCACCACACCGAAACTTTGGAGGATTTCGCAATGGAGCAATAAGTTGCATCCTCTGCGCCACGAGTACCCGACCGCCCTGACTCTGGGACTGCTGTTGTACACGCTTTGCAGCAGCACACGCCTGCACAAGCATCTCAGACTCCATCAAGGGCAGCGCCTACGGCGTTGTCTACAGCCAGGGAGTTGCTACGCCACCCCCTAGCTCCACGGCCTCACCAGGGGCCATGAAGCAATGGTGTGACGACGTCCACCGAGTACTCGGCATGGCACATTCTACTTCGACCAGGTCCAGGCCTCGGTCATCCCGGCACCAACGCGAGGCGACGACGTCTGTGCGTTCGCCCTCCGTAAGGGGTGCACAGACCGACGACCTCCGGGCAGAACTCAACTGCAGACGTGTGGGGGAAGATGCCCGGGTCTCCCTAGAAAGGGCGCATGAGCGCCGACAAAACATCGAGGGCCGCAACCTCGACCAAGATTTCGCTGCGGCAACACCGTAGACACCAATTGGCACCCGGTCCCAAGTGGGTGTTCCCTTGGCTGGCGTAGGCTGCGCCGCTCTCGCAAATCATCTTCGCGCAACGTCATGGCCGCCCAAGTTCCGGCCGCACCTGCCGGAAAAATATGACGGAACGACAAACCCGTCGGAATTCCTGTAGGTGTACATCACCGCCATCACGGTGGCAGGTGGAAACACCGCTGTAATGGCAACATATTTTCATGTCGCCTTGTTTGGGCCTGCCCGGACTTGGCTCATGAACCTCACCCTAGGATCAGTCTACTCCTGGGAAGAGCTCTGCGCGCGGTTCGTTGCTAATTTCGCCAGCACTTACCAACAGCACGGTGTGGAGGCCCACCTCCACGCGGTGAGGCAGGAGCCCGGGGAAACTCTCCGGATGTTTATCTCCCGCTTCACCAAGGTACGAGGTACTATACCTCGTATTTTCGATGCCTCCATCATCACAGCCTTCCGACAGGGGGTACATGATAAGAAAATGTTGGAGAAGCTGACCACGCATGACGTGGAGACTGTCCCCACGCTCTTCGCTCTGGCTGACAAGTGCGCCAGATCCGTCGAGGGCCGTGCATGGCACTCGGCCCCATAAATCGGGACTACCCAGACGGGTGGCTCGGGTGCCGCCCCCCAGGACGGTAAAAAGAAAAAGAAGGGCCGCTGCTACGAGAGGCCGCAGTCTACCGCGCTGGTCGTCGCAGCTGCGCTCGGGGGCCGAGGCGATCGCAACAAGCGCCCACGGCCGCAGAGGGGTAACAATGACTCTTGCCCTGTCCACCCCAACGATCGCCACAGCGCCGTGGAGTGTTGCGAGATCATTGATCTCGCGAAACGTGTCAACGAACGCGTCAGCGAGTGGCATGAGCAGTCTTCCAAGGACGGCTCCCCACCTCGTCGCTGTCCTGGCAAGGAAAAGGTCGACGACGGCGAGGTGGCCACGGCTGAGCGAGACCTCGGGTATCAGGCACTCAAAGGGGACCTAAAGGACGTCTTCGCTAGAGACTTCCACTCCGATAGAGATGACTAGACTGACCACCGGTGGGACCCCGCATCCCCCGGTCTATGGGGCCGAAGTCTGCCTTCCCCCAGAAACACTACTGGACTCCCCATGGGTCCAGTCCTCATATGGGGCCACAACCAAGGATGAGGGCTCCTCCGTCAAACGCAGATGAGAGCCCAGGGTCGGGACCTAGTCCTACGACAAATACCAAACCAAGAAGGGCTCCACAAACACTCCCCTAGCTGGGAAGGACCTTTCAAGGTAACGGAATCACGCCGACCCAAGGGTGACCATCCTGCCACGACTGAAGGAGTACCCCATCCTAACCCCTGTAGCATCTCTATAAGTTCTATCCATAGGAGCAAGTCCGAGGGGTCAAACCTTTCTCCCTTTTTAGCTAAGTAACGCACACGTTTACGCCAGCCCGGTGAGGTCCGCCCTCATAAACCCGACCTGTTGGCCTACACCCATGCATGTCATGTTGTATGGGGAGGATTTACCCCCTCGGATGCGCTTCTATGATAGCTTTATCCTACTACTCAAAGGTCTTACCCTGCAGTTTCCGGATTGTATTTTGTCTAACCCTCCCGATCAGTTCCCGTCCTATCAGGCATAATGACATCCGAATTGAACAGCCAGGCTTGCAGTTTAGGACCTCTACACGAAAGCAGGAGGGCCCGACAACCTGGGGGCGGCTCTAAAGAATGGGAGCCCGTTCCATGGGGTGGTCCAGAGCCTGTGTGGCCAGTTAGCCTGGTTCCGTACCTGAAATCCTGCACACTCCACCACTCCGTGACGGGTGCCCTAGTATTTGGAGCTATAAGTCCTGTTGGTCCGACAACCTGGGGTCCGGGACTAGAGAAGAGATACTTGTCTCCTGGGGTGGTCCGGAGACGTGTAGCCGCTCAGCCTGGTCCCGTACCATGGGCCTACATACTCCACCACTCTGTGACGGGTGTCCTAGTACCTAGAACCACCATCCAGGGGGTATGGACGCACAACTTGGCTCCCCCAGACTAAACCCTGCAAGTTTCGAGCATGTATCAAAGGATGACTAGTGCCAGATGACGGGTCCTATGGGTGTATTACTAATGCTCCTTAGCTAAAGCTGTGTACAGATCCAGGTCTCGGCGAGGCTGCCTCTCGAGAGTCGTTGACAACTCTTTCACATACGCTGGTATCCAACCTCGACACATCAAGCCTGCATCCCAGGCGGGGGGGGGGGGGCAACCACCAGGGCGAGTCAACAACGTAACGTCACACACAGCAGGAACGAGCGATACATAGATAAGTATTAAGCACTGCTTTATAAATAATACTCGGGAGTACCTTACAAAAACAGGAAAAAAGCATGGGGCCGGTTCTAAAGAACGGGTGCCCGTTCCATGGGGTGGCCCAGAGCCTGTGTGGCCGGTTAGCCTGGTTCCGTACCCAAAATCCTGCACACTCCACCACTCCGCGACGGGCGCCCTAGTATTTGGAACTATAAGTCATGTGCGTCCGACAACCTGGGGTCCGGAACTAGAGAAGAGATGCTTGTCTCCTGGGGTGGTCTGGAGCTGTGTAGCCGCTCAGCCTGGTCCCGTACCATGGGCCTGCACATTCCACTCTGCGGCAGGTGTCCTAGTACCTAGAACCACCATCCAAGGGGTCTGGACACACAACTTGGCTTCTCAGACTAAAATCCTGCGTACATATGTTATTACATTCTGCTTTCAAGCAAACATATGTTATTACATTCCCTTACAAGCGCGGCCCTAGCTCCATTTCTGCAGGAATGAACTGTGTTGCACCAGCAAGAGTCGCGATGGAAGCTGGCTCCGGGCAACCTCACCGGCGGCGGCGACCACCTCTGCACCAACGGTTCACTGGCGACAGCGACCACCTCTACACCAGCAGCGACAACCACCTCCGCTCCGAGCGGCTTGCCAGCGGCGGCGACCACCTCAGGGTGTGCGCCATTGTGAGGAGGTCCTCGCCCCCGTCCTCCTACGGGGGGTGACAACGAGGCCATTAAAGCCAAAGAGTCGGGGACTCGGCGGCAGGTGGCTTTGATGGTCTCGCCAGCGGAGGCAACCACCTCTGCAATGGGTAGCCTCACCAGCGGCGGCGACCACCTCAGCACCAACGACAGCGGCCACCTCTGCACCGGTGGACGGCGGCTGCCTCAGCCCGCATGAAGGGGTCCTCGCTCCCGTCCTCCCACGGAGTGAGGACAAGACCATCCAAGAACGCGGCCACCACCCCCACGGCGTACGGTGTCTTGTACGACCCCCAGTGCAGCCGTCGGGCAGGAGAAGCCATGGATGTGGCGAACCCGCACACGGTGCGATCGTCACCCGTGCGGTGGACGGACAGCCACACCCCAGCCAGACGGCAGGAGGCAGTGTCGGAGGCGGCACCAAAGCCATCCAGCCCAAAGGGCCACACACGCTGCAGCTGACGGCCTGCAGCCAGCCGGCCCTGCGTAGCCGAGGTTCGCCTCCTCCGCAAGGCTGGTGAACATCCTTCTCTTCCAAATGCTGGAGGAAGAAGCGGGTCACCAGCCCATGCGGAGGGTAGGGCCCCGACTCGGCTCACCTTCCACCCCAGCAAGGATGATGAACATCCTTGAAGCTGAGGGTAGAGGGGAGGTCGTAGCCCGGCTTGCTTCTCCCCACCACGAGGCTGGTGGTCATCCTTCTGGATGACCACTGGCGGGGGACTGCAGCCGGGCTGCATGATGAAAATCCTTGAAGCCGAGCGATGGCTGAAGAACGCCGACCTCCACGAGGTCGTGCTCCTCCAACAGCAGCAAGAAGGGGACAAGATCGACAGCCCCACTGCAAGCGCGGGCTCTCCGACGGTGGGACCACCGGAGGGGATGGCCCTGACGCGGTTCCCTCCAGCGAACATCGGCGCGCCCCATCCAGAGGCCTGGAAGGCGGAAGGGCACGAAGGATGCAAGAGGAGCAAGGCATGGCTACTACCCGGGAGATTGATCCCTTTTTAAAGGCAGATTTCCCCTCTTGCGCCCTGGAGTGTCACGGGCAAAGTCTCCCTCGGTGTGCACCGAGGATCCCGCCCTATGACACAGGGGCCAGGCCCCACGCGTCATATAGGTTGTCCTGAAGCACGAAGAAGACAAACCACCACACAAGGAGCACACAACCGCCCTGTGGTTATATGCCCCTTCATTTTCGGAGCAACCAGCGGTCGGGAAGACGAACCGCCGCACAAGGAGCGTGCAACCGCCCCACGGTTATGCGCCTCTTCATTTTCGCCGAAACCAGCGGTCAAGAAGGCGAACCGCCGCGTAGGAAGCGTACAACCACCCCACGGTTGTGCACCCCCTCAGCTTCGCTACAATTGGCGGTCCAACATGGGGGCCCAGGCCCACATGTCATGCAATCGGTGCGCCGGTTACTGGGTGCGGAAAAATCGCACCGCCGCTTGAGCCAATGCCGCGTCCCCTCGGGGCCACCGCAGAAGACTGAAAAGATAAGTTTTTAGAACCAGTGCAGTGACTCGAGGCACCCCGCGCATGGCCCAACAGTGACATTAAGTACAAAGGTCACGGGCCAGTCAGCCGTGGGAACGGGCGTGGCAGTCGGCGTAGCCATAGGCGGGCCGGCAGTAATTGCATCAACAGGCGCGCAGGAGCAACAAGCAAATCACCAATCAGACTCTGGCCCCACCTATAGGCTCGCACCCTACCCTGAGGCGGGCCCGGGGGCCACTGTCAGTACCCTCAATCAGGGGTACCCGCTACTACAGTATAAAGACGCCACGCGGAGAACGGCACCCCGACCCCACCACATGGGTAGGTTCAGGGGTACCACGTGGTAAGGAAAGATAATACACCCCAGGGTGCATTATCGGGACCGGACCCCTGTATGCACAACCCGAGCCTTTGATTACAGTCCGGGACTCCCAGAAAGGTATGCCGGGTCCCTTCGAGTAAGGTCCGGACCATAACAAGGACCTGGGATGAGGGGAACCCCGGCATGAGTAAGGTCCGGCGCTGGCACGTGTCTAGGCCTTGCCCTACACTCCCCGCTCAGGCGGAGACCCGCAGCTGTCGCGTGGCTTGTAACCCGTGACATAAGCCAACGGGCGGAGCCTGACGTAAGGCCCCTAAAGACACACAGTCTCTGCATTTAATACGGAGAGGACACGCCGCCTGCCACCATGCTGACAAACGATGTGCCCTCTCAGCATTTAATGCGTCTTATCCACTCCGCTGGCAGACGGCGTCAGGGTAACCTTGCAGGCGGCGCGCCTGTCGGGTCTGTTACCAAACAGTGCGCCCGTGCTATGTGGCGCACTATGGATATCGTCCCTTGTACAAGAAGCTTCCCCGGCACGCCGAGGATACGCAGATCTCGGGTGTCAGGGCACGAGAAGATTACCCCAGCAGCGGACATTAGTAGCTCCAAGCGCTATATACATTTTGTCCCTGGGCCCACATGTCGGGGCTCAGTACCTTTGTGCATGCCCCCCTTTAGCTATAAAAGGGGAGGCATGCGACGTTACAACACAAGTTCACTCAGACTCTCAGGCTTCCACAGCAATCCAACATACAGTGGAGTAGGGTATTACGCTCCGGCGGCCCGAACCACTCTAAACCCTCGCGTGTTCTTGTCTTCATCCATCCATCTCGCATAACAGGCAAAACACTTAGGCCCCTCCTCATCTTAGGATTTAGGGCGGGTGCACTCCGCCACCCGATCGGAGATTTCCTCTCCGACAAATATTATCTCACATCAAGAGATCCAACCTATATAAATCTTCATGTCTCCCTTGTATTTACCTTCAATTTTTTATTACGTTATCTACCCCATAAATTTACTATCGAATTAGCTTCGACAATCAGGCAGTTGAGCAACTAGAGCTAGTCAGCCTCTTTGCACAACACAGATATACTATAGGCAACTATGATGAGGATTACGAGGCAATTTCATAGATACCTCCTTAAGCTCATGACTCATATGTCAGCGAATCTAGCTTAGCACCTCAGTAGGCAGTTGTCGGTGTTTCGAACCTAGCTCTGAAAAGTAAACTTGTGTGCACATTCTAGGCTCCGGACGGTGTAAGCGGTGGGCGCAAGATTTGTATTGGTTCAGGCAGAACGTCTGTACATCCAGTCTTCGGTGCTCGCGCTAGCGGCACCTTTGTTGATCAATGTTCGTAGTAGGGGTTACAAGCGGGTGAGAGATGGAGGAGAAGCTCCCAAGTCTCTTATGCGGAGGAGGTGGAGCTAAGGGTTACAGAGCTAGAGTCCTAACTACGTCTTGGCTTGGCGGTGGTGCCAGGTCCTTGTCGATGTGTCCTCCCTCCTTTGGTCATTCCTTCCCTTTGTCTGTTGGCGAACCTCCTCATTTTTATAGGCCAAAAAAGGGGGGTCGGACGCTGGTGGCTTCCTTGAGAATGAGTCACTAGCGATGGTAAAACCGAGCGTCTTACCCTTGTGAAGTAGTGCTCGTCTATGAGCATTTGGGTTGCCTGGTTGTTTCATACTCTTTATGGCGGATGACGCTGGCAGCGTGTGGCCTAGACACCATTATTTGAGCTAAATCGACCCCTGGCCTTCGTAGACTGGGTCTCGGCGTGACTTGTCTGGTTGTGTCCTGCAATCGGTCTGCACACTCAGGCCTAGCCCTGATAAGGCATGAGTGTGCCACAAGTCGGGGGGGCAATGCACTACAGTCCGAGGGGTTTGTAGGCCATGAGTATGCTGCAGCCCGAGGGGCTTGTAGGTCATGAGTGGGAGGCGGATCGGCGCCTCTACCGCGACTTGGCACCCGACGTAGTTAACGGGACCAGTCACTTATGGCAGGTCAGTCTCGGGCCAAGCGAGGGATCTACTCGAGTGATTTCCCTTTGGTTCGTCCAGCCCCATGTCTGGCTCCATCACGCCCGACCCCAGGCTCGGTGCCTCGGGATTCATATGGGGTCGGGTGCTTCCAGGACAGACACTTCCTTCCTCCTCCTGCAGACTGATGAACCCTAGTTGGTAAAGGCCTCTTCCTAGCGCCCTTGTTGACCGATCGGCCCTAGCGACCAAGGGTCTTATTCCTAACAATGGAACTGGTAGTAGATCGTGCTCTTGTTCATATCCTTGCTTCCCTTCAAGTAGAGTTGTGGAGACAGGTTCGAGTGCTGGAGGAGCAAAATGAGAAGACGCTCATGATGTTTGAGCATATACAACAATGCGAGGATTAGTTGTAGCAATAACTACTTGCCACTCGGTAATAGTCCTTGGTCTTCATGGAGCACATGCAATATACTTCGCGCTCGACATATTGCAATAAACTATGGACTGCTATATGACATAAGAGAGGGAGGGAGGGTGATATATATTACTGAGGGGATGTGTGTGGCATCATCATATGGTGAGTCAATTTGTGAGTCCGGTTCTCCGCTAGAAGTTCATCACTTGTATAGGGTTTTTCAATTTAGCTTACAAGCGAAGATAGCTAGATTGCATTGTAGAATATGAACTAGTGTACAATTTAGTTTAATGTATGATATACCCTCCTTCTTCCAAATATTGTTTTAGATTTGGGCCAAAAATTTAGAAGTCAAAAAATGTGATGTACACAAAACTATGGGAAAGATAAAAAGAAATAGAGATAGAGAAGTGTTAGAAAAAATATGCATAAGAAAAAGAGAAAGGTAAGTTGTAAGATGAGAATATCAACTATTGTAGGAATAAAATTTGGATATTATAATATTAACTATTTTAGAACAAAAGAAGCATGTGCTATTCTACAACTTAGTCTTATATTTAAGATGTATTAATCTTGACTATAAGGCTGATGCCAGTGCAGGCGGTAACACGGGTGATAGCACGCTTCTATCGTCCGACCGGAGGCGAGAGACGGGCGAGAGAGCGCTCTAGGGTGACGTCGCTTCCGCCAGGCGAGATCGGGCGATATCGCCTCGCTCTCACCCGCGCTAGAGCGCGCGCCTGGGTGAAAGGCAGGTGACACACTGGCACAGACAACGTGCGAGCGAGAGCGAGTTGGCACGTTCTGATTGGTCCATATGGCTACGTCAGCGGCACGTGTGCTAGACGCTGTAACTTGCCGTTTTTTACTGTTTCAAGTCCAAAAAATTGTATAAAAATCACAAATTTCATCCCAAATTCATCTATGAATAGCCCTACACTGATGGAGCTCATTCCACATAACATTTCATCTAATTTCTCTATAAAAAGTTAGTATATTGTGTGGTTTTTAAGCATTGAAATAAATATACATAAATTACTTAATTCTAAAATATAAAAACTGATGTGGCTATGGGCTGAGGTTATAGTCTGCTACAAGCTATGTGCTGAAGCAGCTCAGGCGAGAGTTGACGTGGCAGGGGCGAGAGGGGGATGGTGCACCGGCACCATCCTAGGTGTGTTTGGATCCATGGTGCTAAAGTTGAGCACTACACTTTTAGTAAACTTTAGCACTTAGAGAAACAAATACGAATGTTAGAAGTTGCTAATAGGTACTAGAAATGAAGTGCTAAACTTTAGCACTTGTTGTGGTTCTTCTTTCGAAGGTCCTCAAAAACACTCACCCAGTAACTGTTACTTTTGTTTTATCGTGTGTGTTGCAGGGTTAATGACGAAGGTAGATTTCAAACAGAACATGAGCGTGTTCAAAGAAGCAAGCTTTGGACGACCATCGTGTACTTGCTTCGGACAAAGCATAGTATAAACAACCTTCGAGGTCTAAGGAAATCAAGCCAAGAGAAGGAGAAGGACAAATTTACTCCTAGCATGTACAATAGTTTGAATGTATAGGGATTAAGAATATAAATGTAAATTCTCAAACATATGTCGAGCCTATAAATAGAGGAACAATGTCATGCACTGGGACACTTTTTGAGAGGTGAAACTCAATTTTCTCCCTGTACGAAGTTGTAACTTCTGTACTCCCTCATTGTAATTTTTACGAAGCTGAAGGAGTAGAATGTATGCTTGTAAACATATTTATCAGGAGAGATAAATAAAATGCTAAGACATATGAGATAGTTGGATATAAAGTTTTACTTTGTCGCTTTCATATTATTTTATTATGTTTATATCTGTGGGGGACAGATATCCCCCGGGTCCACTGGAAGGGTAAAAGACCTCACGAAAGGCCCAAGGGCCCAATAAATCGTAAGGTCATTCCTTCATGGGCCTGGGGAGGGACAATCAGTAAAGCAGATCGACGTAGGGCCGGATCGGTGCAAGACCGGATGGCCCCACAGCGTTGAGCGAGAAACCACAACAGAAGATCCGACTTTCCCGCGATGGAGCCTCATGCAGCGGAACCAGGCGAGGATAGGTCGGCAGAATCATAGGAAGATAGAATCAAACAGTTCACTATTCTTTAGGAGCACGTTGTTATTATATCCACATGTATCGCCCCACGGTCGAATATATAAGGCCCAGGGGGCACCCCTTCAAGAACGATCGATCTCACTACTTAGCCATCCACCTCAACCCTCTACGTTCTCACTTCAGAGAATTGACTTGTAACCCATTGCACAAAGCATCCTCACCAGGACGTAGGGTGTTACGCGTCTCTAAGCGGCCCGAACCTGCAAACACTATCCATTGTCCCTCGTGCATCTGGCACGAACCATTTTGCTACAGTCGGCGACATCGTCCTACTCCTAAAAACACCTCGAGGGGCAACCTCGGGTGTGCAGTCGGACCCAAAACACCGACAGCTGGCGCGCCAGGTAGGGGGTGTGTCGACGATCTAAGCTAGCTCAATGGCCGTCACCTTCCACGACAAGATCACCTTCTGTCTCGGATCCACGTTCTGCTTCGGAACGATCTCGTTCGTAGCAGACGAAGAGGGAACTCTACACCGCATTGCAGATCCGCCAAGAAAGAAGTCTCCTCCAACAAACTCCGAAGATATCAGAAAAGCGCAACCTCCAGCTCTCCGAAGGAAGATCGCCACGACAGCCACGCCATTCTACCCCGACGTTCTTTTCATCGGGAGAGTGGAGTCGCCTCCTGTCTCCGACGACGAGCCGACCGCGCCTGGGGAAGAACCACCTCAGCGGGAGTCCCGTCGATAAAGAAACCGGCGCCGAAACATCCGGCGACATCACCAAGCTGGAGAACGGGATCCGGAGCAGCCTGTCTCGCGAGACGAGGTCTCGGAGATGGGAGAAACTCCAGAAGAACGCGTCTTCAGAGAACGAAGGAACTCCCGACGACGTGATCGTCGACGAGCTCAAGAACAAGCCGAGCAAGACGCAAGGCAGCGCCGGGAAAATCCACTCTTCGGTCGCAACCTGAACCCTGACTTCACCCGAGCCATGAACACGCCGAGTGAAGTCGGAGGAGTACTAGCTCGGATAGCTAACGGACTCCCGATGTAGAGGGCTATCGACGCCTGTTCACCCAAGCAGCCAACCATCTTCTACCTCTCGCTCACCTGCCGAACGACTTGCGACACGCCATCAACAGTCGCCGAGACGCGCGGAGCTCCATCAACGCTTCGCGTGAACGACGGCATGAGAACGAGATCCGCCGCCGAGAAGAGTACGACAGGGATCATGGCATCCCAACTTGGAGTCAAGCCACCAGAGCCGAATCAACGACGGCCTCAACTAGCGGAACTACCTGGGGACGGTCGAGGAACCACAACAACTACTCCCCTCCTCGGGACAGGCATCATCCTCGACGACAGGAGGAAACATGTGGAGTGTCCGCCCTTACTCCATGCCTTAGGGCCATTCAATGGCCCCCTAACTTCAAGGTATCCAATGTCGATAAGTATGAACCTAAGCAGGACCCAAGAGGCTGGCTGGTCGTCTACACCACCGCCGCTCGAGCCACAGGAGCGTTCGAGGACGTAATGACTGCGTACTTACCCATTGTCCTCGGGCAAGACGAATTTCAATGGCTACGACATCTACCCCGGCATTGCATCAACGACTGGAGCGATTTCAGCCGACGTTTCACCGCCAACTTTCAGTCCCTCTCCGACAAACCGGCACAACCATGGGACCTCAAATCCATCAAACGCCGGGGGGGACAAAACTCTCTGGTCATACCTCAAAAGGTTCCAGACCATGAGAAATCGTATCCCCGAAGTCATGGAGGCGGTCGTGATCGAGGACTTCTACAGAGGATCCAATGACTCGGCCTTCATCCGAGCCATATTGCAGAAGGCGCCAACTACCTCCGAGGAGCTGTTCTGGGAAGCCGACCTCTACATCACCGCCGACGAGCGAGCCCTGGCCCTCATCGGGGGAGCAAAGCCCGCACCGGCAGCACCACGACGCGACGCGAACCAGCAACCTGACAAACGTTGGGAGAAGAGACCTCGTGAAGAAGTGCACGCCGCTAGACCACCTGCTTCTCGCGCCCGGGGAGGACCACGCGGAGGCGAGCGCACGCTGGACGACATCCTCGACGCCTAGTGCCTGTACCACAAGGACATGCGCCACACTCTTCGGAACTGCCGGGACTTCAAGCACTCCGTCGGGCACAGCCGACCCTTCCAACCTCTACCTCCTCCTCCACCACGGGGAGGACCAGAAGAACCACGACAACCCCAGCAGCAGGAGGAGGGAGGAGGAGGAGCTTTCCCGCGCGTTGACAGGGAGGTCAACGTCATCTTCGACGGACATGGGTCGCAGGAGAACAAAAGACAGCAAAAGCTCAACGATCGCCAGATACTGGTGGCAACCACCGGTCCTCCCGCTCCGTACCGATGGTCGGAGCACCCGATCACCTTCACTCGGGCGGATCAATGGCTCAACTTCGACCACCTAGGCAAATACCCGCTCCTCGTCGATCCGGTGATCCGAGAGAGCAGGGTGAAGAAAGTGCTAGTGGACGGGGGGAGCAGCATCAACGTCACCTTCCCCCGGACACTCCGAGGCTTAGGAGTTCACCTCAAAGAACTCAACGAGTCAGATACTCCTTTCTTCGGCATCGTGCCCACCGAAGGGGAATACCCGCTGGGCCACATCTACATTCCCGTCACCTTCAGAACTCTGGAGAACTACAGAACCGAGTTCCTGAGGTTCGAAGTGGCGAATTTCGACTGCGGGTACAACGCCATCATCGGGCGGCCAGGATTGGCAAAATTCATGGCCATTCCGCATTACACGTACATGATATTGAAGATGTCGGGACCACAAGGAATCATAACTGTGCGTGCTGACTTCCAAGGCGCCGCAGAATGTTTCCGAGTGGCCATCTAAGCAGCCCTCGCCACTAAACCGTCGGCGACTTCTTCGACCCAGGCAATCTCTAAGCCTGAGGAAGACCTTACGGCACCGGCGAACGAAGCTCAAGCCGCGACCTCTATGCGGCCGACTGAAGAAACTAAAAGGATCAATCTGGGGTTCGCTGATGAACGCAAGACTGCCATCATCAGCTCCAGCCTGGATGATAAATAGGAAGGCGCGCTCGTCCGATTTCTGCAAGACAACCGAGACGTATTCGCATGGCAACCTGCGGATATGCCGGGAGTCCCGAGAGAACTGGCCGAGCACAAACTGAAGGTCTACCCCCAGGCAAGGCCGATCCGGCAAAAACTACGTCATTTCACGCCCGACAAGAGAGAGGCCATTCGTGCTGAATTGGCCCGCTTGGTCGCGGCTGGGTTTATCAAAGAGGTGTTACATCCCGAGTGGTTAGCCAACCCTGTTCTTGTACTCAAAAAGAATAAAGTGGAATGGCGCATGTGCGTCGACTATACTGATCTCAACAAACATTGTCCGAAGGATCCCTTCGGGCTCCCAAGGATAGATCAGGTGGTAGACTCCACCGCTGGATGTTCTGTGCTGTCTTTCCTGGATTGCTATTTCGGATACCATCAGATCAGCTTGGCGAAGGAAGACGAGGAAAAAACGGCGTTCATCACTCCGTTTGGTGCTTTCTGTTATACCTCCATGCCGTTTGGCCTCAAAAACGCTGGAGCGACCTATCAGAGAGCCATTCAAACATGCTTAGCCGATCACTGGGGCAAGCGTGTGGAAGCCTACGTGGATGACGTGGTAATCAAAACAGAGAACTCGGAAAACTTCATCGAAGACTTGCAGCTGGTTTTCAACAGTCTACGGCGATATCGGTGGAAGCTTAATCCCGAAAAATGTGTTTTTGGGGTACCAGCAGGAAAGCTACTCGGATTTATTGTCAGCCACCGGGGAATTGAAGCTAATCTGGAAAAGATTGATGCTATCATGAAAATGGAAGCTCCACGATCACAAAAGAAGGTTCAACGACTCACCGGATGTATGGCAGCCCTGAGTAGATTTATATCCAGGCTGGGAGAAAAAGGTTTACCATTTTACAAGCTACTCAAGAAGGTGGACAAGTTTCAGTGGACGTTAGAAGCACAGGAAGCCCTAGATGCACTGAAAAAATTCCTGACAACCCCACCAGTACTGAAACCACCACGGCGAGCCACATCGACTCAACCAGCTGAAGATCTGCTGCTATATATCTCTTGCACGACTCACGTGGTAAGCACCGCGTTGGTAGTCGAGCGAGCAGAAGAAGGACATGCCTACCCAGAGCAACACCCTGTCTATTTCATCAGTGAAGTTCTAGGTCCCTCGAAGAAAAAGTATCCTCAAGTTCAGAAGCTATTATACGCAGTACTTCTAACTGCCCGCAAGATGTGTCACTACTTTGATGACCACAAGGTCATAGTAGTCACTGGTTTTCCGATAGGGGATATTCTTCACAACAAGGAAGCCATTGGCCGAATAGCCAAGTGGGCCTATGAACTGGGATCTCATGACATCGAGTTTCGACCTCGTACTGCCATCAAAACTCAAGCATTGGTCGACTTCGTATCAGAGTGGACTAAACAACAAGTACCAGAGAACCCGGAAACGACAGAAGTATGGCGGATGTATTTTGATGGCTCACTGAAGCTGCAAGGAGCAGGCGCGGGAATTCTCTTCATCGCACATGGAGGCGAACACCTCAAATATGCCCTCCAGTTGTTATTTCTAGCCTCTAACAATGCAGCCGAGTATGAAGCTCTGATCCATGGACTAAACATTGCCATATCATTGGGCATCAAGAGACTAATGGTATACGGAGATTCTCTGGTCGTCATAAGCCAGATAAACGAAGAATGGGACTGTTCGAAAGATTCAATGAGAAAATACTGCGCTGCGTCCGAAAACTAGAAGATAAGTTTGAAGGCCTAGAATTTCATCATGTAGAAAGAGATCGAAACACGGCGGCTGATGTATTGTCCAAGCTAGGATCCAGTCGAACTCAGGTCCCACCTGGAGTCTTTGTACAAGAAATACCACAACCAAGCATCTCAATGGATCAGGCAGAAGAGTGTAATATCGTAAGTCAACCAGAGTCAGACTCTGATGACTGGAGAAGGCCGATTATCAGATATATAAAGAATGAAGAGGAACCAGATGACAAAAATGTAGCCGAGCGCATCGCCAGACAGTCAACCCACTATACACTCATTGGGGAAACTTTATACAGAAGAGGTGCATCAGGCGTCCTCATGAAGTGCATTCTCTCATCTACTGGGAAGCAACTTCTATGAGATCCATGCTGGGCAATGTGGAATACACGCAGCGTCCAAGACACTAGTTGGGAAGGTCTTCAGGTCAGGATTCTATTGGCCAACTGCGAAAAGCGATGCAGCCGAGCTAGTTCAGAGGTGCGAAGCTTGCCAGTACTTGTCAAAGCAACAACATCTACCAGCACAGCAATTGCAGACCATACCAGTAACTTGGCCCTTCGCATGCTGGGGACTAGATATGATTGGACCTTTCAAGAAAGCTCAAGGAGGATACACTCATGTACTGGTAGCAGTCGACAAATTCACTAAATGGATAGAGTTCAAACCCATTGCTTCTTTAACCTCGGCTAAGGCCGTGGAATTCATACAAGACATAATATTCAGATTTGGAATACCAAACAATATCATAACTGACTTAGGATCTGTCAGCGTTTCGAGACCGGGGGGTCCCTAAGCCGACGAGTGAGTGTGCCGCGTGCCCCAGCCCAGATGGGTCGAGCGCGTGGGCGAGCGCGAAGGGGGGAAAGCGAGGTGGCCGGAGACGGGCGTGAGAGAGGTGGAAATCCCGCGGCCTTCGTGTTCGTCCCGCGCCCAGGTCGGGTGCGCTTGCAGTAGGGGGTTACAAGCGTCCACGCGGGTGAGGGAAGCGAGCGGCCCCAAGAGAGCGCATGTCCCGTCCTCGTCCCCGCGCGGCCAACCCCCTCTAAGAAGGCCCTGGTCCTTCCTTTTATAGGCGTAAGGAGAGGATCCAGGTGTACAATGGGGGTGCAGCAGAGTGCTACGTGTCTAGCGGGGGAGAGCTAGCGCCCTAAGTACATGCCAATGTGGCAGCCGGAGAGATCTTGGCACCCAGCTGGTGTGGTGTCGTGGCTGTCGGAGGAGCAACGGAGCCTGGCGGAGGGACAGCTGTCGGAGCGGCTGGGTCCTTGCTGACGTCCCCTTGCTTCCGTAAGGGAGCTGAGAGCCGCCGTCGTCACGGGGCTAGCGGGGCGCCATCATTGCCTATCTGGCGGAGCTGGCCAGATGGGACACCGGTCTTGTTCTCTGCGGCCCGAGTCGGCTCGGGGTAGGGTGATGATGGCGCTTCCTGTTGATGTGGCGGGCTTGTGCCCTAGATCGAGCGACGTGGAGGCTCCTCCGAAGCCGAGGTCGAGTCTGTCTTTCATGGCTGAGGCCGAGCCCGAGCTCCTGGGTCGGGCGAGGCGGAGGTCGTTCGGCAGAGGCCAGGGCGGAGTCCGACCCCTGGGGTCGGGCGAAGCGGAGTTCGTCGTCTTCTGGGGCCTAGCCCGAGTCCGAGCCCTGGGTTGGGCGGAGCGGAATTCGCCGTCTTCCGGGGCCTTAGCCCGAGTCCGAGCCCTGGGTCGGGCGGAGCGGAGTTCGTCATCTTCTGGGGCCTAGCTCGAGTCCGAGCCCTGGGTCGGGCGGAGCGGAGTTCGCCGTCTTCCGGGGCCTTAGCCCGAGTCCGAGCCCTGGGTCGGGCGGAGCGGAGTTCGCCGTCTTCCGGGGCCTTAGCCCGAGTCCGAGCCCTGGGCCGGGCGGAGCGGAGTTCGCCGTCTTCCGGGGCCTAGCCCGAGTCCGAGCCCTGGGTCGGGCGGAGCGGAGTTCGTCGTCTTCTGGGGCCTTAGCCCGAGTCTGAGCCCTGGGTCGGGCAGAGCGGAGTTCGCCGTCTTCCGGGGCCTTAGCCCGAGTCCGAGCCCTGGGTCGGGCGGAGCGGAGTTCGCCGTCTTCCGGGGCCTTAGCCCGAGTCCGAGCCCTGAGTCGGGCGGAGCTTCCTATGGCGCCTTTGGCAAGGCCTGGCTGCCTGTCAGTCTCACTTTGTCAAGTGGCACTGCAGTCGGAATGGCGCAGGCGGCGCTGTCCTTCTGTCAGACCGGTCAGTGGAGCGGCGAAGTGACGGCGGTCACTTCGGCTCTGCCGGGGGGCGCGCGTCAGGATAAAGGTGTCTGGCTACCTTTGCGTTAAATGCTCCTGCGACTCGGTCGGTCGGCGCAGCGATTTAGTCAGGGTTGCTTCTTAGCGAAGGCAAGGCCTCGGGCGAGCCGGAGATGTGTCCGCCGTTAAAAGGGGGCCTCGGGCGAGACGGAAACCCCTCGGGGTCGGCTGCCCTTGCCCGAGGCTAGGCTCAGGCGAGGCGTGATCGAGTCGCTCGTATGGACTGATCCCTGACTTAATCGCACCCATCAGGCCTCTGCAGCTTTATGCTGATGGGGGTTACCAGCTGAGAATTAGGCGTCTTGAGGGTACCCCTAATTATGGTCCCCGACAGTAGCCCCCGAGCCTCGAAGGGAGTGTTAGCACTCGCTTGGAGGCTTTCGTCGCACTTTTTTGCAAGGGGACCAGCCTTTCTCGGTTGCATTTTGTTCCGGTGGGTGCGCGCGAGCGCACCCGCCGGGTGTAGCCCCCGAGGCCTCGGAGGAGTGGTTTCACTCCTTCGAGGTCTTAATACCTTGTGTAATGCTTCGGCTGGTCTGGTGGTTCCCTCATGCGAACTGGCCGTAGCCCGGGTGCACGGTCGGGGCCCAAGTTCTCGGGCTGGTATGTTGACGCTGTCAACGGTTCGGCCGGAGCCGGGTTTGCGAGAGCAGCCCTCGAGCCTCCGCACAGGGCGAGAGGGCGATCAGGGACAGACTCGGCTTTTTTACATACGCCCCTACGTCGCCTTTCCGCAAGGAGGAGGGGGGAGAGCGCCATGTTACCCTCGATGGGCACCGAACATGGTGTCTCCGGTGAGCTGCAAGCGGGTAATCCGAGTGAACGTCCGTGCCCCGTTCGTTGGGGGTCGGCTAGGGGCCCAGAGGCACGCCCAAAAGTACCTGCGGGTGATCTGCCGGACCCGGTCCCCTGGCGACGGGGTCCGAGGGCTCGATGCCTCCCTCCGATGGGATTCTGTTACAAAATCGCTCCCGCTGGTCTCGGAAATGTCCTAGGGTACCTCGGGAGCGCAGCCCGAGCCTTGGTTATGTATCGAACGTACCCCTGGTCATCCCTCGCTCGGTGTCTGAGGCGACTGTGAACCCTTCGGGGGCCAGCCTTCGAACCCCTGATCAGTAATGGGCGCGGAGCCCGAGTAGCCTGAGGCGGCCGTGGAACCCTTCGGGGGGCCGGCCTTCGAACCTCTGACCAGTAGTGGGTGTAGGGCCCACGCGATCTGAGGCGGCTGTTGAACCCTTCGGGGGGCCAGCCTTCGAACCCCTGATCAGTAAGGAGGCTCGGAGCCTGGTTCCTTCACGGGGAAGGACCCCTTTCAGGGTATCCCCCTTTCCCGGTCCCTGTCGCAAGAGATAGAGAAAGAGGAAAAAAGGAAAAAAGGATACGAAACCGAACGACGCGGCGTACCTTTTTTTGGCGCGGTTGTTTCGGCGAAGGCGAAGCGTCGCCCGCTGCGCCTGCCAGAAGCGCCGCCTGTCCAGCTGCGGAGTTAATGCGACGGGGCGAGTAGTTGGCGGGGCTGCCGTTGCGCGTGCGCGAGCCGTTCGAGGAACGGCCGTTTCGCTTCGCGTTTTTGAATCCCGCGTCCGGTCCGGGCGGAACGTTGGAACCGTCTTCGCCTTGGTCTTTATATACCCCGGAGAGGGCCCGGTGACGGTTCTTTGCTCCGCTTCCTGCCTCTTCCTTTAGGCTTTCGCAACCCGAGAAACTTTAGCCAGAGATGAGGAATACGCCCTTCCTGCCCCTTGCGCCGCCACCCCTTCCGTTTTGGTGATGGCTGATCGGGTGACCATAATCTCCCCGCGCGACCCGTGGCCCTTTTCCACGGTGACGGCGAGAGATTTGGAGGAGCTGGTCGGCGAGGGTTTGCTTCGCCCTCTCACCGATGAGCAGCGGCCAGAATGGATTCCTCCCATGGGCGGAGTCGCTCCATCCCCACCGCCGGGGTACGTCGTGAGCTTCGTCTCCTTCCACGAGCGGGGATTCGGTGTGCCGACGAGCCGCTTTATGCGGGCCATCCTGTTCCACTAGGGGGTGGAGTTGCATAACCTCACCCCCAACTCCATCTCGCAGGCCGCTATCTTCGTAGCGGTGTGCGAAGGGTATTTGGGGATCGCCCCCCATTGGGATTTGTGAACTCATCTCTTCTTCGCCGAGCTTTTTGCCTTGCCGACGGGGGAGAGGAAGGTCCGTGCAGCGGTGCGGGCCGGCGGCTGCACCCTCTTGTTGAGGCAGTCGCGGGCGTCGCAGTACAACCCTGTCGTCCTCGCGTCCTCGAACAAGGGGTGGCAGCGCCGGTGGTTCTACCTTCGGAATGACGGTGAGTTGCTCCCGCCGTTCTCCCAGCGGGTAGTCACCGCCGCCACCGACGCCTGGCGCCATGGGACTCCACACGAGAGACAGAAGAACCTCGAACCCCTTCTCCAGGCCCTGAAGGCGTTGCGGGAGGGAGGACTCACCGCTGCGGGAGTGGTTGCCGCCATCCACCGCCGGAGAGTGCTTCCCTTGGCGGAGCGGCGGCCGCCGCTTTGGGAGATGACCCCGGAGGCTGACTGGGAGGGGTCACGAATGTCCCCTGATCCTCTTCCCTTCGACGCCCTCCAATGGCGGGTGTCGGCCGCGATGGGGAAGTCGGACCCCCACGCCTTCTCCCAGCTTCGGATGCGCCCCGACCAGGGGTGCGTGACTCTGGTGAGTGTTCGCTTCTTCCTTCTTCATACACCGGGTTGCTCCTGGTTCTTACGATTGGGTTTCTTTCCCCCCTTCTTTAGGAGGTGGGGTGGCACAAGCCCTCCCTGCCACGGGTCCCGGAGGACGCGGTGGACCGGGCAGCGCGGCGGGTCGCCGCGGAGGAGGAGAAGAAGAAGAAGGACGCGGAGAAGGCCCGGGCCCGCGAGCGGAGGCGGGCTCGGGACGCCTTGGAGAAGCGCCGTCGCCAGCAGGAGAGGGAAGGACTCCCAAGGGAGCCGTCGCCGGAGACACCCGATGACGATGATGACGACGGTGATGAGGAGGAGGACGACATGGCCGCCCGTCTCGGCCTCAGCCCCGACTTGGGGTGTGGCCAGGAGCCGTCGAGCCAGCCCCCGAGCGGGCCGACACCGTTAGTCCTCGGAGTTGGGGCGTCGGGGTCCCGGCCCGAGGCACGGGGGCGACCCGAGAGGTCACCTGACCCCTCGGCTGGAGGAGCTAAGGTGGCTGCGGAGGGCCAGGTCAGGGCGTCTGCTCCCCAGGGGCCGCCACTCGTACCGGCAGCGCATGGGGGTGACCCTCAAGTCATCGCGACCGTGCTCGGGCCATCTGCTCCCCGGGCGTCCAAAGCAAGGGTGGCGCCGAAGTTGCCGGCGAAGAGGACCTCGGCGGTTGTTTCGGGAGCCAGGATCCAAGAAACCTCCCCCCAGGCGTGGTGGATCATGGCCCGAAGTGGGTAAGTACCTTGGAATATCTTCGTCTTGGCTTCCCATTGATAGGTCTCGGCCATGATTTTCCCTTTCTCTTTTTTTTTCTTTTTTTATTCAGCAAGCGAAGCCATGGCCAGACCGACCTGGCACCTCGGAAGGCCCTTAAGACGGCATCGGTCTGGGCGGCCAGCGCCGCCCCGGGCCTTGTCGTTCAGCCGACCCTTTCGCAGGGCGTTTCACCGCAGGGGGCTCGGGCGTCGCCTGTCTCTGGGGAGCAGGTTCCCGAGGCGGGCTCTTCTGCCGAGGCGGCCATCGTGATAGGGAGGCGGCTGGCGCCGACGCGGTCCCGAGCCCGCCTGCCGTGCCAGCCACGCTGGCGCCTACCGCCACCGAAGTCGCCGCCGTCCCAGTCGGAGAGCGACTTGTTGCTGCCAGCGTCGGGATGGCTGATGCATCGGTGTCCAGTGCCTTGGAAGAGGTGGGCGTGGACGCGCAATCCGTCCAGCCGGGCGGCAGCCTCGTCGCTGTGCGGCGGAGCCCCGAGGCCCGGCGCCAGTTGCTCTGATTCCGGACCTGCGAGGCCTCGGACCCTGTCTTCGTTCTCGACGATGAACAGGAAGACCAGTCCTGGGATGAGCTCCGCGAGCGTGCTGAAGCGACGGTGGGGTCGCTCCGGTCGTCGCTGGAGGTTCTCTGCAGGGACGTCCCCAAAATCCTCCAGGTAACGGTTTCAGGCATACTTTTCCTTTCGGTGAGCGAGGCGTTCGTCGTGACGCCCTATTTCCCTCCCCCAGGATCTGACGGATCGGAGCGCCGCCAAGTCGTCGTTCATCCGCCGCGAGGTCGATGTCTGGGGCTCGCTGCGATCCCTGAGGACCTCGCTCGTCGGGGCTACCGCGCGCCTTTCTCATCAGGATGCCAAGATAGCGGACCTCCAGTTGCTCTGCGCTGATCTGAGAGCCGAGGCAGTAGCAGCGCGCGCGGAGGCGCAACGGCAGCGGTCGGAGTTCGTCCAGGTCGTCGAGGAGCGGGACCAATCTCGGGGCCGGGCTGCCGAGGCCGAAAGCCGGGCTGAGACCCTCATGGCCGACCTGGCCGCAGCCCAAGTCGCGGCCTCGGAGCAGCGTGCCCGAGCCGGAGGTATGCCTTGGCTGTCCCTGGTTCTTGTTCTTGTCTGTTTCTTCTGCTTGTGCTTGAGGTCTTTCTTCTGGTTGTTCGCAGAGCTCGAGTCCGCCCTTGATGAGTCCGCCAAGGCGCTCGCCGAGGCGCTTGCCGGAGCTGCCGAGCAGAGGGAGGCCGACCTCGCGGCCATGTCCGAGGCCGTCTCGGACGTTTATCGGATCCTTGGCCCCGGCGACGTCCCTTCAGGAAGCTCCCCTCAAAGCCGCCTTCAAGCCTTGGGTGATTACGCGCGCGGCAAAGTCCGCGAGGCGCTACACCACGGTGTCAGGCGGGCCTTCGCCGTGCTTGCTTCCCATTATGTTGTGGACCTGGAATGGGTCAGTGAGGGGTATTGTCTTCCTGATGAAGACGAAGCTGCCCTGGCAGAAGTTCAGCGGCTCGACGCGGTCGCCGCGGGTCCGAGCGCGGCGCTGGCGACCACCTTTGAGGCGGAGATCCTTCCTCCTGCGCCGTCACCGGAAGCCGAGGTGGACCTTACCGACGGCGAGGGCGGAACTGAGGGTGCGGCTCCTTCCCAAGGCGGCGCCTGACTCTTGTTGGAACAGTTTCTGTTGGATGTGCGCCTTACCGCGGCCGCCGAGGCTTGAACACTTTGTTTTTCTTGCATGAAGTCGCACTCTCCTTTCTTTCAATTCGCGCGTCCGGCCTAGCTCGTCAATAATAGGGTGACTTCCCGAGTTGGGTCATTTTTCGTGGCAGGTGATGAGTGAGGTGTCCCTAACCCGGAGGTATAGGAGTTCCTCGGCTCGGTCGGCCTCGCCACTTACATGTACCCACGTTCGCCCCTCGGGACCCTGCTTCTGACATAGCCGGGAGAACGCCAAAGCCCCTTTTTGATCGAAAATTTTTGATGCGGAAAAGTACACCCACTCTCGACACGGAGGGGCGCAGCCCCCGGGCGTCATCCGCGCAGAGGCCATTTGACGGGTCGGGCTCCTGCCCGAATATCCGGCGAGTGCTCGGCGACATCCCTCGGTATGCCAGGCATGTCCGAGGGACTCCACGCAAAGACGTCGGCGTTTGCGCGGAGAAAGTCGACGAGCACTGCTTCCTATTTGGGGTCGAGCCCGGAATCGGTCCGGATCTGCTTGGAGGTGTCGCCACTGGGGTCGAGAGGGACGGCCTTAACCGCCTCCGCTGGCTCGAAGTTGCTGGCGTGTCGCTTCACGTCTGGCACCTCTCTGGAGAGGTTCTCCAGGTCGGCGATGAGGGCCTCGGACTCGGCGAGGGCCTCGGCGTACTCCACGCACTCCACGTCGCATTCGAACGCGTGTTTGTACGTGGGGCCGACGGTGATGACCCCGTTGGGGCCCGACATCTTGAGCTTCAGGTAGGTGTAGTTGGGGACGGCCATGAACTTCGCGTAGCATGGCCTCCCCAATACCGCGTGGTAGGTTCCTCGGAACCCGACCACCTCGAACGTCAAAATCTCCCTTCGGAAGTTGGAGGGCGTTCCGAAGCAGACAGGAAGGTCGAGCCGTCCGAGGGGCTGGACGCGCTTCCCAGGAATGATCCCGTGGAAGGGCGCAGCGCCTGCTCGGACGGAGGATAGATCGACGCGCAGGAGCCTGAGGGTCTCGGCGTAGATGATGTTGAGGCAGCTGCCCCCATCCATCAGGACCTTGGTGAGCCTGACGTCGCCGATGATGGGGTCGACGACGAGCGGGTATTTCCCCAGGCTCGGCACGTGGTCGGGGTGGTCAGCTTGGTCGAAGGTGATGGGCTTGTCGGACCAGTCTAGGTAGACTGGTGCCGCCACCTTCACCGAGCAGACCTCCCGACGCTCTTGCTTGCGATGCCGAGCCGAGGCATTCGCCGCATGCCCTCCGTAGATCATGAAGCAGTCGCGGACCTCGGGGAACTCTCCTGCTTGGTGATCTTCCTTTTTGTCGTCGTCGCGGGCCCTGCCACCCTCTGCGGGTGGCCCGGCCTTGTGGAAGTGGCGCCGAAGCATGACGCACTCCTCGAGGGTGTGCTTGACGGGCCCCTGATGGTAGGGGCACGGCTCCTTGAGCATCTTGTCGAAGAGGTTAGCACCTCCGGGGGGCTTCCGAGGGTTCTTGTACTCGGCAGTGACGACAAGGTCCGCGTCGGCGGCGTCGCGTTTCGCTTGCGACTTCTTCTTGCCTTTCTTCTTGGCACCGCGCGGAGTAGACGCCTCGGGAGCCTCTTCCGACGGGCGGCCCTGGGGCTGCTTGTCCTTTCAGAAGATGGCCTCGACCGCCTCCTGGCCAGAGGCGAACTTGGTGGCGATGTCCATCAGCTCGCTCGCCCTGGTGGGGGTCTTGCGACCCAACTTGCTCACCAAGTCACGGAAGGTGGTGCCGGCAAGGAACGCGCCGATGACGTCGGAGTCGGTGATGTTGGGCAGCTCGGTGCGCTGCTTCGAGAATCGCCGGATGTAGTCCCGAAGAGACTCTCCCGGCTGTTGCCGGCAGCTCCGGAGGTCCCAGGAATTCCCGGGGCGCACGTACGTGCCCTGGAAATTGCCGGTGAAGGCTTGGACCAAATCATCCCAGTTGGAGATCTGCCCCGGAGGCAGGTGCTCCAACCAGGCGCGAGCAGTGTCGGAGAGGAACAGGGGGAGGTTGCGGATGATGAGGTTGTCGTCATCCGTTCCACCCAGTTGGCAGGCCAGGCGGTAGTCTGCGAGCCACAATTCCGGCCTCGTTTCCCCCGAGTACTTTGTGATAGTAGTCGGGGGTCGGAACCGGGCCTGAAACAGCGCCCGCCGGATGGCCCGGCTGAAGGCCTACGGACCAGGTGGTTCGGGCGAGGGACTCCGATCCTCCCCGCTGTCGTAGCGTCCCCCACGCCTAGGGTGGTAGCCTCGGCGCACCCTTTCGTCGAGGCGGGCCCGACGGTCGCGACGATGGTGCTCGTTGCCGAGGTGGCCCGGGGCCGCAGGCGCGGTGTTGCGCGTGCGCCCGGTGTAGACCGAGGCTTCCCGCATGAATCGGGAAGTCGTGGCATGAGGTTCCGAGGGGTACCCCTGCCTTCGGGAGGTAGAGCTCTCGGCCCGCCGGGCCGCAGCGCCTTCCAGGAGATTCTTGAGCTCTCCCTGGATTCGCCGACCCTCGGTGGTTGATGGTTCTGGCATCACGCGGAGGAGCATCGCTGCGGCTGCCAGGTTCTGACCGACCCCGCTGGATGCGGGTGGCGGCCTATCCCTGACATCGTTGGAGACGCGGTGCTGGAAACCCTGTGGCAGGTGACGTATTTCTCCGGCCGGGGGTTGGCCCGCCCATACCTGCCCGACGTCCCGGCGGATCGACTCGAGCGCTCCTGCTCCCTCGTCGAGCCTGGCCTGCGCCCCGCGGACTTGCTCGAGCTGTGGGTCGTGACCCCCCCACCGGAACGGGGACCACAGCTAGCTCCCGCGGGATGTCGGCGCGAGGCACCGGCCTAGGGAGATCACCATCCTCCGGCATGCCGAGATGGTTGCCTTCGGAGGGATCCCCTAGCTCGACGTGGAAACATTCGCGGCTTGGGCCGCAGTCCTTGTCGTCAAGGCTGCGGCTGCCGTCGGAACAGTCAGAGAGGCAGTAGTCACATGCGGTCATAAAGTCCCGCATGGCACTGGGGTTGCCAAATCCAGAGAAATCCCAACAGACGCTGGGATCATCATCTTCCTCGGACCCAGAGGGCCCGTAGGTCGAGACGTCCGTCAATCGGTCCCAAGGCGACCGCATACGAAACCCCAGAGGGGTTGCACTCGCCTCAACGTGAGCGCCCGCCAAAGCGAGGTCGCTAGGCGGGTTGAGGCCGAGTTGAAATGACGTAGGATGGGAATCAGTCGGTACCTTTTGGTCGACGAGGAGCGACATAGTCACGTCGGGGACTGATTGTGCCGTCGTCTTGGGTATGAGGGCGACGTCCTGCAGGCCCTCCGCGAGCGTGCTGGCGTCGTCCACTTGCTCGGGATTGGCGTGTCGCGGGGGGACGGCGCTCGCCTTCATCTCGAACGCGAGGTCGACGCCCAACGCGCCCTCCGTTGGGGCGCTGGGGACGTCGATTCGCTCGACAGCCGACGGAGCGCGGTCTCCCGCTCGGCCTTGGTTGCCCCGCCTCCTCCTCCGATGGCGGGGGAGAGGACAGGGCGAGCTCGAATGTTGTTCTTCCACCACGCGGGGAAGACGTCGTCGATTCCGCCGCCGGCGGGCGGGCTGTCGGCCGCCATTGTCGTCGTCGCGCGGCGGTGGAAGGAGTACCATGTCGTAGCTGCCGTCGAGAGACATGAACTCGAGACTCCCGAAACGGAGCACCGTCCCGGGTTGGAGAGGTCGTTGGAGACTGCCCATCTGGAGCTTGACGGGAAACTGCTCGTCAACACGCAGCGTGCCCCTACCTGGCGCGCCAACTGTCGGCGTTTCGAGACCGGGGGGTCCCTAAGCCGACGAGTGAGTGTGCCGCGTGCCCCAGCCCAGATGGGTCGAGCGTGTGGGCGAGCGCAAAGGGGGGAAAGCGAGGTGGCCGGAGACGGGCGTGAGAGAGGTGGAAATCCCGCGGCCTTCGTGTTCGTCCCGCGCCCAGGTCGGGTGCGCTTGCAGTAGGGGGTTACAAGCATCCACGCGGGTGAGGGAAGCGAGCGGCCCCAAGAGAGCGCCTGTCCCGTCCTCGTCCCCACGTGGCCAACCCCCTCTAAGAAGGCCCTGGTCCTTCCTTTTATAGGCGTAAGGAGAGGATCCAGGTGTACAATGGGGGTGCAGCAGAGTGCTACGTGTCTAGCGGGGGAGAGCTAGCGCCCTAAGTACATGCCAATGTGGCAGCCGGAGAGATCTTGGTACCCAGCTGGTGTGGTGTCGTGGCTGTCGGAGGAGCAACGGAGCCTGGCGGAGGGACAGCTGTCGGAGCGGCTGGGTCCTTGCTGACGTCCCTCTGCTTCCGTAAGGGAGCTGAGAGCCGCCGTCATCACGGGGCTAGCGGGGCGCCATCATTGCCTATCTGGCGGAGCTGGCTAGATGGGACATCGGTCTTGTTCTCTGCGGCCCGAGTCGGCTCGGGGTAGGGTGATGATGGCGCTTCCTGTTGACGTGGCGGGCTTGTGCCCTAGATCGGGCGACGTGGAGGCTCCTCCGAAGCCGAGGTCGAGTCTGTCTTTCATGGCCGAGGCCGAGCCCGAGCTCCTGGGTCGGGCGAGGCGGAGGTCGTTCGGTAGAGGCCAGGGCGGAGTCCGACCCCTGGGGTCGGGCGAAGCGGAGTTCGTCGTCTTCTAGGGCCTAGCCCCAGTCCGAGCCCTGGGTCGGGCGGAGCGGAGTTCGCCGTCTTCCGGGGCCTTAGCCCGAGTCCGAGCCCTGGGTCGGGCGGAGCGGAGTTCGTCGTCTTCTGGGGCCTAGCCCGAGTCCGAGCCCTGGGTCGGGCGGAGCGGAGTTCGCCGTCTTCCGGGGCCTTAGCCCGAGTCCGAGCCCTGGGTCGGGCGGAGCGGAGTTCGTCGTCTTCCGGGGCCTTAGCCAGAGTCCGAGCCCTGGGTTGGGCGGAGCGGAGTTCGCCGTCTTCCGGGGCCTAGCCCGAGTCCGAGCCCTGGGTCGGGCGGAGCGGAGTTCGCCGTCTTCCGGGGCCTTAGCCCGAGTCCGAGCCCTGGGTCGGGCGGAGCGGAGTTCGCCGTCTTCCGGGGCCTTAGCCCGAGTCCGAGCCCTGGGTCGGGCGGAGCAGAGTTCGCCGTCTTCCGGGGCCTTAGCCCGAGTCCGAGCCCTGAGTCGGGCGGAGCTTCCTATGGCGCCTTTGGCAAGGCCTGACTGCCTGTCAGTCTCACTCTGTCAAGTGGCACTGCAGTCGGAATAGCGCAGGCGGCGCTGTCCTTCTGTCAGACCGGTCAGTGGAGCGGCGAAGTGACGGCGGTCACTTTGGCTCTGCCAGGGGGCGCGCGTCAGGATAAAGGTGTCAAGCTACCTTTGCGTTAAATGCTCCTGCGACTCGGTCGGTCGGCGCGGCAATTTAGTCAGGGTTGCTTCTTAGCGAAGGCAAGGCCTCGGGCGAGCCAGAGATGTGTCCGCCGTTAAAAGGGGGCCTCGGGCGAGACGGAAACCCCTCGGGGTCGGCTGCCCTTGCCCGAGGCTAGGCTCGGGCGAGGCGTGATCGAGTCGCTCGTATGGACTGATCCCTGACTTAATCGCACCCATCAGGCCTCTGCAGCTTTATGCTGATGGGGATTACCAGCTGAGAATTAGGCGTCTTGAGCGTACCCCTAATTATGGTCCCCGACAGTAGCCCCTGAGCCTCGAAGGGAGTGTTAGCACTCGCTTGGAGGCTTTCGTCGCACTTTTTTGCAAGGGGACCAGCCTTTCTCGGTTGCATTTTGTTCCGGTGGGTGCGTGCGAGCGCACCCGCCGGGTGTAGCCCCCGAGGCCTCGGAGGAGTGGTTTCACTCCTTCGAGGTCTTAATGCCTTGCGTAATGCTTCGGCTAGTCTGGTGGTTCCCTCATGCGAACTGGCCGTAGCCCGGGTGCACGGTCGGGGCCCAAGTTCTCGGGCTGGTATGTTGACGCTGTCAACGGTTCGGCCGGAGCCGGGTTTGCGAGAGCAGCCCCCGAGCCTCCGCACAGGGCGAGAGGGCGATCAGGGACAGACTCGGCTTTTTTACATACGCCCCTACGTCGCCTTTCCGCAAGGAGGAGGGGGGGAGAGCGCCATGTTACCCTTGATGGGCACCGAACATGGTGTCTCCGGTGAGCTGCAAGCGGGTAATCCGAGTGAACGTCCGTGCCCCGTTCGTTGGGGGTCGGCTAGGGGCCCAGAGGCACGCCCAAAAGTACCTGCGGGTGATCTGCCGGACCCGGTCCCCTGGCGACGGGGTCCGAGGGCTCGATGCCTCCCTCCGATGGGATTCCGTTACAAAATCGCTCCCGCTGGTCTCGGAAATGTCCTAGGGTACCTCGGGAGCGTAGCCCGAGCCTTGGTTATGTATCGAACGTACCCCTGGTCATCCCTCGCTCGGTGTCTGAGGCGACTGTGAACCCTTCGGGGGCCAGCCCTCGAACCCCTGATCAGTAATGGGCGCGGAGCCCGAGTAGCCTGAGGCGGCCGTGGAACCCTTCGGGGGGCCGGCCTTCGAACCTCTGACCAGTAGTGGGTGTAGGGCCCACGCGATCTGAGGCGGCTGTTGAACCCTTCGGGGGGCCAGCCTTCGAACCCCTGATCAGTAAGGAGGCTCGGAGCCTGGTTCCTTCACGGGGAAGGACCCCTTTCGGGGTATCCCCCTTTCCCGGTCCCTGTCGCAAGAGATAGAGAAAGAGGAAAAAAGGATACGAAACCGAACGACGCGGCGTACCTTTTTTTTGGCGCGGTTGTTTCGGCGAAGGCGAAGCATCGCCCGCTGCGCCTGCCAGAAGCGCCGCCTGTCCAGCCGCGGAGTTAATGCGACGGGGCGAGTAGTTGGCGGGGCTGCCGTTGCGCGTGCGCGAGCCGTTCGAGGAACGGCCGTTTCGCTTCGCGTTTTTGAATCCCGCGTCCGGTCCGGGCGGAACGTTGGAACCGTCTTCGCCTTGGTCTTTATATACCCCGGAGAGGGCCCGGTGACGGTTCTTTGCTCCGCTTCCTGCCTCTTCCTTTAGGCTTTCGCAACCCGAGAAACTTTAGCCAGAGAAGAGGAATACGCCCTTCCTGCCCCTTGCGCCGCCACCCCTTCCGTTTTGGTGATGGCTGATCGGGTGACCATAATCTCCCCGCGCGACCCGTGGCCCTTTTCCACGGTGACGGCGAGAGATTTGGAGGAGCTGGTCGGCGAGGGTTTGCTTCGCCCTCTCACCGATGAGCAGCGGCCAGAATGGATTCCTCCCATGGGCGGAGTCGCTCCATCCCCATCGCCGGGGTACGTCGTGAGCTTCGTCTCCTTCCACGAGCGGGGATTCGGTGTGCCGACGAGCCGCTTTATGCGGGCCATCCTGTTCCACTATGGGGTGGATTTGCATAACCTCACCCCCAACTCCATCTCGCAAGCCGCTATCTTCGTAGCGGTGTGCGAAGGGTATTTGGGGATCGCCCCCCATTGGGATTTGTGGACTCATCTCTTCTTCGCCGAGCTTTTTGCCTTGCCGACGGGGGAGAGGAAGGTCCGTGCAGCGGTGCGGGCCGGTGGCTGCACCCTCTTGTTGAGGCAGTCGCGGGCGTCGCAGTACAACCCTGCCGTCCTCGCGTCCTCGAACAAGGGGTGGCAGCGCCGGTGGTTCTACCTTCGGAATGACGGTGAGTTGCTCCCGCCGTTCTCCCAGCGGGTAGTCACCGCCGCCACCGACGCCTGGCGCCATGGGACTCCACACGAGAGACAGAAGAACCTCGAACCCCTTCTCCAGGCCCTGAAGGCGTTGCGGGAGGGAGGACTCACCGCTGCGGGAGTGGTTGCCGCCATCCACCGCCGGAGAGTGCTTCCCTTGGCGGAGCGGCGGCCGCCGCTTTGGGAGATGACCCCGGAGGCTGACTAGGAGGGGTCACGAATGTCCCCTGATCCTCTTCCCTTCGACGCCCTCCAATGGCGGGTGTCGGCCGCGATGGGGAAGTCGGACCGCCACGCCTTCTCCCAGCTTCGGATGCGCCCCGACCAGGGGTGCGTGACTCTGGTGAGTGTTCGCTCCTTCCTTCTTCATACACCGGGTTGCTCCTGGTTCTTACGATTGGGTTTCTTTCCCCCCTTCTTTAAGAGGTGGGGTGGCACAAGCCCTCCCTGCCACGGGTCCCGGAGGATGCGGTGGACCGGGCAGCGCGGCGGGTCGCCGCGGAGGAGGAGAAGAAGAAGAAGGACGCGGAGAAGGCCCGGGCCCGCGAGCGGAGGCGGGCTCGGGACGCCTTGGAGAAGCGACGTCGCCAGCAGGAGAGGGAAGGACTCCCAAGGGAGCCGTCGCCGGAGACACCCGATGACGATGATGACGACGGTGATGAGGAGGAGGACGACATGGCCGCCCGTCTCGGCCTCAGCCCCGACTTGGGGTGTGGCCAGGAGCCGTCGAGCCAGCTCCCAAGCGGGCCGACACCGTCAGTCCTTGGAGTTGGGGCGTCGGGGTCCCGGCCCGAGGCACGGGGGCGAACCGAGAGGTCACCTGACCCCTCGGCTGGAGGAGCTGAGGTGGCTGCGGAGGGCCAGGTCAGGGCGTCTGCTCCCCAGGGGCCGCCGCTCGTACCGGCAGCGCATGGGGGTGACCCTCAAGTCATCGCGACCGTGCCTGGGCCATCTGCTCCCTGGGCGTCCAAAGCAAGGGTGGCGCCGAAGTTGCCGGCGAAGCGGACCTCGGCGGTTGTTTCGGGAGCCGGGATCCAAGAAACTTCCCCCCAGGCGTGGTGGATCATGGCCCGAAGTGGGTAAGTACCTCGGAATATCTTTGTCTTGGCTTCCCATTCATAGGTCTCGGCCATGATTTTCCCTTTCTCTTTTTTTTTCTTTTTTTATTCAGCAAGCGAAGCCATGGCCAGACCGACCTGGCACCCCGGAAGGCCCTTAAGACGGCGTCGGTCTGGGCGGCCAGCGCCGCCCCGGGCCTTGTCGTTCAGCCGACCCTTTCGCAGGGCGTTTCATCGCAGGGGGCTCGGGCGTCGCCTGTCTCTGGGGTGCAGGTTCCCGAGTGTAACACCCGGATTTTAGGGGTCCAAAACCCGGGGTTAACATAAACACCAGGTATGCTGGGACCAAGTCTCATACATATGATGTATAGTGGCACAGGATCGAATGTCACATCTTTATATATAACAGGAGTTCTATACAAAATAAATAATTACATTATAAGGAGACAACGGTCCAGCAACCCAAAGTTGACTGGGAGACGACGTCCTAGACCTCTCACGAACTCATCACAGCATCCTCCATGAGCATCATCCTGCAGTACCTGTTCTTGACCTGTGGTGTATGTGAGACAGCAAGAGTGAGCTCACATACGTTCATTGCTCAACAAGTTGTGGGGAATAATGTGCATGAACTCACCAAAGGTGGGAGCTCATAAAGTGTAAGGCTTACCAAAGAAGATGGTTAGAGCTGAGCATTGCTTTTAAAGTTGGTCAAAATTTTATTAGCAATTACTAAGTATAAGTAAATACCAACCCAATTAAGTAATAGAACAAAAGTAATAACAACATCACCCGCGATGCAATGCATATGACAAATTGAATTTAGTTCCATAAATTAATCATGTGAGGGTCCGAGCTGCTCATGACCGTGAGCACGGCTAGTATACCAGTTTTACACTCTGCAGAGGTTGCGCATCTTTACCCACAAGTCGTGTTACCCATCTGCCAAGGGGTCATGAATCCCATACACCTCTACCAAGGAAGTGAGGCAGGGTAGCACTACGAGGCCTTTACAAAGTTCCACTAGCTTCCGAAAACCCGCTACAGTTTATAGGAAGATCCAGTACAGGAATCCCTTGCAGGACCGCCATCGCAGCAAAATCCTCCCGAGGGCCTCCCTACACTGACCTCTCCCCTACTGCCCTTGCCCCTTTCGGGTAAGGTAGTCTTCCACTAGCTTTCCTAATTAATCAGCCAAGGGCATCCCATACTACCCTTGTGGTAGCACTGTTTTCCCGGGTGGTTCTCCATGTTCCAATTAACATAATGATCTCAACATGAACCATAAATAACAACTGATAACAAAAGTGTAATCATGAATAGTGTATCTCCATACCCAAAACCACATATAGCACTAGCAAGTACTACCCAAAAAGTTCAGTGGTAAACAAGGTATAAAGATAGACAAACTAGGGTAACCTATCGGGTCCCATCAAAATTAACCTATGCAGATCATTATGATTAATTAGAACATGAGTAGGTGAAAAGAAGTGATCAAGGGCACAACTTGCCTGGGCCTTGAGAATCCAGGTACCAGGATGATCCTTCAGATCCTCGTGACCTCACTGCTAGTCGTAGCAATACAAACATACATGGTATAGGCAAAATTAACATTACACCAAACATATATGCAAAATACATATTAATAACCTACACATTAAAATAAGATCACAGGAAAAAGAATTATTAATTTTGGAGTTGTAGAATTCAAGTTATGATTTTCCTAAGGTTTAATGTGATTAAAATATGAGTAAATGATAAATAAATTTTCTGACAGAGTTCATGTCAAAACAGTGATTCAAAATGGTAGAGAATATTATTACAAAACTTTAGGAATTGGAATGACTCAATTTGGAGCTAAAATGAATTAGTTATGAATTAATTAAGTTTCAGGATTTATTTTAACACTAAAAATCATTTTCTAAATCATTTTCTATGATTTTCTTATTCACTGGACTGGGCCTCATTTATAAGAAACTGCAGGGGCTTCTGCGCATAATTTCCTAAGACTCAGAACACTATGCAGTGGACGGCGGGTTCTAATTCGTATAAACTGAGGGGTTCATATACAAAAATGCCAGCGCGAAAGGGTATCGCGTGATATCAGCCGTCAGATCTAAACCGACGGCCCAGATTAGACTCCTATCACCCTGAACCGGTACGCGCCCGGAGCCGTGGGATCCACGATCGACGGCACGGATTTAATGAACCCGAGATCAACTCTGCACCGCTGGATCACGCATCGACGGACGCCGTGCGATCGAGCGAAGGGGTATCCCCCAATCTAATCGGGACCGACCACGCGCCATCCGACGGCCCGCGGATCGTCCCCAACTCAACAGAGCCGCGCGGCGGCGCCGCCCAGGTGTGCGGCGGAGACACGCCGGCGCGCACGCAATTCGATGCCCCAGTGCCCCAAGCCCAAAATTGACGGGTCCTATGCGTAAAGGAGTTCAAGGCGAACGGGATGGCGTGCTTCTTACCGTGGATTGGAGCCTGGTTGATGCTGACCACGGCGAGCAGCGGGCCGGCCGCCAAAGCCGAAGTCCGGCGAGCGATTCCGCCCCCACGCGTCGATGTTAGCGCCCAGAGAACCGCACCTGCCTGATCCTTGCACGATGGCGAGTCCACACTGCCCCCAACCGAGACCCCAACGGCAGCAGGCGCGAATTTCCGTCACGGCGGCGCTCCTCACACGTTTTCCCTCTGCGCTCTCGGCGATGGTGGCTGGCAGTGGGGGATGAAGGGAGGGAGGCGAGCACGGTGAGCTTTTATACCCGGAGCAAAGTCCGAGCGAGGGGGAGGCGATGGCCGGTAGGTGCGCGATACCCGGCGGCGAGCGCGCGGCTCCGTCAAGCTCGGGATTCCGTTGCGAGGAGGGAGACGCCCTGACAAGCGGGGCCCGCGGACCAGAGACAGACGGCGAGCGAGTAGCGCGAAGGGAGGGAGCGGCTGACAGCGGAGGCCCGCGAATCAGAGAGAGGGAGAGCAGGCGAGCGCGCGTGTGGCGGAGGCAGCGAGACTGACGAACGGGACCCGCGACGCAGCGAGAGGAGGAGAATACGCGCGCGGACGGAGAGGCTGACGAGGCGGGCCCACCTGTCGGCGCCGCGGGGAGGTTTGGGCTGCGCGGGAGGGGAAAAGCTTAAGTGGGCCAAAAACGGGATCCGAGGCCCAGTTAGGTATAGTATCCTTTTTTCTTTTTCTTTTCTATTTTCTTTTCCCCATTTTCAAATCCAGTTCAAATCCAATTTGAATTCAAGTTTGAGTTCAACTTTGTGAATAACTTGTCCTCAGTTTGAAAGGTATAATTTATTAATATAAGTGTGAAGGATATTTATTTTATTTTATGTAATATTTTTCTTAGTTCTTCCCTTCTCTTTTTATTTTCTATTTTCTATTCCAAATTCAAATTTAATTTTAACTATTCAAAATCCAATTCACATTTTACTTTGAATTTCAGGTTCCTCAAATCAAATATAATCCTGAAGGGAATTTAGACTTTACTGTTTGGATCACTTATCTATTTTTAATAAGTATATAGCCTTTCCTTTTCTTTTCTATTTCTAGTTCAAATCCAAACTTATATTTTTATTTTAGTTTTCAGATTTTTCAAATGTATTAATTGAAATCCAAGGGTGAATATAAACCATACTATTTTATTATTACTAGTTTAAGTTTTATTCTCCTTGTTTATTTATTTCATGAGATGTATAAATGGTTTCCTTTAAAAGAAAAATTCTTTTTCTCCTCATTTTTCTTATTTTCCAAATTTCCAAAACATTATGATATTTTGTTCAAATTTCTTCTACCAATTTCCAATCCCAAAATTTGGGTGTTACAAATCCTACCCCCCTTAAAAATAATCTCGTCCTCGAGATTTGTAAGGAAAAAGGATGCATACTCATATGCACAAACAAAGAGATCTCAGCATGAGGTATAATTCTTTAACAAAACATTGGGTCAATAGACCTTATTGTTCCTTCTAAAATAATATCATATCGTCTACTAACTAAAGTAACACCTAGATCTTACAAATCATCATAATTTATATCTATGTAGCTTGGTGAAGCTGGTGGTGGTGGTGGAGGTTGTTGTTGTTGTTGTCTCTCCAGCCGTGCTTGCCTTATTTCTTGGCGGGCTTGACGTATTTCCTCGCGTTGTTGTCTTATCTGATTCTGCATTTCGGTCACCATGTCTGTTAACTGTTGTATTACCAGTCTTTGGGTAGCAACCACTTGATTGAGGTCAACAGGTGGAGGATTTGGAGGATTCATTTTCTGTTTGTTGTTACGTGATAATCTTTCCTTTCCTGGTATTGACCATGAAAGTTAGAAGCATGTGGTAATAGTTTTGCAAAGGAAATTACTAAGCGGAATGGATAAGCTAGTTGTTGGTTATAATCTATAGATTCTTTGGTAGGGCTTAATTTATGTCCAGATTGGGGTAACCAATCATATAAGGTGAATATCCAAGGGTAAGATAGAATCTGTCAAGATGAGAGATATACATGGGTGAGATAGGCTACAAGATGTAGGTTAAAAGTTTGTTTGTTATTAGGTGGGAATAGAAAGGTTATACCATTCATCATGGCACTATGGGTTGGGTTAGCTCATGGTTGAATTGATCCAATGTGCTAAGATAAGTTAATACATGGCTAGTGGGGTCTAATCTCTTCTACTAGTGTCATTAATCTGTTTAAGTGGGCCACCTTAAGTTAGATAACATTGGACCACAATAGATCAGGTCACATTAGGTAGGATAAGAATTGGATATGACTAGATTAGACTAGTTTAGGCTTAGATAGGTCCAACAGGGTAGAATATGTTAGGGTGTTTGGAGATTAGTATGTTATGATATGATAGAGTCTCTTGCTGGTTTATAATTGAGAGGTTATGCAACTATCAGATGGTTAAGGTAGTTGCATATGACCAAGTCAATCTGTCATTCTTAATTTAGGGCAGGGTGAACTAAGTTAAGACCTGTTCTATAGGGGTAGAGTCTAGATTATTTCATCAGTATTATCTAACATGTTTGATAAGTCACTTTAGATTTGATCAGATCCAGGTTAGATTGGTGTGACTAGTTTGACTAGATAAGATCTAATTGATTTGTGTTAGATCATGGTTGTTAAACTAGGGTGGGTAAGTATGCTTATTAGGATAAGACAGATCCATAAAGATAAGATAGAATCTTCTGAGACCAGTTAGACCTATTAGGATGAAATACAATCTTTTCAAGATGGGGTGAGTATCTTTTAAGATGAGATGGATCTATTAAGATAAGGGAGAATCTTTTAAGATAAGATGAATTGGTTAGAATGAGAGCTTCTATGATAAGATAAATCTCTTAAGCTAGATATGTCCCAATGGGGACAATCTAGGCTGTCTAGTTATTTTATAAATATATTTTTATACCTATGTGTATATGCAGATGTAATTGTGGACATTACTCCACAACCCATCACATTCAATCAAAAATCCAAATCAGACAAATATCATAAGAACAAACATTCAAGTGCATAGATAACCATAAAAATAGTTTTTTTTTTGTTTTTGTTCCTGAGAGTAGGTCTCCTATTCCTAAAAGTCACTTTAGGTACAGGATTTCAAAGTGTGAAATCCACATTGGTCTTTAGAAGGAAAAGGTAAGAATAATCAGAGTAAAGCGGAAATAGATGAGAAAAGATTAAGAAGAGTTTAGAAAAGAATCAGAGTAGCAGAGGTAAGTAAATAATGGTTGTCCAGTTCTATCTAGGTTTCGTCCTACAGTCAACATTCCTCTGATACCACTTCTGTAACACCCGGATTTTAGGGGTCCAAAACCCGGGGTTAACATAAACACCAGGTATGCTGGGACCAAGTCTCATACATATGATGTATAGTGGCACAGGATCGAATGTCACATCTTTATATATAACAGGAGTTCTATACAAAATAAATAATTACATTATAAGGAGACAACGGTCCAGCAACCCAAAGTTGACTGGGAGACGACGTCCTAGACCTCTCACGAACTCATCACAGCATCCTCCATGAGCATCATCCTGCAGTACCTGTTCTTGACCTGTGGTGTATGTGAGACAGCAAGAGTGAGCTCACATACGTTCATTGCTCAACAAGTTGTGGGGAATAATGTGCATGAACTCACCAAAGGTGGGAGCTCATAAAGTGTAAGGCTTACCAAAGAAGATGGTTAGAGCTGAGCATTGCTTTTAAAGTTGGTCAAAATTTTATTAGCAATTACTAAGTATAAGTAAATACCAACCCAATTAAGTAATAGAACAAAAGTAATAACAACATCACCCGCGATGCAATGCATATGACAAATTGAATTTAGTTCCATAAATTAATCATGTGAGGGTCCGAGCTGCTCATGACCGTGAGCACGGCTAGTATACCAGTTTTACACTCTGCAGAGGTTGCGCATCTTTACCCACAAGTCGTGTTACCCATCTGCCAAGGGGTCATGAATCCCATACACCTCTACCAAGGAAGTGAGGCAGGGTAGCACTACGAGGCCTTTACAAAGTTCCACTAGCTTCCGAAAACCCGCTACAGTTTATAGGAAGATCCAGTACAGGAATCCCTTGCAGGACCGCCATCGCAGCAAAATCCTCCCGAGGGCCTCCCTACACTGACCTCTCCCCTACTGCCCTTGCCCCTTTCGGGTAAGGTAGTCTTCCACTAGCTTTCCTAATTAATCAGCCAAGGGCATCCCATACTACCCTTGTGGTAGCACTGTTTTCCCGGGTGGTTCTCCATGTTCCAATTAACATAATGATCTCAACATGAACCATAAATAACAACTGATAACAAAAGTGTAATCATGAATAGTGTATCTCCATACCCAAAACCACATATAGCACTAGCAAGTACTACCCAAAAAGTTCAGTGGTAAACAAGGTATAAAGATAGACAAACTAGGGTAACCTATCGGGTCCCATCAAAATTAACCTATGCAGATCATTATGATTAATTAGAACATGAGTAGGTGAAAAGAAGTGATCAAGGGCACAACTTGCCTGGGCCTTGAGAATCCAGGTACCAGGATGATCCTTCAGATCCTCGTGACCTCACTGCTAGTCGTAGCAATACAAACATACATGGTATAGGCAAAATTAACATTACACCAAACATATATGCAAAATACATATTAATAACCTACACATTAAAATAAGATCACAGGAAAAAGAATTATTAATTTTGGAGTTGTAGAATTCAAGTTATGATTTTCCTAAGGTTTAATGTGATTAAAATATGAGTAAATGATAAATAAATTTTCTGACAGAGTTCATGTCAAAACAGTGATTCAAAATGGTAGAGAATATTATTACAAAACTTTAGGAATTGGAATGACTCAATTTGGAGCTAAAATGAATTAGTTATGAATTAATTAAGTTTCAGGATTTATTTTAACACTAAAAATCATTTTCTAAATCATTTTCTATGATTTTCTTATTCACTGGACTGGGCCTCATTTATAAGAAACTGCAGGGGCTTCTGCGCATAATTTCCTAAGACTCAGAACACTATGCAGTGGACGGCGGGTTCTAATTCGTATAAACTGAGGGGTTCATATACAAAAATGCCAGCGCGAAAGGGTATCGCGTGATATCAGCCGTCAGATCTAAACCGACGGCCCAGATTAGACTCCTATCACCCTGAACCGGTACGCGCCCGGAGCCGTGGGATCCACGATCGACGGCACGGATTTAATGAACCCGAGATCAACTCTGCACCGCTGGATCACGCATCGACGGACGCCGTGCGATCGAGCGAAGGGGTATCCCCCAATCTAATCGGGACCGACCACGCGCCATCCGACGGCCCGCGGATCGTCCCCAACTCAACAGAGCCGCGCGGCGGCGCCGCCCAGGTGTGCGGCGGAGACACGCCGGCGCGCACGCAATTCGATGCCCCAGTGCCCCAAGCCCAAAATTGACGGGTCCTATGCGTAAAGGAGTTCAAGGCGAACGGGATGGCGTGCTTCTTACCGTGGATTGGAGCCTGGTTGATGCTGACCACGGCGAGCAGCGGGCCGGCCGCCAAAGCCGAAGTCCGGCGAGCGATTCCGCCCCCACGCGTCGATGTTAGCGCCCAGAGAACCGCACTTGCCTGATCCTTGCACGATGGCGAGTCCACACTGCCCCCAACCGAGACCCCAACGGCAGCAGGCGCGAATTTCCGTCACGGCGGCGCTCCTCACACGTTTTCCCTCTGCGCTCTCGGTGATGGTGGCTGGCAGTGGGGGATGAAGGGAGGGAGGCGAGCACGGTGAGCTTTTATACCCGGAGCAAAGTCCGAGCGAGGGGGAGGCGATGGCCGGTAGGTGCGCGATACCCGGCGGCGAGCGCGCGGCTCCGTCAAGCTCGGGATTCCGTTGCGAGGAGGGAGACGCCCTGACAAGCGGGGCCCGCGGACCAGAGACAGACGGCGAGCGAGTAGCGCGAAGGGAGGGAGCGGCTGACAGCGGAGGCCCGCGAATCAGAGAGAGGGAGAGCAGGCGAGCGCGCGTGTGGCGGAGGCAGCGAGACTGACGAACGGGACCCGCGACGCAGCGAGAGGAGGAGAATACGCGCGCGGACGGAGAGGCTGACGAGGCGGGCCCACCTGTCGGCGCCGCGGGGAGGTTTGGGCTGCGCGGGAGGGGAAAAGCTTAAGTGGGCCAAAAACGGGATCCGAGGCCCAGTTAGGTATAGTATCCTTTTTTCTTTTTCTTTTCTATTTTCTTTTCCCCATTTTCAAATCCAATTCAAATCCAATTTGAATTCAAGTTTGAGTTCAACTTTGTGAATAACTTGTCCTCAGTTTGAAAGGTATAATTTATTAATATAAGTGTGAAGGATATTTATTTTATTTTATGTAATATTTTTCTTAGTTCTTCCCTTCTCTTTTTATTTTCTATTTTCTATTCCAAATTCAAATTTAATTTTAACTATTCAAAATCCAATTCACATTTTACTTTGAATTTCAGGTTCCTCAAATCAAATATAATCCTGAAGGGAATTTAGACTTTACTGTTTGGATCACTTATCTATTTTTAATAAGTATATAGCCTTTCCTTTTCTTTTCTATTTCTAGTTCAAATCCAAACTTATATTTTTATTTTAGTTTTCAGATTTTTCAAATGTATTAATTGAAATCCAAGGGTGAATATAAACCATACTATTTTATTATTACTAGTTTAAGTTTTATTCTCCTTGTTTATTTATTTCATGAGATGTATAAATGGTTTCCTTTAAAAGAAAAATTCTTTTTCTCCTCATTTTTCTTATTTTCCAAATTTCCAAAACATTATGATATTTTGTTCAAATTTCTTCTACCAATTTCCAATCCCAAAATTTGGGTGTTACACCGAGGCGGGCTCTTTTGCCGAGGCGGCCATCGTGATAGGGGAGGCGGCTGGCGCCGACGCGGTCCCGAGCCCGCCTGCCGTGCCGGCCACGCTGGCGCCTGCCTCCACCGAAGTCGCCACCGTCCCAGTCGGAGAGCGACTGGTTGCTGCCAGCGTCGGGATGGCTGATGCATCGGTGTCCAGTGCCTTGGAAGAGGTGGGCGTGGACGCGCAATCCGTCCAGCCGGGCGACAGCCTCGTCGCTGTGCGGCGGAGCCCCGAGGCTCGGCGCCAGTTGCTCCGATTCCGGACCCGCGAGGCCTCGGACCCTGTCTTCGTTCTCGACGATGATCAGGAAGACCAGTCCTGGGATGAGCTCCGCGAGCGTGCTGAAGCGACGGTGGGGTCGCTCCGGTCGTCGCTGGAGGTACTCTGCAGGGACGTCCCCAAAATCCTCCAGGTAACGGTTTCAGGCATACCTTTTCCTTTCGGTGAGCGAGGCGTTCGTCGTGACGCCCTGTTTCCCTCCCCCAGGATCTGACGGATCGGAGCGCCGCCAAGTCGTCGTTCATCCGCCGCGAGGTCGATGTCTGGGGCTCGCTGTGATCCCTGAGGACCTCGCTCGCCAGGGCTACCACGCGCCTTTCTCAGCAGGATGCCAAGATAGCGGACCTCCAGTTGCTCTGCGCTGATCTGAGAGCCGAGGCAGCAGCAGCGCGCGCGGAGGCGCAACGGCAGCGGTCAGAGTTCGTCCAGGTCGTCGAGGAGCGGGACCAATCTCGGGGCCGGGCTGCCGAGGCCGAAAGCCGGGCTGAGACCCTCGCGGCCGACCTGGCCGCAGCCCAAGTCGCGGCCTCGGAGCAGCGTGCCCAAGCCGGAGGTATGCCTTGGCCGTCCCTGGTTCTTGTTCTTGTCTGTTTCTTCTGCTTGTGCTTGAGGTCTTTCTTCTGGTTGTTCGCAGAGCTCGAGCCCGCCCTTGACGAGTCCGCCAAGGCGCTCGCCGAGGCGCTTGCCGGAGCTGCCGAGCAGAGGGAGGCCGACCTCGCGGCCATGTCCGAGGCCGTCTCGGACGTTTATCGGATCCTTGGCCCCGGCGACGTCCCTTCAGGAAGCTCCCCTCAAAGCCGCCTTCAAGCCTTGGGTGATTACGCGCGCGGCAAAGTCCGCGAGGCGCTACACCACGGCGTCAGGCGGGCCTTCGTCGTGCTTGCTTCCCATTATGTTGTGGACCTGGAACGGGTCAGTGAGGGGTATTGTCTTCCTGATGAAGACGAAGCTGCCCTGGTAGAAGTTTAGCGGCTCGACGCGGTTGCCGCGGGTCCGAGCGCGGCGCTGGCGACCACCTTTGAGGCGGAGATCCTTCCTCCTGCGCCGTCGCCGGAAGCCGAGGTGGACCTTACCAACGGCGGGGGCGGAACTGAGGGCGCGGCTCCTTCCCAAGGCGGCGCCTGACTCTTGTTGGAACAGTTTCTGTTGGATGTGCGCCTTACCGCGGCCGCCGAGGCCTGAACACTTTGTTTTTCTTGCATGAAGTCGCACTCTCCTTTCTTTCAATTTGCGCGTCCGGCCTAGCTCGTCAATAATAGGGTGACTTCCCGAGTTGGGTCATTTTTCGTGGCAGGTGATGAGTGAGGTGTCCCTAACCCGGAGGTATAGGAGTTCCTCGGCTCAGTCGGCCTCGCCACTTACATGTACCCACGTTCGCCCCTCGGGACCCTGCTTCTGACATAGCCGGGAGAACGCCAAAGCCCCTTTTTGATCGAAAATTTTTGATGCGGAAAAGTACACCCACTCTCGACACGGAGGGGCGCAGCCCCCGGGCGTCATCCGCGCAGAGGCCATTTGACGGGTCGGGCTCCTGCCCGAATATCCGGCGAGTGCTCGGCGACATCCCTCGGTATGCCGGGCATGTCCGAGGGACTCCACGCAAAGACGTCGGCGTTTGCGCGGAGAAAGTCGATGAGCACTGCTTCCTATTTGGGGTCGAGCCCGGAATCGGTCCGGATCTGCTTGGAGGTGTCGCCACTGGGGTCGAGAGGGACGGCCTTAACCGCCTCCGCTGGCTCAAAGTTGCCGGCGTGTCGCTTCACGTCTGGCACCTCTCTGGAGAGGTTCTCCAGGTCAGCGATGAGGGCCTCGGACTCGGCGAGGGCCTCGGCGTACTCCACGCACTCCACGTTGCATTCGAACGCGTGTTTGTACGTGGGGCCGACGGTGATGACCCCGTTGGGGCCCGACATCTTGAGCTTCAGGTAGGTGTAGTTGGGGACGGCCATGAACTTCGCGTAGCATGGCCTCCCCAATACCGCATGGTAGGTTCCTCGGAACTCGACCACCTCGAACGTCAAAATCTCCCTTCGGAAGTTGGAGGGCGTTCCGAAGCAGACAGGAAGGTCGAGCCGTCCGAGGGGCTGGACGCGCTTCCGAGGAATGATCCCGTGGAAGGGCGCAGCACCTGCTCGGACGGAGGACAGATCGACGCGCAGTAGCCTGAGGGTCTCGGCGTAGATGATGTTGAGGCAGCTGCCCCCATCAATCAAGACCTTGGTGAGCCTGACGTCGCCGATGATGGGGTCGACGATGAGCGGGTATTTCCCCGGGCTCGGCACGTGGTCGGGGTGGTCAGCTTGGTCGAAGGTGATGGGCTTGTCGGACCAGTCTAGGTAGACTGGCGCCGCCACCTTCACCGAGCAGACCTCCCGACGCTCTCGCTTGCGATGCCGAGCCGAGGCATTCGCCGCATGCCCTCCGTAGATCATGAAGCAGTCGTGGACCTCGGGGAACTCTCCTGCTTGGTGATCTTCCTTTTTGTCGTCGTCGCGGGCCCTGCCACCCTCTGCGGGTGGCCTGGCCTTGTGGAAGTGGCGCCGAAGCATGACGCACTCCTCGAGGGTGTGCTTGACAGGCCCCTGATGGTAGGGGCATGGCTCCTTGAGCATCTTGTCGAAGAGGTTAGCACCTCCGGGGGGCTTCCGAGGGTCCTTGTACTCGGCAGCGGCGACAAGGTCCGCGTCGGCGGCGTCGCGTTTCGCTTGCGACTTCTTCTTGCCTTTCTTCTTGGCGCCGCGCGGAGTAGACGCCTCGGGAGCCTCTTCCGACGGGCGGCCCTGGGGCTGCTTGTCCTTTCGGAAGATGGCCTCGACCGCCTCCTGGCCAGAGGCGAACTTGGTGGCGATGTCCATCAGCTCACTCGCCCTGGTGGGGGTCTTGCGACCCAACTTGCTCACCAGGTCACGGCAGGTGGTGCCGGCAAGGAACGCGCCGATGACGTCGGAGTCGGTGATGTTGGGCAGCTCGGTGCGCTGCTTCGAGAATCGCCGGATGTAGTCCCGAAGAGACTCTCCCGGCTGTTGCCGGCAGCTCCGGAGGTCCCAGGAATTCCCGGGGCGCACGTACGTGCCCTGGAAATTGCCGGCGAAGGCTTGGACCAAATCATCCCAGTTGGAGATCTGCCCCGGAGGCAGGTGCTCCAACCAGGCGCGAGCAGTGTCGGAGAGGAACAGGGGGAGGTTGCGGATGATGAGGTTGTCGTCGTCCGTTCCACCCAGTTGGCAGGCCAGGCGGTAGTCTGCGAGCCACAATTCCGGCCTCGTTTCCCCCGAGTACTTTGTGATAGTAGTCGGGGGTCGGAACCGGGCCGGAAACGGCGCCCGCCGGATGGCCCGGCTGAAGGCCTGCGGACCGGGTGGTTCGGGCGAGGGACTCCGATCCTCCCCGCTGTCGTAGCGTCCCCCACGCCTAGGGTGGTAGCCTCGGCGCACCCTTTCGTCGAGGCGGGCCCGACGGTCGCGACGATGGTGCTCGTTGCCGAGGTGGCCCGGGGCCGCAGGCGCGGTGTTGCGCGTGCGCCCGGTGTAGACCGAGGCTTCCCGCATGAATCGGGAAGTCGCGGCATGAGGTTCCGAGGGGTACCCCTGCCTTCGGGAGGCAGAGCTCTCGGCCCGCCGGGCCGCAGCGCCTTCCAGGAGATTCTTGAGCTCTCCCTGGATTCGCCGACCCTCGGTGGTTGATGGTTCTGGCATCACGCGGAGGAGCATCGATGCGGCTGCCAGGTTCTGACCGACCCCGCTGGATGCGGGTGGCGGCCTGTCCTTGACATCGTTGGCGACGCGGTGCTGGAAACCCTAGGGCAGGTGACGTATTTCTCCGGCCGGGGGTTGGCCCGCCCATACCTGCCCGACGTCCCGGCGGATCGACTCGAGCGCTCCTGCTCCCTCGTCGAGCCTGGCCTGCGCCCCGCGGACTTGCTCGAGCTGTGGGTCGTGACCCCCCGCCGGAACGGGGACCACAGCTAGCTCCCGCGGGATGTCGGCGCGAGGCACCGGCCAAGGGAGATCACCATCCTCCGGCATGCCGAGATGGTTGCCTTCGGAGGGATCCCCTAGCTCGACGTGGAAACATTCGCGGCTTGGGCCGCAGTCCTTGTCGTCAAGGCTGCGGCTGCCGTCGGAACAGTCGGAGAGGCAGTAGTCACATGCGGTCATAAAGTCCCGCATGGCACTGGGGTTGCCAAATCCAGAGAAATCCCAACAGACGCTGGGATCGTCATCTTCCTCGGACCCAGAGGGCCCGTAGGTCGAGACGTCCGTCAATCGGTCCCAAGGCGACCGCATACGAAACCCCAGAGGGGTTGCACTCGCCTCAACGTGAGCGCCCGCCAAAGCGAGGTCGCTAGGCGGGTTGAGGCCGAGTCGAAATGACGTAGGATGAGAATCAGTCGGTACCTTTTGGTCGACGAGGAGCGACATAGTCACGTCGGGGACTGATTGCGCCGTCGTCTTGGGTACGAGGGCGACGTCCTGCAGGCCCTCCGCGAGCGTGCTGGCGTCGTCCACTTGCTCGGGATTGGCGTGTCGCGGGGGGACGGCGCTCGCCTTCGTCTCGAACGCGAGGTCGACGCCCGACGCGCCCTCCGTTGGGGCGCTGGGGACGTCGATTCGCTCGACAGCCGACGGAGCGCGGCCTCCCGCTCGGCCTTGGTTGCCCCGCCTCCTCCTCCGATGGCGGGGGAGAGGACGGGGCGAGCTCGAATGTTGTTCTTCCACCACGCGGGGAAGACGTCGTCGATTCCGCCGCCGGCGGGCGGGCTGTCGGCCGCCATTGTCGTCGTCGCGCGGCGGTGGAAGGAGTACCATGTCGTAGCTGCCGTCGAGAGATATGAACTCGAGACTCCCGAAACGGAGCACCGTCCCGGGTTGGAGAGGTCGTTGGAGACTGCCCATCTGGAGCTTGACGGGAAACTGCTCGTCAACACGCAGCGTGCCCCTACCTGGCGCGCCAACTGTCGGCGTTTCGAGACCGGGGGGTCCCTAAGCCGAAGAGTGAGTGTGCCGCGTGCCCCAGCCCAGATGGGTCGAGCACGTGGGCGAGCGCGAAGGGGGGAAAGCGAGGTGGCCGGAGACGGGCATGAGAGAGGTGGAAATCCCGCGGCCTTCGTGTTCGTCCCGCGCCCAGGTCGGGTGCGCTTGCAGTAGGGGGTTACAAGCGTCCACGCGGGTGAGGGAAGCGAGCAGCCCCAAGAGAGCGCCTGTCCCGTCCTCGTCCCCGCGTGGCCAACCCCCTCTAAGAAGGCCCTGGTCCTTCCTTTTATTGGCGTAAGGAGAGGATCCAGGAGTACAATGGGGGTGCAGCAGAGTGCTACGTGTCTAGCGGGGGAGAGCCAGCGCCCTAAGTACATGCCAATGTGGCAGCCGGAGAGATCTTGGCACCCAGCTGGTGTGGTGTCATGGCTGTCGGAGGAGCAACGGAGCCTGGCGGAGGGACAGCTGTCGGAGCGGCTGGGTCCTTGCTGACGTCCCCCTGCTTCCGTAAGGGAGCTGAGAGCCGCCGTCGTCACAGGGCTAGCGGGGCGCCATCATTGCCTATCTGGCGGAGCTGGCCAGATGGGACACCGGTCTTGTTCTCTGCGGCCCGAGTCGGCTCGGGGTAGGGTGATGATGGCGCTTCCTGTTGACGTGGCGGGCTTGTGCCCTAGATCGGGCGACGTGGAGGCTCCTCCGAAGCCGAGGTCGAGTCTGTCTTTCATGGCCGAGGCCGAGCCCCAGCTCCTGGGTCGGGCGAGGCGGAGGTCGTTCGGCAGAGGCCAGGGCGGAGTCCGACCCCTGGGGTCGGGCGAAGCGGAGTTCGTCGTCTTCTGGGGCCTAGCCCGAGTCCGAGCCCTGGGTCGGGCGGAGCGGAGTTCGCCGTCTTCCGGGGCCTTAGCCCGAGTCCGAGCCCTGGGTCGGGCGGAGCGGAGTTCGTCGTCTTCTGGGGCCTAGCCCGAGTCCGAGCCCTGGGTCGGGCGGAGCGGAGTTCGCCGTCTTCCGGGGCCTTAGCCCGAGTTCGAGCCCTGGGTCGGGCGGAGCGGAGTTCGCCGTCTTCCGGGGCCTTAGCCCGAGTCCGAGCCCTGGGTCGGGCGGAGCGGAGTTCGCCGTCTTCCGGGGCCTAGCCCGAGTCCGAGCCCTGGGTCGGGCGGAGCGGAGTTCGCCGTCTTCCGGGGCCTTAGCCCGAGTCCGAGCCCTGGGTCGGGCGGAGCGGAGTTCGCCGTCTTCTGGGGCCTTAGCCCGAGTCCGAGCCCTGGGTCGGGCGGAGCGGAGTTCGCCGTCTTCCGGGGCCTTAGCCCGAGTCCGAGCCCTGAGTCGGGCGGAGCTTCCTATGGCGCCTTTGGCAAGGCCTGACTGCCTGTCAGTCTCACTCTGTCAAGTGGCACTGCAGTCGGAATGGCGCAGGCGGCGCTGTCCTTCTGTCAGACCGGTCAGTGGAGCGGCGAAGTGACGGCGGTCACTTCGGCTCTGCCGGGGGGCGCGTGTCAGGATAAAGGTGTCAGGCTACCTTTGCGTTAAATGCTCCTGCGACTCGGTCGGTCGGCGCGGCGATTTAGTCAGGGTTGCTTCTTAGCGAAGGCAAGGCCTCGGGCGAGCCGGAGATGTGTCCGCCGTTAAAAGGGGGCCTCGGGCGAGACAGAAACCCCTCGGGGTCGGCTGCCCTTGCCCGAGGCTAGGCTCGGGCGAGGCGTGATCGAGTCGCTCGTATGGACTGATCCCTGACTTAATCGCACCCATCAGGCCTCTGCAGCTTTATGCTGATGGGGGTTACCAGCTGAGAATTAGGCGTCTTGAGGGTACCCCTAATTATGGTCCCCGACAGGATCCAACTTCACAAGTTCAGAATTCTTCGATTTCTGTGAGCAAAAGAGCATCCAGATCAAGTATGCTTCAGTAGCGCACCCGAGGGCCAACGGGCAGGTTGAGCGAGCTAACGGGATGATACTGGAGGCACTCAGGAAAAGGGTCTTCGAAAAGAATGAAAAGTTTGCAGGAAAGTGGATAAGGGAATTGCCCTACGTCGTTTGGAGCCTAAGAACCCAACCTAGCCGAGCTCTACATGGAAATACTCCTTTCTTCATGGTCTATGGGTCAGAGGCAGTATTACCCGCCGATCTCAAATTCGGGGCGCCGAGGTTGGTCTTCGAAAACATAGCAGAAGCCGAAGCTACTAGGCTGGAGGACATTGATGTACTCGAAGAAGAACGACTGAATGCAGTAATTCAATCAGCACGATACCAGCAGACTCTGAGACGCTATCACGACAAGGCCGTGCGACAATGATCCTTCTCAGTGGGAGATCTCGTCCTCCGCCGAATTCTATGTGGCGGAACTGCCCGAATTATTCCAACTTAAGTGCCTAAGTCCGGCCTTAGAGGCTAGACCACACTTAAATGGGAATAACCCGTCAATCCCTCGGATCTAGTCCGACACGGCCACTGACAGGATCAAGTACCACAGTCTCACTCGATGGTGAGTCACAGAGCAAATACAATAAAGCATAAAACCATGCATGGAAGAGTATTAAATTATTACATCACCATTGTCACCATCGGAGTTTTCGCAAAAGTAACCATCATTGTTTTGAAATGCAGCGGAAATAAACTAACGATAAATAAATGGAGAGATGGGGAAGCCTGTCCCATCACTCCTCATGCTCCTCCTCAGCCGAGGCAGGGTCCCACTCGACAGTCCAACCCGGTGGCAGGGTGGATGGCCAAGTCACTCCAGCAACCATGTCCTCTAGAGAACCTGTAAAATTATGCCACAAGCAAGGCTGAGTATACTAATACTCAGCTAGACTTACCCGGTGTGAGGAGTCTATACTCCTCTACCTCTAGACATGCAGCTGTTTGGCTGTGGGGTTTGGTTGCCAAAAGCACTAGCTGAGTTTCTAAATCAAGATTTTAACTTTGTCAAGATTAAGTGTGACTCTCTTAAGGCTAAAAGTGTACTATCTACTCATACATAATAGCAAGCATTTTTAACAATCAACAGCTTGTATCATCTCATCACCGTTTCACTTGTTACTCAATGCAGTACAATGGATCAAGCAGTCTCATTAGCTGCGAGAAGCAGACGATTCGAATCGAGTTTTTATCCTTGCAAGGTAAACCTAAACACACGACATGTAGGGGCACTCCGTCCCCACACACATCAACCGTCCCCATCGATTCCCCGTCAGCAGATCAGGTCTCACCGCCTTGGCGTACAATGCCTCACTGACCCCGACTGGCCGTCGTGCAGTGACCGCACTTGTACCCACCATAACCGGAATGGGAGACTACGTCTCAGGTCGCGTGAGGGGGTATGTCCACTGCCAGGTTCACTCAGGTACTAGGCTTACCGATTTACCATATTTCTCGGTATGTGTTTAGTACATTCAAACGCTTGACACAGGTATCCGCACGTTAATCCTTATTCCATTTTCCATCTCGTGGGCAACCAATCCCCATGGATTGTTGTCCACCAACTAGTATCATGACAGTGTGAAAGTGGGTACAATCAATTTCCTGATCTCGCGCGAGTGCTAGAAAAATCACTCGTCTTCTACCGAGATCCTAATTAAATAAAGCATCTACTCGACCTGTCACACTAGTATTCATCTAAAAAGGATTCTTGAGATCATGCAGCTAGGGTTTCAAACAATTCCTACACCTAAGTGCACAATCAATCCTACAATCAATAAGTGAAGTAAAATAGCATAAATAATAGGTTATGCATAAAACCGGGGCTTGCCTTCCAAAGCAGTGGCAGGCAGGTCCTCTGGTGCAGGCTCTGGTGCTAGGTCTGGGGCAACCTCCTGGGTAGCTCCTTGCTCCGGCACGAGGACGTACTCTCCGTCAGCAAGATTACAGTCTATCGAAATGCAATGAACATGTATGTCATGATTATGCAAGATTTAAGAACAGCAAGCTACAGAAATTAAGTCAAGAATTAACTTAGGGTTCCTTGGCTACGTGGGTCTTCTAGTGGTACACATAGACTTATTACCTGCTAGGTTTAGGTTTCTTTTAGGATAACATATTGGATTTGTATTGCCTTTATGGATTTCAGTGGACAATTAATAAAGGTCTTAGGAGGACATTAAATTCCATCATCCATTTTCCTTTCTTTAATTTCCCTCTAGGGTTTCTAGTAGGGGTTTGAACTATGACAGTAGTTTAAAAAAAATTACCAAAAATTTTGTAAAAATTACAGTGGGTTGTTACTGGTTATGCTAGCTTGTTTTAAGAATTTGAGGCTTAAAGTACAAAAGCTAGTCCTTAAACAAAAATAACAATAGTTAGGCAAAATGGGCCACTTTACACTACAAGTCTTTTATTAAAGTGGGTCCTGACCTAAGGGTTATTTTTGTTGGCCTCTAATAGTGATAAAAAGCTCTTGTACCAAAAATGGCAGAGAGCAACATGATGGTTAATTAATGATGGATTTTTAAAGTTTGGTGCAAAAAGGGTGCTTAAAACTAACTTGTCATTTGAAAAATATCAAACAACAGATTTCAGATTTTTCTTAAGTTCTTATTATCAAAACATTAGTTATCCTAAGGTTTGGGGAGGTTTCACCTTAGGGTTATTTTTGTAGGGTTTTTCTAAGTTATCCTTGTTTTATTAATTTAAAAGGTAGCTTTCTTATTTTACACTACATCAGGGTATGATATATTTTTCCAGTGAACTACATTGACTAAGTATCTCAACAAAAATAGGGGTGCCCTCTGGTTCATTATGTACGTCACTTTTTCTATTTTTCTTAACTTTAAGCATATTATGGAATAAGGGGTAAAAACTATCTTAGTGTAGTGGACAGAGGGGTTTAACATTTTTAACTAGGTCAGTAGGTAGATATAGATTTCTCCAAATTTTTCTAGCTCTAGTTAAATAGTACAACCATTTTTCTTACTATTATTGAGTTTTTGGCCAAAACTAAAATTAAATCATAATCTTATATTTTTCTCTAGTACTCATGGGGTTTTATATTTTTCTTAGACAGGTTACATTATTTAGAGTCTGGCAAAATTAGTTTGACCAAATTTGGATAAACCAAACAGAAGTTATGGGTTTTTAAAGTTTCTGTTTGAATTTAAATCAGGTTTTATTTAAGTTTTTCTAGAAAAGCAGTTTGCGCCAAGGTCCCTAGGGTTAAACTGATTCAAACCTCGCAGATCTACCCTCGGGCCACTATTCATTTGAGTCTCTGACTTTTCACTTAACCCCCTGGATTTCTCTTCCTCTCACCCGCAGTCCTTCCCTTAACTAAAACAGTAGCCGCGGAAGAGAAAGGATGGCGCAGCTTACCGGCGGCGAGGGAGGCCCGGCGAGGTGGTCAGCGACGTTCGGGAGGTCGTGACGGTCACGCCGATGTGCGGGTCGTCGCCGGAGGTGGTCGGAGTCACCCTGGCCACGAACACAGGCGGCGGAGATCGTCGGCGACGCCTGCTCCGGCCAAACCACGGCGGTAGAGTTCAATCAATGGGCACGAGGAGCTTCACGGGATGACACAGAGGCCATACGCGCAACGAATCGGGAAATGGTGAAGGGGTTTACCCGGTCCACGTGCGCCGGCGAGTTCTTGAACTCCGGCGAGCGCGGTTTGGCTACTCCGGTGACGCGGGGCCTCGGGTCAAGCTTGAGCACGGCTCACGGCTTCACCAGGAAGCTAACTGGGGGCTTGGATCGAACTGAGGAGGACGGGAGAGGGGTTGGCCACGGCGGTGGCTTGCGGGCGGCACTGGCGGGTCGCGGGGAGGTCGCCGGAGGCAATGGCTGGCTCGGGCGAGTCCGGCGAGGTACGGAGGAGGCAATGGGGAAGGCAACCGAGCGCTGGGGTGGGTTTTATAGCCGCGGCTCGGGCGTGGTCACGGGCGGCCGCGGGCGCGCGGGGGTTCGCGCACGGGCGTGCTCTGAGCGCGCCCCCGAGTGCCAGCTCGTGTCGAACACGTGGAGGGTTGCTTCTGCCAAGGTTCAACGGCCGATTTGAGCGCCATGGCGTGCGTATCTTGGCAAAGTCACTGTGTACAGTCACTTCTCTGCTCCAAATCCTACCCTTTTGCTGTGAGTTCCAAGTCGAGATATGGTCAGGGCAGGGAGATAGAGAGGGGAGAAGTTTGCTGTGTCAGCTGGGTCCAAACCGAGACAAAAGGGGTGTCAAGTCGTGTCTAGCGCCCTAGGGTAGGTGTCATCTCTTGCCACGGTGTTCTAGGGTTAATTTGGCGCCATTTTGTTAATTGGGTCGACTGGTTTTGAAAAGGGAATCAAGGTGAACATGAGGGATCTTTGCTCAAGGGTTGGTTTTTGACTTAGGCAAAATCTGAATTCCTCCCTTGTGTTCAACCTTTGGTGATCTTTTTAGGGCCTTTCTGAAAACTTTTTGGGGGTACTTCCTTACTATTAATTGTAGGTTATTAAGTGTATTACAACTTTTATATTTGGCCCAAACCATGATCATGATGTTTACATGATCTTTTGATCATGGCTTCAATTAGGGTTATAATTGCCTATGGGGGTTTTGTTCTAGGGTTTTGGGAGATCTCCACTTAGATGTGCATTACAAGCTAGGGCATGACATCCAAAATAGGTTGCACTTGATTAGGACCTTGAATTCCAAGATTGAGATACTTTGCCCACAATTCTCTATGTAACTATGGGTTAAAAGGGGTAACCCTGGGGTGGGCACCCTGAGTAACACCTAGGGTGTTACAGCCCTCCCCCCTTAAAGGAATCTCGTCCCGAGATTTCAGGTAGAGTCCCTTGGAGGGATGCTTTGAAGGTGTGCTGGTGCTACTTTCCTTATACTCAAGTTTTACCTTTATAACTGCTCTTCGAATGTCATCCTCTTTGCAACTTCAGAAGGAAGCCCTTCTTAAGTCAATTTCACAACTTAGACTATCCTTGTTATCTAAGTTTTTCTTATAATTGACTTCAAAGGGCAGGCGGGGGTGGGGTTTTGGGGCTACATACCGATTCCTTTGGGCAGAAAGTCGGGGAAGCGGGAGCGTAGAAAATCCTCCGTCTCCCATGTAGCTTCTTCTGCTGAATGATGACTCCACTGAACCTTATACATTTTGATTGATCTTAACCGAGTTGACCTTTCCTTTTGATCCAATACCTTAACGGGGTACTCTTAGTAGGACAGGTCTGGTTCTATCTCAATGTCTGGTTCCGGTAGCACTTCAGTGGGTAGACGAACACATTTCCGCAGCTGAGATACATGGAACACATTGTGAACTGCTGCCATGCAGGGTGGCAATTCCAATTGGTAAGCTACGGGTCCACAACTTGCTTTGATCTTATAGGGCCCAATGTAGCGAGGGGCCAACTTGCCCCTAATCCCGAATCTCTGGACACCCTTGGTTGGTGATATCTTAAGATAGACATGATCTCCCACCTCAAACTGCAGAGGCTTCCGCCTCTTATCATGATAACTCTTTTGCCTGGCCTGAGCAGCTTCTAAGTTCTTCCTGATAACTCTGACCTTTTCCTCTGCTTCAAGTACCAAATCTGGCCCAAATATCTCCCTCTCTCCTGCTTGAGACCAGTTCAGCGGGGTCCTACATCTTCTCCCATATAAGGCCTCAAAAGGTGCCATCTTCAGACTGGACTGATAGCTGTTATTGTAGGAAAACTCTGCCAAGGAAAGACATTTATCCCAATCCTTTCCGTAGTGTAGTGCACATGCTCGCAACATATCTTCCAAAATTTGATTTACCCTTTCTGTCTGACCATCGGTTTGAGGGTGATAAGCTGAGCTTCGGATTACATGGGTTCCGAGGGCTTCTTGCAGTTTTTCCCAAAAGCGTGCCACAAACAGCGCTCCTCTATCAGATATAATGGTCCTTGGGATACCATGCAATCTTACTATCTGATCAACATAAATTTCTGCGTACTTCTCTGTCTTGTGGGTGGTGTGCACTGGCAAGAAATGAGCAGTCTTGGTCAATCTGTCCACAATGACCCAAATAGAATCATGGTGCCTGGAGGTATTGGGTAATCCTACTATGAAGTCCATGCAAATGTCCTCCCATTTCCAAGATGGTATGGGAAGGGGTTGCAAGGGGCCTGCTGTCTTCAAGTGACTGGCCTTTACCCTCTGGAAAGTGTCACACTCTGATACGTACTTGGCAATTTCCCTCTTCATCCTAGTCCACCAATACAAGGATCTGAGATCATGGTACATCTTGTTGCTACCAGGGTGCATGGAGAACTTGGAAAGGTGAGCTTCATCCAATATCTTCTTTCTGAGCTCAGGGTCCTTGGGAACAACCAATCGATCTTCAAACCATAAAATTCCTTTGCTGTCCTGACGGAAACACTTATATTTCTCTGCCTTCAGCTTGATCATTTCTTTGATAACCTGAACCCCCTTATCCCCAAACTGTGCCTGAGCTATTAGCTCTTGCAATGTGGGCTCCACTGCGATATATCTCACTTCACCGGGAAGGACAACTTCCAGGTTTAGCCTACACAGCTCATCACACAGGGTGGTGACTCTCATATCCATGCTCATACAATTACATTGGGCCTTTCTGCTCAAGGCATCTGCCACAACATTGGCTTTGCCAGGATGGTAATGCACCTCCAAATCATAGTCCTTGATTAATTCCAACCATCTTCTCTGCCTCATGTTCAGATCTGCCTGAGTGAAAATGTACTTGAGGCTCTTGTGATCAGTGTAAATGTTACAGTGAGCTCCCATCAAGTAGTGTCTCCATATCTTGAGGGCATGAACTACTGCTGCCAACTCCAAATCATGTGTTGGGTAGTTCTGCTCATGGGGCCTGAGTGCTCGGGAAGCATAAGCAATCACTCTGTTCTCTTGCATCAAAACACATCCCAATCCGGTACCAGAAGCATCACAATAAACTTCAAATGGCTTGGTATTGTCGGGTTGGGCTAGCACTGGAGCTGTTGTCAAATGTTGCCTCAAGGTATGATAAGCATCTTCACACTTTTGGCTCCACGTGAACTTGGCTCCCTTCTTCAATAGCTCAGTCATTGGCTTGGCAATTCTGGAGAAATCCGGAACAAATCGTCGGTAGTATCCTGCTAATCCCAGAAAACTCCTAATCTGCTTCACTGTAGTCGGGGGTTTCCAGTCCATCACTTCTTGCACCTTCTCAGGGTCAACTGATATCCCCTCCTGAGAGATCGTGTGTCCCAAGAATTTTATTTCTTTTAGCCAGAATTCACACTTAGACAATTTAGCGTAGAGACGATGATCGCGCAGTCGCTGAAGCACGACATGCAAGTGCTCAGTGTGTTCATCTTCATTCTTGGAGTACACCAGAATGTCATCGATGAAAACGACCACGAACTTGTCTAGCTCTGGCATGAATACCGAGTTCATCAAGTACATGAAATAAGCCGGGGCATTGGTCAACCCAAAAGACATCACCAGAAACTCATACAGCCCATATCTGGTAGAGAAAGCCGTCTTGGGAATATCACTGGTTCGAATCTTGATCTGATGGTAGCCCGAGCGAAGATCTATTTTGGAGAATACCTTGGCTCCCACCAACTGATCAAACAAGACATCAATGCGGGGTAGCGGGTATTTGTTCTTTACAGTCACCGCATTGAGAGGACGGTAGTCAACACACATCCTCAAACTCTCATCCTTTTTCTTCACAAATAAAGCTGGACATCCCCATGGTGAAGTACTTGGACGAATAAACCCCTTGTCCAACAATTCTTGCAGTTGTTTCTTCATTTCTGCCAATTCTGCGGGAGGCATCCTATAAGGTCTCTTAGAGATAGGAGCAGTCCCGGGCTGTAATTCAATGGCAAACTCAATATCTCTGTCAGGTGGCATTCCTGGCAATTCATCCGGAAAAACATCGGGGTAGTCGCAGACCACTGGGATCTGCCTTACTGGGGATTCTGCCATAACAAAGGCACAAGACCGGGTACCACCCTGGTTGGGTAAATACAAAACAGTCTCGCCATAAGCAGGGGAATGAATTTCAATGGCTCTGGATGCAACATCCAATATTGCCTGATGTTTGGTCAACCAATCAGTTCCCAAGATGATATCCACACTATCCAGTCCCAAGATAAGAAGGTCAGTTTTAATAATCAAACTACCAAACTTTAGAGGCACCTTCATGCTGATTTGATTAGTGGCAATCCTGCCTCCTGGGGTTGAAATGGTAATAGCCCCGTTGGTGTGGTGAAAAGGCAACTGGCACTTGACACTAAATTTGGCACTGACAAAACTATGCGAAGCACCAGAATCAAAAAGAACAATAGCAGGAAAACTTAAAACTGTAAAGATACCAGTCATGACGGGTGCTCCCTCTGGAATATCAGCCATTGTAGTGAAGTTCAGCTTGCCCTGCCTCACTTGCACCTTCTGCCTCTTTCCTTGGTTCTGATTGACATTCTGCCCCTGCCTCTGCTGATTCTTGGGGCAATTCTTGGCATAATGCCCAGTGCTGCCACAAGTGAAACACCTGTTATCATTGGCCTGACGGTACTGCTGCTGCTGATTGTGCCTCTGAGCTGGAAACTGGGCGCGGTTGGGTGCCTGCTGCTGCTGCTGCGGTGGCCTGATCACCCATCTCCCTTGCTGCTGCTGAGGTCCCTTGTTCTGCGTGTCAGACACAATCCTGAAGCGTTGTGGCTGAGACGAGGGTCCTGCCACAGGGGTCTTCCTCTTCTTCTCCGCCTGTCGAGCCAAGATGCAGTCCTCCTGGGAGATAGCCATGTTGACCAACTCATTGTAACTGTTGGCCCTGACGGTGTTGAGACGGTCACGGAGCTTAGTGCTGAGCCCCCTCCTGAACCTGTCTCGCTTCTTCTCATCCGTATCTGCATGATATCCAGCATACTGACACAAATCATTGAAAGCCTGGGCATATTGCAACACTGTCCTGCTGCCCTGAGTGAGTGCCAGAAACTCATTGAGTTTCCGGTCCATGATGCCAGCGGGGATATGGTGCCCTCTGAAAGCGACCTTGAACTCCCTCCATTCCACTTCTCTACCTTCTGGCTGCATGGCAAGAAAATGGTCCCACCAAGTCCTTGCGGGTCCGCGAAGCTGCTGGGTGGCGAACCTGACCTTGGTGACCTCTGAGCAAATTCCAGGGAGCAGTGGGAATTTGGATTCTACCACCCTCAGCCACACATCTGCATCAAGCGGGTCCTCCACCCTGGTAAACAATGGTGGCTGAGTGCTGAGAAACTCCTGGTAGGTAGCAGCGACGGGGTGACGCTGATGGTCTCCACCATAATGCTGAGGTGGTGGCTGACGCTGAGCTAGCTGTCTCAGGATCTCATTCTGCTGGGCCATGAGCTCCTGCAGAGTGGGAGGCGGTGGCGGTGGAGGAACGTGCTCATTCTGACCACGGCGCGCTCTCCCAGCCATCTGAAAAATCACATGGTTGCTTAATAACACATCTTCTCAGTTTAGGGCTTAAACATGGTAGGGGAGTTAAAGCAATTTGGTAGATTCCACATGAAACAAAATGAAAACATAAACCTTCCGTCCAATTTTTAACTTGCCATTTATCATCCCCAAACCTCCAAAAGAGTTTAATACGGTTACATCAATGATCCAAAAGACTCAACTCTACCTAGCCTAGTACCCTAAGGGTGCAAAAGCTAAGCTAGCGGCGAGGAGTCCAACTATCATCAGCCTCTAGGATTGGCCTGGCATCTAGTGAGCGAACGAGGCAACGCTAGACTCAGGGGAAGGTGGTCTCCCTGAGCCAGCGGTGTCTACACTGGAAGCGGACTCGTCTCCTCCTTCGATGTCAACGTCCTCGTCAGCTTCCTCACCATGGATCTCTTGGTGATGCATGTCCAGGTGCTTATTTGCTTCTGCCAGCTGCTGCTGAGTGTTGAGGAGCTGATCCTCGAGAACCTCGATGGTGTTCTCCCGGGTGCCCACTAGCTCCTCTAACTCATGGATCTCATCAGACAGCTGCTCCACTTGCAAATCTTTTTCCACGAGCTCCTGGGACAAGTCCACCATGAGCTCCTCCCTGTTGTCCAGGGTGATCTTGGTTGCCTCTAGTAGTGCCATCAAATGGGACATGGCCTCCCCACGCATCACTTGCAGACGATACAGAGCGTTCATGCATCGTACCGACAAGTGAGCGGTGTGGCCTGGGTAGAGAGCCCAGATGTCCTTGGCATGCTCCACCCGGTCCTTCCACATCGGGTCGTCCTCCTTTTCCGCAGGGAACAACCCAATGGGGTGGGTAGCCAGCTCCAAGGGATGAAATCCACAGAAGGTAGTCAGTCCATGCAGAGCGATAGCCTCAATGGTGTCCTCAGCCCGGTATCCATAGGACTCAGAGTCCAGTGAACGCCAGCCTGGCTGCAGGGGATGAGGCTCCAAAGTCATCCTCACCCTACAGCGGGGCACCCGGTGCTTCTCGAACTGCTGCACCGCGTACTGAGGGGGTGTCAAATATCCTGCCCCCTGAAGTACCTCCCACAAGATGCGGGGAAAACCCTCTCGTGCAAGTCCGTCAGTGTGGGTCAGTGCATTTCCGTCCTCGGAGGATCCGTGGGAAGTCATCTGTGCACGGTTAAGCGTAAGTAAAAGAAAAAGAATTTCAAAAAGAACAAGGAAAATAAAACTCAGCCTGCCTCTAACTAAAAGAAAAAGGCACTGGGGACCTAGTTGATTGTTACCTTGTTTTTATGTCTCTTTTACTCAGTTATCCATTTGCTTAATTATGAATGCATGCATGCTCGTCCTGAACGACCTCTCCAAAAGATAAAAAGGAATAGGGAAGGACTCCCATCCTTTAAAAAGTGGCCTATAGGGCCTAGTCACTTAGCCACCTAGCTACCCTTCTATTATCCTAAGGCTTCACGTCCTAGGTCTATCCTGCCCGTCCTATAATCTATCCAACAGTGTTTCTATCAAATTTTACTTTAGAAAAGGGATGGCATTTATGGTTTATCGATTCCTCTGTGGTGGTACAAGCTCCGATACCAGCTGTGGCGGAACTGCCCGAATTATTCCAACTTAAGTGCCTAAGTCCGGCCTTAGAGGCTAGACCACACTTAAATGGGAATAACCCGTCAATCCCTCGGATCTAGTCCGACACGGCCACTGACAGGATCAAGTACCACAGTCTCACTCGATGGTGAGTCACAGAGCAAATACAATAAAGCATAAAACCATGCATGGAAGAGTATTAAATTATTACATCACCATTGTCACCATCGGAGTTTTCGCAAAAGTAACCATCATTGTTTTGAAATGCAGCGGAAATAAACTAACGATAAATAAATGGAGAGATGGGGAAGCCTGTCCCATCACTCCTCATGCTCCTCCTCAGCCGAGGCAGGGTCCCACTCGACAGTCCAACCCGGTGGCAGGGTGGATGGCCAAGTCACTCCAGCAACCATGTCCTCCAGAGAACCTGTAAAATTATGCCACAAGCAAGGCTGAGTATACTAATACTCAGCTAGACTTACCCGGTGTGAGGAGTCTATACTCCTCTACCTCTAGACATGCAGCTGTTTGGCTGTGGGGTTTGGTTGCCAAAAGCACTAGCTGAGTTTCTAAATCAAGATTTTAACTTTGTCAAGATTAAGTGTGACTCTCTTAAGGCTAAAAGTGTACTATCTACTCATACATAATAGCAAGCATTTTTAACAATCAACAGCTTGTATCATCTCATCACCGTTTCACTTGTTACTCAATGCAGTACAATGGATCAAGCAGTCTCATTAGCTGCGAGAAGCAGACGATTCGAATCGAGTTTTTATCCTTGCAAGGTAAACCTAAACACACGACATGTAGGGGCACTCCGTCCCCACACACATCAACCGTCCCCATCGATTCCCCGTCAGCAGATCAGGTCTCACCGCCTTGGCGTACAATGCCTCACTGACCCCGACTGGCCGTCGTGCAGTGACCGCACTTGTACCCACCATAACCGGAATGGGAGACTACGTCTCAGGTCGCGTGAGGGGGTATGTCCACTGCCAGGTTCACTCAGGTACTAGGCTTACCGATTTACCATATTTCTCGGTATGTGTTTAGTACATTCAAACGCTTGACACAGGTATCCGCACGTTAATCCTTATTCCATTTTCCATCTCGTGGGCAACCAATCCCCATGGATTGTTGTCCACCAACTAGTATCATGACAGTGTGAAAGTGGGTACAATCAATTTCCTGATCTCGCGCGAGTGCTAGAAAAATCACTCGTCTTCTACCGAGATCCTAATTAAATAAAGCATCTACTCGACCTGTCACACTAGTATTCATCTAAAAAGGATTCCTGAGATCATGCAGCTAGGGTTTCAAACAATTCCTACACCTAAGTGCACAATCAATCCTACAATCAATAAGTGAAGTAAAATAGCATAAATAATAGGTTATGCATAAAACCGGGGCTTGCCTTCCAAAGCAGTGGCAGGCAGGTCCTCTGGTGCAGGCTCTGGTGCTGGGTCTGGGGCAACCTCCTGGGCAGCTCCTTGCTCCGGCACGAGGACGTACTCTCCGTCAGCAAGATTACAGTCTATCGAAATGCAATGAACATGTATGTCATGATTATGCAAGATTTAAGAACAGCAAGCTACAGAAATTAAGTCAAGAATTAACTTAGGGTTCCTTGGCTACGTGGGTCTTCTAGTGGTACACATAGACTTATTACCTGCTAGGTTTAGGTTTCTTTTAGGATAACATATTGGATTTGTATTGCCTTTATGGATTTCAGTGGACAATTAATAAAGGTCTTAGGAGGACATTAAATTCCATCATCCATTTTCCTTTCTTTAATTTCCCTCTAGGGTTTCTAGTAGGGGTTTGAACTATGACAGTAGTTTAAAAAAAATTACCAAAAATTTTGTAAAAATTACAGTGGGTTGTTACTGGTTATGCTAGCTTGTTTTAAGAATTTGAGGCTTAAAGTACAAAAGCTAGTCCTTAAACAAAAATAACAATAGTTAGGCAAAATGGGCCACTTTACACTACAAGTCTTTTATTAAAGTGGGTCCTGACCTAAGGGTTATTTTTGTTGGCCTCTAATAGTGATAAAAAGCTCTTGTACCAAAAATGGCAGAGAGCAACATGATGGTTAATTAATGATGGATTTTTAAAGTTTGGTGCAAAAAGGGTGCTTAAAACTAACTTGTCATTTGAAAAATATCAAACAACAGATTTCAGATTTTTCTTAAGTTCTTATTATCAAAACATTAGTTATCCTAAGGTTTGGGGAGGTTTCACCTTAGGGTTATTTTTGTAGGGTTTTTCTAAGTTATCCTTGTTTTATTAATTTAAAAGGTAGCTTTCTTATTTTACACTACATCAGGGTATGATATATTTTTCCAGTGAACTACATTGACTAAGTATCTCAACAAAAATAGGGGTGCCCTCTGGTTCATTATGTACGTCACTTTTTCTATTTTTCTTAACTTTAAGCATATTATGGAATAAGGGGTAAAAACTATCTTAATGTAGTGGACAGAGGGGTTTAACATTTTTAACTAGGTCAGTAGGTAGATATAGATTTCTCCAAATTTTTCTAGCTCTAGTTAAATAGTACAACCATTTTTCTTACTATTATTGAGTTTTTGGCCAAAACTGAAATTAAATCATAATCTTATATTTTTCTCTAGTACTCATGGGGTTTTATATTTTTCTTAGACAGGTTACATTATTTAGAGTCTGGCAAAATTAGTTTGACCAAATTTGGATAAACCAAACAGAAGTTATGGGTTTTTAAAGTTTCTGTTTGAATTTAAATCAGGTTTTATTTAAGTTTTTCTGGAAAAGCAGTTTGCGCCAAGGTCCCTGGGGTTAAACTGATTCAAACCTCGCAGATCTACCCTCGGGCCACTATTCATTTGAGTCTCTGACTTTTCACTTAACCCCCTGGATTTCTCTTCCTCTCACCCGCAGTCCTTCCCTTAACTAAAACAGTAGCCGCGGAAGAGAAAGGATGGCGCGGCTTACAGGCGGCGAGGGAGGCCCGGCGAGGTGGTCAGCGACGTTCGGGAGGTCGTGACGGTCACGCCGATGTGCGGGTCGTCGCCGGAGGTGGTCGGAGTCACCCTGGCCACGAACACAGGCGGCGGAGATCGTCGGCGACGCCTGCTCCGGCCAAACCACGGCGGTAGAGTTCAATCAATGGGCACGAGGAGCTTCACGGGATGACACAGAGGCCATACGCGCAACGAATCGGGAAATGGTGAAGGGGTTTACCCGGTCCACGTGCGCCGGCGAGTTCTTGAACTCCGGCGAGCGCGGTTTGGCTACTCCGGTGACGCGGGGCCTCGGGTCAAGCTTGAGCACGGCTCACGGCTTCACCAGGAAGCTAACTGGGGGCTTGGATCGAACTGAGGAGGACGGGAGAGGGGTTGGCCACGGCGGTGGCTTGCGGGTGGCACTGGCGGGTCGCGGGGAGGTCGCCGGAGGCAATGGCTGGCTCGGGCGAGTCCGGCGAGGTACGGAGGGGGCAATGGGGAAGGCAACCGAGCGCTGGGGCGGGTTTTATAGCCGCGGCTCGGGCGTGGTCACGGGCGGCCGCGGGCGCGCGGGGGTTCGCGCACGGGCGTGCTCTGAGCGTGCCCCCGAGTGCCAGCTCGCGTCGAACACGTGGAGGGTTGCTTCTGCCAAGGTTCAACGGCCGATTTGAGCACCATGGCGTGCGTATCTTGGCAAAGTCACTGTGTACGGTCACTTCTCTGCTCCAAATCCTACCCTTTTGCTGTGAGTTCCAAGTCGAGATATGGTCAGGGCAGGGAGATAGAGAGGGGAGAAGTTTGCTATGTCAGCTGGGTCCAAACCGAGACAAAAGGGGTGTCAAGTCGTGTCTAGCGCCCTAGGGTAGGTGTCATCTCTTGCCAGGGTGTTCTAGGGTTAATTTGGCGCCATTTTGTTAATTGGGTCGACTGGTTTTGAAAAGGGAATCAAGGTGAACATGAGGGATCTTTGCTCAAGGGTTGGTTTTTGACTTAGGCAAAATCTGAATTCCTCCCTTGTGTTCAACCTTTGGTGATCTTTTTAGGGCCTTTCTGAAAACTTTTTGGGGGTACTTCCTTACTATTAATTGTAGGTTATTAAGTGTATTACAACTTTTATATTTGGCCCAAACCATGATCATGATGTTTACATGATCTTTTGATCATGGCTTCAATTAGGGTTATAATTGCCTATGGGGGTTTTGTTCTAGGGTTTTGGGAGATCTCCACTTAGATGTGCATTACAAGCTAGGGCATGACATCCAAAATAGGTTGCACTTGATTAGGACCTTGAATTCCAAGATTGAGATACTTTGCCCACAATTCTCTATGTAACTATGGGTTAAAAGGGGTAACCCTGGGGTGGGCACCCTGAGTAACACCTAGGGTGTTACATTCTAACGGGGGAAGGACGGCACAAGTTGTCACCCTTGTGGGAGGGACCATTCATAGTAGCAGAAGTCACTCGGCCGGGATCATATCGTCTAACTCAGATGGACGGCACAGAAATTGGGAACTCTTGGAATATAGAACACCTCAGGAAGTTTTACCCCTAGCTGAATTTCAAAAGCTATCGGGACGTCAATGTACTCTGTAAAACGGCAGATATGTCATCAATAAAGAAGGCTTCAAAGATACTCAATTTGTTCATGATTGACTAGCACTCTTACTTAACTCAGGGTGACCACTATGCCCTGCTAACGGAGCAATCGGCCTAAGTCCGCAAAGACTTAAGACGGTGCGACATGCTCACTCTTACTTAACTCAGGGTGACCACTATGCCCTGCTAACGGAGCAATCGGCTTAAGTCGGCAAAGGCTTAAGACGGTGCAACATGCTCACGCTTACTTAACTCGGGGTGACCACTATGCCCTGCTAACGGAGCAATCGGCTTAAGTCGACAAAGACTTAAGACGGTGCAACATGCTCACGCTTACTTAACTCAGGGTGACCACTATGCCCTGCTAACAGAGCAATCGGCTTAAGTCGGCAAAGACTTAAGACGGTGCAACATGCTCACGCTTACTTAACTCGGGGAGACCACTATGCCTTGCTAACGGAGCAATCGGCTTAAGTCGACAAAGACTTAAGACGGTGCAACATGCTCACGCTTACTTAACTCGGGGTGACCACTATGCCATATAAACAGAAGCAATCGACTTAAGTCAGCAGCGATTTAAGGCGATCTGACGCGCTTATGACCACTCATATAGGGATGACTTCTATATCCCGTAAACAAGTTTCAAAACCATCACATAGCCTTTTACTACTGCAAATTTATGTACTGTTGAATTCTAAAACAATAGGAGAATAGCAATATCATTCAAATGCTAAACTGGTGTCCTCTAATAAATATATGACCATGCTAACCGCGCGCTCAAAGCACGCAAAATATTTCTCTATTTCGCGATGTCTTTCTCAGGAGCAACCGACGAGGAAGGGCGACTTGAGGAATCAGGAGCAGCATTCACGTCAGCCCTTATATCTTCAGGAACAACTACGCCGGGTCTCCTCATCAAGATTCGTCCCGCCCGAATGGCCTTGTCCATGGCTCTGTCTCGCTGGGCTCTCAGAGTAATGGAGGTTTCTTCAGCAACCTTGGCAGCCAATTGAGCAGTTTCTAGCTCCTGGGTGATGGATTTCTTGGAAGCATGGAGTTCTTTGATAGTAGCATCCTTAGCCGATATCAATTGTCTGAGACGGATCACGTCGTCCGTGGATTCCTGCAGCCTACAGCGAAGATTATCTAACTCCTCCATGGAGAAGCGATGACTCCTCTCCAGGATGGTCAACGAATTGCTAGAGTCGCGATACAGTCTGTCGAGATTGTCGCGAGACGCAGCAAGGACACGTTTTTCTTCCTGCAGACAAGAATCAACTCCTTTCAAACATCAAACAAGCAATAGGATCACAGCAATGCAAGGCACAGTTTCATAGGTCACCTTTTCAGAATCAAGCTGAGTACGAAGGGAAGAGCTCAGTGCATTGGCGTCATCTAAGGCAGCAGAGACCTGGGCTAGTTCAGTCTGGCTTTGAGAATACTTTTCTTCAAAATCAGAACACCGCTGGACCAGCTCAGCCTGATCTCGAGAATGTTTTTCTTCAAAAGTGGAAATTTGTCGAGTCATATCTAGCAGGAGACAATCAAACAAAAAAAGGGTCAGAATGTAAGGCAGTTCAACAATAAAGACAAAAAGAAGCAGAAAAGCACTAACCAGCATTGGTCGCCTCCAAGTCAGAGACACGTTGTTGAAGTAACACCGGATTCCAACGTGCAAAAGACAAAGCTCCTTCTGGAACAGAAGAACCCTGCAACCTCAGCTGGCTAGCCATCCCGTCCACCAGAGCCTGATAAGGAGAACAGACAGATGTAATGACAGCAGTTCATACGGTACAAAAGTCAAGACAGAATATATCACAGTACCTGGAGATTGGAGAAGAACGAAGGGACTCTGTAACACCCAAATTCTGAATTTGGGATTGGTAGAAGAAACTTGAACAAAATAGCATAATGTTTTGAAAATTTGGAAATAAAGAAAAAGATGAGAAAAGAATTTTTCTTTTAAAAGAAACCATTTATACATCTCATGAAATAAATAAACAAGGAGAATAAAAATTAAACTAGTAATAATAAAATAGTATGGTTTATATTCACCCTTGGATTCCAATTGATACATTTGAAAAATCTGAAAACTAAAATAGAAGTATAAATTTGAATTTAGAATAGAAAATAGAAAATAAAAGAAAAGGGGAGAACTAAGAAAAATATTACATAAAATAAAATAAATATCCTTCACACTTATATTAATAAATTATACCTTTCAAACTGAGGACAAGTTATTCACAAAGTTTGAACTCAAACTTGAAATTCAATTTGGATTTGAAAATGGAGAAAAGAAAATAGAAAAGATAAAAGAAAAAGGATAAAACCCTATGTGGGCCGAGAACACCAAATTCGGCCCACAACTGTTTTCAGCCCGCTGCCCTGCCTGGTGACCGGCGCCGACATATGGGGCCCGCACGTCAGTCGGCGCACTCCCTTCTTCGCTTCCCCGCGCGGCTTACATGTGGGTCCCACCGTCGAGAGCCACGGCGCGCCAGTAACTTCGTTGTTCCACTGATTGGCGGGGTCCGCATGTCAGCTCTTCCTCCCATCTCGCGCTGTGCTCGGAACAGACACTGCCCGTGGCGCGGACTCCGGAAATCCCTCAACGGAATCCTCGCCCGTCGCCGTGGACTGCGGACTCGGCCCCGTACGTGGTGCTCTGGGCTATATAAGCGCAGGCCGCCGCAAAACGCCAGCTCGTGCAGGGTGACGAACGAAGCAGAGAAAGCAGTGCGCGGAGGAGAGAGAAGCGTGGGCCGCCGCCGGAGATTACCATCGTTGGGGGTCTCGGCTCTTGAAATCGGGCTGTGAAGCATCGCCGTCGATCGGGGAAGGCGCGAGGACCATCTTCGGGCGGGCTTCGGACTGTTGCGCGGGCGAATTTCTCACCGAAGTACGACCTCCGCCGCAGTGCCGTGGTGCGCCGCCGCCGTAGAATCTCGGGTCGTGACCAACCGAAGCTTTAGACGGGAGTGCAATTGGATTCGCCTGGTCGCGGTGAAGGTTGCCAGCGACGTTTCTGGGGCGAACCGGGGCCCAGCACCTTGGAATTTCTCGCCGTCGACTTGCGGTCCGCCGCATACCGCGCCGCGCCGTGGACAGCTTCACCGGCCCCCCATTCCTGGTAAGCAACCCACGACCGGTTTCGCCTTTTCCTGGACATCGCGTAGGACTAGACTCGTTCAGTTTGGCCCAGTGGGGCACGAGAACTTCCGTGGCCGGCCATGGCGCCGCCGCATTGCCGTGCAGCGCCGCCGCCGTCGGGGTTGTTTTGGGGGAAAGCTTCTGGCCGTTGGATGGCCAGCGAACGGCGGAGATCATATCGATGGATACCCCTTCGTCATTTTAATCCAAGCCATCGGTAGGGAATCGTGTGGATCTGGGGGTTGATGGTGTTTCGGCCGTTGGATCTTGATCCGATGTCAGGTGGCGCGTACCGATTCAAACCCTCGTGATCTAATCTGTGGCGTCCAGTGGTGATCGTGCGGCTGAGATTAGAAGATACCCCTTCGCCGTGGACGTTTTGCTAAAGAGCCCCTGAAGTATTTAGTAATCAACCCGCCGTCCTGTGCGGGTGTGGTCTGAGTCTTGGAAAATTTGCACCGAGCCCCCTACGCTTTGCAATAATTGAGGCCCAGTCCAGAACTCATTTAAATTGAATAAATAAAATAGAAAATAGATTTTTAATATGAAAATAATTGCTAGAACTTAGATAATTCATAGAAAATTTATTTTAGCTCCAAATTGAACCATTCCAATTCCTAAAATTTTGTAATTTAGTTCTCTACCACCTAGTGCCCCTGTTTTGGCATGAAAGGCTCATTTAAATTAATCTAATACTTAAATCTTGTATTAAATACATAAAAGCTACAGAAATTCATAACTTAAAATCTATAACTCCAAAATTAATGATTCCTGTTCCTATGATCTTATTTCAATATGTAGATGATTAATATGTATTTTTGCATATATGTTTGGTGTAATGTTAATTTTTGCCTATACCATGTTTGTTTGAATTGCTACGACTAGCAGTGAGGTCACGTGTCACCTGAAGATCATCCTGGTACCTGGAATCTCAAGGCCCAGGCAAGTTGTGCCCTTGATCACTTCTTTTTACCCAGCCATGTTCTGATTAATCATAATGATCTGCATAGGTTAATTTTGATGGGACCCAATAGGTTACCCTAGTTTGTCTATCTTTATACCTTGTTTACCACTGAACTTTCTGGGTAGTACTTGCTAGTGCTATATGTGGTTTTGGGTATGGAGATACACTATTCATGATTACACTTTTTGTTATCAGTTGTTATTTAATGTTCATGTTAAGATCATTATGTTAATTGGAACATGGAGCGACCACCCGGGAAAACAGTGCTACCACAAGGGTAGTATGGGATGCCCTTGGCTGATTAATTAGGAAAGCTAGTGGAAGACTACCTTACCCGAAAGGGGCAAGGGCAGTAGGGGAGAGGTCAGTGTAGGGAGGCCCTCGGGAGGATTTTGCTGCGATGGCGGTCCTGCAAGGGATTCCTGCACTGGATCTTCCTATAAACTGTAGCGGGTTTTCGGAAGCTAGTGGAACTTTGTAAAGGCCTCGTAGTGGATCCCTAGCCATTCACCTCGGAAGTGTCTAAGGGCCTTGCAAACCCTGGCGACATGGGATACACGACTTGTGGGTAAAGATGCGCAACCTCTGCAGAGTGTAAAACTGGTATACTAGCCGTGCTCACGGTCATGAGCAGCTCGGACCCTCACATGATTAATTTATGGAACTAAATTCAACTTGTCATATGCATTGCATTGCAGGTGATGTTGTTGTTACTTTTGTTCCATTACTTAATTGGGTTTGGTATTTACTTATACTTAGTAACTGCTAATAAAATTTTGACCAACTTTAAAAGCAATGCTCAGCTCTAACCATCTTCTTTGGTAAGCCTTACACTTCACGTGAGCTCCCACCTTTGGCGAGTTCATGCACATTATTCCCCACAACTTGTTGAGCGATGAACGTATGTGAGCTCACTCTTGCTGTCTCACATACACCACAGGTCAAGAACAGGTACTGCAGGATGATGCTCATGGAGGATGCTGTGATGAAGTTCGTGAGAGGTCTAGGTCGTCGTCTCCCAGTCAACTTTTGGGTTGCTGGACCGTTGTCTCCTTATAATGTAAATATTTATTTTGTATAGAACTCCTGTTATATATAAAGATGTGACATTCGATCCTGTGCCACTATACATCATATGTATGAGACTTGGTCCCAGCATACCTGGTGTTTATGTTAACCCTGGGTTTTGGATCCCTAAAATCCGGGCGTTACAGAAGTGGTATCAGAGGAATGTTGACTGTAGGACGAAACCTAGATAGAACTGGACAACCAATACTTACTTACCTTTGCTACTCTAATCCTTTCTAAACTTTTCTTGATCAATTCTTATCTATTTCCGCTTTACTCTGATTATTCTTACCTTTTATTTCTAAAGACAAATGTGGATTTCACACTTTGAAATCCTGTGCCTAAAGTGACCTTTAGGACTAGGAGACCCATTCTTAGGAACAAAAACAAAACTATTTTTATAAGTGTCTATGTATTTGAATGTTTGTTCTTATGATACTTGTTTGATTTGGGATCTATGATTGAGTGTGATGAGTTGTGGAGTAATGTCCACAATTGCATCTGCATATACACATAAGTATAAAAATATATTTATAAAATAACTAGACAACCTAGATTATCCCCATTGGAACATATCTAGCTTAAGAGATTTATCTTATCCTAAAAGATCTCATTCTAACCAATTCATCTTATCTTAAAAGATTCTCCCTTATCTTAATAGATTCATCTCATCTTAAAAGATACTCATCTTATCTTGAAAAGATTTTATCTCATCCTAATAGATCTAACTGACCTCAAAAGATTTTATCTTATCTTTATGGATCCATCTTATCCTAATAAGCATACTTACCCACCCTAGTTTAACAACCATGATCTAATGCAAGCTAATTAGATCTCATCTAGTCAAACTGGTCACACCAATCTAACCTAGATCTGATCAAATCTAAAGTGACTTATCAAACATGTTAGATAATACTGATGAAATAGTTTAGACTCTACCCCTATAGAACAGGTCTTAACTTAGTTCACCCTGTACTAAATTAAGAAGGACAGATCAACTAGGCCATATGCAACTACCTTAACCATCTAATAGTTGCATAACCTCTCAATTATAAACTAGCAAGAGACTCTATCTTATCACAATATATCTAACTAATCTCAAAACATCCTAACATATTTTACCCTGTTGAACCTATCTAACCTAAACTAGTTCAATCTAGTCATATCCAATTTAATCTAGATCTTATCCTACCTAATGTGACCTGATCTAGTGTGGTCTAATGTGATCTAGCTTAAATGTGGTCCACTTAAACAGATTAATGACACTAGTAAAAAAAAAAAGATTAGACCCCACTAGCCATGCATTAACTTATCTTAGCACATTGGATCAATTCAACCATGAGCTAACCCAACCCATAGAACCATGATGAAGGGTATAACCTTTCTATTCCCACCTAATAACAAACAAACTTTTAACCTACACCCTGTAGTCCATCTCACCCATATATATCTCTCATCTTGCCAGATCCCGTCTTACCCTTGGATATTCACCTTATCTGATTGGTTACCCCAATCTGGACATAAAACAAAGATTAAGCCCTACCAAAGAATCTATAGATTATAACCAGCTACTAAGCTTATTCATTCCGCTTATTGAATAAATTTCCTTTGCAAAACTATTACCATATGCTTCTAACTTTCATGGTCAATACCAGGAAAGGAAAGATTATCACGTAACAACAAACAGAAAATGAATCCTCCAAATCCTCCACCTGTTAACATCAATCAAATGGTTGCTACCCAAAGACTGGTAATACAACAGTTAACAGACCTGGTGACCGAGATGCAGAATCAGATAAGACAACAACGCGAGGAAATACGTCAGGCCCGCCAAGAAATAAGGCAAGCACGATTGGAGAGACAACAACAACAACCTCCACCACCACCACCAGCTTCACCAAGCTACATAGATATAAATTATGATGATTTGTAAAGATCTAGATGTTATTTTAGTTAGTAGATGATATGATATTATTTTAGAAGGAACAATAAGGTCTATTGACCCTATGTTTTGTTAAAGAATTATACCTCATGCTGAGATTTCTTTGTTTGTGCATATGTTCCGAGAACAATATGAGTATACATCCCTTTTCTTACAAATCTCGAGGACGAGATTATTTTTAAGGGGGGTAGGATTTGTAACACCCAAATTCTGAATTTGGGATTGGTAGAAGAAACTTGAACAAAATAGCATAATGTTTTGAAAATTTGGAAATAAAGAAAAAGATGAGAAAAGAATTTTTCTTTTAAAAGAAACCATTTATACATCTCATGAAATAAATAAACAAGGAGAATAAAAATTAAACTAGTAATAATAAAATAGTATGGTTTATATTCACCCTTGGATTCCAATTGATACATTTGAAAAATCTGAAAACTAAAATAGAAGTATAAATTTGAATTTAGAATAGAAAATAGAAAATAAAAGAAAAGGGGAGAACTAAGAAAAATATTACATAAAATAAAATAAATATCCTTCACACTTATATTAATAAATTATACCTTTCAAACTGAGGACAAGTTATTCACAAAGTTTGAACTCAAACTTGAAATTCAATTTGGATTTGAAAATGGAGAAAAGAAAATAGAAAAGATAAAAGAAAAAGGATAAAACCCTATGTGGGCCGAGAACACCAAATTCGGCCCACAACTGTTTTCAGCCCGCTGCCCTGCCTGGTGACCGGCGCCGACATATGGGGCCCGCACGTCAGTCGGCGCACTCCCTTCTTCGCTTCCCCGCGCGGCTTACATGTGGGTCCCACCGTCGAGAGCCACGGCGCGCCAGTAACTTCGTTGTTCCACTGATTGGCGGGGTCCGCATGTCAGCTCTTCCTCCCATCTCGCGCTGTGCTCGGAACAGACACTGCCCGTGGCGCGGACTCCGGAAATCCCTCAACGGAATCCTCGCCCGTCGCCGTGGACTGCGGACTCGGCCCCGTACGTGGTGCTCTGGGCTATATAAGCGCAGGCCGCCGCAAAACGCCAGCTCGTGCAGGGTGACGAACGAAGCAGAGAAAGCAGTGCGCGGAGGAGAGAGAAGCGTGGGCCGCCGCCGGAGATTACCATCGTTGGGGGTCTCGGCTCTTGAAATCGGGCTGTGAAGCATCGCCGTCGATCGGGGAAGGCGCGAGGACCATCTTCGGGCGGGCTTCGGACTGTTGCGCGGGCGAATTTCTCACCGAAGTACGACCTCCGCCGCAGTGCCGTGGTGCGCCGCCGCCGTAGAATCTCGGGTCGTGACCAACCGAAGCTTTAGACGGGAGTGCAATTGGATTCGCCTGGTCGCGGTGAAGGTTGCCAGCGACGTTTCTGGGGCGAACCGGGGCCCAGCACCTTGGAATTTCTCGCCGTCGACTTGCGGTCCGCCGCATACCGCGCCGCGCCGTGGACAGCTTCACCGGCCCCCCATTCCTGGTAAGCAACCCACGACCGGTTTCGCCTTTTCCTGGACATCGCGTAGGACTAGACTCGTTCAGTTTGGCCCAGTGGGGCACGAGAACTTCCGTGGCCGGCCATGGCGCCGCCGCATTGCCGTGCAGCGCCGCCGCCGTCGGGGTTGTTTTGGGGGAAAGCTTCTGGCCGTTGGATGGCCAGCGAACGGCGGAGATCATATCGATGGATACCCCTTCGTCATTTTAATCCAAGCCATCGGTAGGGAATCGTGTGGATCTGGGGGTTGATGGTGTTTCGGCCGTTGGATCTTGATCCGATGTCAGGTGGCGCGTACCGATTCAAACCCTCGTGATCTAATCTGTGGCGTCCAGTGGTGATCGTGCGGCTGAGATTAGAAGATACCCCTTCGCCGTGGACGTTTTGCTAAAGAGCCCCTGAAGTATTTAGTAATCAACCCGCCGTCCTGTGCGGGTGTGGTCTGAGTCTTGGAAAATTTGCACCGAGCCCCCTACGCTTTGCAATAATTGAGGCCCAGTCCAGAACTCATTTAAATTGAATAAATAAAATAGAAAATAGATTTTTAATATGAAAATAATTGCTAGAACTTAGATAATTCATAGAAAATTTATTTTAGCTCCAAATTGAACCATTCCAATTCCTAAAATTTTGTAATTTAGTTCTCTACCACCTAGTGCCCCTGTTTTGGCATGAAAGGCTCATTTAAATTAATCTAATACTTAAATCTTGTATTAAATACATAAAAGCTACAGAAATTCATAACTTAAAATCTATAACTCCAAAATTAATGATTCCTGTTCCTATGATCTTATTTCAATATGTAGATGATTAATATGTATTTTTGCATATATGTTTGGTGTAATGTTAATTTTTGCCTATACCATGTTTGTTTGAATTGCTACGACTAGCAGTGAGGTCACGTGTCACCTGAAGATCATCCTGGTACCTGGAATCTCAAGGCCCAGGCAAGTTGTGCCCTTGATCACTTCTTTTTACCCAGCCATGTTCTGATTAATCATAATGATCTGCATAGGTTAATTTTGATGGGACCCAATAGGTTACCCTAGTTTGTCTATCTTTATACCTTGTTTACCACTGAACTTTCTGGGTAGTACTTGCTAGTGCTATATGTGGTTTTGGGTATGGAGATACACTATTCATGATTACACTTTTTGTTATCAGTTGTTATTTAATGTTCATGTTAAGATCATTATGTTAATTGGAACATGGAGCGACCACCCGGGAAAACAGTGCTACCACAAGGGTAGTATGGGATGCCCTTGGCTGATTAATTAGGAAAGCTAGTGGAAGACTACCTTACCCGAAAGGGGCAAGGGCAGTAGGGGAGAGGTCAGTGTAGGGAGGCCCTCGGGAGGATTTTGCTGCGATGGCGGTCCTGCAAGGGATTCCTGCACTGGATCTTCCTATAAACTGTAGCGGGTTTTCGGAAGCTAGTGGAACTTTGTAAAGGCCTCGTAGTGGATCCCTAGCCATTCACCTCGGAAGTGTCTAAGGGCCTTGCAAACCCTGGCGACATGGGATACACGACTTGTGGGTAAAGATGCGCAACCTCTGCAGAGTGTAAAACTGGTATACTAGCCGTGCTCACGGTCATGAGCAGCTCGGACCCTCACATGATTAATTTATGGAACTAAATTCAATTTGTCATATGCATTGCATTGCAGGTGATGTTGTTGTTACTTTTGTTCCATTACTTAATTGGGTTTGGTATTTACTTATACTTAGTAACTGCTAATAAAATTTTGACCAACTTTAAAAGCAATGCTCAGCTCTAACCATCTTCTTTGGTAAGCCTTACACTTCACGTGAGCTCCCACCTTTGGCGAGTTCATGCACATTATTCCCCACAACTTGTTGAGCGATGAACGTATGTGAGCTCACTCTTGCTGTCTCACATACACCACAGGTCAAGAACAGGTACTGCAGGATGATGCTCATGGAGGATGCTGTGATGAAGTTCGTGAGAGGTCTAGGTCGTCGTCTCCCAGTCAACTTTTGGGTTGCTGGACCGTTGTCTCCTTATAATGTAAATATTTATTTTGTATAGAACTCCTGTTATATATAAAGATGTGACATTCGATCCTGTGCCACTATACATCATATGTATGAGACTTGGTCCCAGCATACCTGGTGTTTATGTTAACCCTGGGTTTTGGATCCCTAAAATCCGGGCGTTACAGACTCCCAAATCATTAGAGATCAATTGACGACCAGGCGTAAGGTCGCCACCCAAAGCAGCTTGCAACAAACCAGCAGGGACCAACTCAGTGCCATCAACAGAGCTCAAAACTTGGCCAGCGGGGACGCTGCCCTCTAAAGCGACTCCCTGGTCCAAAGCTTGGGCTACCACCATGCAGCCAGAGTGCGGAGGCGATCCCGCATGAACGTCCATGGAAGTACAAGAGGGAGACCCGCTCGGACACCCTCGGGGGCTGGGTCATAGTTTGCGCTACCCACGTGAGCCGGATCATCTCCGGCAGTACCCTCGGGGGCTGGGCAATGGCTTGCACTTCCCACCCGAGCCGAGTCACCCTCGGCAACACCCTCGGGGGCTGGGTAAGCGTCAACACCATCCTTGAAGGCCAGGTTCTCCGCAGAGGCCGCCTCTAAGGCTGAAAGCCCCTCAGTTACTTCTATGGGACCGAGATGATCCAAGTCAGTCTCCTGACCCTCAAGACCGCGCTCTAAGGTCGATGAGGCGCGGGATGACCTCAACCCAGCATCAAGCACATCAGCACAAACTTCCATCACACCATCATCCGCTGGCTCTGATAAAAGGTCCTCTGGAACCATGTCCTCTAGAGTTTGATCAAAGTTCGCCAGAGATAACTCCTGTAGACCAACGAGAGCTGACAGAGCAGGAGAAGGAACTCCACTACTCTCCCCACTAGCAATATACTGTCGACTGTTCTTCCGAGTCAGAGGGACCTCATCTTCTTCCTCCCTGTCGTTTTCATCAACAACATAAGCAACACACCCATTGGGTTCAGCAGCAGATGGAGCACACCCATTGGGGTCGGCGTCAGTAAAATCAGGCACAGGAACCTCCTCAGCAGCAGGAACCGAAGGACCAGCGCCCTGATCCAAACTAGATACTTGCCGAAGACGTCTCTTTTTCTTTTTCTTCTCATCAGCAGAAGGATCAAGTTGATTGGCTCAGCAAGGGCGTCTCGGGCGAACACTGGCAGGCTTCTGAATATCCAAAGTCGTACTAGCTTCTGGGAGAGACGCCACCACCAATGTCCTGATAGGAGCAGCATCAGGAGAGTCCTCAGCCAGCAAATCAAGCATAGCGCTTATTTCCGCGTCACTGGGATCCAATGGCACCTCAAAGTGGACTTGTCGTTCGTCATCAGGAATTTCCCCGAGCGAGGCAACCAAAGTGTTAACTTCTTCGGCAGAGGGTTGTACTCTAAGGCCCAAACCGCCATCAGTGACAGGTGGATTCGACACAAAAAGAGTGAAGGCCTTGGGAGGAGGCAGGCTCCATGCTGAGTATGCCATTGGGGCACCAATATTTGATACCTTGCCTCTAAGAATCATCTCAAGTCGGTTCACCAAGTCTATAGAGGGAATTTTCCTATTGGTAACCCGAGTTGAGTCAGCTAGACCTCGGTACAGATAAGCCGGGTATGCCCTGTCCTTCAACGGCTGAATATTCTTGAAAACAAAATCAGCAACCACAGCCTCGGCAGTCAGACCCCTTTCTTTCAGCAGTCCAACTTCAGCTAGCAAAGCCCTCGCCTCAGCTACCTCCTGATCCGTGGGAGACTCAGTCCAACTCGGAGTGTGAACATCCGGCTGTCTTCCCGACCGTGGGGGGAGAGAATTTCCATGGTTCTCAACAATAAACCATTCCAAGCGCCATCCCTTGATACTGTCTTTGAGAGGGATTTCAAGATACTCAGTCTTCCTCCCACGGCGCATCTCCAAACTAGCACCCCCAACCAGCTGATGCTGACCCCCGGCCATCCCAGGGCGGCAGTGATACAAGTACTTCCACAACCCGAAATGTGGCAGCACACCAAGAAAAGCTTCGCACAAATGAACGTAAATAGAAATTTGAAGAATAGAATTGGGATTCAGGTGGGTCAAGTTAAGGCGATAAAAATCAAGGAGGCCGCAGAAAAAGGGAGAAATGGGGAGAGCGACACCGCGGAGAAGAAAAGGAACATAAACCACGGATTCATGGGTATCCTCTGTCGGGACAGTGACCCCATGACAAATCTGCCAAGAACAAAGCTCCCTCGGGGGAAGAACCCCGATGGACACGAGGTGGAAGAGATCAGACTCGGAGACAACAGACGTGTGGTTACCTGCGAAAGGCAACTGGCTGTTGGGGTCGATGGGAGGAATTACTACAGCGGATGAACTCGAGGCCTTTCTCTTGGGCGCCATCTCAATTCTACTAGCGAACAGAGCGAGGGCCGAATTACAGAGAGGATTTGGAGGCAGGAAGGCAAGAACTAGGGCACGGAAAGCAGAGGCGGCTGAACGCGCAGTATACGCGGGATATTCCCGACTCAGATACCGTCTCCAAAAGCGCCCAGTCAGCATCCGACAGTTACTTCTAAAACACCGGCATGCCACGTCGTCACCCGACGGCTACTTCTAAAACCCCGGTGCGCCACATCATCACTCGGCTACTATCCTCAAAGTGGCCGACACGGCCCGTTTTAACTCGGCCGTTATTTCTAAAACGCTGACGTTATCACCAGTCACTCGGCATTTATCTCTAAAGTGCCGACGATACCTTCAGCCGCTCGGCAGCTATCTCTAAAGCACCGACGATATCTTCAGTCGCTCGGCAGCTATCTCTAAAGCGCCGACGATATCTTCAGTCGCTCGGCAGCTATCTCTAAAGCGCCGACGATATCCTCAGTCGCTCGGCCGTTATTTCTAAAACGCTGACGTTAACACCAGTCGCTCGGCATTTATCTCTAAAGTGCCGACGATACCTTCAGCCGCTCGGCAGCTATCTCTAAAGCGCCGACTGTGACGGAACCTCCCAAGTAATTAGGCCCACCTACAGTTGTCCTTGTCTAGCAGACATCAGACACCCTGTAGATGTTCCTAAGTCACTTGACAGGCTCGGTATCTTTTCCGACCTCACCAGGAACGTTTCACCCGTCTTGCAGACATTACAGAACATCGGAGATAAAGAAATGCGGAAGCGAATTACATAAACTTACATTTATTTCAAAAGCAAGCTCGAGTTATTTTATTACAGACCAGTCTAAAAGTGAGTGCAGAGAAGTAATAATTATACAAACCAAGGGAGACACAAACTTCTCCCGAAAGACTATAAACAAAAGATCCTATGTGGAGGACCGAGTCCTCCCGCACTTCAGTCTTGTTTTTCATCTTTGGGAACCACCTTGGCACAGAAGCAACAAAAGTCTGCTGCTTTTTCACCTAAAAACAACGAAGGGATAAACCCTGAGTATGGAATTACTCAGCAAGTCTTACCCGACTAAGGAAAAGACTCTCAAGGGTATGCTGGATAAATAGGAGTCAAGGAGAGGCTTTAGCAAAAATCAACTTATATTTTTGCAGAAGTAGCTTACTAAAGTGAGTCCTTACTTTCAATCTTTTAACGCCATATTAAGTATTAATAGACTCCATTTGCATCTAGTCTAATTTCACATCACATCAAGACAACATCATTTTTATCCATAGTGTTCACATCCTGACTTTAGGTTGCAGGGAAGTGACCAAGTCTTCATAACCGCGAAGGTACGGCGATCCGAATCGATTATACTCAGCTGAGGATCTCCAATCACACGACATATGTAGCACTTAACCCTTGCATATGTCAACCCGCCACCGGGGTTCTTAAGACCGGATCAGGTTCACGCAAACCGAGAGCACAGATACACCACCGTCCAGCCTCTTGCCACGGAGGGTACACGCTACTCTCGCCACCGCTCCACTCCCATTTCGTGTTATCTTATTCCGGCCTTAGTCTGCCCGAGGCAAGGCTTACCCATGACGAGGCATGTGACCAGTTAAAGGGTCCTCGGTCAGCACGCCTACATACGCGTTAATCCTTAACCAACCTGGGTAGAACATCACCTGTTCCTACCCCCAAGTCTCAATTTACGTATTTCCATCCTTAGGATTGTGTCTGTTCCTTAGGATGAAAGAGCATCACAGGGAACTTTGCAGTAAGATCCCACCATTGCTCCAAATAAAAATATTCTTGCAGGTAGAAGCCATCCTTTCTCGAGTTAAATTAAGGACAACCTCTATCCACAAGATCTAAGCAAGGCTAAGCATTTTTGTAAATCATAATTTTGATACTTCATAGAAGTATCTATAAAGGTATGGATATCAAGGAAAGCAATGCATCAAAGGGTTTCAAGTAACTCCTATGAACCTAATGCACATTTCACTAGACTTAAAGGTGCGAAAAGTATTTGAAAACACAAGGAAAAGGGTTGCATGCACCGGGGCTTGCCTTTGTTATCAGGTGAGTCCTGCTCGGATCCGCAAATATCGAAATAAAAGCAGTTGCCTGCTTGAGGATCTGAGGATGGTGGTATCCCTTCTTCAGAGACTTCTTCTTCTTCTTCGTGCTCTAATATAACCATATACATGCATAAGAATGGATGTCATGGGATGCTCATGAGGATGCAAAGATAATATAAACTTATTATCTAAGTCTTGAGTACAACTTTCCTTCACAGTACTCCGAGAACCTAGGGTTTCCGGAGTCAGTAAAGGAGTTCATGGAGCAGGGGGGGTTGGTTTTGGGTTTAGTGATCAAACAAGGTCCAAATCAACCCAAATTCTACCCAAGGCTTCTAAATATTGGTTTAATTTCACATAAAAATTTTGAGCATTTTTGGGATTACCATTTGTTTTCTAAAAATCCAGAACTATTGATTTAAGCTATTTTAAATGCCTTAAAATTCCTTATTTAAACTAAAATTCATGAAACTATTTTTATTAAATACTATGGAAAATAACAAGCCTAGGAAAATTTGTCTCATATTTTTAGGATTTTTCTACCATTTTCTAGAATTGTTTTAACTCTGGGATAAAAAAGAAAAAGGAAAATTTGTAACAGTTCTGGGCTGACTTCGGCCCAAGCGGCCCAGTACAGAGGAGACAGCACGCTCGCGCCCGCGTGCGCTCTGGTAGTTTTGCGGATAGGCCCTCGGTTTATTAACTAAATCAAAGTAGGTTTGTTTTACTCCTTTACTGTGCCACTGACATCTTGCAGAAATGCCCTCCATTTTCTATTTCTTCCCCGCGATTGCCCCTGAACATGGCGCGTTGTTCGTTTATCACGGGCAAGGTCTGTACCGGCCATGATCGGCGATGATCGCTCAAGCTAACTGTCGGAGAGGCTTTACGGATCTAAGGTGACCTAAGAACGATCCTCAATTTCGAATGGCGCTCCAAGAAAGTGTTCTGCCCACGCTCAGGGCGGAAACCGGGGCGTCGAGCTCACGTTCCCACACAACCATGGCCGAACTGAGCAAACGGACGCCACCGAGAGCTTCACAAGCATGCAGAGGCACGAAAACAATACATGAATTGAATGGCGACTTACCAGAACGAGCTGGCCACGGTGAGCTAGGTTCTTGCGGTGTTTTGGGTGGATTTGGGGGAAACGTGAAATTCAAGCTCGTCGGTGAACCACTGGAGACAATACTGGGTGTCGAGGTACTTGACTACCTTACAGACCCAAGGGCACACTCAATTTATAGGCGCCGGGGGCGGTGGCCCGTGAATTTTGGATGGCGCGGTGGCGGCCGGAGAGGGCAAAGGTTACTGGTGCGAGTGAATCCGTGTCACCCGTCGTGGCGATCATTCCGGTGGTCGACGGGAAGCTAAAACGAATCACGGCGATGTGGTGAAGGTACTCAGGCACGTGGCACACGACCAGAAAGCGGCGTTCACCGGCGTGCCTATCGGTTTCCACCGCGACGAGCTAGTACGGTGGTCGGAATTGTTTTACCGGCCGGACCTATCCACGGCGACGTGGCTTGAACGCAACCGGATCAGCTTGGGCACAAATCACGGTGACCACGGCACGAATCGCGGCGGAGGGAGTCGTCGGCGGCGAGGATAGTCCTGCTGGCGATCTTATCTGCTCGGGTTACTGTACCATCAGAGGCTCTTTCAGTGTGCCTGACAGAGCATGTTCCAAGTAACTTTTCTCCAGATTTCTCATAAGAACTTCATCAACTCTCAGTAGCAAAGTTGTAGAGTTATAAACCAGCTACAATTCAACTATAGAGATCAAACTTATTTGAGCACTGGATCATGCTTGGATTTGAGCTGGAAGTTGATGTCAGTCATCTGCTATTCTGAATTTCAGATCAACAGTCTGACAGCCAGTTTTTGATTGGGTTTTTCTCTAAATTTCTTATAACAACTAAGCTCACACTCTTTAGCAAAGTTGCTCTCCTATAATTGGTCTTCAACTTTGATGTGGTGACCTAGGGCAAAAACCCTTTTGTTTAGAAGTTACAAGGTCACAAAGATGGGCACAATACACTGAATTTCAGACTTAATCAAAAGAGTTCAACTAGGGCTCTTTTGCAAATAAGTCCAAAACTCAGGGTTTGGCTTGCAAATTCACATATGAGTGACCCAAATACCTTAAGACACTTATTTGACTTGATTTGTGCACTTTAGTCCAAAAGTGGACTAATTTTGCACATAGGCCCCTAGGATTTAGTTTTAGGGTTTTCCAGGGTTCCAATTAGGGTTTTTAGTATCCCAAGGGTATAAATGTGATTCAACTTTGTTGTTGGGGTCATTTTATGACTCTTTCCCTAAAGTCTTTAGGTTTTCTCATCTTAAGTGAAGTTTTACCCTTTAAACCACTATTTAGGGTTAAGTCCTTTAACCAAGGTTCTTTTTGCAAAAACAGTAAAACAATACAACTTGTTTGAAATTTTTGCCTAGTGAATGCATTCTAGGTGTGTCAAACATATGCAATGCCAATGCTTATGATGTCATGCTCAAGTTTTAATTATAGTAACACCAGGGATGTTACATCCTTTCCCCCATAAAAGAATCTCGTCCCGAGATTTAAAGTCCTAGGGTGAGTAATGGAAAAGGAAATGTGTCACATTTTTATTTCCTTATTTCTGGTACAAGGCAGGGGTGGTGTGGGGGTTCATTCCTTTATTACACAGCTATACAGATTTTACAACTTACAAGAGGCTAGAAAGCCTGGGAAATTCTTATCTAAGAAATCTTGGGTTTCCCATGTAGCCTCATCTTCAGAATGCTGGTTCCACTGTATCTTATAAAACTTGAGAGTCTTTCTCCGAGTAACCCTGTCCTTTTGATCCAGAACTCGAATGGGATGTTCCGAGTATGTTAAATCTGGTTCCAGGACAACATCAGTCACTTCAACGGTTCGATCGGGAACCCGAAGACACTTCTTCAATTGTGACACGTGGAACACATTATGCACAGCAGACAATGTTTCGGGTAGTTGGAGTCGGTACGCCACTGGTCCACATTGTTCAAGCACCAGGAATGGGCCAATGTATCTGGGTGCAAGCTTCCCTTTAACCCCGAAACGCGATACACCCTTCATTGGTGAAACTTTCAAGTAGACATAGTCGTCTACCAGAAAACATAAGGGTTGTCGTCGTTGGTCTGCATAACTCTTTTGTCGAGTCTGAGCTTTCTTCAAATTATGAATAATTTTCTGAACCTTTTCTTCGACCTCTTTCACCATATCAGGCCTAAAGAAGTATCTTTCTCCAGGTTCAGACCAATTTAGCGGGGTTCGACACCGTCGCCCGTATAAAGCTTCAAAAGGTGCCATCTTGATACTTTCTTGATAACTGTTATTATATGAAAACTCCGCTAGGGGCAAACATTCATCCCATTTTTGCGAGAAGTCCAGAACACATGCCCGCAGCATATCCTCGAGTATTTGATTCACTCTCTCAGTCTGTCCACTGGTTTGAGGATGATAGGCCGAACTGTGGAGCAATTTGGTACCCAAGGATTTATGAAGTTCTTCCCAAAACTTGGATACGAATTGAGGTCCACGATCCGACACTATGGTCTTTGGAATACCATGCAAACTGAGAATACGGCTGATATATAATGCTGCATAAGTGGATACCGTATATTTGGCCCTGACGGGTAAGAAGTGGGCAATTTTTGTGAGTCGATCAACGATAACCCAAATAGAATCATACCCTTTTGCGGTCCTGGGCAATCCCACAATGAAGTCCATGCTTATGTCTTCCCATTTCCATGTTGGGATTGGCAATGACTGCAATGGACCGGCAGCTTTCATGTGTATGGCCTTGACACGTCTGCAAGTGTCACACTTAGCCACATAGCGTGCAATTTCAATTTTCATCTTCGTCCACCAGTAGTGCTGTTTTAGATCATGATACATCTTAGTGCTTCCCGGATGAATGGAATAGCGACTAAGATGCGCTTCATCTAAGATTTGCTGGCGGAGTTCTTCATTCTTTGGCACTACTATGCGGTTGTTAAACCATAACACACCTTGATCATCTTCCTTGAAACATTTGGCTGTTCCAGCCCTTATCTTCTCTCGTATGTGTTTCATACCCAAATTATCCTTTTGAGCATCAATTATCCTTTGCAGAATGATTGACTCAAGCTTTAGCTGATTTAGAGTCCCGTGCTGGATTATCCCCAGGTTTAGCTTTTCCATTTCTTGACACAAAGTGTTCTCGGAGGTCTTTACCATAAGACAGTGGCAGGAAGTCTTACGACTCAATGCATCTGCCACCACATTGGCCTTGCCTGGGTGATAATGGATCTCCAGGTCATAGTCTTTAATGAGCTCAAGCCATCGTCTTTGCCTCATATTTAACTCTGACTGGGTGAAGATATACTTCAAACTTTTATGATCTGTATATATGTGACAGATATTTCCCAGCAGATAGTGACGCCATATTTTTAGGGCATGAACCACCGCAGCTAACTCCAGATCATGAGTTGGATAGTGCTCCTCATGTCGGCGCAGCTGCCTTGAAGCATACGCAATTACTCGGCCCTCTTGCATCAGCACACAGCCGAGTCCACTGCCTGACGCATCACAATATACATCAAAAGGTTTAGTGATGTCCGGTTGAGCCAATACCGGAGCAGTGGTTAATAATGTCTTCAATTGCTCAAAGGCTTCATTACACTTATATGACCAATTGAACTTAATGTCATTCTTCAACAAACTTGTGATTGGCTTCACAAGCTTAGAAAAATCGGGGATGAATCTGCGATAATACCCAGCTAGTCCAAGAAAACTCCGGACTTGGTGAACAGTGGTTGGAGGTTTCCACTCCAGAATATCCTTGACCTTGCTAGGATCTACCGCAATTCCTTTAGCTGATAACACGTGCCCCAAAAATTGTATTTCCTCCAGCCAGAACGCGCACTTGCTGAACTTGGCATACAGCTGATGTTCCCTCAGGCGTGTCAATACAATCCGTAGATGCTGAGCATGCTCCTCTTCATTTTTAGAGTATATCAAAATATCGTCGATGAAGACCACCACGAACTTGTCCAACTCGGGCATGAACACCGAGTTCATCAAATAGGTGAAGTGGGCAGGAGCATTTGTGAGCCCGAAAGACATTACCAGGTATTCAAACAATCCATACCGCGTAGTAAATGCGGTCTTCGGTATATCCTCGGGCCGAATACGGATCTGATGATAGCCCGACCAGAGATCAATTTTAGAAAATACCCTCGCCCCAGTCAGTTGATCAAATAAGATATCGATCCTTGGAAGAGGGTACTTATTCTTAATGGTGACCTCATTCAGGGGCCGATAGTCCACGCACATGCGCAAGGTTTGATCCTTCTTTTTCACAAAGATGGCGGGACAACCCCATGGGGACGAGCTTGGCCGGATAAATCCCTTATTCAGCAGATCTTGTAATTGAATCTTCAATTCTGCCAACTCATTAGGGGGCATACGGTACGATCTTCGGGAGATGGGAGCCGTACCGGGCTTTAGCTCAATTACGAATTCTACATCTCTTTCCGGGGGTAGTCCAGGCAAATCTTCCGGAAATACATCTGGAAACTCACATACTACCGGAATGTTCTTGATTTCCGGTACAATGGCTTCAAATATCCTACCAGAAGCTTTGGCTGGATTGGTTTTGGGGAGAGACAAGAGAATTTCTTCTTGATTATAACTCAACCTGACGGTTCTGAGTTCAGTGTTGAGAATTGCCTTGTGTTGAGTTAACCAATTCATACCCAAAATTACATCTATATCCTGGCCTCTTAGAACAATCATGTTAGCAGGAAAGTTCCGTCCGGCCATTGTTACTGGCACTTCATAGGCCACTTCTCTAGTAAAAATGTGTCCCCCAGGTGAATGAATTTTAAATCCCTCTTTTGATTCATGACATGCAATGTGATGTTGCTCCACAAATTTCTTGCTAATGAAGGTATGCGAAGCACTAGAATCAAAAAGAATTATTGCAGGATGATTAGCCACGGGAAACGTACCCATCATCACCGGCTCTCCCTCCGGTGTAGTAGCCACTTGAGTGTAATATACTCGCCCCGTCTTCTTGGTATTCTTGCCCGAAGTACTTCCCTTGCCTGGAGCTGAATTCCCTGATCCTTGCTGATTATTAGCCTGATTTTGCCTAGGATAGGGGCAATCTTTAATAAAATGCCCAGACTTGCCACAGTTAAAACATCCAGTTGAAGAACTTGGCAGAGCAGGGAATCGAGTGCCTAGGGCACCCGGCTGACTTGGGGCAGTAGGGGCTTTGTTGGGACGAATAATTATGGGCTGCTTGAAAGGGAAGGATGGTGCACTTGAACGGTTCTGGTTAGAAGGCCGGAGAATAAACCGTTGCCTCTTCACCGGGCCCTGACTAGGCCTATCACCACTGAATCCCTTATTTTTCCCAGAATTTGCGTATTTTGCCTCCACAGATAAGGCTGTACTGACAGCCTTTCCATATGTGAGATCAATACATGCAGCCATTTTTCGCTGCATCCGGTCATTTAGACCTCTCATAAAACAGTTCCTTTTCTTCAAATCAGTATTCACCTGATCAATTGCATATTGTGACAGGTGATTGAACTTGTTGAGATACTGATTAACAGTATCTCCCCCTTGTTTCAGTTTCATGAACTCTTCTTGTTTCATATGCAGCACTCCCTCTGGTATATAGTGCTCGCGGAAAGCTGCTTTAAATTCGTTCCATGTAATTTGATGGTTGTCAGGTTGGATAGCCACAAAGTTTCCCCACCAAGTACTGGCAGGGCCACGGAGCTGCTGCGCCGCGAACAATGGCTTCTGCGTTTCAGAACAACGAAGAAGACCAAACTTCTGTTCAATGACTCGTATCCACTCGTCAGCTTCGAGCGGATCTTCTGCTTTGGTGAATAGAGGTGGACGAGTTTCGGAGAAGTCCAGATAAGTAGTCTCACGGGGACCTTGCTGAAAGCCTCTTCCTCCTTGTTGCTAGAACTGCTGCTGACCCGCCATTTCCCTAAGGAAGCGGGTATTGTCGGCGGTGGCATTCACCAAGGCAGCAATTGCCTCGGCTAGCGTGGGTGGAACCGGAGGTGGATTCGGGGTGACATCCCGACCCCCAGATGTTTCGGCTGCGTCCTGTCCGCGAGTCCTGGTCGGCATCTGAGGCAAAAACATTTGAATAAACATAATGTGCCAAAGAAAACCTTCCATTTTACATTACTATAAAGAGTAATGATACAGACTCGACACTACATAACAGGATACATTACCCATTTTACAAAAGTTCAACCTATTATACAACAGTACACCCTACAATACACTACTCTACTTTTATTACACCATTAGTCCTGCTTTCCGTTGCTTTTGGCGGCCACATCATCAGGTGTGGGAGTCCAGACGTCAACCAACCTCAAAGAAGGAGGGGGTTCAAACAAGTCTAACTCCCCACCCAGCGCGCGTCCCGCAACGTGAGAGGGTCCGGCTTCTGACTCAGCAGAGTGTACAGGCTCACTAGGGTGTAATTGTGAGTATAACACATGGACTTCCTCATGCAAAGTATTGCAGTAGACCTGCAGGTTGTCGACAGCTGAGCTAAGTTCTTTAATTCGGGCCTGAGCCCTCGCTTCCTTAGCACATGCCAACATACGAGACTGTACTGCCCAGTCAAGTGCTAAGTCCCGATCAGCCAGCTGATCCTGCAGGTGACGGATATCCCTTCTTAGTTCATTGATTCTATCTCCGTCTGCAATCCAAGCATTGGTCCTGTGTTGCAGTGTTGCTTGAAGTCGACTCACTTCGGCTTCCAGGTCTCCTATGGGGTCATTACTCCCGCTGCTACTGCTTTCGTGTCGAGGGGCTAGTTGATGCCGGGGTACTCCAATCGGTCCCGTTGACTTACGTGCCGTTAGCCTTGTGCGTGGCGGCATCTTTCTAAGGGGGAAAAATTTATTAGCATGATGCATGAATAAGTACAGAATCAACCTTGGTTGATTCAACCTTCTATACATTGCACTCTTCCTATCTGGTCTTTAAGATAAACTCTTCAGAATACTTAGGTAAGAAGAGAAAAGAATCTTTAGGTAAGACTTTTGAAAATCCTTTTGAAGATGCCTTATAATATCTGCAAAGAAGGGCTACGCTCCGATACCAGCTGTGACGGAACCTCCCAAGTAATTAGGCCCACCTACAGTTGTCCTTGTCTAGCAGACATCAGACACCCTGTAGATGTTCCTAAGTCACTTGACAGGCTCGGTATCTTTTCCGACCTCACCAGGAACGTTTCACCCGTCTTGCAGACATTACAGAACATCGGAGATAAAGAAATGCGGAAGCGAATTACATAAACTTACATTTATTTCAAAAGCAAGCTCGAGTTATTTTATTACAGACCAGTCTAAAAGTGAGTGCAGAGAAGTAATAATTATACAAACCAAGGGAGACACAAACTTCTCCCGAAAGACTATAAACAAAAGATCCTATGTGGAGGACCGAGTCCTCCCGCACTTCAGTCTTGTTTTTCATCTTTGGGAACCACCTTGGCACAGAAGCAACAAAAGTCTGCTGCTTTTTCACCTAAAAACAACGAAGGGATAAACCCTGAGTATGGAATTACTCAGCAAGTCTTACCCGACTAAGGAAAAGACTCTCAAGGGTATGCTGGATAAATAGGAGTCAAGGAGAGGCTTTAGCAAAAATCAACTTATATTTTTGCAGAAGTAGCTTACTAAAGTGAGTCCTTACTTTCAATCTTTTAACGCCATATTAAGTATTAATAGACTCCATTTGCATCTAGTCTAATTTCACATCACATCAAGACAACATCATTTTTATCCATAGTGTTCACATCCTGACTTTAGGTTGCAGGGAAGTGACCAAGTCTTCATAACCGCGAAGGTACGGTGATCCGAATCGATTATACTCAGCTGAGGATCTCCAGTCACACGACATATGTAGCACTTAACCCTTGCATATGTCAACCTGCCACCGGGGTTCTTAAGACCGGATCAGGTTCACGCAAACCGAGAGCACAGATACACCACCGTCCAGCCTCTTGCCACGGAGGGTACACGCTACTCTCGCCACCGCTCCACTCCCATTTCGTGTTATCTTATTCCGGCCTTAGTCTGCCCGAGGCAAGGCTTACCCATGACGAGGCATGTGACCAGTTAAAGGGTCCTCGGTCAGCACGCCTACATACGCGTTAATCCTTAACCAACCTAGGTAGAACATCACCTGTTCCTACCCCCAAGTCTCAATTTACGTATTTCCATCCTTAGGATTGTGTCTGTTCCTTAGGATGAAAGAGCATCACAGGGAACTTTGCAGTAAGATCCCACCATTGCTCCAAATAAAAATATTCTTGCAGGTAGAAGCCATCCTTTCTCGAGTTAAATTAAGGACAACCTCTATCCACAAGATCTAAGCAAGGCTAAGCATTTTTGTAAATCATAATTTTGATACTTCATAGAAGTATCTATAAAGGTATGGATATCAAGGAAAGCAATGCATCAAAGGGTTTCAAGTAACTCCTATGAACCTAATGCACATTTCACTAGACTTAAAGGTGCGAAAAGTATTTGAAAACACAAGGAAAAGGGTTGCATGCACCGGGGCTTGCCTTTGTTATCAGGTGAGTCCTGCTCGGATCCGCAAATATCGAAATAAAAGCAGTTGCCTGCTTGAGGATCTGAGGATGGTGGTATCCCTTCTTCAGAGACATCTTCTTCTTCTTCGTGCTCTAATATAACCATATACATGCATAAGAATGGATGTCATGGGATGCTCATGAGGATGCAAAGATAATATAAACTTATTATCTAAGTCTTGAGTACAACTTTCCTTCACGGTACTCCGAGAACCTAGGGTTTCCGGAGTCAGTAAAGGAGTTCATGGAGCAGGGGGGGTTGGTTTTGGGTTTAGTGATCAAACAAGGTCCAAATCAACCCAAATTCTACCCAAGGCTTCTAAATATTGGTTTAAGTTCACATAAAAATTTTGAGCATTTTTGGGATTACCATTTGTTTTCTAAAAATCCAGAACTATTGATTTAAGCTATTTTAAATGCCTTAAAATTCCTTATTTAAACTAAAATTCATGAAACTATTTTTATTAAATACTATGGAAAATAACAAGCCTAGGAAAATTTGTCTCATATTTTTAGGATTTTTCTACCATTTTCTAGAATTGTTTTAACTCTGGGATAAAAAAGAAAAAGGAAAATTTGTAACAGTTCTGGGCTGACTTCGGCCCAAGCGGCCCAGTACAGAGGAGACAGCGCGCTCGCGCCCGCGTGCGCTCTGGTAGTTTTGCGGATAGGCCCTCGGTTTATTAACTAAATCAAAGTAGGTTTGTTTTACTGCTTTACTGTGCCACTGACATCTTGCAGAAATGCCCTCCATTTTCTATTTCTTCCCTGCGATTGCCCCTGAACATGGCGCGTTGTTCGTTTATCACGGGCAAGGTCTGTACCGGCCATGATCGGCGATGATCGCTCAAGCTAACTGTCGGAGAGGCTTTACGGATCTAAGGTGACCTAAGAACGATCCTCAATTTCGAATGGCGCTCCAAGAAAGTGTTCTGCCCACGCTCAGGGCGGAAACCGGGGCGTCGAGCTCACGTTCCCACACAACCATGGCCGAACTGAGCAAACGGACGCCACCGAGAGCTTCACAAGCATGCAGAGGCACGAAAACAATACATGAATTGAATGGCGACTTACCAGAACGAGCTGGCCACGGTGAGCTAGGTTCTTGCGGTGTTTTGGGTGGATTTGGGGGAAACGTGAAATTCAAGCTCGTCGGTGAACCACTGGAGACAATACTGGGTGTCGAGGTACTTGACTACCTTACGGACCCAAGGGCACACTCAATTTATAGGCGCCGGGGGCGGTGGCCCGTGAATTTTGGATGGCGCGGTGGCGGCCGGAGAGGGCAAAGGTTACTGGTGCGAGTGAATCCGTGTCACCCGTCGTGGCGATCATTCCGGTGGTCGACGGGAAGCTAAAACGAATCACGGCGATGTGGTGAAGGTACTCAGGCACGTGGCACACGACCGGAAAGCGGCGTTCACCGGCGTGCCTATCGGTTTCCACCGCGACGAGCTAGTACGGTGGTCGGAATTGTTTTACCGGCCGGACCTATCCACGGCGACGTGGCTTGAACGCAACCGGATCAGCTTGGGCACAAATCACGGTGACCACGGCACGAATCGCGGCGGAGGGAGTCGTCGGCGGCGAGGATAGTCCTGCTGGCGATCTTATCTGCTCGGGTTACTGTACCATCAGAGGCTCTTTCAGTGTGCCTGACAGAGCATGTTCCAAGTAACTTTTCTCCAGATTTCTCATAAGAACTTCATCAACTCTCAGTAGCAAAGTTGTAGAGTTATAAACCAGCTACAATTCAACTATAGAGATCAAACTTATTTGAGCACTGGATCATGCTTGGATTTGAGCTGGAAGTTGATGTCAGTCATCTGCTATTCTGAATTTCAGATCAACAGTCTGACAGCCAGTTTTTGATTGGGTTTTTCTCTAAATTTCTTATAACAACTAAGCTCACACTCTTTAGCAAAGTTGCTCTCCTATAATTGGTCTTCAACTTTGATGTGGTGACCTAGGGCAAAAACCCTTTTGTTTAGAAGTTACAAGGTCACAAAGATGGGCACAATACACTGAATTTCAGACTTAATCAAAAGAGTTCAACTAGGGCTCTTTTGCAAATAAGTCCAAAACTCAGGGTTTGGCTTGCAAATTCACATATGAGTGACCCAAATACCTTAAGACACTTATTTGACTTGATTTGTGCACTTTAGTCCAAAAGTGGACTAATTTTGCACATAGGCCCCTAGGATTTAGTTTTAGGGTTTTCCAGGGTTCCAATTAGGGTTTTTAGTATCCCAAGGGTATAAATGTGATTCAACTTTGTTGTTGGGGTCATTTTATGACTCTTTCCCTAAAGTCTTTAGGTTTTCTCATCTTAAGTGAAGTTTTACCCTTTAAACCACTATTTAGGGTTAAGTCCTTTAACCAAGGTTCTTTTTGCAAAAACAGTAAAACAATACAACTTGTTTGAAATTTTTGCCTAGTGAATGCATTCTAGGTGTGTCAAACATATGCAATGCCAATGCTTATGATGTCATGCTCAAGTTTTAATTATAGTAACACCAGGGGTGTTACACCGACGATATCTTCAGTCGCTCGGCAGCTATCTCTAAAGCGTCGACGATATCTTCAGTCGCTCGGCAGCTATCTCTAAAGCGCCGACGATATCCTCAGTCGCTCGGCGGTTATCTAAAAAATGTTGACGTTGTTACAGTAGTAAGCTCGGCCATCACCCCTGAAGCGGCGATACGATGCCCGAGTTATTCAGTTACTATTCCGAATGAATCAACTCCACAAATAAGAGATCGACCTACTATGAAGCACAGTAATTAGTACCAGAGGAGACAAAGTCGTTCTTCATTAAGGGAAGTAACAGTACTTACAAATCAACTCATTAAGAGTTGATAACTTCTCTATTGATACTACTATACTACATTCTACTACTACTACTGCTACTACTACCACTACTACTACCTACGCTACACTATACTACTCTACATTACTAATACTACTACATTATTTCACTATACTACTTCTAATCTATACTAATATTTAAAAACCAGTGGCATTTAGCCACTGACCTTGCTGCCGCCCCTGCTGCCGCCGCTGCCGCCCCTGCTGCTTCCGTTGCCACCCCTGCTGCCGCCGTTGCCGTCATCACCATCGTCGCCGCCGCCATCGCCTCCGTCGTCGTCGTCATCGTCGTCGTCGTCGCCTTCGCCGTCGCCGCCACCGTCCTCCTCGGACGAGTCCTCCTCGTCCGAGGAGTACTCCGACTCATCCGAGCCCGCGAGCCCGGAGCGCTCGACGGCCCGGATGTAAGTCCAGACCTCGGCGGCGAGCCCCTGGGAGTCGACTCACGCAGAGGGATGGGAGCCGGAGACCCCTCGGACTCAGAGGAGAACTCCTCCTCTGAGTATTCCGAGTCACCAAAGTCCTTGGACGGAGGAGTCGGCTCGCGCTTGCGTTTCTTGCCCATGGCGGAAATGCAAGGAGAGGAAGAAGGCAAGCAGTGGAGAACAGCAAGGGATGTGAAAAAACCAGAGAGGCAAAGGCACTATTTATAGAAGAAGGAGGCAACCGCTCACCTCCAACCGCGGTCACTGAACAGTCGCGAGGCATTCAATACACACTTCAACCCGTCTGAAGACGCGCGGCTGACGCCGTTTCACGCAATGCAACACCCATTGGGACTCCAGTCAACAACGCGGAGGATATGATTACGCCCGCCGTCACATCACATTACTACTCAGAAGCAGCCGGCTAAAACACTCAACGTACCAAGCCGTCCCTTGCCCACACCCATTGGGGGGGACGCCCAGGAATTATCAGTATATTTTTCAAAAACTGTCACATCCGTGCAGAGCGTGCAATGAACACCCCAAGACAAAAATGAGATATCAGTAAGAATCAAAGGAAAGCCAAATATAGCCGGTGAAGTACAAAATCTGACCGACGGAAGCGACGTGAAGACTAGCCAGGGAACGTCCATCAAATGTCCAATCGGTCGCAGAGCAAATAAATTGCACCACCTAGCAAGATATGGGCGGATCACGAACTCGGCTGCAAAAGACAAAATATATGCTGACCTCGGATGCATAATACTGATGACATAATGCTGACCTCTAAAGCATAATATGGATGACATAATGCCGACCTCTAAGGCATTCAAAAAAAAGAGAAAATATGACTCTCGGCAAAAGGACATGAAGTAAAGACCTTTGAGAGGATTGTTTTCAAAAATCCACTCAAAGCTCGGGGGCTACACCCATTGGGTGCACCTTCGGTGCACCCCATGGATCACCATTTCAAGCCAAGATAGTGCCGACTTCTAAGGCATAAGACAAGATTAAAAGACAAGGCTGGCCCTCAACCAAAGTATGAGAAGAAAATAAAAATAATCTCTGATGAAGACCTTCGAGTAGACTATCTTCTAAAATCTACTCGAAGCTCGGGGGCTACACCCATTGGGTGCACCTTTGGTGCACCCAATGAAGTCCAGGGTCCTACAATATGAAATGCCGACTCTTAAGGCACAAGCACGAAACAAAGCTCCAGTGTACGAGTGATCACAGCAGAAGGAGACAGTAAGAAATCGTTTTTCTCCAAATTACCTACAAGCTAGGCCTAGGATCTTTGGGCCGATTACCTCAAAATCAACCCAAAGATCGGGGGCTTGTGGGGGACAGATATCCCCCGGATCCACTGGAAGGGTAAAAGACCTCACGAAAGGCCCAAGGGCCCAATAAATCGTAAGGTCATTCCTTCATGGGCCTGGGGAGGGACAATCAGTAAAGCAGATCGACGTAGGGCCGGATCGGTGCAAGACCGGATGGCCCCACAGCGTTGAGCGAGAAACCACAACAGAAGATCCGACTTTCCCGCGATGGAGCCTCATGCAGCGGAACCAGGCGAGGATAGGTCGGCAGAATCATAGGAAGATAGACGTACTCAAACAGTTCACTATTCTTTAGGAGCACGTTGTTATTATATCCACATGTATCGTCCCACGGTCGAATATATAAGGCCCAGAGGGCACCCCTTCAAGAACGATCGATCTCACTACTTAGCCATCCACCTCAACCCTCTACGTTCTCACTTCAGAGAATTGACTTGTAACCCATTGCACAAAGCATCCTCACCAGGACGTAGGGTGTTACGCGTCTCTAAGCGGCCCGAACCTGCAAACACTGTCCATTGTCCCTCGTGCATCTGACACGAACCATTTTGCTACAGTCGGCGACATCGTCCTACTCCTAAAAACACCTCGAGGGGCAACCCCGGGTGTGCGGTCGGACCCAAAACACCGACAATATCTTAAAACCTTCGTTCTATATTCTAACATTTTGAAGAAGTGTTAAATCAAGAGAACGAAGATCTTTACATCTAACTTGTATTATCTTGGTTTTTGATACCGTTATAAAATTGTAATCAAGTACCAACACCATCTACTAGCATAAAGTGGTGCTAAAGTTTAGGACGTGGAAACAAAACATGAAAGTCATAGCTATGGACTATGGTATCTTGAAGCCGAGTTGGCAGCCAGGGAATCCAGATAAGGCCTTGTTCGTTTGTGCCGGATTGGTGGGTGACAACGATTCTTAACCGGATTACTTTACTAATTTATATAAACTTTGGGTAGCTGAAACAATTCCGGGTACAATCTGATACAAACGAACAAGGCCTAAGCTATCACCCCGTGCAAACCGGCGAGGCCAGACGCCAGACTCTGCGACCGTACGCGTACAGTACATGCTATCCTGTCAGGCCAAGCGAGGGGTGTGAGGAACACTGGCAGATGGACCCATCGCGAGCAGTGCGCCGTTTCCACGTGCACGCGGCAGCTCCAAATAGCTCGACGCGTGCCGGAGATTGCTGCCCTGCCATACAGGCATGCACCCTGCCGGTGAGCCAACTGGAAGCCGCAACCGCAACGAAGCTTCGTGCCACCGTACAGAAGTTACTATCTATATTTATAGATAGTAAAAACAAAAGTAACAGGTGCATCCAACTGCCACCGTACGGCCACCGACCGCCTCGTCATCTGCGTCAGGATATAGTATAGGAGTAGACAGGAGTAGTAGTACAGTATACAAATCAAATCCATCCATCATTTCCGCTTACGCTATCAAAATAGAGAGAATTCCCCTCGTTGGCATTGATCCATTTATTGTCGTCTAAATTTATAATAATATCACTATTATTCATTTAGATTTTTATTATACTCTTATCGTCATTACCGGTGTATAGACAAATCTTATTCCCTTTGTTGCTATCTATATTTATAGATAATTTATTCTCTTAAATACCATTGAGAGAACAAAACAAACATCATTCTAAAGTTTTCATTATACGGGGCTAACTTCGTGAGCACCATTGACGATTAGATTTAATCACTCTTTATAGCCTGAATTTGATAGTGCGTTCAGACAGTTTATTTTGCCGGATTAACTAATTTTAAGTTTATCTTGGTATTATCTTTACGAAAATATATTAAAGAGGGAGATTTCTCTAGAAAGTACTTGGAAATACTATATTACGTTTGTCGGGGACCATAATTAGTGGTACCCTCAAGACCCCTAAATCTCAGCTGGTAACCCCCATCAGCACAAAGCTGCAAAGGCCTGATGGGTGCGATTAAGTCAAGGATGGGTCCATTCAAGGGACACGATCGTGCCTCGCCCGAGCCTAGCCTCGGGCAAGGGAAGCCGACCCCGGAGAACCTACGCTTACGCCTCGCTCGAGGACACCCCCCTCCAGCGACGGGCACACTATCGGCTCGCCCGAGGCCCATTCTTCACCGAGAAGCAACCTTGGTCATATCGCCACGCCGACCGACCAAATCGCAGAGGCATTTAATGCAAAGGTGGCCTGACACCTTTATCCTGACGCACGCCCACCAGTCGACAGAGCTGAAGTGACCGCAGTCACTTCGCCGCTCTACTGACCGGTCTGACAAGAGGACAGCGCCGCCTGCGCCGCTCCGACTGCTGAGCCACCCGACAGAGTGAGGCTGACAGCAGCCAAGGCCGGCCTCGGGCGTCATAGGAAACTCCGCATCGCCCGACCCCAGGGCTCGGACTCGGGCTCAGCCCCGGAAGACGGCGAACTCCGCTCCGCCCGACCCAGGGCTCGGACTCGGGCCCAGCCCCGGAAGACGGCGAACTCCGCTCCGCCCGACCCAGGGCTCGGACTCGGGCTCAGCCCCGGAAGACGGCGAACTCCGCTCCGCCCGACCTAGGGCTCGGACTCGGGCTCAGCCCCAGAAGACGGCGAACTCCGCTCCGCCCGACCCAGGGCTCGGACTCGGGCTCAGCCCCGGAAGACGGTGAACTCCGTCTCGCCCGACCCCAGAGCTCGGACATGGGCTCAACCCCGGAAGACGACGAACTCCGCCTCGCCCGACCCCAGGGCTCAGACATGGGCTCAACCCCGGAAGACGACGAACTCCGCCTCGGCCGACCCGGGGGCTCGACCTCGACCTCGACCTCGACCTCGGAGGAGCCTCCACCTCGCCCAGCCTAGGGCACGAACCGACCACGTCAACAGGAAGCGCCATCATTACCCTACCTCGAGCTGACTCGGGCTATGGGGAACCAGATCAGCGTCCCATCTGGCTCGCTCCACCATGCGAGTAATGATGGCGCCCCGCATGCCCTGTGACGACGGCGGCCCTCAGCCCCCTTACGGAAGCAAGAGGACGTCAGCAAGGACTCGACAGCCCCAACAGATGTCCTCTCGCCAGGCTCCAGCACTCCTCCGACGGCCACGACACCACGCGAACTGGGCGCCAAGACCTCTCCGGCTGCCACGATGGCATGTACTTAGGGCGCTAGCTCACCATCGCTAGACACGTTAGCACATTGCTACACTCCCCATTGTACACCTGGATCCTCTCCTTACGCCTATAAAAGGGAGGACCAGGGCCCTCTTACAGAGGGTTGGCCCGCGCGGAGAAGGACGGGACGGCGCTCGCGCAAGGCCGCTCGCTCCCACTCCCGCGTGGACGCTTGTATCCCCCTACTGCAAGTGCACCCGACTCAGGCGCGGGGCTAACACGAAGGCCGCGGGATCCACTCTCTCACGCCTGCCTCCCTCCGGCTGCATCCTTTCCCCCTTCGCGTTCCGCCTCGCGTCGACCCATCTGGGCTGGGGCACGCGGCGACGATTCACTCGTCGGTCCAGGGACCCCCTGGGTTTCGAAACACCGACAGTTGGCGCGCTAGGTAGGGGCCTGCTGCGTGTTGACGAACAGCTTCCCGTCAAGCTCCAGATGGGCAGTCTCCAGCAACCTTTCCGGCCTGGGACGATGCTCCGTTTCGGGAATCTTGAGTTCATGTCCCTCGACGGCAGCTGCGACATGATACTCCTTCTCCCGCCGCGCGACAGCGACAATGGCGGTCGACAACCCGCTCGACAGCGAGGAAACCGACGACGCCTTCCCCACATGGTGGAAGGACGACATTCAGGCTTGTCCCGTCCCCTCCCCCATCGACGGAGGAGGAGGCGGGGCAACCAAGGCCAAGCGGGAAGCGGCACCTCGTTGGCTGTCAAGCGAGTCGACGGCGCCGGCGCCCCAACGGAGGGCGCGTCGGGCATCGATCTCGCGTCTGAGACGAAGACGAGCGCCGCCTCCCCGCAACACGCCAATCTCAAGCAAACGCACGACGCCAGCACGCTCGCGAAGGACTTGCTGGGCGTCACCCTCGTACCTGAGACAACGGTGCAGTCAGTCCCAGACGCGACCTCGTCACCGACCATCGACCGAAAGGTACCGACCGATTCCCATCTCGCGTCTTTTGGATTCGGCCTCGACCCACCAAGCGACTCCGCTTCGGTGAGCACTCTCTTAGAGGCGAGTCCAAACCCTCTGGGGTATCGTGTGCGGTCACCCTGGGACCAACTGACGGCCGACTCGACCTACGAGCCCTCGGGGTCCGAGGAAGATGGCGAGCCCAACCTCTGTTGGGATTTCTCCGGACTTGGTAACCCCAGTGCCGTGCGGGACTTCATGACCGCATGTGACTACTGCCTTTCCGACTGTTCCGACGGCAGTCGCGGCCTCGACAATGAGGACCGCGGCCCAAGTCGTGAATGTTTCCACGTCGATATAGGGGGTCCCGGCGAAGGCAACCATCTTGGTATGCCAGAAAACGGTGATCCCTCTAGGCCCGCGCCTCGCGTTGACATCCTTCGGGAGCTAGCTGTGGTCCCCGTCCCGGCGGGGGGTCCTGACCCACAGCTCGAGCAAATCCGCGAGAGGCAGGCCAGGCTCGACGAGGGAGCAGGAACGCTTGTGCCGATCCGCCGGGACATCGGGCAGGAATGGGCGGTCCAACCCTCGGCCGGAGAAGCGCGTCATCTCCCCCAGGACATCCAGCACCGCATCGCCGATGACGTCAGGGTGAGGCCACCGCCGGATTCCAGCGGAGTCGGCTAGAACCTGGCTGCAACGGCAATACTCCTCCGCGCGATGCCGGAGCCATCATCCACCGAGGGGCGATGTATCCAGGGAGAGCTCAAGAATCTCCTAGAGGACGCCGCGGTCCGACGGGCCGAAAGCTCTGCCTCCCGAAGGCAGGGGTTCCCCTCGGAACATCGTGCCGCGACTTCCCGATTCATGCGGGAAGCCTCGATCCACTCCGGGCGCACGCGCAACACAGCGCCTGCAGTCCCGGGTCGCCTCGGCAACGAGCGTCATCATCACAGCCATCGGGCCCACCTCGACGATAGGGCGCGCCGAGGCTACCACCCCAGGCGTGGGGGACGCTACGACAGCGGGGAGGATCGGAGTCCTTCGCCCGAACCACCCGGTCCGCAGGCTTTTAGCCGCGCCATACGACGGGCACCGTTCCCGACCCGGTTCTGAACCCCGACTACTATCACAAAGTACTCGGGGGAGATGAGACCGGAACTGTGGCTCGCGGACTATCGGCTGGCCTGCCAACTGGGTGGAACGGATGATGACAACCTCATCATCCGCAACCTCCCCCTGTTCCTCTCTGACACCGCTTGAGCCTGGCTGGAGCACCTACCCCCGGGGCAGATCTCCAACTGGGACAACCTGGTCCAAGCCTTCGCCGGCAATTTCCAGGGCACATACGTGCGCCCTGGAAACTCCTGGGATCTCCGAAGCTGCCGCCAGCAGCCGGGAGAGCCTCTCCAGGATTACATCCGGCGATTCTCGAAGCAGCGCACAGAGCTGCCCAACGTCACTGATTCAGATGTCATCGGCGCGTTCCTCGCCGGCACCACCTGCCGCGACCTGGTGAGCAAGCTGGGTCGCAAGACCCCCACCAGGGCGAGCGAGCTGATGGACATCGCCACCAAGTTCGCCTCTGGCCAGGAGGCGGTTGAGGCCATTTTTCGGAAGGACAAGCAGCCCCAGGGCCGCCCACCGGAAGATGCTCCCGAGGCGTCAACTCAGCGCGGCGCCAAGAAGAAGGGCAAGAAGAAGTCGCAAGCGAAACGCGACGCCGCCGACGCGGACCTTGTCGCCGCCGCCGAGTACAAGAACCCTCGGAAACCTCCTGGAGGTGCCAACCTCTTCGACAAGATGCTCAAGGAGTCGTGCCCCTATCATCAGGGGCCCGTCAAGCACACCCTCGAGGAGTGTGCCATGCTTCGACGACACTTCCACAAGGCCGGGCTACCCGCGGAGGGTGGCAAGGCCCTCGACGATGCAAAGGAGGAAGATCACAAGGCAGGAGGGTTCCCTGAGGTCCGCGACTGCTTCATGATCTACGGCGGGCAAGCGGCGAACGCCTCGGCTCGGCACCGCAAGCAAGAGCGTCGGGAGGTCTGCTCGGTAAAGGTGGCGGCGCCAGTCTACCTAGACTGGTCTGACAAGCCCAACACCTTCGACCGGGCCGACCATCCAGACTACGTGCCGACCCCGGGGAGATACCCACTCGTTGTCGACCCCATCATCGGCAACGTCAGGCTCACCAAGGTCCTCATAGACGGAGGCAGCGGCCTCAACATCATCTGCGCCGAGACCCTCGGACTCCTGCGGATCGATCTGTCCTCGGTCCGGACGGGCGCTACGCCTTTCCACGGGATTGTCCCCGGGAAGCGCGTTCAACCCCTCGGACAACTCGACCTACCCGTCTGCTTCGGGACGCCCTCCAACTTTCGAAAGGAGACCCTCACGTTCGAAGTGGTCGGGTTTCGAGGAACCTACCACGCAGTGCTGGGGAGGCCATGCTACGCCATGTTCATGGCCGTCCCCAACTACACCTACCTCAAGCTCAAGATGCCGGGCCCCAACGGGGTCATCTCCGTCGGGCCCATGTACCGACACGCGTACGAATGCGATGTGGAGTGCGTGGAGTACGCCGAGGCCCTCACCGAATCCGAGGCCCTCATCGCTGACCTGGAGAGCCTCTCTAGGGAGGCGCCCAACGTGAAGCGCCACGCCGGCAACATCGAACCAGCGGAGACGGTCAAGTCCGTCCCTCTCGACCCCTGCAACGACGCCTCCAAGCAGATCCGGATCGGCTCCGAGCTCGACCCCAAATAGGAAGCAGTGCTCGTCGACTTTCTCCGCGCAAACGCCGATGTTTTCGCGTGGAGTCCCTCAGACATGCCCGACATACCGAGGGAAGTCGCCGAGCACTCTCTGGATATCCGAGCTGGGGCCCGACCCGTGAAGCAACCTCTGCGCCGATCCGACGAAGAAAAGCGCAGAGCCATAGGCGAGGAGATCCACAAGCTACTGGCGGCAGGGTTCATCAAAGAGGTATTCCATCCCGAATGGCTTGCCAACCCTGTGCTTGTGAGAAAGAAAGGGGGAAATGGCGGATGTGTGTAGACTACACTGGTCTAAACAAAGCATGTCCGAAGGTTCCCACCCTCTGCCTCGCATCGATCAGATCGTGGATTCCACTGCTGGGTGCGAAACCCTGTCTTTCCTCGATGCCTACTCAGGGTATCACCAGATCAGGATGAAAGAGTCTGACCAGCTCGCGACTTCATTCATCACACCCTTCGGCATGTACTGCTATGTTACAATGCCGTTTGGTTTGAGGAATGCGGGGGCAACGTACCAGCGATGCATGAACCATGTGTTTGGCGAACACATCGGCCGAACGGTCGAGGCCTATGTCGATGACATCGTAGTCAAGACGAGGAAAGCCTCCGACCTCCTTTCCGACCTTGAAGCGACGTTCCGATGTCTCAAGGCGAAAGGCATGAAGCTTAATCCCAAAAAGTGTGTCTTCGGGGTCCCCCGAGGCATGCTCTTGGGGTTCATCGTCTCCGAGCGGGGCATTGAAGCCAACCCGGAGAAGATTGCAGCCATCACCAGCATGGGGCCAATCAAGGACCTGAAAGGCGTACAGAGGGTCATGGGATGTCTCGCGGCTCTAAGCCGCTTCATCTCCCGCCTCGGCGAAAGAGGTCTGCCTCTGTACCGCCTCTTAAGGAAGGCCGAGTGCTTCGCTTGGACTCCCGAGGCCGAGGAAGCCCTCGGGAACCTGAAGGCGCTCCTCACGAACGCGCCCATCTTGGTGCCCCCCGCTGCCGGAGAAGCCCTCTTTATCTACGTCGCCGCAACCACCCAGGTGGTTAGCGCCACGATCGTGGTTGAGAGACGAGAAGAAGGGCATACATTGCCCGTCCAGAGGCCAGTCTACTTCATCAGTGAGGTACTGTCCGAGACCAAGATCCGCTACCCACAAATCCAGAAGCTACTGTACGCGGTGATCCTGACATGGCGGAAGTTGCGACACTACTTCGAGTCTCATCTGGTGACTATGATGTCATCCTTCCCCCTGGGAGAGATCATCCAGTCCCGAGAGGCCTCGGGTAGAACTGCGAAGTGGGCGGTGGAGATCGTGGGCGAGACGATCTCCTTTGCCCCTCGGAAGGCCATCAAGTCCCAGGTCTTGGCGGACTTCGTGGCTGAATGGGCCGACACCCAGCTCCCGACGGCTCCGATCCAACCGGAGCTCTGGACCATGTTTTTCGATGGGTCGCTGATGAAGACGGGGGCCGGCGCAGGCCTCCTCTTCGTCTCGCCCCTCGGAAAGCACCTACGCTACGTGCTACGCCTCCACTTCCCGGCGTCCAACAATGTGGCAGAGTACGAGGCTCTGGTAAACGGGTTGCGAATCGCCATCGAGCTAGGGGTCCGACGCCTCGACGCTCACGGTGACTCGCAGCTCGTCATCGACCAAGTCATGAAGAACTCCCATTGCCGCGACCCGAAGATGGAAGCCTACTGCGATGAGGTTCGGCGCCTGGAAGACAAGTTCTACGGGCTCGAGCTCAACCACATCGCCCGACGCTACAACGAGACTGCGGACGAGCTGGCTAAAATAGCCTCAGGACGAACAACAGTTCCCCTGGACGTATTCTCCCGAGACCTGCATCAACCCTCCATCAAGACCAAGGACACGCCCGAGCCCGATGTACCTTCGGCTCCGCCCGAGGCACCTTCGGCTGAGTCTGAGGTATCCTCGGTTCAGTCCGAGATACCCTCGGCCCAGTCCGAGGTACCCTCGGCATGGTCCGAGGTACCCTCGGCTCAGCCCGAGGTACCCTCGGCCCCCGAGGGTGAGGCACTGCGCGTCGAGGGGGAACAGAGCGAGGTCACGCCTAATCAAAGCTGGCAGACCCCGTACCTGCAATATCTCCACCGAGGAGAGCTGCCCCTCGACCAAGCCGAAGCTCGGTGGTTGGCACGGCGCGCCAAGTCTTTCGTCTTGCTGGGAGATGGGAAGGAGCTCTATCACCGCAGCCCCTCAGGCATCCTCCAGCGATGCATTTCCATCGCCGAAGGCCAGCAGCTCTTGCAAGAGATACACTCGGGGGCTTGCGGCCATCATGTAGCACCTCGAACCCTCGTTGGAAACGCCTTTCGACAAGGATTCTAATGGCCGACGGCGGTGGCCGGTGCTACTAGAATTGTCCGCACCTGCGAAGGGTGTCAGTTCTACGCGAGGCAGACCCACCTGCCCGCTCAGGCTCTGCAGACCATACCCATCACCTGGTCGTTTGCTGTGTGGGGTCTGGACCTCGTTGGCCCCTTGCAGAAGGCACCCGGGGGCTACACACACCTGTTGGTCGCCATCGACAAATTCTCCAAGTGGATCGAGGTCCGACCCCTAAACAGCATCAGGTCCGAACAGGCGGTGGCGTTCTTCACCAACATCATCCATCGCTTTGGGGTCCCAAACTCCATCATCACCGACAACGGCACCCAGTTCACCGGCAGAAAGTTCCTGGACTTCTGCGAGGATCACCACATCCGGGTGGACTGGGCTGCCGTGGCTCACCCCATGACGAATGGGCAAGTGGAGCGGGCTAACGGTATGATCCTGCAAGGACTCAAGCCTCGGATCTACAACGACCTCAACAAGTTCGGCAAGCGGTGGATGAAGGAACTCCCCTCGGTGGTCTGGAGTCTGAGAACAACGCCGAGCCGAGCCACGGGCTTCACACCATTCTTTCTAGTCTATGGGGCCGAGGCCATCTTGCCCACAGACTTGGAATACGGTTCCCCGAGGGCGAGGGCCTACACCGACCAAAGCAACCGAGCCAACCGAGAAGACTCACTGGACCAGCTGGAGGAGGCTCGGGACGTGGCCTTACTACACTCGGCGCGGTACCAGCAGTCCCTGCGACGCTACCACGCCCGAGGGGTTAGGTCCCGAGACCTCCAGGTGGGCGACCTGGTGCTTCGGCTGCGACAAGACGCCCGAGGGCGGCACAAACTCACGCCTCCCTGGGAAGGGCCGTTCGTCATCGCCAAAGTTCTGAAGCCCGGAACGTACAAGCTGCCCAACAGCCAAGGCGAGGTCTACAGCAACGCTTGGAACATCCAACAGCTACGTCGCTTCTACCCTTAAGATGCTTTCAAGTTGCTCGTATACCTCGTTCACACACCAAGTCTGGTCGTCAAGGAAGGGTCAGCCTTGCCTCGGCAAAGCCCGACCCTCCCTCGGGGGCTAGAAGGGGGCAACCCCCTCTGCGTCAAAATTTTCCTCGAAAAAAGAAAAAAATCTTTTCTGCCAGAATACCTTTCGTGCTCTTCGACTACTTCAAAAGTGGATCCTGAAAACGACGGAGTACACGTAAGCAGCCAAGGCTGACTGAGCCGAGGGACTCCTACGCCTCCGGGATACGGATACCTCACTCATCACCTTCTGCGATAAGTAACTCGCGTTCGGATAAGTGACTCCACGGACCGAACAAGTCTTCATGCTCAAGAGCTCCTCTGCCGAAATGATTTTTCGGGCCTTCTCGACTGCGTCAGTAACAGAACCCTATGGACGAGTAAGAGCGCGCGTAAGCGGCAAGGCCGACCGAGCCGAGGGGTTCCTACGCCTCCGGGATACGGATACCTCACTCATCGCCTTCCGTGAAAAGCAACTCTCGCCCACACAAACAATTCTGTTACCGACAAATGAGTCCGGACATCCGGTGGTTACAAGCACTCCTCCACTTTCGCCCAGACCAGCGGGTGAAAGGGCGGACAGCCATGCAGGCGGCATGCAACCGTGCCAAGTAGGCACGCCCCTTCGACTCCAACGAGCCCAACATGGAGGTCCAGGCCCACGCGTCATGCAACCGGCGCGCCGGTTGCTACGTGCGAGCAACTGCACCGCCACTCGCGCCACTACCGCGCCTCCTCGACTGCGGAGTCAATACCGCGACTCGAGGCAACCCTGCAGTGCCAGCCAAGCGCGACGGTCAAATGCAGTCAAAAATGGGCCGACAGTAATGGCGGTGACAGGCGGGCAGGAGCAGCGGTCACGTCGTCAGCCAAGCTTACGTCCCATCCAGGGGCAGCGAGGGAGCCCTCTCCCACGGCGTGAAGACGGTGCGCCCGTGATCCGTTCCTCGAACGGCTCGCACACGCGCAACGACCGCCTCGCGAACCGCTCGCCCCGTCGCATTAACTCCGTGGCAGGACAGGCGGCGCCTCAGGCGGGAGAAGCAAGCGACGCTTCGCCTTCGCCATAATGACCGCGTCGAAAAAGGTACGCCACGTCATTCGACTTCGCATCCTTTTCCTTTTCCTCTTTCTCTCTCTTACAACAGGGACCGGGAAAGGGGGATACCCCGAAAAGGACCCTTCTCCGTGAAGGAAACAGGCTCCGAGCCTCCCTACTGATCAGAGGTTTGAAGGCCGGCCCCTCGGAGGGGTTCAACGGCCGCCTCAGATCGATTGGGTTCTGTGCCCACTACTGGTCAGAGGTTCGATGACCGGCCCCTCGAAGGGTTCAACGGCCGCCTCAGGCCACTCGGGCTCCGCGCCCACTACTAATCAGGGGTTCGTAGGCTGGCCTCGAAGGGTTCACAGTCGCCTCAGACACAGAGCGAGGGATGACCCTGGGTACGTTCCATACATAACCAAGGCTCGGGCTACGCTCCCGAGGTACCCTAGGACATTTCCGAGACCAGCGGGAGCGATCTTGTAACGGAATCCCATCAGAGGGAGGCATCGAGCCCTCGGACCCCGTCAAAGGGGACCGGGTCCGGCAGATCACCCGCAGGTACTTTTGGAGCGTGCCTCCGGGCCTCTAGCCGACCCCTAGCAAACGGGGCACGGGCGTCCGCTCGGATTACCCGCCAGCAGCTCACCGGAAACACCATGTTTGGCGCCCTCCGAGGACAACATGGCGCTTCCCCCCCTCCTCCTTGCGGAAAGGCGACGCAGGGGCGTATGTAAAAAAGACGAGTCTGTCCTTGACCGTCCTCTCGCCCTGTGCAGAGGCTCGGGGGCTGCTCTCGCAAACCCGGCTCTGGCCAAACCGTTGACAGCGTCAACATACCAGCCCGAGAACTTGGGACCCGACCGTGCACTCGGGCTACGGCCAGCTCGCATGAGGGAACAACTAGACCAGCCGAAGTGTTGCGAAACGCACTAAGACCTCGAAGGAGTAAAACTACTCCTCCGAGGCCTCGGGGGCTACACCCGGCGGGTGCGCTCGCGCGCACCCACCGGAATGGAATGCAACCGAAAAAGGCTGGTCCCCTTGCAAAAAAGTGCGGCAAAAGCCTCCAAGCGAGTATTAGTACTCCCTTGGAGGCTCGGGGGCTACTGTCGGGGACCATAATTAGGGGTACCCTCAAGACCCCTAAATCTCAGCTGGTAACTGAAAGCTCTCTTGTGAGTTTTGGTGTTTGGATGACAACTCAATTAAAGGACTAACAAGTGTACTAAGTGTTGAACAGGTGCTTAAGATAAAGTCTACAAGGTTCAACACAAGAGAACAAATGTGATGGTCCAAGAACTAGATTATGGATACATAATGGACATTGCAAAAGTGAGACTCGGGTGCGTAGCTCGGAGACAACTGATCAAGCCAAGGACGGAGGCAAGAAGAGCTTCGAGGTACCAAGTGCACGGGAGAAGGTCAAGGAGGCTGAGGAACCCAAAGCCAAGGGTGAAGAAGAAGGCTTGCAAAGTCAAGGGTGATCGAGTTGAGAACAGCTACGGCACACCAAGGATCACTGCATAAGGACGTGACTTACAGCCAATGAGGTAACAGCTACAGTTATGTGGTGTAAGTCATAAGGCTCAAGATTAAGCTCTAAGAAGGAGATAAAGGTCACTAGAAGGAGAACAAGTGTCAAAACTAGAACTGGAAGCAGCCCAAAAGAGCTAAGTTCACCTTGATCTTTAGTTTGGGTTGTTCCTATGTTTGGAGATGTTCTATGTGACCTTTACAGGATGTTGGAGCCAAGTAATGTCAATCTAGATCAAGTCAAGCCGACTTGATGATTTATGAGTCCAACATCAAAGCTCAAGCATGTGGAATGCTATAGATTTAATGATTAAGAAAAGGTATGTTTCTATACTTAGTACATTGGTTTTGTGGACTAATATACTTGTCTAAGTGTTAGAAACAGAAAGAAGAAGAAAAGAAAAGAGGAGAAAAAGTCTTGGCTGTGAACAGCCAAGACTCAGCTCTGGCTGGGGCACCGGACTGTCCGGTGTGCACCGGACAGTGTCCGGTGCGCCAGACTGGCTCGGAGCGAACTGGCAGCTCTCGGGAATTCGCCGACGGCGTACGGCTAAAATTCACCGGACTGTCCGGTGTGCACCGGACTGTCCGGTGAGCCAATGGTCGGCCAGGGCCAACGGTCGGCCGCGCAATCCGCGCGGGACACGTGGCAGAGCCAACGGTCGGAAGATGGCACCGGACTGTCCGGTGTGCACCGGACTGTCCGGTGCGCCAACGGCTCGCAGATCTACGGCAGTCTTCCAACGGTCGGAAGCGCCAGAAAAGGAAACAAATCGGGCACCGGACAGTGTCCGGTGTGCACCGGACTGTCCGGTGCCCCCGACGACAGAAGGCAAGATTGGCCTTCCAGAATTGCCTCCAACGGCTCCTAGGCCCCTTGTGCCTATAAAAGGGACCCCTAGGCGCCTCAAGCAATAGAGAAGAGCAGCCAACAAGTGTAGACTCCATTGGAATCAATTCTCGCTTTCCCTCTTGTGTGTAACTCTATAGTTTGTGTAAAAGGCACAACTATAAGCCTTTAGAGAGAGGAGTAGTGCTGCCAAGAGCTAGAGCAAGGTCTTGAGCGTACCGTTACTCTGCCGGGGTGCTGCCAAGAAGTTTGTAAGCAGCCGCGGTTCTGTTGTAACCCCACTCAATAGTGAAAGGCTCTATCTGTCATTCTGACAGATCTGAGCAAACGGAGGAAGGAGTTGAAATAGACTCCAAGCCCAGGTGTGGCTAACTCCAACGAGGACTAGGCAAGCATTTCAGGCTTGGCCGAACCTCGGGATAAATCCTTGCGTCTGTGTGCTCCGTTCTGTATTGTATCCTGACTCTCTGTCTTACTCGCCTTTATATCTGCACTTCAATACTTATCTGTGGTATAAGCTTGATTTGAAGTGCAGGACATTTTGAGACAGGATCTTCCATTCCGCTGCGACCTACTCGAAGAGTCTTCTCACTCCACTGCGTACTAAGTCTTCGAGTAGAGTAAGAATTTAAGTTTTAAAGTAATAAGTTTTATTCGCCTATTCACCCCCCCCCCCCTCTAGGCGACATCCAGGTCCTGTTCCCGGGTCAAAGGGAACTTTCAATTGGTATCAGAGCTAGGCCTCTCCAGTGTGGGCTTAGCCGTCCGGAGATAACGATGTCGTCACAAGAGGTAACTGTAGAACTTCTTTTAGGCGATGGTTCTAATTACAAATCTTGGTCTGTCTCTATTTACAAAGCTTTCATGAATGTTGATTCAGATTTGAGACAGATCTTTAGTAGAAGTATTTTTCCCTCTGATTTTAGTAAAAATCCTTCTAATGAAGAACTAAGATGTTTATCTCTCAATCACCATGCTTGCAACATCTTAGTTGACTCTCTTTCTAGAAGTGCTTATTTTGCCATCATGAGTAGTGATAGTGATCTATTTGTTGATGCTCATGATTTATGGAATAGGATTAAAGAAAGATATTTTGTAGCAAACTGTGATGCTCCTACTCCCTATATTACTTGTGATACTAACCATTCAAAGGGAGAAGAACAAGAACGATGGCACCCAAACGATGAATCCACCTCGTCAACAGGCTTGTTCTCCACTAGTGATAAATGTTTTATTGCTAACAATGATGGTGGAGACAAAAGCCATGATGAGGAGGAATATGAGGATGATAGCGAGGATGAATCTTCATCACCTCAAGGTACATTTTCCTGTTTGGCTTCCACTGACATTAATGACAGGGAAAATGATACCAATGATGTGGAAGAAGAGGAGATTCGCCGTTTCTACATCCATCTCAACAAAGAGGACAAAGCTCTCTTGGTTAAGTTGTTGAGAAGGAACAAGGAACAAGGCGAGACGCTTCTCAGGCTAGAGGAGACCCTCATCAAAACCAACAACAGCCTGGAGAAGATGACCAAAGAACATGAGGAGCTAAAGTGCTCTCATGACGATTTGATCCAACGGTATGAATCTATTTTATTTGAGCAAAGAAATAATGATGATGTTTTATCCTGTGTTGCTCAACTTAAAATGGAAAACACCATGCTTAAGAGTCAAGTAGAAATTCTAAATTTAGAAAAACTTGCTCTAGGCGAAGAGTATGATATGTTGTCAAATTCTCATAATAAACTAGTTGATGACCATATCATGCTTAATGTTGCTCATGAGGTTATAATTGTAAACTTAAATTCATGTAAACCTCATTCTCGCACGTGTGCGCATTTGAATTGTATATCATCATGTGCTAACCCCTGTTGCTCAAAAGAAAGCCAATCATTGATTGAGCAACAAGTTTTAGGGTCACAAAAGAAATTCTGTGGGAATAAGAAGCAACGACAACTGAGGAGAAGACACTTTGCTCAACTCTCTCAAGATATCCACGGGCGCGTGGTGAAGAAGCTTGAGAAAGAAAAAACTGCAGCAAGTGTCAAGCTCAATAAGAGAAATGTTCCCAAAGCTATAAATGAAGAAATCAACATGAAAAAGGAAAAAGGTAAGGATTCAATTAATCATGTTGTTTGCACTGACCTTCTCTCCATGTCATTCAAGTATAAAAAGGGAAAAGGAAAAAGGAGGTGTTTCAAGTGCAAGAAGTTAGGCCACCTCATCGCGTCTTGTCCGTACAAAGACAAGAATGAAGGGACAAGGAATTGTTTTGGATACAACAAAAAGGACCACACGATCACTTCATGTCCGGTCATGAAGAATCAAGGATGTGCATCCTCCAAGGTGACCCTCACCAAGGAAAATAACACACAACAAGCGTCGTGTCAAGTTGAGCGATGCTTCTGCTACAAGTGTGGTGAGCAGGGTCATCTATCCAAGGTATGTTATAAAGGTAAGATTCCTAAGCAAGTGAATTTGTGTCAATCTTATTCGAGTAGGAGACCCATATCATATACTTGTGCTAGATCTATAACGAGATCATCTAGAACTAGCACAAAGGCAATTTGGGTACCAAAGGCACATTTAGATGATCATTATGGACCCATCCCAAGATGGGTACCAAAACTGTGCTAACTAGACCATGCAGGTGCCTTGAGATGGACTGGAGACCATGGGAGAGCTTAAGACGGTTATCTAAAACTCTATGCTTAAGCTATTAATTGTTTTGGTGTTTATTGACCCAAGGTTGAATTACTGTGAAACACTAATCCCATGTTCATCTCAAGTGAAATAAGGTGTATAGGTCCTAAATCATTATTGGTGTATCAAGTAAAGGACTTTGATGAGAATTTACACCTTGCTCTCCAAAGGATGGTACCTGTGTGCTTTAAGTACATAATTGCAATTTAGTATTGCTCTTAAGTTGGCTTGTTGTGCTACCTGTCTTTGGAGTAGTGACGCTTTATGATTGCCTGTGTTAAATGAATCACAATGATGCTCGCTTAATCATGACTAGTGTTATATAGGATATATCTTTTGAATCATTCATGGGTAGCTCTTTCATTTGTTATATCCACATGATTAACTCTCTTGGTGTATATGGATAAACCTGCAACTTTTGTAAATCATGCTATGTGCAATTATAACATTTCGTTTAGTCCATGCTCACATAATTACCCTAGTCTGGTACTGTGTGAATTTCAAATCCATGTTGTGCCCTTTGAGCTATGTGGTGCATGAGCAAAAGGAGCCCTGAATTGGTGATAACAAGTGCTCTCATAAAGGCAAAGGTATGGAAAATGGAACTGTGCAATTTTATTGAATATCTTGAAGTTCCATTGATAGTGAACATAGCTGTGTTCTTGCATTTCATTGGTAGCATCGTGGCTTAGGAGACTTACGCCTTAAAACAATGTTTCTTTTGTGCACCTAAGAAACCTTCTTAATTATGGCATGCTTAGACATTACGCTTTATATGTATGATCTTGTCGTTTTTCAATTGGTATATGTGTTGCAATGATCATCATGTGTGAAGCGTGTCTTGGTGTTTTTAAATGTTATATATCATGAGGCATGCATTGTTTCCACTAGTCATAAGTCGTATTATCTCATCTATTCAATTGGTATCTTTTTTGTGATGTAATTGATATATTATGCCTAGACCAAAGTATGTTTTCCCTTTACTTCTGAGGATGCTAGAATGTGCAAGGTGCAAGTCATTCAAATACTTGATGCACAACTTTAGGGGGAGCACACATAACTTGTGTCTTCTGAGACTAACTGTTTTTTGAGTGATCCTATATAATCTCAAAGTGGAAAAGAGAAGATGAGCATGAAATGAAGCAATCAGGACTTGGGTACCTCTGTAAGTCAAGTAATCGGTATCTTAAGTCATGAGTAATTGTATATCTTTAGATTGCTCATGCTCTATAATATCTGGTGATAATAGATGTTTTTTTTAAATATCATGGAGCCATGATGAACTTGCAATTGGTATCTTTTGGTAGCTGTGATAGTTTGCTTCATTTTGATAAACCTTAGAATAGAAGTTTCTTCTTGTGCCCAATGCTATAACTTGTTCTAAGTTTGGTGTCTTAGCAACAAGGAAAAATTAGGATAAAGAATCAGGCACAAGTGTGGAGAAGCTCTCGAGAGATTAACTACTTTCAAGATGGGAAGTACACTACAACATGGTAAAGGTACAAAGGGAGTAAATCTTTTTGCATATAAATGTTGATAGTGCATATGTTCAATAAGTAAGGGGGAGTTTTAGTTAGTCGTTTTTCCCCTTAACACCCTGCTGTCCCTTGACATCATCCTATGTTATTGCTTGAGTATGGTTTTTGGTGTTTGATGTCAAAGGGGGAGAATTTGTGTATTAAAGCTTATCTCAAGTTGAGAGGAAAGCTTATCCTAAGGGGTGTGTTAGTTTAAGCTTTCCTAGTGTGTCATTCATATGCTTCCTGCAGTATTATATGTGTTGCATCATATGGACTAGTGCTTCCGTTGCTATGAATTATTTGACCTCTAGAGTGTAATAGATAGACATGTGGTTAATGGTATAGACATATGGATAATGGTGCTTTAAGATTGGTGTTTTAAGATTGTCTTAAATTTAGTGTCTTAGTTTAAATTTGTATTAGTTTAAATTGGTATTAGTTTGAATTGGTATCTTAATGGTGAATAGTGGTAGGTTGATATTCCTGTGATATATCCACTAAATTGAATGGTGTTTAACTCTGGTTATGTGCATTTGTGTGTTATAGTATCATGGCTTGATTCTTGACACAATGCATCCTAAAAAGTGCTAAGGTGTAGAAACGTTTCGAATTGCCTAAGTATGTGCAAATTGGCATCTGAGGTCAAAACTATGTTTTTGAAGTAAGCACATATTTAGGGGGAGCATTCTATAAACTTAGAATTCAAAATTTGTGCTTCAAATCTTATTCTTATGTAAGCTTTAATTGTGTTGCCATCAATCACCAAAAAGGGGGAGATTGAAAGCTCTCTTGTGAGTTTTGGTGTTTGGATGACAACTCAATTAAAGGACTAACAAGTGTACTAAGTGTTGAACAGGTGCTTAAGATAAAGTCTACAAGGTTCAACACAAGAGAACAAATGTGATGGTCCAAGAACTAGATTATGGATACATAATGGACATTGCAAAAGTGAGACTCGGGTGCGTAGCTCGGAGACAACTGATCAAGCCAAGGACGGAGGCAAGAAGAGCTTCGAGGTACCAAGTGCACGGGAGAAGGTCAAGGAGGCTGAGGAACCCAAAGCCAAGGGTGAAGAAGAAGGCTTGCAAAGTCAAGGGTGATCGAGTTGAGAACAGCTACGGCACACCAAGGATCACTGCATAAGGACGTGACTTACAGCCAATGAGGTAACAGCTACAGTTATGTGGTGTAAGTCATAAGGCTCAAGATTAAGCTCTAAGAAGGAGATAAAGGTCACTAGAAGGAGAACAAGTGTCAAAACTAGAACTGGAAGCAGCCCAAAAGAGCTAAGTTCACCTTGATCTTTAGTTTGGGTTGTTCCTATGTTTGGAGATGTTCTATGTGACCTTTACAGGATGTTGGAGCCAAGTAATGTCAATCTAGATCAAGTCAAGCCGACTTGATGATTTATGAGTCCAACATCAAAGCTCAAGCATGTGGAATGCTATAGATTTAATGATTAAGAAAAGGTATGTTTCTATACTTAGTACATTGGTTTTGTGGACTAATATACTTGTCTAAGTGTTAGAAACAGAAAGAAGAAGAAAAGAAAAGAGGAGAAAAAGTCTTGGCTGTGAACAGCCAAGACTCAGCTCTGGCTGGGGCACCGGACTGTCCGGTGTGCACCGGACAGTGTCCGGTGCGCCAGACTGGCTCGGAGCGAACTGGCAGCTCTCGGGAATTCGCCGACGGCGTACGGCTAAAATTCACCGGACTGTCCGGTGTGCACCGGACTGTCCGGTGAGCCAATGGTCGGCCAGGGCCAACGGTCGGCCGCGCAATCCGCGCGGGACACGTGGCAGAGCCAACGGTCGGAAGACGGCACCGGACTGTCCGGTGTGCACCGGACTGTCCGGTGCGCCAACGGCTCGCAGATCTACGGCAGTCTTCCAACGGTCGGAAGCGCCAGAAAAGGAAACAAATCGGGCACCGGACAGTGTCCGGTGTGCACCGGACTGTCCGGTGCCCCCGACGACAGAAGGCAAGATTGGCCTTCCAGAATTGCCTCCAACGGCTCCTAGGCCCCTTGTGCCTATAAAAGGGACCCCTAGGCGCCTCAAGCAATAGAGAAGAGCAGCCAACAAGTGTAGACTCCATTGGAATCAATTCTCGCTTTCCCTCTTGTGTGTAACTCTATAGTTTGTGTAAAAGGCACAGCTATAAGCCTTTAGAGAGAGGAGTAGTGCTGCCAAGAGCTAGAGCAAGGTCTTGAGCGTACCGTTACTCTGCCGGGGTGCTGCCAAGAAGTTTGTAAGCAGCCGCGGTTCTGTTGTAACCCCACTCAATAGTGAAAGGCTCTATCTGTCATTCTGACAGATCTGAGCAAACGGAGGAAGGAGTTGAAATAGACTCCAAGCCCAGGTGTGGCTAACTCCAACGAGGACTAGGCAAGCATTTCAGGCTTGGCCGAACCTCGGGATAAATCCTTGCGTCTGTGTGCTCTGTTCTGTATTGTATCCTGACTCTCTGTCTTACTCGCCTTTATATCTGCACTTCAATACTTATCTGTGGTATAAGCTTGATTTGAAGTGCAGGACATTTTGAGACAGGATCTTCCATTCCGCTGCGACCTACTCGAAGAGTCTTCTCACTCCACTGCGTACTAAGTCTTCGAGTAGAGTAAGAATTTAAGTTTTAAAGTAATAAGTTTTATTCGCCTATTCACCCCCCCCCCCCCTCTAGGCGACATCCAGGTCCTGTTCCCGGGTCAAAGGGAACTTTCAGTAACTCCCATCAGCACAAAGCTGCAAAGGCCTGATGGGTGCGATTAAGTCAAGGATCGGTCCATTCAAGGGACACGATCGTGCCTCGCCCGAGCCTAGCCTCGGGCAAGGGAAGCCGACCCCGGAGAACCTACGCCTCGCCCGAGGACCCCCTCCAGCGACGGGCACATTATCGGCTCGCCCGAGGCCCAGTCTTCACCGAGAAGTAACCTTGGCCACATCGCCACACCGACCGACCAAATCGCAGGGGCATTTAATGCAAAGGTGGCCTGACACCTTTATCCTAACGCACGCCCACCAGTCGACAGAGCTGAAGTGACCGCAGTCACTTCGCCGCTCTACTGACCGGTCTGACAAGAGGACAGCGCCGCCTGCGCCGCTCCGACTGCTGAGCCACCCGACAGAGTGAGGCTGACAGTAGCCAAGGCTGGCCTCGGGCGTCATAGGAAACTCCGCCTCGCCCGACCCCAGGGCTCGGACTCGGGCTCAGCCCCGGAAGACGGCGAACTCTGCTCCGCCCGACCCAGGGCTCAGACTCGGGCTCAGCCCCGGAAGACGGCGAACTCCGCTCCGCCCGACCCAGGGCTCGGACTCGGGCTCAGCCCCGGAAGACGGCGAACTTCGCTCCGCCCGACCCAGGGCTTAGACTCGGGCTCAGCCCCGGAAGACGGCGAACTCTGCTCCGCCCGACCCAGGGCTCAGACTCGGGCTCAGCCCCGGAAGACGGCGAACTCTGCTCCGCCCGACCCAGGGCTCGGACTCGGGCTCAGCCCCAGAAGACGGCGAACTCCGCTCCGCCCGACCCAGGGCTCGGACTCGGGCTCAGCCCCGGAAGACGGCGAACTCCGCTCTGCCCGACCCAGGGCTCGGAGTCGGGCTCAGCCCCGGAAGACGGCGAACTCCGCTCCGCCCGACCCAGGGCTCGGACTCGGGCTCAGCCCCGGAAGTCGGCGAACTCCGTCTCGCCCGACCCCAGGGCTCGGACATGGGCTCAACCCCGGAAGACGACGAACTCCGCCTCGCCCGACCCCAGGGCTCAGACATGGACTCAACCCCGGAAGACGACGAACTCCGCCTCGCCCGACCCGGGGGCTCGACCTCGACCTCGACCTCGGAGGAGCCTCCACCTCGCCCAGCCTAGGGCACGAACCGACCACGTCAACAGGAAGCACCATCATTACCCTACCCCGAGCTGACTCGGGCTACGGGGAACCAGATTGGCGTCCCATCTGGCTCGCTCCACCATGCGAGTAATGATGGCGCCCCGCATGCCCTGTGACGACGGCGGCCCTCAGCCCCCTTACGGAAGCAAGAGGACGTCAGCAAGGACTCGACAGCCCCAACAGCTATCCTCTCGCCAGGCTCCAGCACTCCTCCGACGGCCACGACACCACGCGAACTGGGCGCTAAGACCTCTCCGGCTGCCACGATGGCATGTACTTAGGGCGCTAGCTCACCATCGCTAGACACGTTAGCACATTGCTACACTCCCCATTGTACACCTGGATCCTCTCCTTACGCCTATAAAAGGGAGGACCAGGGCCCTCTTACAAAGGGTTGGCCCGCACGGAGAAGGACGGGACGGCGCTCGCGCAAGGCCGCTCGCTCCCACTCCCGCGTGGACGCTTGTATCCCCCTACTGCAAGCGCACCCGACTCAGGCGCGGGGCTAACACGAAGGCCGCGGGATCCACTCTCTCACGTCTGCCTCCCTCCGGCTGCATCCTTTCCCCCCTTCGCGTTCCGCCTCGCGTCGACCCATCTGGGCTGGGGCACGCGGCGACGATTCACTCGTCGGTCCAGGGACCCCCCGGGTTTCGAAACACCGACAACGTTTGATATAGATGTTGTAGCAACTAGTTCACTCTTGAATCGGCAATACTTACTCCTGGTAACCCTATAGAATCATAGACTATTCACATAGACCAACACAAGTCTTTTCTACGCAATTTATCCTCACTCATGCGCACATGACAAGACTTCCTTGTCGGTCACCCATCACAAAACTACTCTAGGCGAAGCACGCTGAACCGAGAGGTTCTTTCGAAAAAAGCTTCCAAAAAAGAAAACACGGCTTGTCGATATGAATATTATATTAATACTATTAAGTCTAAGGCTAGGATATTACAATCCACTCGAATTAGGATATTATAGACATCAATAAAGGGAATAAGACTTATCATAGATAACGACGTTACTAAAAAAATGCTAGGATAAAAAAAATTAAATGATTGGCAACCAAAGAATTCTATAGTTTTAGATGACAATGAAAGGATTGGTATAGATTTAGGTGGCAGTAAAGAAATTGTCTCATAAAAAATACTCCATCGAATCCATCACTTGCGCCAGAGAGGCAGGCACTATTAATTCTACTGTACTATCTCCGTCCGCGTTGTGCGGACTGCGGAGACCGGAGGTCCTGCTCGGTGCCGGGGCCTGGCCTCGGCTACATGTGGCAGCCAGAGGCGACGACCAACCTGGCAAGATGTGAGGCGTCAGTGTATTGGCTGTACGCCGGTGCACTGCACAGTACGGTTTTGACCCCGTCTCTGGCACTCTAGCTGGCGCCTGGCGGCCGTGGGCAAGTCATGTGAAGCATCTAGCCACGGTATCTACTTGCCCTGTATAAAAAAGACAGAATTCTAAACTTGCCATTCTTTAAAGTAACTAGATTTAATATGTTTAGTGTTTAGTGTAAATACATATTTCAATGCAACAGTACTTATTTATACTATATATTACAAACATTAATGTTTTATATATCACGGTGCCTGCATCTCTGGTTCTGTCCCATCATACTATCTGCTGTCACTGTTGGGCTTTGGATAAGTGGTCCAAATCAAAGATCTGTCCGTGGGAGTGTGAGCAGGCAGCGCAGCAAACTTTATAGGTTCCTGTGATAGAGAAGACGATTCAAGCAGTTAGTTGCTCTGTTGGACGGCTGATGAGACTCGGGAACTGGATTCGTGCGACAACGGCACGAGGCTACCGCATGGACAAGGTGCCTTGGTTTGGTTGCACGAGCGTGACAGCCTGATGGATCCCTGCGCTGCGCTCGCCGTACTTGAAGGAACAGGTAGAACCTGTGCACGAGGTGATAGATGCCCACTAAGCATTGTCTCCTTGTTTCAGACTTTTTGAGCAAAGAGCGATATGATGATTCTAGCACGAACCAACAATATCACTTCTGCCATGCCATGAATTCTTCGTGACTGCAGTGCTCTGTACCTTTTTTGGCACGCGGTTACGAGGAAGAAATGCCACGTGAAGCCAGCCTATTTGGTTTGACATCAGGCATGCTGCTTGCCTGGCACTGGCAGGCAGGCAGCCATAAGATTCCCACGCGTTGGATTTTGACTTCCTGGGATCAGATCTGCCTGCCGCAGCCGGAGTGCCGGGTAAACTTTGCGTGGCCCGGGATTCAATCCAAACAGGAGAGGAGGAGAGGATACATGCTGGTAATCTGTCAAGAAAAAAACCGAATTCATGGTTCACCGCTCACTGACTCACCAGCGTTGGAAAGGCAAACGTGGAAACATAGGGACTAGTTTGATCACACCACAGCAATACCACAGGAAACACCAGGCCGTCGCACGGTTCGTTCAGCCAATAAAATCACACGTGCACTCTGGATTCAAGTGCATTGCATACAAGGTGCATCACAATTCACAAGCAACAATCCTGATCCTTTTTGCCATGTGACAATCTCCAGTAATGTTTTCTGAACAAATTTCACGTGTAAAATGCTGTACGGGTTCCAAAGAATTCTTCGGCCGTCTCCTCTATGAATGTACAAACGGTATTCACCCCATGATGGTGTGTAAAAATGGCTGTGATCATAACAAGTCGAAAGTCTTCAAAAGCTTTACTCTTCAGGATTTCAGATTCGTCTCTCCACATGACGCGATGGCTAAGCTTCACAGCCTGGCTCTAAGAAGACAGTCCCATTTATAATTTTATATGCATGTACGGTTTGTCTAGTATACGGTGTGTCATGGAAGGAAGCTGCTCTGTGTTTTGTATGGCCACTGCGCGATAACTTATGTCAAGTCATTTGATTGGTTACTGCTGTCGTCTGCATTCTGTACCTCTGCCGTGCCACATTCTAGCAGTGGCATTTCAGATGCGCTCGAAACCTCCGGAGAAGGCAGCTCTTTGTTAGTTCTTTGCACGCCTGTAACTCGTGCAAGATCGATCCATTGCTGCAAGAAACATGGTGTCAGTACAGCAAGATGCATCGCAAATACTACCATGAATCATGGAATTTCATCAAGTCCTTCTATTGTAAATTTGTAATGTTTTATTTCCTTCCCAAGATATTCAATAGAATTTTATCAATAGGGCCTGTTTGGATCCTCATTTTGGAGAAATTAGAATTTACTTTATAGACTAGGTTATTTGGCTTGGAATTTGACATTCCACAACTTTATGAAGTTAAGATATAAGTTTGTCTTAAATTCATAGGATGTGAGAGATAAAAATTGATTCCTCATGATATGTTTCTGCTATATAACTTGTAAAAAGTATGCATGTACGCTCGCTCGTTGCGAGCCTGCAGCGGATTATTAATTTCATTGATTTTGACTAAATTGTGATTATTAGAATAGATTTCAGTTCCAAGGATCCAAATGGGGACTAAAAGAAAAGCCCACTCAAGAAGCAACAATAAACTTAATGAGTGTTGATTGTTCCTTTTATCTCCATTAAACCAGGACCAGCCTAAAATCATATATGCTGAAGTTCGTGCAGCTAATTTGAACAGGCAAAATAAAAATGCCAGATATTAAGCAAACAGTTCCAGAGTCCAACGCTCAACGCTAGCACCTAGCGGACTGAGTTGCATTCTAACTATGCCTACAAATTGAACAACCAATCATTAGAAGTAGAGGGTTGCCCACTTGCATACCTTATTCTACAGTCTTTGGTCCTATGCTATAAGAAAGAGTCTGTAAATTCTTCTGTTCAAAGAAAGAGAACACTATTTTTTGGTGTTCAGCCAACTTCAAAAGTGCAGATTTAAATACCAAAACATTATCAAGTTAATGTAAAGTGCAAAGGTGTTAAACCTGTGTTCCCCAGTATGAGTTAACTGTCCTTGAAACAAAGGACAACAGGTTAGCAATAAGTGGCTGGTCATAGTAGGCCATCAGATTCTCTCCTAGCCGATGCTCAATCAGACCAGCTATGACCTGAAACATGTTCATTGGAAAAGGTTAACACTCCTGTGTAAAATAGAGCAAATTATAAGCTGCATTTACTAGAATAACCTATTGCATCAGTGAGTTACTGGTTGCACATTATCTGCAGTTGCAAGGCCTAATCTTGATGTTAACGACTTTCCATTCTCAGCATGTAGTATTATTACAACAAATTTTGACCATTACCGACATATGCCCCGATACATGCAACCACCCACAAAATAGCTTCGCATAACTAATATCACTTGAGTAAACAGAAAGATGCTCTTGGCAAACTACCTGATATCGCAGGTTTGCTGATGTTCCAAGGAAGCAACTATAAACAGCTGCTGATTTCCAGATCGGAGATCTTTTGCGCCCCACTTCCATATTTGCAGAAGGTTTAAGAATCCGACGGGCACCATATAAGACATCTGAAGCAACTCCAGCTCCAATACTAGAAATGAATCCAACTCCAGCAAGTTTTAGACCACCCATAAGCACCGATGCAAACCTCTGGTTAATGTTCCAGTTCTGCCCAACAATACCCTTTTGAAATGCATTATCTGGCAGTGATCCTAAAATTCCTTTCAGAAGCTCCACACTCTCACCAGAGCCATCGTCGGCAAAAGATAAGAGTGAAATTGTAGGTGCAGGAAGCCACACTGTAAAGAAGTCAACAACAGAACCCCTAATTGTATCAGTGAGAACATAGTCGATCTCTTCAAAAAAACGTCCTTTTCGTTTTTCATATTGTGCTAGAAGAGTGGTAGTTATTGATATGGCCTCTTCAATAGCTAATCTATTCAGAAACTTGGGGTCTGCTAGCAACCTTTCACGAAAACCCTGCAGAAAATGGGCAGCTTTAAGTTTCAAATATATAATAATCTCTTCCTACCTAAACTACTAAGCAACATCTTTGATTGGCATTTCCAAAAGGGGAAAGAGTGCGAGATAAAGAGTACAGGAGCTGCTTACTTGGAAACGGTGAATCAGTTCAGCCATGACAGGGTATTTCTCGAGGTCAAAGAAGTTCTGCAATATCTCAGGAGAAACTACACCAAGATCTATTCCTTTCTGAAGATCCTGATACAGAAATACAATAAATTTCATCAGCTCCGATGTAAGAAAATATGAGTACTTATAATAGCAAGATAGACTTCAAAACGAGTTACCATAGGTTCATAACAATATTTCTTGTTCTACAGTTCATGTATAACAATCAGTACCAGTGTTATTAAAACTACATTTAAACAATGTTTAAACTACGTTTAAACGTCAAAACTCTAATTAGAGGTTGAAACCACGTTTTAGCGTTTTGGCGTTCTAAACTGTAAAACGCAGTGTTTTATGCATTTTAGACCATTAGCTACTTTTGGGCCCAGTCTATTAATTACTTTTGGGGTTCAATCCAGCTCATGGGTGAAGTTTTGGTAAGCCACTAACATGATAACATCTCTGTTTTGGTATTTAACTTCATATTATTGTCTGAAATTATGATGTATTGATATTTTTCCTATGTTGTTTAAAACTACGTTTAAACAAAGTTTAAACGTTTAAAAGTCAAAATTTCACCCATGAGCGTTCCAACGTTTTATCGTTTTAATAATCTTGATCAGTACTGATTGCATTTTCCTTTAGACTAATAGCTACTCCCAAGATGTTACAGGAAGCAGGTAATACATATAGCACCAAGAGCACTCAGCTTATACTGAGAAAGAATGAGTGATAACCTGAGGTAAAGCTTCACGCCTCCTGCCAGCAGCATTCATAACTCTAGCAATTTCAGCACGATCAAAGCAATTCCGACTGCATGGCTTGGCAGCAGAGTACCATAAGAAATCAGCTACAGGGATTTCACCTTCTCTCCTTATACTTTGCCTCTCAGGATCAAGAAGTATCACAACTTGATTTTTCTTTTGCATCTTTTTAGATATCCTAGCAGGAACGCCAATTCCTCGTGGCCCATACATTACATGACTCGCACCAGTTACAACAACGAGCATTCCTGAAGGATCTCCATTACTAATTTCTTTCATTATTGTCTGGGACATGGTATAATCATCGACTACTCTTGCCTGTGCTGATAAATATGAGCTTGGGCCAAAAGGGGAACCACGAGTTGATGAAATTTTGTCTATCAATGATCGACCTGAGATGGATGTAAAGCCAGAAACGAAGCCTGAGCCAGCTGGAGGAGCATAAAGCTTTCTTTGAGCTTTTGAAAGGCTTCTAATTCCTTCTGCTTGCACAGTTCTTACCACCTAGTCAAGAAAAAGTATTGGATAATATTCACACGGTAATGTAGGGTAAGCTAAGCTTACATATTACATTTACATATCAAATATGCATCATATCAGAGATTTACTAGCGAAGGGTTGAAAAGACGTGTGGCAGAGGTGCTTAAGCAGGCAAAGATATTACTATACGTGGTACAAGAAAAACCTCTCCTGTTTGAATAACGCAAATCAATTTTAAATTATTACAATTTTAGAATGCTACAATCCCACAATTCAGAAGTATAAACGAACAAGATTACTTATGGCTCCAATATGCCTGAATCACATACAGTTATCTTGAGAACCAATTAATAATTACCTCAAGTGGAGTCCCACATGCAACAAGCTTTATTCCATTATCACGGCAGTAATTCAGAAGTGGTTCATACTCCTGCCATCGCTCTGGTGCCCAGTGAGATGTATAAAGCCTTAAGGTATTGCCATCAATTCTGCATAATGCAAAGAATTGTTACAAATTCATCCACATGAAGTGTTGGAAGGCTTTCTCCGCTAGAAGATATAACAAATATAGGCGAAAGGTAAACCAACACTATAGTACTTTAATTGAGCTTAACCTGCGTGGAACCTATATGGTTGAAATAGTAGTAGTCCTGTAGATACAGATAGTTATATCAAACCCTCGAGGATGGAACTTAAGAGTAGCAGTTTATTGGGGCAGGGTCAAACTACCAGCTAGACATTTTTAGTTATCCTAGCAGAGCCACGGTTCTGGCTCTTGCCACAAGCCATTTCCCTACTTCTCTACCTATGAAAAGCAATTCATATTGTATGTAATGTTGCTCAGCTATACTTGTCACAAGTAGCAAATGGTAAGATTCGTTGTGTTAATTAAGCCAAATAAGTAAGGTAACTGCAACAACCTGCCATCCATGAACCGATTGAGCTGCTCCTGGAGGTCGCAGGGAAAGGCCTCGAGCGCGAGGGAGATGCTCCTCCCGGCCTCGGCGCAGCCGGCCGCGAGCTTCCTGACGATCTCGAGCTCGAGCACCCTGTCGTCGCGGTCGGGCACGAGCTCGGACTCACCGAGGTACACCACCCGGGCCGCAATCAGCTTCTCCCACACCCTCCGCCGCGCTTCCTTCCCCACGGCCTGGGGCTCCCCAATGACCGTGGCGTCGTATACCCTCGACAGAGCAGGCTCGTCCGCTGGAGGCGGAGGCGGAGGCGAGGATGGAGAGGCGGGCGCCTGCGCCTGAGCCGGCGGCGGTGGGGCCGGCTTGTCATCGCCTGCCGCGGCGGAGGCGGCGAGGGGAAGGGACTGGAGGACGGTGGACGCTGCGACTAGCGAGGGGACGAGGACGAGGAGGTCCCGGCGTGTGGCGGCGGCGGCGGCGCAGAGGCGGCCGCGCGTGGAGGCGGAGGCGGAGGCGGGGGTGGCGGTGGAGGAAGAGGTGAGGAGCGGCGGCTTGGTGGGGAGGTGCGGTTTGAACCTGAGGGCCCCCGAGGTTCGGGATGGCGCGTGCGGCCGCATCCTCGTGCGTTGATACGGCGGCGGGGGCGGCGAGGCGCGCCCGCGCTGGTGCCGGTGCACGGCGATGGGGGTGAAATGGAGGACCTGGGAAAGCACGAAGCAGTTGGAAATAGACTCTTGAACGGACTTGGAAATCTCGGTTATTTTGCTTCTCAGCAGTAGTTTGAACTTTGAGGCATGTTTCTATCAAATTTGTCAGCAAAAGCCTAACCTACAGGCTACAGCCAACATGCCATCCACTCGTCACTACAGGACAAGAGAGCCGTGTGCGACACCAGTTTCACCGGCAACGGAACTCTTTGACCTGCCCGGCGGCACCAGCAGGCAGAGCACAGCCTCGCAGTGCTAGATTTTCGGGCGAAATTCTTGTGGCACAAATAGTGGCGACTTTTCATGGCAGAGCTCGAGCGGCAGTCAGTATTCGCTAGCTGCTGTTGTTTCAATTTGTGGTGGGATCCGGAACCTATATGTATGTGCTCGGAAACCAGGGAAGGGAGAAAGAAACCTTCGGACGAACGATCAGAAGTTTACAGGTCCAAAACTGAAGGAAACCGATGCCTACGTGTATAGGATAAGCACTGATGTTGACGCCGATGGCCCCAAAAGGGGCACCAAGGCGCCACAGCAACCACTAGCTCGCGTTCACGCACAGTCAGCATTTTTTGCAAGACGAGTGGCTCACCTTTCTTTCACAGACGTGGCGCTCGGTTGGTGTACCGCGATTCGGATTTCGGAGACCCACCGCACATGGTCCATCCTAGCATGGACTCTGGAGTTTAGGCCTTTCACGCCAACAAGATCTTTCGGGTGAGACAATGAATAATTTTACACAATAGGGCTAAATTTTGAAGATTGTTTGATAGTGTTTATACGTGATATATTATGAGATTCAAAGCTAAAGATAAAAACTCGGAAGACACAGGTTCATACAGTTCCAGGCTTTCAATATATGAGATAATATCCTACGTATGTTTGTTTTGTTCTTGATATGATATGAGATCTGGTGCCTTTTAGAGCAACCCTGACCCCTTTTGTATTCTAAGGATGGGCTATGGTTACATGGTACTATGGTAGGCAGAGTCGGTAACTAAGTTGGAAACATAGTGGAGTCAGTATCAAGTGATACTTACATATGAGTCAAACTCTATTTATAAGTGTATCTTTCTTATCAATTGAGATCTTTGTTATATCTCCTATTCTGATGAGAATTTTGCCATATTTATGTTTATAGAATAGATTAAAGCTTCCTCCCGGTCTTGATCACCGAGTACCTAGCGCCGGACCGAGTCCATAGGCCCTTCTGTTCAAACTCTTCTTCATAAAGCTTAAGTTGGTTATCTATGTTACATATTATTGATAATAGTCCCGAGTCTCATTTGGTTGAGTCATTAATTCAAAGAAATAAGACTTCTCACAAACATTATGAATAACTTGAATTAGACTAAAATTTTCGCATTTATATTGTATTATTTTGGTCGGGTGTTTACCATCTCAACTTAGTTCATGGAAATGAAATGGTTTCCATTCGTTAAAGTGAAAACGAATAAATTTCTAACTTAATTATCTTCAATCTCTAAAAAAATTTGAGTTTTCAAACTAGCCCTTAAAGCAACTCCAAAAAAACTCCTTATATTCTTTTTAATT